>CM074784.1:5220147-5820147 GCA_037355745.1 Pseudo-nitzschia multiseries | reverse complement strand
TGTGTCGATAATCGGTTGGGGCTTTGTGCCTTTTTTCTTTGAGTTCCGCCGGGGAAGTTTGATACTGTTCCTTTTAGTGTCAACCATAGGACGTCTTTTGTGCTTGGGTTTGTGTGTGTCCTGCTTGTTGAAAGATGCTGGGCCTGAGGAATTGTCTGCAAAAAGATGGTGGATACTCGTTGGAGTAATGTATTTCTCAAGTATAATAGACAGTGGCAAGGACACTTGGTATCAAACCTTATTCACCTGACTAGGTAGTTCCTCTTCAGTATTTGTAGTCAGGGAAGAGAAAGAAAGTAGTTTCATTTCATCAAATAAACATATACTTGAATCAACTTCAGGATGAAGAGTTGATAAGAGATATGTTTTACTATCCAACTTTGACCATTGACGTGTGGTTGGGTAGTTGTCCTTGTTTAGAACGTGAACAATGAGACTCTGTGTGTACTTATTCAGTAATAGGATATCATTCAGAGTACACTTTGGATGGTAGATTGGTAATACCTTCAAACGCCTGGGATACACCGTTATTAAATTCCAAAGAAACCTCGTACCTGAAGAATCCAAATATGTGAAGACCGGAAAATAGATTATGTTGGGACAAAAGGATTTGCCCTCATCATATTCTAATACATAATTAATCTTGTAGGATGGTTTCACAATACCACAACAGGTGGCATTGTGGCAAAAGAAACCGGGTCTAACAGAATTGGGCGGAATACTTTGATAATTGAATAGATCAACAATAACATTTCAGAGCGATCGGTGTCATGATACCTTGTTTGTTGTCAAGTAATCCACGAACGGTAGTTGATAATTGGGGGGCCTCTTGAATGGAAACACTTCGATTGCCAACAACAATGTTTTCCAAGACTTCCTTTATTTTGTTCTTTTCTGAACCGTAAGACTTGCCGAGTACAACTGAAATAGTGTGTATCATTTTCGCACAATCTTTTTGTTTTAGTGCAGGCTCGGGAAAAACAACATTGGGTGCAGATGCGAGTGATTGGGTAGGATTGGAGTCCTGTGCATTAGTGGTCAGTACAGACATATGGGCCGAATGCTTTCGTGGAAATATAGGAGGGGGCAAACTATCGTCTGACTCACTATCAGTAAACCCCAAGCGTGATTCAGTAGGAGGTACCAGATTGAGAGACATTGGTTTAGATGGGATTGATGGCGTTTGATTACTCTCGTCACAATCACTTCCCATTATTGCAAGAATGGCACCTTCGGTAGATTGAGACATATGGGATTCATGCGGGTCCAGTAGGTATGTCTGTGTCAAATCTTCTCCTACTGGTTGGGATAACTTTGGTGTCTCGTTGTCAATAGAAGGAGTACAATTTTGGTGGGGTTTAATACCAACAAGCGATTTGGCGGCCATTTTGATATCATCTGTATTGGCAGATAAATTGACCGAAGCAACATCAGTCGATTCGGCACACATACGGATTTCATCTAACCGTGAGCGAAGGACTAGAACAATCATGGGAAGGAACTGAACACACATCAGTAGATCTGGTACCCAATTGAATGTCATCTAACGTTGGCAGGTGCGGTGAAACTGGTGAATTAACAGAACCATACAACCTCCGTGAGAGGGTGTGGGTTCCGGGCTTGTCTGGAGGGGGACATCCATTGCCAAGATTTGACGGTGAGTTTAAATCAGGCTTTTCGGAGAATCGAAAGTCAATGTTGAAAGAAGATAAATCAACACCAAGTAGCGTTGAGGGAAATCTGTCCGTGATACTGTTCAGTGAAAAAGTAAGACATTCTTGGTCCTGAAGAATAATACCACCACCATCCATAGAGTCACCAAAGTTACTTTCATCAAAGAAGAATCGGTCGTATTTGTTGAGCAAAATTCTGTCGCGCAATCCATTAGACCGACTAGTGGAATTGGTCTGGAGGGAGAAGGGTAGGACGTCAAATGGAAAAGAATCTGGATTTGGGGAGTAACGGAGTTCTTGGCCTGAAATGCTGACATGATAAATGATGAAATCACCAGGCTTAATATCCGATAGTGGACAAAAGTTAGATGTTGCTCGGTTTGTTAATCCAGTCTGATTGGGGTTGATATTTGTTAGCTTGTCCAATGTTTTGATACCAGACCTGTCCAGATTACTGTCAACCGTGTTTTGATGATGGATATGTTCCCGGTCAATTTTAGTCTGTTTCTTGAGATGATAAGGACAATTGATTTGAGCACCGGAAGTATAAGCCAAGGCTCTCCTATTCCGAGGACGACAACTGGAGTTACGGAAAGTTGTTAACTCTCCTTTGTTTGAAGTCGATCGAACGAGCGCGTGCGAATGAATGAATGAGACACAAATGAGGCACGAATGAGACACAAGTGAATGAATGAGACACGAATGAGACGCGAGTGAATGAATGAGACGCGAATGAGTCTCGTGATCGATCGTACGAGTCATCTTGCTTCTACAGGAATGGACTAACATGATTGGAGATGGGAATGGAAGTGGGAATGAGAATTTACCACTTACCGGTTCCGGTTCTCCTTCTTACTAAAAATAGGGCCTTATGTACCAATCTTACCGGGCACAAGGTAATCTCTACAGCCCATTGGTACAAAGGACACGTGCGCATTGAAGTATTAGCGGGTCGATGCCGAATATTAGTGATTTAGTGTGTGCATTGGAGTATTAGCGGGTCGATGCACCAACATGGTGATTTTAGTAAAAGAGCAATTTTTTTTGCTCACAATTTCAAGTAACAATTTCATGTAATAACCAACAAAGTTAAACTACCAAATACCGACTGTTCACCTCCATTTTTAGAGCCCTCCAAACATTCTTCGAAGAATTACGGAGCGCTCCCGAGGATTGGAACTTGGTCGAAGAAGAGATATTCTTATTTGCAGCAGGCTGGCTAATCATCGGAGTCAGCGATTCACTTCTTTCATCCGCACCTTTCTTCAGCGGACTGCTGGCCACCATTCGGAGCCAGCAACTTTCTACAGTTACTTTTCATCCGCGCCTTTCTTCAGCGGAGTATTTACCCTGTCCAAGAACGGACGGCTGGCTATCATTCAGAGTCAGCGACTTTCTTTCTACATTTCATTTCCTTCAGCCGCGCGTCTTCAGCGGAATACTTTCTTTTTGTCCACCAAGATTGGACCGACATTTTTCAACAGCAGGATCGGTATCGACACACCAGAATCGATAGGGCCGATTACTATCAAGAAACAAGCAACAGCAGGATCGGTATCGCCACACCAGAAGCGATTGGGCCGATTACATATTTTCTTTTTGTCGGAATAGGAGTACGACGATTTGCGGCATACGTATCAGGAATACGCATCGATTTGCAGAACACGTATCACAAATACAGCAATTTACTTACATTTGAATCGAAAATACACATCGATTGGTTTACGTTGAACAGAAATACGCATCGGAATACGTCGAAGGAAATACGCATCGACGATTTACGACATACAATACAACAATTTACTTCGGATCGGAATACGGATCGAAATACGTCAATATACGACAATTTACTTTGGATCGAGCATACAACAATTTACTCCCAGCTGAATGGAGGAGGATCAACCAACCCGGCACCAAGAGATAGAGATCGCCTTTTCTGAAGAGTCGCCATCAGAAGAGAGCAGCGTACTGTCAAGTTCAGAGAGTAGTGGCACAAGCATTGGAAGCGCAAGCAGCATCCACACAAAGGACCCGAGCAGGAAGACAAAGTACAAATACAAGATGGTGGAGTATACGGATAGCCAAGTGCCCACATTGGCAAAGGGGGATGAGAACAAGTTCGAGCGTTGGTACATTCAGTTTGAAGCATTCGCAGATAACAGGAAGTACCGGGACATGTTGTCTACCAAGCCACACAAGGACCTACCTCCAGAAGGAGAGCTTACACCCCGAGAGGACATGAGTACCGCACAGAAGAAGGCCTACCGGTACCACAACAAAGCACTGAATGATCTGTACAAGGCCTTTGCCGACAACAGGACAGGCCTAGCCATCATGGAGAAGTCCAAGATCAATAGGGGGGGTACAGCCAAAAAGAACGCAGAGCTCCGAAAACAGTGGCCCCGAGGTAGAGTACACCGAGTGATTGAAGAGCTCATGCGGGAATACAGGAAAATGAACCAGTCCCGCGACCAACAACAACTGGACATTGATCTAAGGAGTCTAAAGTTGACCATCGGCGCCTCTCCACAGGATTTGGTTGAGGACATCTACGAGTTGCAAAGACAATACCACTACAAATCCGTCCAGCCCACTATGGCACAACTCATTGTGGCCTACAAAGATGCCCTACCGCCCTACCTACTGATGCAGCTTACACCCTTCATTGATTTGCTGCAAGCAAATGGAACCTCTGAATTGGAGTTTTGGGAATCACTCAATGTCCAAGCCAAAAGTCTGTATGACTCAGCTCGGCGTATCCAAAGCCGGGGAGGTAAAGCAAAGGAGATGAGTTTGTTTGGTGCTGAAATGACCGATTTTGCTGATCCAAGGGACAAGTGGTCCACCAACGCAGTCTGTTACTGGTGCAAAGAACAAGGTCATAAAGCCTACAACTGTCCCAAACGCGCAGCAGGACACCCGCGTGCCGACGACGACAACGGCAACAATGGCAACAGCAATGGCAACAACGGCAGCCGCAACAACAACAATCGGAACAACAACAACCGCGGCAACGGCAATGGCAACGGCAATGGCAACGGCAATGGCAACGGCAATGGCAATGGCAACAGCAATGGCAACGGCAATCGCACCAACAGGAATGGTAACAGGGGCAGACGCCGCAAGTGTGGACTTTGTGGTGGCAATCACGGAACATCTGTCTGTTTTGAAGATGAGAAGAATGCTGCCCGACGCCCCAATGGTTGGAAATCCAAGTTGAAGGATGTGCAGGGAGCAACAATCGACTACGACTTCTGTCTCTGGGCAATGCAAACCTCTACCACTTCACTCCAACTACTCAATGCCCAGAAGCGAGCTACCAAAGGAGAGGTTGTGCCCGAAGGATTTGATCTACTGTATGATGACAATGTCTTTGTTTTTGATACAGGTGCAACCAGCCACACTTCCAACAGTCTGCGATGTGCCACCAATTTGAGAGCTAGTGGTGCCACCATCACCACCCAAAGTGGAGATGAATTGAAGGGCTGCCAGGTTGGGGATATTCTCTGTCAGAAGATTGACAAGGATGGAAACAAGGAGTTTCAGACGCTGTTGCAGGATGTGAATTTCAACCCAAATTTTGCATTCAACCTGTTCTCAGCCAACTTGGCTTTACAGAATGGTTGGATCGCCACCGGCAGCGACAAGACCGGATGGTCACTCAAGAAATGGGAATCATCAAGGTGATGTGGAAGACAGGCGATGAAATGACAAGTGACCTCTTTACCAAGAATCTTACTGGAGTCCTATTTGAAAAGCATGGCTCCAAGTTCTATGGAAAAGACGAGTACTGCACGAAGCCCAAAAGCAACAAGGAGGCAAGCTTCTCTACTGTAGACACAGAGGAAGCATTTTCGGCCTACAGCAAGTTCTGGAGCAGTATCATCGATTGAGTCTACTATCCTTTGAAGCAGGGGAGTGTGTTTGAAGTCGATCGAACGAGCGCGTGCGAATGAATGAATGAGACACAAATGAGGCACGAATGAGACACAAGTGAATGAATGAGACACGAATGAGACGCGAGTGAATGAATGAGACGCGAATGAGTCTCGTGATCGATCGTACGAGTCATCTTGCTTCTACAGGAATGGACTAACATGATTGGAGATGGGAATGGAAGTGGGAATGAGAATTTACCACTTACCGGTTCCGGTTCTCCTTCTTACTAAAAATAGGGCCTTATGTACCAATCTTACCGGGCACAAGGTAATCTCTACAGCCCATTGGTACAAAGGACACGTGCGCATTCGAAGTATTAGCGGGTCGATGCCGAATATTAGTGATTTAGTGTGTGCATTGGAGTATTAGCGGGTCGATGCACCAACATGGTGATTTTAGTAAAAGAGCAATTTTTTTTGCTCACAATTTCAAGTAACAATTTCATGTAATAACCAACAAAGTTAAACTACCAAATACCGACTGTTCACCTCCATTTTTAGAGCCCTCCAAACATCCTTTGGAAGTTATACGTTTTCCTTTGGAATTGGTGGAATCCGAATAGCGAGGTGCGGGCAGCATGTGTATCGGGCAATAAAGGTTCTGTGTGTCAATTGTTGTTGGCAAATGCAATTCCAATAACGTAGAAGTGGAAGTGAATGGATTGGACTGCGTACGGGGCAGAATAGCCTCGTTGATGAGCTGACGTGAACATAGGGACAAACAGGACTTGTGGTAAACCAAACCTTCCACCAACCCAGGTACGGGAATAGTCAAAGGTAAAGGCCAATATGGATGTCTTTTGGCAAAGTCAAAAATGATGGGAAAACATGCGCAAATAGAAGACCTCATCTGCGTGAATTCAACATGTCGAGTGCAGGAAGTAGTGAA
The DNA here is from genome assembly GCA_037355745.1 of Pseudo-nitzschia multiseries. NCBI lineage: Eukaryota > Bacillariophyta > Bacillariophyceae > Bacillariales > Bacillariaceae > Pseudo-nitzschia > Pseudo-nitzschia multiseries. Next base: position 5,813,647 of record CM074784.1, on the reverse strand, counting down.
GTTAAGAATATTGCGGGCGGTCATAATATCTTGCTCAAGCTCATGCCGGTTTCTATCCGGATATTTGTAATTCGAACAATGATTCCATTTGAAAACAATTCGATGGGTTGTTGAGTCGTCTTCATGCTTCAAAACAACAGAAACACCATCTACTCCATAATGATTTTCAACAAACGAAGGTTGGCCATCAGGAACATATGTAACCACATCAACTTCTTTGCTGTTGAAATGATTAATCATTTGTCCAGCCAATGGAAGATGAAGTAGATGATTGTTGAGTAGATTTAGCGGCACATTGAATACCAACCTTCGACATAAGCTTTGAAATAGAATCATTATACAGAGAAGCAAAGGTGACATTGGTCCAGTGAGGCGGTTTTCTACGTTCGTTTGAGGCTAGGAGTTGGCCAGCAACAGTTCCGGCTAAATTGGTGCGTTTGAAACCCATGAAAACATACACCATCATAATTATGTTCTTTGTAATGGAAGCAATCACCGGCAAACACTGGAGTAGTTAATTTCCCGAAATATTTCCCAGAAGCGATTGGGGTAGCAACAAAACATCTATAGAACCGATTTTTGGTGTCAGTCTGAAGAATAACAGTGGCTTCAGGATTCTTGAAGGCAAATGCCTGCATCCAGGTTGAGTGGGTGCATGATTGTTGATTGGGTAAAGATTTGAGCATGTATTCAAAACACGCATTTCGAGATCAATGTAGCATCTTTTTAACCTGCCTCGGTTTGGAAGTGGAAGTGAGACCAGATACTAGAAACCAAGAATACAGAATTTTTTGGGAAGTGTCATTGGGAGATGGGCTATTCATCATACATTCGGACATAAATTGCTGGAATGGAGGGAAATGAGTTAAATATATTTGTTCCTTTATCGAGGGTAACGTCTGATGGAGACAACAATGTTGATCGAAAGTTGGGAAAAGAGTTTCGTCCAACCACCAAAAAGTAGAATTGGAATCCGTCCGGTTCTTCCGAGTCTGGAAAGGTGCATCATGACTTGAACAGACGACTCTGATCTCAAGATCGCAACACACGCACTTAAAAGAATGATTGGCACGGTGGGAGCGGTAGTTTGTTCTATGAAAGGTGGTGATCTTAAATCCCCACCGATTGAAGCAGTATGCTCCGAGAGAGTCGAGCAAATTGTCTGTGGAGGAGGAAAAAACTGGAGGCCGATTGCAGAATTGCTGTAATGACATGGGCGACCATGACTTAACGGGTTTATGATCGGAAGTCGACAAATTGATCATCGGAAACTTTGCTCATTGCAGAAAAGGATGCGTCGGGAAATAGAATGAGTAATAACCGGTGTACCATGAATGAATGATAGGATGTGAATCGGAGGAAAAGTACGGTACAAAGTACAGGAAAAAAAATCGGACCGACGATGAAAGGGGGGGGGGGGGGGGTGAGAAATATAGACTAAGAAAAATTACCAGCTAAAACAGACATTTTACTGAAATTAATGATAGCGATAAAACGTTACAAAAATAAAATACATGGGTGGAACGAATATAAGCCAGAAAAGATTACGGATAGGATTGCGTAGGAAAGGAGGCAGGGGAACCTATCACCAGGCTCAAAGGTGAGGATACTTCTTTTTTAAACCGACACTGAGGTCCAGCAGAACATAAACAGCAGGTAAAATACCTACGGTCAGGCCCAATAGCAATAATCGCCAAATTTTGGACAGGGGCCGAGGCCGACGCAAATTTTAAAAACCTATTTTCAGGCTCTTGCCCCATCTAAAGTACTTGTGGTATTTGTGGTATTTCCTTAAGAGTTACACGGAGTCGTATCACTAAAAATGCAACAATACTGTGTATGGAAATTCGCCCTGTACCTCTGTTTTTCTGTTTTCTACTTCGTGTCATTAGATTGCAGTAGGTAGATTGCTGTAATATTGATTAGGTTCTAAAATTGTGAGCATTAAGATTAATCGATATCTGGACCCGACTGCACCTCCATCGGTCCCTCTTTACGGGTCGTATGTGTGTTGAGATGAATCCTATAAACAGTTATTTACTTTGGCAACTATCACGAGTAAACAATCTAGCCTGTCGGACGTACGTATCATAGTCTGCCTGTATGTCCTCCACCGCATGATTTCTAGAGTCCCCGTGTCTCCGTGGTAGTACAGTACTAGTAGGAGATACTTATCCTGCAGCTCTCATTTTTTCATCGACTCCATCTTGCCACATACACCTCATTGCTAATTCAATTAACCTGGTCCCGCTCATCAATTTAGTGAGTAGGTCCGCGATATTTGACTCGCCTGGCTCCTTTGCAATCCGGATAATTCCTGCTGCTATGCACCCCCTTGCTTTGTGATAAGCAACACTATTATGCTTCTTCTTACAAGGACTCTCGGGTCTTGTAGTGTTCTTCACAACTGATTCATTGTCACAATAGATATTGGTAGGGCCTTCCAAAGGAATTCCCATCATCCGTAGCTTGTATCTTAGCCCTTCTACCATCTCGAATGCTATCCTAAGTGCGACTATTTCCGAGCCAAATGTAGATGTCTCAACAGTTGTTTGCCTTTTGGAGAACCACAAAATAGGTGCTCTGTTAACAAAGATGATGACTCCTGTATGAGATTGCCTAGTAGCCTTGCAACTTGCGTGATCCGCATCTACGAAACACGTAGTAACAACAGCTTTTCCTTTCGGTTCAGGCATATCTGGAGGCAATAGTTCTTTGGCCTCTGGATAGAACTCACTCCAGTTGCACGACTGAAAATTTGACTCATCTACCTCTGGCGTAGATGCATCAAATACCAACTTGGACTTACTGTAATTCTTTAAGTATGCAAAGAGATGGAACAACTGATTGAGATGACCCTCTCTTGCTTAGGCAAGATATCGAGACATAAGCGACACGGGCATAATGATGTCCAATCAGCCGAGTTTGCAGATCCACCGGAGTATCCCTACCAAACCTTGATATAGTTTTGTTTCTCCGGGTCAAGTTCTGGTGACGCATCTATCTCCGGTCTATACTCAGCGCTCAATGGGGACCTTGCTGTTTTGGGTAGTACCTTAAATGCATATTGTCCGGTTGTCAGTTCTTCTTCAACCAACTTGATTGCTTTTGCAGTATACTTAGATGAAGCCATGGACCAGTACGGGTTACCATCGATGTAGGTCTTCCCAATATCGGCCCCTAAGTAGAAGGAAGGTTCTTCAACTGTTCCATTCTTCAACTTGAATTGCCTTTCTATTGCATCCATCTGGAACTTTGGATCCATCCCGCATACAAGAATATCATCAACGTAGGCTACACAGTACTCGTAATAGGCCGTACCATCTGGTTTGAATGCAGATCGGAGGTGCACGTCAGGATCTGCTTTGCAAGATACGTAACCGAGCTCCCTTAAGTGACTAGCCAAGTGTGATCAAAAAGATGCCCCCACAACTGGGAGTCCATATAAGGCCCTTACAATCTTGCAGGGTCTCCCACATAGCTCTGGCGCGAATCCTTGGGCCTCTGTAGCTATTGTGAAGTACTTCTCTTTGATGGGTGCTGTTAAGTAAGCGTTCTGTATGTCCGCACTGAGTACTTCGAGGTTGTTAAGTGCTGCCACTAGGAAGAACAATCAAACCGAATCCCTACTGGGTACGCTGGAATAGGTGTATTCCTTGGAGATCTCTGGGACTTTGTGGCCATCGCCGACTAAGCGTGCCTTCCGAGTTAAGTCAATCTTGACATCAAAGACCATGTGCATGGTTATTTTGGTATGCCCCACTGGTATCTTGTCCTCCTCATTAAATTCAAAGGCAATAGAGCTGTTCCTCATTTCTTTTGCAATAGCCCAAGACCAATGATCGGTTCCCGTTTCTCTATCAATCGCCTTTGCCTCTGCAATAGACTTAGGGAGCCAAACCCCGTACTTATGGGACTTGGTCCAGTACTTGGTTTTAGCGCCAGATAGGATCCGGTCTTTTCTCCGAAGTACCTTATAGGCCCACCACTTAAACGCTGGCTCATTTATGATGCCTTCTTCACGGGCGTATATTGCTGTTTCAATTGGGAAGCTTTCCTTCATATGGCTTAACTTTGCCCAGGATGTAGTGCCATCTTTCCACCTAACAAGGAACCTCCATCCTTTGGTTGTTGGCTTTGTTCTAGTTTGTCCGGATTTTGTTGTGTAAGTAGCCTGCTCAATAGTTAAGGCCTCCGCATCCCTTTCGAAATCGATAATCTCATTCATCAGACAATACATGCGCCCTTCATCATCAACGGAAGAATAGATACTCTCTGCAAGTGTGTTGGCTGTATAAATTTCAATAGATCCATCTGGTATAGCGACCTCGTAAGACCTCGTGTCTAAGAGGGGATTGTTGTTCTTTTCACCAATCAGCACACCATCCTTATCCCTGTAACGGCTCTTGACTAGCCCCCGGATGTGTTGGTCCCCTATCTGGAGTAATACCTCAGTCCCAAGATACTCATCAAGGTCCTTATCAGATAGGTCATCAACATCCGGGGAAGAAGCCTCGGCTTCTGCCATGAGTACTTCATCCTCTCCCTCATATTTGCCATCAAATAGGCCCAGAGGTGGTTTGCCAAGTTCGTTTTCAAGATAAGTATCGGAAGGTTTGACCTCGTCGCCTATTTTTGCGTTGATTTCTTTGTTGTGTGCTTCCAACTGTGATAGGATATCTGGGTGTCTCCATTCTTCCTCGGATATAGCCCGGGTGCTGTTTGTTATGTGAACCTTTCCAGTCTTAAATAAGACATAGTGACAATCTCAACCACCGAAAGTATCCCCACATGGGCCCAGCCACCGGCCAAGCCTATTTGTCTTTCCATTTAAGTCGTACCACCAGATGAAATTGTACCAATCGTGGATCATATACAGGGTGATATCTGGAGTATACCCATGCACCAATTCAAAGCTAGTCCTCCCCATTGAGGAAGGGTCACTTGATGCCACAAGGTTCATCCGGCCGGCCGCTAACATTCCACAGAAGGCCCAACACCTCCTGGGGCTGCCTTTCTTAGACATCATCCAGCGGATTGCCCTCCTCAGGTCCCCGGCACTGTGTTCTGCTGTATTCTGCCAAGAGCAGTGAGGTTGTATGTATGTTTGTCGAATGCGGTACTCCAACCTGAGTTTGTGCCATCCGGTGTTGTGTGTTTCATGGTTGCCTTGGGCCTTTGCCCCATCAGTAACAAGGTGTTCTGGAATTCCTACTTCATTGATAAAGCAAGATAAGCCATCGTGGCACCAAACTTCTCCCTTGACAGGATAGAAGGCCACGTAGCCCTTTCCATTTGCAAAGATCTGAGCTGCTGTATCATTTCGGATGATACTGGGAACTTTGAACTTCATAGTATTGGCGTACCAACGACCCTTGAGCATCCTCCTATTCCTCCACTTCTGTATCTTCAGTCTCTTTGTAATAGGCTGGGACAATTGTCAAATGCCATCTTCTGTTTCTTGTTGTTGCCGGACTTCTTGTTGGAGTAGGAGTTGCCTTCGTTGTTGCGTTTGTTGCCCCTTTTTCCCTTGAAAGAAGAGATATTTCTCCGACTGCCTTTACGACTGGCTTGCATCTTCTTGATACCAAGCGCTTGAGTGAAGTGGGCGGCAGCCTTGTCAAAGTTGTCATACATGCCACCTCCTTCGTTTCGGACCAATTGGACTGCCATTTTGAGTCTTGGATCCGATATAGAGTGGCAGAAGTCGGTACCAAACTGATCTTCCGGTGGGAAAGCCTTATGCCGCAACAGGAACTCCTTTGCATCATACCATCGCCTTTTGTGCTTGTCGAAACTGTAGTTCTTGGTATCCCCGGAATAGGTAGAACTCTGTAGGAAGGCCCTCTTTTCTTCTATGAGAAGTCTTATATTCGTTGATTCGTATGCTTGAGAGTAGAGGGTGAAATATGCCTTTCTCCCATCCCCTTCGGAGCCAAGACCTTGGATGTAGGACCAACCGGGGCCCGCCCCTACCAATTTTAAAAGGATTCCCCATAGCGTATTGTTGTCTTTGGTCCAGTGGGATCCTGAATGAACCGTGCATCGTATAGAGTATTCATTCCAGTCGGCATACATGTCTGTTGGGGCAGATCCAACGCCCCCCCCCCCCCTCTCAGCACCGCCGACTATAGAGTCCTTCCGGATCGTGTAGAGTAGAGATGTTTTGGTGACACCCCTTTTGTGTCTAAGATACTCCCTGAATCGTTCATCAAATTCCTTGAATTTCGACATTGCAGTGAGTGGTTCTGGGAGAGTAAGATCCCCAGCCGCTGTGTTGCTGTCGTCCTCCTTGAGGGACTTGAGGCGAGTTCGAGTCTTGGACTCTGCGTCCGGGTCAGCCATCCAGTCAACCAGAGTAGCTGTAGCCCCAATGAGAGGCTGAAATTCGATCCAAGCCACAAACAACTTGAGCCAATCCCCGAAGACCCTCCCCACGGACACTTGTTTTGGGTCCGGGCAGTAGTTGTGTTTGGTCTTGTTGACACCATTCACCAGGGATTTGATTGCGGATTCATCCATGTCTCGGAGGGAGTCAGTACTGCTGTAGCCAGTCCGGAAAAGTTCGTCTGCCGTAATCCGGTTCAATCCGAAAGATTCCAAGATTTCTCTGAACACTATTTTGGTTGGGGTTAGGGACCTTTCCCCTGCGTATCCAGGGATTCCCCCCAGTTCATTAGCGCGTTCGATTGCATCTTGGACCTCTTGTGTGAGTGCCGGAGCCCGGTTAGTATCCATCATGGTCCTAATAAATTCCATTTGCGCCGCTGTAAAGCCGAGATTGGCAGGAATGGCTGGCCCATTGTTGGGGGGTCCACCAGCTGCTGGGTTAGCGGCGGCAGCCGCTGGGTTAGCGGCCGCATTGTTGTTGCGTTGGTTCTGTCGGGCTGTTCTTCCTCTCACCATGGTCGGTATATTGCGTCTGGAATAGTTGCTTACTTGTTCTGTAAGTGATATATGAATGATTTTCTGAAGGGATTTTGGATTTCTCAAATAATCACTCTCTTCGCGATATCACTAGTAGTGGATACTTTCTCGTGGTTTCTCCTTGCAAAATTCTACAAACGTTTCTATTCCAAATGCAAATCTCTCAGTTGCCCCATACTTAAGCGAACTGTTCGGGTTCCGATTTGAATCTGGCCGTTGATTTGGCTTATGAATCCCTTTGCGGGCCCTTGGGTTTACTCGTGCGGGAATCTAGTGGCCGTTTGATCCGGCCCGCTACTGGTTCCCACAGAAATCTGCGGCCGTTGAATTGCTTGTACGGAAATTGGGGCCGTTGGTTTGTTTTCCCGTTATTTTACGCTTACAAGTCCAACGGATCCCTCTAATGAGCGGGAGTTGAAACTGCTCTAGAATAGTTCAACTGCCCTCTCCGTGTAGTGGCTAGGTCCAGCTTAGTGCACACGTCTGTGCGCTGCCCCGCTGTATGTTAGTAATTTTCTCCTCGTACGGAGGACACACGTCTCCGATACTTGGCCAGTCCTTTGCTGTATTTCCAGCTAGTACCATGTGGCCGTACATCTTGTACTATCGGGCCAGTAGCTTGTTGCCGTTTCTATGCACACCTAGGTGTGTTGCCAGTACTCATCGTGTTGTTTGAGGCGCCATGTGGACCTCTCCATGCTTGAATTGGAACACGTTGTTTACGTTTGAATGTAAAGACTGCGACTGCTTCGGCCCGGGATTCGATATCTTGTATCGATGGCATTTGCTCTTCCCCCTAGGCCGTTATGTCGTTTGAGAGAAGCAAGAGGTATTAGCTCAAGCCAGGCTGCACTAGTGCCATTACCCTTCTAAGTGCTCAAAATTAGACATAGCCTTCCGGGTCTTTGATTAACCGGTGATCAGTTGGTAATCGGTCTCGCTCCTTCTATTGTCGTGTGAACCGCTGGGACACTCTTTTGAACGGTAGCCGATTGTTGACTAAGCACCCTTTTGGTTAGAATCTTTGGGTCTGATAAACTCTGTTTTCTACTTCGTGTCATTAGATTGCAGTAGGTAGATTGCTGTAATATTGATTAGGTTCTAAAATTGTGAGCATTAAGATTAATCGATATCTGGACCCGACTGCACCTCCATCGGTCCCTCTTTACGGGTCGTATGTGTGTTGAGATGAATCCTATAAACAGTTATTTACTTTGGCGACTATCACGAGTAAACAATCTAGCCTGTCGGACGTACGTATCATAGTCTGCCTGTATGTCCTCCACCGCATGATTTCTAGATTTTTTTAGGGGTACCTCATGATTTCTACAGAGAAAAACAGTAGGAATAGTCATTAGAATTATGTACCCCCATTCCTACTTATTGAGGTAGGTGCCACAGTACCTCGTAGTGTCAGGTTAAATACCACAATTGTGGTATTTCCGATGTATGGTACGGGTATCGTAGTCGATTGGTTATTGCTGCACATTCACATGATGGACCATTGACCATAGACCATTGACACCGTTCCTATTGTGTAAGTATTCTACACACCATCATTGTCGGAGAGATTGGTATTGTTTCCACCATGAGCGACGCGGCAACAACGTCTGCTCGTACCAGTATTACGGCAAATCCTTCGGGTGGAGATGGCAGCAGCATCAGCATTCCCGTCATCGATCTTTCACCGGACCGGAACGAATCCGACATTGTAACGGAACTTCTCGGGGCTTTCACTACGATTGGGTTCTGCACCCTGATTCGTCACGGAATATCGTCCGACTTGATCCGCAAGGCGTTTCGAGCCTCCAAAAACTTCTTCGAATTGCCCGCCGAAGCAAAGCTTCGGTACCGATACAAGAATCCTTCGTCGAACCGTGGATACATTGCGTACGGCGCGGAAACACACGATAAGGACAAGGAAGGGCGCCTGCTGGTAGCGGGTACATCACCGGATCGAAAGGAAACCATGGACATTGGTTACGACGACCCCTATAGCGACCACAATCCAATCCGGAACGAATGGCCCCAGGAATTGCCTCGATCCGACTTTCGCGACATCCTCGAAATGTATTTTGAGGAAATGGACGCCTTGCATCTGCAACTGATGAAGCTCATAGGTAAGGGCCTTGGATTGCCGGGGGAGGGCGACGAGTTGGTCGACCAGTGCAACGACAAGCACGAGAATCTGCGATTGCTGCACTATCCAAGCACTGCGCGCTCTCGCTCTGCCACCAGCCCGGTGGTTCGCGGGAACGCCCACACGGACTTTGGTACCCTGACACTGCTGGTGCAAGACCGGGTTGGCGGTCTCAAGGTTAGGGAAAACGGAGGAACCTGGATCGATGTTCAACCGGTGGAAGATTCGATCATTGTCAACGTGGGAGACATGCTCATGCGTTGGTCCAACGATCGTCTCAAGGCAACACTCCACAAGGTCGAATCGCCAGAGGTAAAATTCACGGAATCCGAAATGTCGGAGGGGTCGTCGTCGTCACCGCCATCGCCATCGGTCACGGAAACAATTGTCCCAGAGCGGTACTCCATTGCCTTCTTTTGCAACGCGAACAAGAACGTCGAGATCAAAAATTTCTTCGAGGCAGAACCCGCCCGGTACCCACCGATCAATGCTCATGACTATCTCACGCAGCGTTTGGAGGCAACCATTCAAACATAGAATGACCATACGTCTCTAAAAGGTGTTGTCACAAGACCGTGTCTTGTTCGGTACCAGCAAAAATTCAACTGCTTACGGTACGATGCCAGACGATTCACGGGAGAAGTGGGGGGAAGCTGCCAAGAAAGCTTCCAACTAGAATCGACTTGCAGAGGAATGGGATGAGGTGTCTATTATACTATCTTCGGTCAAAAGACCACCGTAGACCCACGATCAGTTGAGATTTGATGTCGACACGAACCTATTCCCGACGTAGAACTTTGCTCAATATCCCCTCGTCGTTATTCACATTCTATCGAAACCATTAGAATACGACGTTTCCCGAAGGTTAACAACAGATATTGCGAAAAATTTCCCGCATTTTCTTTCTGATTGTTTCCATCCATTTTTCAATACAGTATTAAAATAGCGCGTACACGCGTACACGTAGTTTTGTAAATCAAGCAAAATAATACAAAGTAATAATAACAATAACCTTTCCTAGACCAGTACCCATTCAGGAAGTCTTCTGCTATTGACATCAATTAATTCCATTTGTTCGGTTTTAGTTTTCAGCAGATTTCATTTTCGCATCTTCTTTTCGTCTTTGATATTCTCATCCTTTATTTGGTCGTTGCCGGTTGCTACTTTTCCGGTCGCCGCTCGTTTTGGTCCCCAGTTCTTTTCGGGATTCAATGGAAACCTGGATATTTTCTTTATCTTCTTTCCATCACTGGTAGTAATGGTATTTTTCAGCGACTTCGGAATCGACCAGTCGACTTCTTTCAGAGTTCGTTTTATGGCGAGAATTTTCTCGGCGGTGCTGCCCTCGGCCGGTTTCTTCTTCAATGGGTTCTTTTCTACCCAATCCCTCATAATGTCCCAAACGATGTGACCAGGAGCATCCGTCTTGATAGCGCTCGGTTCTTTGTGGTACCCACTCACTTTGTATCCCGCATTCATGATTGCACCCTTGAATTCTTTGAGCGGAGGACTACTGCATCGCAATGCTTGGGACAATCCGGGAATCGTGTAATAAAGAGGAGCGTCCAACTCTTCCGATACCGAGGTCAGAAGCCCCTGCAATCTTTTTCGGGTTGCGATGAGCTTCATGTTGGGGGACGCACACTCTTCGTTTGCCAGACGCTGTAGGGCGACCTTGACCACATCTTGATCGTGCAATGGGCCCAACCACAGGGGTCCACCGATCTTAAAGGGCGCACCGGTCTCTGGACATTGCGAAGGTTCCACCCGTGATGATTGATATCCATTGTTGTTTTTCCCACCTTTCTGTCCGTGAGGAATCGTCACGAAGGAGCAACATTGGGTTGATTGATAAACATTTCCATTGATCAAGGACAAGTCACTGACACCCTTTTTGTCGTTGACAATTTCGACAAAAACTCGAACATAGAAATTCATTCCGACACTCAAGATTGGTCGAATGGTCCTTCCATATTTTGCCGCCGACACGGCAATCGAATGAAGCAAAATTCGCAGTGCCAATTCCTGCAGATATTTTGCTGACTGGATTGGGAGACTGGCATACCGACCGTAGGCTGTTTCTGGGTGAGACCCGCCCAGGGCAGCCATGTCCGTGCAAGTGATGCAAAGAAGACCACCATTTTCGGCAGCCTGAACGGCTCCGTCCAAAAACGGAGCTGCGCTTCCGTAGGGGTCAAGATCAATCACGTCCCACATGGGCTGCTGCTTCGCTGCAAGTTTTGTCTTCTCGTCGATCTGCAAGTTTTGCGGTCTGCGCGACATGTACATCTCGTGCGTCGCATCTCCGTGGTTGACACAAATACCATAGTTGCGTTCGGCGTTGTCCTCCAAAATCACAGACGAGTCTATTTTGTTGTTGCGAAGATTGTCATTCGCACGTTCGACAGCCACTGCTTCCATATCATTGATCGTGACGTGTTTCACTCCTGGAATTTCCTTCCAATAACGAATCGATCGCAGACCCGAAGCCGCCAGTGCATCCAAAACGGTGATTCCATCATTGCTATCTTTGTTTCCTTTATCATCCTTCAACAATTGAGAGCCGTCCAACGATTCCTCGTAAGCTTTCAGTTCCTCGTTTAAATCTTCTTTTGACATCTTCTTTTTCTCTTCTGTTTCTGCCTGTCGTTGTTTGTTAAGTTCCTTCTTTTTTCGTTGAACGGCACGACGGACAGCACGACGTTCGGCGTAAAGACTGATCATCAAAATGGACAGGTCTCTGTTTTGAACCTGAACTGGGTTGTAGAAGACGGCAGATTCCTGGCTGGCCGGGAATATCATAACCGCGGATCCCTCGGTGATGCTAGTAGTGCCATTTTTGTCGTCTGTGGCGGCGGCAGCAGCAGCAGCAGCAGCAGCATTTGCTGTCGTCGACGAATGAGTCACATCATCGTGCTTTCGTTTCTTCGTCATGGCTAGAGACAGCGGTGATTTTCTCGTGGGAAATCCGAATTGGTTGGTAGAGGGCACTGTTCTTTTCTCACTCAAGAGTTTCGTACCAGGATGGTGTTCACTCCTGATGCTACGCGCGGTCGCGTTAGTAGTTGTTCTGGACCTTGCTTTGGTTCCAAAACAAAACAACGAAGACGACGGAAATTTCTTTAGGGCGAAAATGATTTCAAGAGCAATAAGTCGTGAAACGAAGCTCTCGCGAGTGTGACACGACGTCTGGAGGAAAGCCCTGTGCGTATCAATCCGATCGACTCGAAAAACAGGTAGGTACGAGTAGTGCAGTTCGTAATATGAATTGGTTGCTAATCTGATTTGTGACGGTACGAGTACATTATGGTAAGATAAGGCTATTCGTACTCGTATCGGTACGTACTCGTACTCGTACCCAGTTCATGTCCCGGATTGTTCGGAGACAACCTCACCTTACAAAAACGAGGACGAGGACGAGGACGTCTATGTTTTCTCTCGCCACTAACACGTTTACACGTGTAGTCGGCTAGGTATCCCTACTAGTGGTATTCAGTGATTTCAAGTATTAGTATTTAGATTTGTGAGTGTTTTCATGTAAGATGACTTCTCGGATCGAACCTCTATTGGTGCACTATTAGCGCGCCATTACTGTTAGCGATTCAGCGAGTCGGCTCGCTTATTTGCCTGTTAGTCGTACGTGTGTTATCTCATTCGTGGGTTTCTCCGAATGCCCGTACGTCTGTACGTTTGCTACCGGCGCTTTTCTAGAGTCCCCGTGTCTTCGTACTCGTAGTGTTAAGTACTTGTAGAAGATACCTTAAGGGCCGGTCTTCTTATTTGCACCGCCACATACATCTCCTACATAAGGAGAATAGCTTTACTCCACCCATAAGTTTAGTGAGTAGATCTGCAATATTAGTTTCACCGGGTTCCTTTCCAATCCGGATAATCTTCCCTGCAATGCATTCGCGTGCCTTATGGTAAGCAATGCTGTTATGCTTCTTCTTGCAAGGGCTTTCCGGATGTGTTACATTCTTAACAACCGAGTCATTGTCACAATACATGTTGGTTGGTCCTTCTATAGGTATGCCCATCATTCTGAGCTTATATCGTAGGCCTTCTACCATTTCGATTGCGATCTTGAGTGCCACAATCTCTGAGCCAAACGTGGATGTTTCAACAGTTGTTTGTCTCTTAGAGAACCATAGGATTGGTGCCCTGTTAACAAAGATGATGATTCCCGTATGAGACCTCCTAGTAGCCTTGCAACCAGCATGGTCGGCGTCCACAAAACATGTGGTAGTTACGGATTTTCCTCGTGGCTCGGGCATATCCGGAGGAATTAGTTCCCCCGCTTCCGGATAGAATTCGTCCCAGTCACATTTATGGAAAACTGATTCATCAAGTTCTGGGATGGAGCAGTCAAACACCAACTTTGATTTGCTGTAATTCTTTAAGTATGCAAACAAATGAAACAATTGGTTTAGATGTCCTTCTCGGGCCTGTGCAAGATACCGGGACATAAGTGAAACAGGCATTACAATATCTAGCCTTCCGAGTTCACATATCCAACGGAGTATACCTATTAAACCCTGGTAATAGTTTTGTCTCTCCGGAGCAAGTTCTGGTGATGCATCGATTTCGGGCCTATACCCAGTTGCCAATGGTGATTTTGCGGATTTTGGGAGTACCTTGAAGGCATATTGCCCCCTACTTAGTTCCTCTTCAACAGACTTAACGGCTTTGGAGGTATACTTTGTTGAAGACATGGACCAGTACTCGGCCCCATCAACAGATGTGTTACCAATATCCGCCCCTAGATAGAAAGTGGGTGGTTCAACAGTTCCATCCTTCAGTTTGAACTGTCTTTCGATTGCGTCCATTTGGAACTTTGGATCCATCCCACATACAAGGATGTCATCCACATATGCCACGCAATATTCGTAATATGCTGAGCCATCTTTCTTTACAGCCGGTCGCATATATACATCTGGATCCGCCTTGCAAGACTTATATCCAAGTCCCCTTAAGTGCTCAGACAGATGAGATCGAAATGATGCGCCCGCTACTGGTAATCCATATAGAGCTCTCACAATTTTGCAGGGCCTTCCACATAACTCCGGTGCAAATCCTTGTCCCAGTGTAGCCACTGTGTAGTACTTTTCCTTAATTGGTGCGGTTAAGTATGCATTTTGGATATCAGCACTTAAGACCTCAAGGTCATTAAGTGCAGCAACTAAGAAGAACATCCGAACCGAATCCCTGCTGGGCACGCTTGAGTATGTATACTCCCGTGATATTTCGGGCACTTTATGCCCATCCCCAACGAGTCGGGCCTTCCGAGTTAAGTCTATCTTCACATCAAATACCATGTGCATAGTGATTTTTGTATGTGCCACCGGTATTTTGTCCTCATCATTGAACTCAAAAGCTATGAAATTGTTCTTCATTTCTTTTGCAATAGCCCGGGCCCAATAGTCACTGCCAGATTCCTCATCTATCCTTCTTGCTTCAGCAATTGTTTTTGGTAGTCTAACCCCATACTTATGGGATTTGGTCCAATATTTGGTCTTGGCGCTGGAGATAATCCGGTCTTTCTTCCGAATTACCCGATAGGCCCACCACTTGAAGGCTGGCTCATCTATTATGCCTTGATCCTTGGCGAACAGGGCTGTTTCGACGGGGAAACTTTCCTTCATGTCACTTAACTTTGCCCAAGAGGAAGTTCCATCTTTCCAACTGACCAGGATTCTCCACCCTTTGGTTGTCGGCTTAGTCCGAGTTTGTCCGGACTTAGTAGTGATAGTCGCCTGTTGTACTGTCAGAGCCTCTTTATCCTTTTCATAGTCAAGTAGCTCGTTCAGGAGACAATACATGCGCCCTTCATCGTCTACGGAGGAATAGAGATTCTCCGCTAGCACATTTGCTGTGTAGATCTCAATGGATCCGTCTGGCATAGAAACCTCGTAGGACCTTGTGTCTAGGAGTGGATTGTTATTCTTTTCTCCGACTAGGATTCCGCTCGCATCCCTGTATCGGTTATTAACCGTACCGCGAATCCGTTGGTCCCCTATCTGCAGTAGCACTTGGCTTCCAAGGTACTCATCAAGATTGTCGGTTAAGTCATCAATATCCGGGGAAGACGCCTCTGGCTCAGCCATAAGTACCTCGTCCTCACCCTCATATTTGCCATCGAATAGGCCCAAGGGTGGTTCCCCTAATTCGTTTTCCAGGTAAGTATCCGAGGGCTTTGCCTCATCGCCGATCTTTTCATTAAGTAGCTTGTTGTGTTCCTCTAACTGCAGGATAGTGTCTGGGTGTTTCCATTCCACTTCAGATATAGGCCGTGTGCCGTTTGTTATGTGTACTTTTCCAGTCTTAAACAATACGTAGTGACAATCGCCTCCTCCATAAGTATCTCCACATGGGCCCAGCCATCTTCCGTATTTCTCCGACTTATCCTGTAGATCGTACCACCGGATGAAATCGTACCAGTCGTGTATCATGTATGGGGTTATATCTGGAGTATATCCATGGACTAACTCAAACCCCGTTCTTCCCATCGCAGATGGGTCCCCAGATGCGGTGTTACTTAACCTTCCGGCCGCCAGCATTCCACAAAAGGCCCAGCACCTCCTCGGGCTTCCTTTCTTAGAAGTCATTAATCGTATTGATCTCCTTAGGTCCCCTGCACTGTGTTCTGCCGTATTCTGCCACCAACAGTGGGGCTGTATATAGGTTTGTCGTATGCGATACTCCGATCGAAGTTTAGTCCATCCGGTGCTGTGTGTCTCATGATTTCCTTGGGCCTTTGCCCCATCGGTGACAAGGTGTTCCGGTATTCCTACCTCATTTATGAAGCAAGATAGTCCGTCGTGGCATCGTTTCTCCCCTCTTACTGGATAGAATGCCACATATCCTTTCCCATTGGTAAAGATCTGTGCGTCAGTATCATTTCGAATGATGCTCGGTACTTTGAACTTCATGGTATCAGCGAACCATCGACCCTTAAGTACTTTCCTGTTTCTCCACTTTTGGGTCTTTAGCCTTCGGGAGATTGGTTGTGTAAGGTTTCTTATGCCTTCCTGGGTAGTGACTTTAATCGTTTCTTCGGCCCTCTTAACACTGATGTTCCACATCTTTGCAATGGCCTCTGAATCATATCTGTCCACTTTCTCCGGAATCCTTATCGGAGGTCCCCATTGTCCACGCCGGATAAATGATCTCTTCTCTAGGGAAGTTTCCTTATCTATCTCATCCTGTTGGCGGCGGAGTAGTTTCCTTTCTTTTGTCCGAGATTTTGCTTCCTTTTGGATGGCAAGCTCTTCCTCTGTTAGGGAAATCGAAGTTTTGGTTGAAGTAGCTGAAATCCGGAGTATCTCCGAGCTTTCTCTGTCCCCGGTACTCTTAACAAAAGCTGAGTGTAACCGGTCACCAATCTCTTGTTGAGTATACCCCGGTCGTTGAGTACGGGTTGTACAGATTTTCTGTAGGTATCTGATACGATAATCCTTGTGTTTTATATTGATGTGTATAGGGTTGTCTGTGGATCGTATCCAAGACTCAGTGTTCCCAGCCGGTCCTCCTCCTGAGAGAGCTGCCACCACTCGTGGGAAGGATGCATTGGCCGCTTCTTCATCTTCTCTGAAGTGGGGGGCGTATGGGTCCCAGGTATGAGTGTCGGTTGCAAGGACTTGGTCACATGTATCGAGTTCCCGGTGTGTCGGCTTCCGCGTGTCAAAGTATGACAGAACACCATCAACTAACAATGGTATTGCCAATTCGAAGCCGTCGGCCCGAAAGATAAGACTGTGACTGGAGGAACTGCAGTATCTTCTTGGTGTGTCTTCGACCACATTCAAATTGCATTCTCTGATTTGGTTCGGGCATATCAGACTGTGCTGCAATGATTCTCCGAAATAGAGGGCCTGTCCGAATACCAATATGTATGTGATACCGTCCGTTGGGTCTGTCCAAGCAGTAGCACAACGGGCAATAGGAACATCTTTCATTGGTGAGTACACGTCTGAAAATGGAGCAACATCAGCAAATGTCATGATAGAATCCAGTGAATCGAGTAATACCATGTTAGATCCAGCTGCAGTTGTGTCTGCATGGCTATCCAGCTCGCAACGTCCTGGCTTAACACTGGATGACTGGGTCATCTCTTTGAGATGGACTATTGGCCGGCCTACCCGAGGTTCTATCTTAAGGCCCCGGCCGGCGAATCAATTCCCATTCCCGTTTCCAATGTGGCTGTGACAGCCAAACTGGTTTCCAGCTGAACTGTGTGTATTGGGAGGGTTTGCAGCTGTGGCTGCTGCCACTTTTGATTGTTGGTTGCCCCCGCTATTGCTTGCATTCCTTGCTTGTTTTAGCGCTCGGACCTTTTGTTGCTGCTCTTGGGACATGCTCAACCATATTTCTCGTGGATAGAACTTGCATTCAACGGGCCCTTTATAGGTCCCTGGTTGTGCCTTTGAGCCACCACTATTGTTGTTGTTGTTGTTTTGTGGCTTGTTGGAAGAGAAGTTGCCGCGTTTGTTGTCACCTTTCCTCTTTTTGTTGTTAGTGAAGGCTGACACATTCCTACCCCTCTTTTGTGGTTGATTCTGGAGTTTCTTTACTCCGAGCATTCGAGTAAGATACGCCGAAGCCTTCTCGAAATTTGCGTAATAGTCCGATTCTTCTGTTATTACATTTGGGATGGATTGTTCAAGTCGTACATCCTGTAGGGATCGTACGAAGTCGTACACAAACTGGTCCTCAGGTGGGAATGCGCCGTATCTTATCAAGGTTTGTTTTGCGTCGTGCCATAGCCTTTTGTGCCTGTCAAAGTTGTAGTGTTTGGAATCCCCTGTGTACACCGATTCCCGGATAAACTGCCTTTTTGCTTCGACAATTAGTTTTACGTTGGTTGCCTCATAGGCTTGAGAGTAGAGGGCAAAGTATGCCTTTCGGCCGTCACCCCCTACCCCGTGTTTGGTCCCAAAGCTTTGTATATAGGACCAACCGGGTCCGGATCCCACCAGCTTAAACAATATCCCCCAGAGAGTATTGTTGTCTTTAGACCAATGAGAGTTGGCGTGAATCGTGCATCTTATTGCATATTCAGTCCAGTCAGGGTAAGTGTCACCTGGGCCCGATCCGACTGTTCCACACCTGTCGGTTTCTCCGACTGCAGATTGTTGTCTTATCGTGTAAAGTAGGGATGTCTTGGTGACACCCCTCTTATGCCGTAGATATTCACGTAAGTTCTCATCAAATTCCCTGAATTTTGACATTGTAGTCAGTTTGTCGGGTAGTGTTAGATCCTTAACTGCCGTATTTTCATCGTCCTCCTTTGTAGATCTCAACCGTTCCCGTGTATCCATCTCGGCCGTTGGGTCCTTGATCCAGTCCACTTCGGTGGCGGTTGCGCCTATCATAGGCTGGAATTTAATCCAAGCCACGAACAGCTTCAGTCGATCGCCAAATGCCCTTCCAATAAAGACTTCCTGTGGATCCGGGCATAGATGGTGTTTTGCCTTGGTTAGAGACCCTAGAGTGGACTTGATCCCTTCTGAATCGAGGTCTGCAATGGCCTTCGTGTTAGAATATCCATGCCTGAATATTTCGTTTGCTGTAGGCCTGTTGACCCCAAAAGACTCGAGGATCTTCCTGAAGCAAACCTCGGCTGATGTCAGCTCCCTTTCTCCTTCGTAGCCAGGGATGCCGTGATTGGCTTCTGCCCTTTCTTTGGCTTCTCTTGCTGTGGTTGATAGAGATATGTTTCTGCTTGATAGCCTTGTGACCAAAGTCACTGTTAGTTGCTCAAGCTGTTCCGGGTCCAACCTCGTTGTTACCGATGGAGGTAGTAGGCCCAACAAGTTGCCCGCCGCCTCTCTTCCCGCCGTGTCCGCTGCTTCTGCTTGTGCTGTTGCCGCTGCCGCGATTGCGGCTAGTTGAGCTCTGGTTGGTGGCGCCATGGTGTCGTTTTGGGGTATGTTGTAGGAATTAGGCTTGTAATAAGGTGTTTGTTAGCTTTTGCTTTCTTGCGGAAGCTGCGTTTTGTGATTTTCTGAGTTCTGAAGCAACTTGTGGAGTATTTTCTTTCCACGCGCTTTTGCTAGTAAACAGGTTCATATCCACGGTATGAGGATTGATTCCTATCTGAACCCAAATTTTTCAGTTCCTATATACTTAAGCTCAACAGTTGTTTCCCTGTTTCCGAAACGGTATCGAATATTCGTTCGTCTCTTATTAAATATTTGGTTCGGCATTTTTTGTCATTTCTATTTTTTGTGTATGTGTTTATCCAATACTGGGTATGTATATTACCTCGGCTGGTTTTGTTATCATATCATTTGTATACGAGTGAGTATACTTGGGCTCTTTTCTGTAGGAATTAAATTTGATTCCCATTTGTTTTGTTCCGAGGTCACATTCCCGAGGTCGCGTGCCTCTCTTTATTAACGGTTCTTTTGTAGCCGTTATACGATTCGCAGTACCGAACACACGTACATCGCATTATTCCGGACGTTATTTTGCCGTTGTATTTTCGACACATCTTTTGCTGTTCCCATCGTTGGGGACCTCTTGCAAGTGTCTATTTTGGTGGGTAACAAGCTTTTGGTGTTCATTTCTCTCCCCTACAAACCTCAGTAGAAGCCACGGGTATTAGCCTGGTGTGCTCTGCTGCGCTAGTGTTGTTAATCTTCTAAGCGCCTGAGTCTCTTCTGTTGAGGAGGGTCTTTTAACGTCCAGCTCTTGGCTTCAGACGGCGATTAACCGATGATCAGTCGGCAATCAGCTTTCATTTTTTACCCAGACTCTATGAGTCCATTTGGGTCTGATAAACTCTATGTTTTCTCTCGCCACTAACACGTTTACACGTGTAGTCGGCTAGGTATCCCTACTAGTGGTATTCAGTGATTTCAAGTATTAGTATTTAGATTTGTGAGTGTTTTCATGTAAGATGACTTCTCGGATCGAACCTCTATTGGTGCACTATTAGCGCGCCATTACTGTTAGCGATTCAGCGAGTCGGCTCGCTTATTTGCCTGTTAGTCGTACGTGTGTTATCTCATTCGTGGGTTTCTCCGAATGCCCGTACGTCTGTACGTTTGCTACCGGCGCTTTTCTAGAGACGACTAGGACGAGGACCAGGACCCGTCAGAAATCACGCGGTTGGGGTTATACGGACAGACTATGACGTATGACTGACAGACTAGGAAATGAATCGAATAAACGGTTATTGAGTGATTCCCACCTCGAATAGTGAATAAAAGACCAAAGTAATAAAAATATATTCGAGAGTGAATAGATTGAATAGATTCAATGCGCCAATATTTTTTATTAACTATGCAAACCGAGCAAATTTGGAATTTGGAATCTCTAAATAAATAGCGTGCAAGCATGCCCGGCAAGAGGTGTGCACATGACTGATTTGTGGGTTGGGTGCCTAAATTATTTGATTTTAGTGATTCCGTTCAAGTGTATTCTGTTTTTATTCAGTTAACAAAGTTTTTTCAGTCGGTGCGGTCTCGACTGAAAAAATATATTCAATACTTAATAAATCTATGCACTATGTGAATAGATTTATTAGTTTAGTCGCGAACTTTTATTATTTTATTCGAGGTGGGAATCACTCATTATCCTTGGCCGGTTACCACGATCGACTCACTTCAATAAACATAAGAGGCCGATAGAGGTGCGATCTGGATATCACTAGCGTCCGATAACTGTCACGCGACCCAACACAACCCCTCACAAGCCCTATTTTGATAAAATCGACCCTGCTTTTGTTATGCGCAAGGGCAATTTTTAAAATTCACAATTTTTTGTGGTGAAGAGTTTCAACCCCCCTCAGGTTGCGACAAAAACTCTCCCCGAGGATTCAAAATGTCCCTTGATCTTTTATTTTTGGCTCACATGAATTAAAAAATCTAATTGTCGCTACCAAACTTCTTAACCTTAACCCAAGATATGAAATAAATTATTTTTAAAAGTGTTTGTTTCCTATGTTCCCGCGTTGTGTCTATGTCACGTCGTGTCTTTTTTCATACCGTCATGCCTTTGTTTCATGATCGCTCCGATAGCATCATGCTCAGTTTCATCATGTTCATTTAACACCACCATCAAAACCATTTCTACCCCTCCCTTTTGCCAATAAAACCACATGTCAGAAACTAGTAAAAAGCGCCGTCACTTCAAGAAGGGTTGTTATACCAAAATAACCAAATCATTTATCTGCCGTTGCTGCATTTCCTATAAGGGCGGGTCGAAGACATTCATTGGAAGCAGACAAGATTCTTCTTCACACAAATCATACTGATATGTATCACAAGGGCTGTCATGTCACCTTGATTCAATAGCTTTTTTCCGTGATTTCTATTTAAATCATAACCTAATGGAATTTTCATCATCTGCCAAAGAAGAATCCACTAGTACAGTTTGCCATTCCCCTTCACAATATGGCCTGACATTGACCGAGAATGGTCCAACTCCACCCTCCGCCGCTGTTGCTGCCGATCACAATAACACCTCCACTGTCGGTTAACTCCAGAGGAAATTTTGTGCTTAGCTCCCTGTGCGGCACATTCTGGGCCTCTCCCCGACTCTGTGCTTAGCTCCCTGTGCGGCACATTCTCGGCCTCCCTCCATCTCATTCTTTCTTCCTTTTCCCTCCCTGCTCATGGATCAAGGGGTGTAATCCCGGTCCTCCCACAAGAATATTCTTTCGTAATCCACGACCAAGACCGGTTAATACAAGAACAACACCGACAATCGATTGTTTCTCTGACGAACGTTCTGGAAAGGTTAATTATCGTCCTCGTCACCACCACAACAACGACGCCACAATTCCCTTAAACCATCGCCGCCGGTCAATCACAATGGACTAATTTGGAATCTCCTTCACCGACAACCGTTGCCACACCATAACAACAGATTCATTACAATCCCCTTCATCGACCTAGACCAGCGACGATTTCAATAATCGACAAAGACCATGCCGACTCCATTTGACTGGACGCCAATCTTTGGGATTGAATTTCGCTTCGCAAGCAGTAGCAACCCAACTGCGGCCACTTCCCTCAATAAAGCATACTCTGAAATCATTGGCAAAGATGAACTCTCAGAATTCTTTGTGACCCGCGGAGATGACGAAGAAGAAGTACCACTAGAAATAGCACCAGATCCACAACTCCACATCCTAAATTTCATTGCCAAAGCCATCGCTATCAACCTGATAGACCCGCCACCGGACGAGATAACCAAAGGCCACATTGCCAATCTCCTCAGCAAATGTGTTATCAAGCATGTCAGAAACAACGGATCCACCAAGCGATTGCGATACAAGACAGAATTTGATGCAGCTGCAAAACGTGCAATTCAAACCAACACCGATGAAGAACCTACAGTTGTAATTGAACTCACCATTACACATTGGCGATTCACCAAAAAATGGCGCTCTGATCTATTCATGGAAGCATACACTGGGGAACCACCACCGGCCAATGACACTAATGATAATGATGCAGATGGAAATGAAACAAATGATGGAGGAATTCCAGAAACACCTCAAACTGTGACCTACGATGCAAAGATGATGGAACTCCTTGAAGGCCAGCACGCTCTCTTAGAAAAACTCTCTGAGACTGCTATCCAAACTGGAACCCGGAACAATGGCACCAACCACCAAGCGGCACTTGACCTTCCATGGAATCTAGGAACATTACCTCCTATGGTCCAGGAAAGATATAACAGAAGAGAAGAGTTTCTTACCAGCGATGAAATGAAATATTTTGAAATCACCTCTACAGATGCAGCAGGAGATGAAGTGACTGTCAGACAAAACTATTACCTGCATAACTTAGGCAGCGGCCGAAATGACCAATGTTTAGTCACACGGAGTGGTGATTGCTTTGATCTAACCAGAGCTTCAGATAAATCCAAAGAGGCAGCGCGAGACAAATTATTTCTCACAGGCTTTCCACAACTAAAGAACTCTACAGCTCCTCAGGTTCGCAAGTGGTACAGTGAAGTCACTGCTCATGCACAACAACACCATATCTATATTCATCCATATTACCTCTACAGATGCAAAGCTGATCATCTCAGAGGATTCACCATTGGGGACACCTATGTGGATGACCTCCCTGCAAGATATGAATTGGCCATCCATGAATGGGGAAACCTAATCTACACTGCCCTCAGAACAGATAAAGTCATCCCTGAATCATGCAAGAGTGTGAAAGCTGCAATTCAGAGCATTGAAGGTGGACAGGGATATGAATCTCTCTATAGTGTGATTGCCAAAACACATCCCAACTCAGAAAGACCATCCTACAAAGGAAAGATGGTGAGAAGCCCACCAAACCAGGAACAAGATGAGTCACTCGAACAATATTTTTTCAGGTACAAGGATTATCTCAGGCTCCGGGTATTTCTACACAACCAATCCAGCACAATTAGTTCAATGGAAGAGGTAAGCAACATTATTGAAGGAGTGACTCTCTCTTATGAATTGCGCAAGAAAACAGAGGATGAACGCGAGTCAGAGGATCAATTCAAGCGAGATAAATATAAGGCAGGCAGGCTCCTCCAAACTCTTCAAACATATGAGCAAGAAATCAAGGCAGAAATGAAGTACAAGGATAAAGCCTCCAAATCCAGCCTACCCAAACCGGCGTTCGCGACTGGAACCAGACCAGGCTCTTGTTGAAATGACCGATTCAAAAACCGGGCAGGCAGCAACAACACTACCAAAACTCCATCCACCCTAACTTCTCACTCAATCAGTCTGATTGAATCACTTGGATACCCCAAAATGGATGAAGCATCCGACAACCCATTCCTCCATCAAGCCTACTGCAATGCCATCTCTGCATTTGATAAACAACCCAGTCTCTTTGACACATCCAGAAAATGCATTGTTTGTCATACCTCCAGTCATAGCTTTGATAATTGTCCTGTCTTACAAGATGTTGAGTCTCTCAGGAAACATCGTATTGCAACAGCTGTTTTTCTAAGCAAATGCAATAGAGAAACCCAACAGCTCTTGGATTCTACTCAACGAATCTCCAAGATCAATATTGAAGATGAGGACCAGGATGAGGAATCAACAGAGGATGCTCTAGGAGACAATTTTTTTTGTCAAGGCCAGGAATAAATCGACTTTCCTGCTGCCAGACCACGTCACCTCAAGATGATCCTTAAGGATTTGACAATGTACCAGAATCACCAATGGAAGGCTCATGCCCCTCATTGGACTCCAGCAGTGCCAGTTCTTATGAGTCCATTCCAATTGGTGCGGTCAATCTGATCCCTAGGGATAACCTTCAACCATCCATTCCAACTGACGTCTATTGCGATATGGAAACACTTGAGGTTACAGCCCCTGCATTGGAATCACATTTGGAAACCAATGGGGATCCCAACTTTGACCGTGACAATCCCATCCTAGTTGACACCAACAATGTCCAGAATCTTGTACCAGCAGATCCAATAGCAGCTGCATCGCATTTTCAACAAGGACAACGAGCACAAATTGATACAGGTGCTAAAATTTCTTGCACAAACCTACAGCATATCCTCCATGATTACAAACCTTACACCAAGCTGAGAAAATGTCCAGTCAGGCTAACAGCGGCGATTGGAGGCAAGGCAGCCAGCTGCATCCCTGAAGGATCAGGGTATGTGCACTTACCAGCCCCCAATCACAGAGGGTATATTAGAGTCTTCTTCTACTATTCTCCATTGCTTTCAACAACATTGCTGAGTGAGAATGATCTCTGTGGCATGACATCTGGCATGAGAGAACAATTCAGTGGACAGTCCATACACAAAGCCTTCACTGACACCCATGACTCATCCATTCAACAGAATGGTAACCTCACCATTATTTGTCATCACAAACACAGCACTGCTAAAAGCATCGTCCTCCATGGAGCAATCATTGATGGTGAGTGTTATACCCATCCAGTCTTGATCCCTGATGTAGATCTGGAATTGCCATATGCCAATTATGCTACCTCCTCAGCATATGCCTTAGCAACTGACATGGAGTTCAAACAAGCTTGTGATCTAGCCTCCAAGGAAGCAATCGGCAATTTCAGGTATGACATCTACACAAACCTTGTGACACTCCAAAAGTGCACTGAAGCTGCCAGAGCGCAGCCTGATACCAGCGACACACCATGGTTTGATGCAAAATTGTTTTTCACCAAGATTGCTGACAAACATATCCCTATTCAAGCAATCAAAGCAAAGACTTCCAAGCTCCTCTGGCATCAAAGACTTGGACATCCATGTGATGACTTTCTATATCAAGCACATAAGCACATTCTTGGTGTACCAAAGTTCAAGCGCCAAACGAGTATTCTTGATCAATGCCCAACATGCATCCAATGCAAGCAAACCAAGACTCCTGCTGGCTCCCACTCTACAAGGAAGGCTACTCAGCCTTTTCAAGGTTTGTCTATTGACTTTGCTTTTTCAGGGACAAAATCATCCAACTCCAAACGGCGGCGCAACTATGAAGGTATCCATGGGGAGACCGCGTGGATCCTGATCACAGATCACTACACAGGTATGAAATATGGTGATACCAGGATTTCCAAAGCTGCACCTCTCCACTGGCTAGAACATTTTTCTCTCAGCACAACCCAACTTGTGCGAACAAGTATGTAACAGTTGACCAAGGTGGAGAGCTATATCACAATCCAGACATCAGAAACCTCTTCTCTGCTTTTGGATACTCCATTTTCCCCACAGGGGCTGATGCTTCACATCACAATGGCACAGTTGAAAGAGCTCCCCAGACCCTTGCTAACTCAATGAAGACCATGCTCAGTGGCGCCAACCTTTCAATAAAATTCTGGCCTTTTGCCTTCTACCATGCACTGCGCTTGTCAAATGCCTTCCCTGAAGGTAACCAACACCATTCACCCTTGGAATTGGCAACTGGTCACAAGGGAAATCTCACTGACTTCAGAACCTTTGGTTGTCGCATTTGGGTTAGACCTCCAGACAAGAGACCAGTCAAGCTCAAACCTAATGCGCGGAAAGGATTATTTTTGGGTTTTGTCCCCTACACTACCAGAAACATTCTTTGGTATGATACAGAAACCCATCGTGTCAAAATTGCCACCCATGTCAGGTTTGATGAAGGCATGAATGACTTGCCACTTGCTGACCTACCCGAAAACGTCAAGCACCTACTCAGGACTGATGACAACCTTCCTCTCCCACTGATACCCACTGAAGTGTCATCCAGTGATTTCCAATTCTCCATCTCACCATTTGCGGATCTCACCAATCTCAGGCTCACTGCTTCCAGTTCCTGTACTGATCAAGCACTTGGTCTCAGGTATGCCAATGACTTGCTCCTTGGCAGAGCCTATGTTACTGACATCCTTCCCAAAAGCCCTGCCTTCAAGCTCTACTCCTCTCATAAGAAGTCTCTTTCCAAGCTATGAGGCGCTTATATTGTATCTATCAATCACAATCGTGTGTTCACTGCTGCCAATGTCACCACAGCCCTGCATGAATCATACGATAGAGGGGTGAGGGATTCCATAGATACACCCATAACCTTTGCACTTGAAGAGAAATTATCTATGAAGGAAGTCAGGAAACACTCAAATGAATATGGCCTATTTGCTCCCAATACTTCCTGGAAGGAACCCACTGATGAAGAGGACCCACCATTTTTGGACCGTATTTCATCAATCAGAACCATCAAGCACATTGGCACCAAATATAAAAAGCTGATCCAATCAAGAATCAACCAGGTTGATAGCACTGAAGCACTCCATGCCTCCATCCAGAAACACTTGGCACCAACTGAAGATGACATGGATGTTGTTGTTCCCACTATTGATATTGCGTCACTCAGAGCCACCACCAAGCTTCATAAGGCAGAGAATCATACATTACCACTAGATGCAGATTCACTACCAACTGAACAAATTGAACTCTTAATCAAGGCCATCAATTCAAAAGAAACCACACCTGAAGAACAAGCACTAGGTCATTTCACTCGAAGGAACCTCAAGTCATTATCCACATGGACTGAATGGGAAGCTGGAGAGCGAAAACAACTTGATCAGTTTGAAGACTTAGAAATGTTTGGATCACCAATCCAATATCCCAAGGATCCGGATGCCATTATTCTCAGACCTCATTGGTAATACAGTGTCAAGAGGAAAGGTGTCCGCCGAGCAAGATAGTGTTGCAATGGGAGCAAATATGCTGCTCCAACTCTACACGCCATCGCCTTGTCATATTCATCTTGTGTTGAACATCCCATCCAAAGGTTATTCTTTGCTATTTCATCATCCCTTAGCCTCAAGGCCTATGGGGGTAACGCCGCAGACCCATATGCGCACAGCCCTGGACCCAACATCCCTACTTATATGAATATAGATGATGCATATGCAGAATGGTACAAACACAAGCATGGCACAGACATAGACAGAAAATTGGTACTACCAGTCCTTCGGGCACTTCAAGGCCATCCAGAATCTGGAAGACTTTGGGAAACTCACATCAACAAGATCCTGAAAGGCCCTGATCTCAACTTCAAGACCACCACACACTGTAAGGCTGTTGTTACCACGTGTTTTGTGGACGCCGATCATGCAGGTTGCAAGGCTACTAGGAGATCTCATACAGGAATCATCGTCTTTGTTAATAGAGCATCTATTTTGTGGTTCTCTAAGAGGCAAACGACCGTTGAGACATCTACATTCGGCTCGAAAATAGTCGTGCTTAGGATATCGATCAAAATGGTAGAGGGGCTAAGATATAAGCTCTGGATGATGGGCATACCTATAGAAGGTGCTACCAATATCTACTGTGACAACAAATCGGTCGTGAAGAACACCACGCGACCAGAAAGCCCTTGCAAGAAGAAGCCTACTAATAGTGATGCTTACCATAAGGCAAGGGAGTGTATAGCAGCAGGAAGTGTCTGTATCGCAAAGGAGCCAGGCAAGTCAAATATTGCCAACTTGCTCACCAAACTAATGAGTGGAGCTAGGCTGATCAAGCTAGCCATGAGATGTATGTGGCATGATGGCATTGATGAGAAAGAAAGATGAGACCCGCGGGACAGGCATCTTCTACTAGTACTGTACCACCACGAAGACACGGGGACTCTAGAAATCACGCGATTAAGGACATACGGACAGACTATGGGACGTATGTCTAACAGGCTAAACGATTTGCTTGTGGTAGCTGCCAAAGTAAATAACTGTTTATACGATTCATTTCAACGCACATACGACTCGTAGAGAGGGACCGGCAAAGGTGACAACTGATAGAGGTGCGATCCGGATATAACTTAATATTAATGCTCACAATTTTAGAATCTAATCAAAGTACAACCAATATATATACACTATCTATTACGCATACAGTGAGGTGAACGATACGAAGTAGAAATCAGAAACCATAACAATGAGAATAGAAATAAGAATTCCAGAAAAATCATGCCCTTCTTTCTTTGTGGTTGATAGAAGCTGAGTCCCAAATTTGGTGCAAGGAAAATCTCTATCAGACTGGTGTGATAACAAACCACCGTACCGTTGTGCTAAATGGCCAATAGTGTTAGCAACAGCCACGCCATGCTTCAAATTGGGGGCATAAACACATGGAACACTTCCGCGGAGCAACAATTCAATAGACTTGACCGCCTGTTTGGCGGTGCCAAGCTGGTGCATGTGCAAACATTCCCCGGGAATTGCAAAATGAATGTTGTTCTGATTGGTACCAAAGCATAGATCATGAAATACATTTCTGATGTTGTGATGAGAGTTATTTTTGAAGTTCTTATTGATATCGTTTAGATCAGTGCCAGGAAAATAATGAAAATTGACAGGTGACCACTTCTTTGTTGCAGGTTGAACAGAAGGAATGTTTATGTTCGGAGAATAACAGTTGCAGTGACGGCACATCTGCATGACACCCTTATTGAAGGAGTCATATTTTCCACACAATTTATCATGAAGTTCTGTGTTGCCAATAACATAGGCAATGGCAAATTTCATTTGTACCTTCCACTGTTGGTTGGCGTACGGAAGATAATTCCATTCGATACCACCGTCTTCATTACACGCGGCTTTAAACGAACAAAGCACAACTTCCAAACCGTTATGGAGATTCTGAATTTTTTCCTTCAAAGTGGCAGGGCGAGAGTGAGTGTCTTGTTGACTCTCATTCTGGGCCGGGATGGAAGTAAATAGTTGTCCATGCTTCAGGTTGAGCGCGGATCTCCACATTAAAGATACCAAGTGTCATGTTCAACGGCGTAAGCGTAAGTCTTCCGTGGGCATCCAAAGAAATGCCATCCATGTAAAATATAATAGGAACAAGAATTTCTTGGGAATTGGGATTGCAAATTTCTTTCCAATAAGATTTCCACCACAAGCCGTGATGCAATTCTGAGATTACAAAATGAGGATTCAACTCAGGATTATTGTCAGGAGATAGAGGGGTGGAATAGTCGGGAAAAGAGAGGTTTTCTTCTCTCATTAGCTGCTGGTCAGAAAGTAGAGAATAAATGACATCCTTAAAAGAATGGACGTACACCTGAGTGGGTTTATTGTCAGGTAGCCAATTCAGTATATGAGGATGAAATTTCATATCGGAGATACCCAGATTGGATTGGAGATTGTCACAAATTGCTTTCCAAGATCTAATTTTGGCATAACAAAAATCGAAACCCGTTCTGATTTGACTTTTCTTTGCCCACTGGAAAATTGATTTGAATGTGTTCAGTGGCAATTTATCTCTGGCCATTAAATTCATGAGTTCCAATTCAGCAAGAAGATGATGTGGCGGTGGTAGTTTTGTGTGGCTTTGAAATGCCTCCTCTCTTTCATTCAGATTGATGGTTTCATGCAAAGATGGTGGTGGAGGGACTTGCTGAGCAGTATGGAAGTGAACATCAGCACCATTAGTGTGATCTTCTTCATTGTCTTCACAATCTATGTTGTTGGTAGAATTGTTGTCGTTTTTGTCGTTTACCTCATCCTCATTGTTATTGTCATCCTTGTCATCGGCATTGTCGATATTATTGTTCAGCGGGAAAGCATCTTCATCTTGAACAGCAGAAACAGCCATGTAAGATTCAATGGCGTTCCTATCCATTGGCGGTAAAAAGACATCATGTAAAATCTGTCTTTTTAGAACAGAATGAAGACCCGTGGCTGATTGACTTGTGACGGTGTGGTGGGAGAGATGGGAAGGGGGAACAGATGGGCCGTTTTCTGTGATAGTCATCCCAAAATCTGACGGAGAATGTTGAACAGACGGCAAGGTAGGCTGCACTTTGATAGAGGTGGAGAACTTATAGATCTTTCCTTTAATTAGACCCTGACTATGGTAAATGGGGCGGCACTCATGAAGATGCCAGAGATGTCTTCTTAGGATGCGAGAGAGGTATTTCAAAGTACCCTGCTTGTTTGCCGTGGATTTATATCCTACAAACTTGGAGTTTTTGCCATTCTCCGAGCAACCACGGCAGTAGAATGTAAGAGGGGTTTTGATAACAGGAGCATGATGTTGCAAAGTTGTGTGAAGGAAAATGTCACTAGCAGTGGTAAAAAGGACGGAGGTCAAAACGATGGATCGACAAAAGAAAAAAATGAATTGCAATTTTGTTGTGATATTTTTTCCGGGTACGGTAAATATTCCATTGCAACAATTGTTCATGCAGTAAATTCCTTACTACTTAGTGATGATTGCATTATTCCTCGTACAATATGTTTAGTAGTGCACAGTACAGTCAACAGAAAAGTTGTGAAGATGAAAATAGTCATTCGTGCGTAAGTTTTACACAAAATATTGCTTGTCACGAAAAGAATATGATATCCTTTACCCTAAAATTGTTATTTTATTTGAGGAGTGACGAGACATTGTCTCGAAAGTAAAAGTGTGCAACGCGCGAGGTTTTTTAGTAAACACGTGAGCTCAGAAGGCAGGGAATTTTAAAAATAGGGTAGGGAATTTTGAAAATACCGCGCGATAGCCCGCGGGGGGTAGAGAAACAGTTCTCGGACGTAGTTTCCAACTGCTCGTTTTAAACTGAAAATTGCGCGTGAATGACTCACTTGATTGGTAGTATAGATCAATTTTTAGGATCAGTATGAACGTAGGTACCTTGCTTGAAGTTTTGAACTGTGTGTTATAAACTGAAAATTGCGCGCAAATGGCTCACTTGATTGGAAGTATAGATCGATTGATAGGATCAGTATGAACGTAGGGTAACTTGCTTGTAGTTTCCAACTGCACGATATAAACTGAAAATCGCGCGCAAATGACTCACTTGATTTGTAGATAGATCGATTGGCAGGATCAATATGAACTTACGTAGCTTGCACGTACGAAGTAGTTTCCAACTGCGCGTTATAAACTGAAAATCACGCGCAAATGACTCACTTGATTCGTAGTATAGATCAATCAGTAGCTAGGATGGGTAACAATGTGGGACGCTTGCTGGCTCAGACGTTATTTGATTGGTTGGCTAGTCATACAATTGGTAAAGATAGGAACACCTACGGTACGGTAGGGTAATTCTGATCTGACATGACGGCTTCAAAATTAATGATCGTCGTTTCCGGATCAGAATGTTGAGAATTACAATCAGACTAGTAAAAACTGGTACAATGAGTGATTCCCACCTCGAAAAGTGAATAAAAGACCAAAGTAATAAAAAAATATTCGAGAGTGAATAGATTGAATAGATTCAACGCACGAATATTTTTTATTAACTATGCAAACCGAACAAATTTGGAATTTGGAATCTCTAAATAGGAAACAGTAATTGTCTGTTCAATCACTACCCGCGCCACCTACCGGCCTATTTTGGCAAGCAAGCCTGTTAAGTATTCAAGGATGGCCGGCAGTTGAAATTTTCAGAATTTTTCATGTACCGAGTTGCTTACTAGTGTTTGCGCTGCTTATTTCAGCTACTAGTAGTATCCTCGCTAAAACACTCACATTGCTCTCCAGCAAGCAAGAAACACTCTTTTTTTGGAACACTCTTTTGCGAAACACTCTTTTGCGAAACACAACAATCACCATGGCCCTGGAGTTACTAGAAGCGCTTGGAGACTACTATGAGGATGATAACTACTTAACCCCCGATTACAACAATCCACTGCTTGGCGAGGAAGATAAGAAAAGAAGGGACCGGAGAACTCCTAGGATTGCAATTAAGAGATACAGCCAATCTGCTTTCATGTATCTCTATTGATCGGGCAATGATCAAGCCCTTTTGAATTGCTGTGGAGTTGACCACGTAGTATTCAGGGAGCTTCTAGATATATTTGAGCCAGTCTACAATTCCTACACTGTCGATAAGAACACTGGATCGATTCCGAACCTTAAAAAAGGAAAACACGATGTTGTTCAAAGGAGAGAGTTTGATGCAACTGGCTGTCTTGCTCTTGTCTTATTCTGGTTCCGAACCAGAGGATCAGCAGCAAGAGCAGTTGCTATAGCATTTGGAATTACAGCTTCTCCTATGTACAGATGGCTGAAATTTGGACGGAAGCTCCTTCTTTCTGCATTACAAGACCATCCTTCTGCAAAAGTTTGTTTGCCAAATGAAGAAGAGGTTCAACAATACATCGATGCTATTGCCACAAAGTATCCAACTCTACATCCACACAGAGTGTGGGCTGCCTGTGATGGCCTGAAACTGCATATCCAGCAGTCTGGCGACTGGACCAAACAGAATCCATAATACAACGGTTGGACTTGTGGTACATATGTCAACAGCGTATTTCTTTTCTGCCCGGATGGGAGGATCCGGGCTTGTGTCTTGAACTGTCCTGGTTCTTGGCATGATAGTACTCAGGCCGAGTACGGGTTGTATCAAAAGATGGAGCGGATGTATGAGCTGTATAAGGCAAAGAGTGTAGTTGATTTGGCGTTTAAGATATCTACAAACGAATACCTGCTTAGAAGTAGTCAATATGACCCTGTGACAGCTCCTGTAGAAATACCTGAGGGTACACCTATGGAAGAGGCCAGAGAAATGAAAAGACGGGCCGTTCGTAAGGCTATTGCAGTGAACAGAGATGTGACTAGCGTTAGACAGATATCTGAATGGGGGATGAGACAGATCCAAGGTGGGTTCCCTAGACTCAAAGATAACATGTTGCTGGAAGAAACAGGAGACAGAAGGATCATTCTGAAGCTTGTCGTGTTGTTGTACAACTTTCAGACAACTAAGGTTGGAATCAACACCATACTCAACACCTATATGAGCCAGACTGAAGGCTTCTTCTCCTATGGATTGGTACCAACTGAAACCGCAAACAACGTATTTTAGAGTCGTCGAATCGATCGATTGAATCGATTCAACGAATCGATTGATTGCTTGATACAAATTAGATAATAATCAATAGTAGTTACAAATTAGCAGAGTATCAGTTATTACTCGGCGTCCGATCGATTACTCAGGCGTCCGATCGATTTGATCGATCGATTACGAGCAGTCGATTACGAGCAGTCGATTACGAGCAGTCGATTACGAGCAGTCGATTACGAGTAGTCGACAGTACCTCCAAATAATTTTGCTCCAGCGCACCTCTAGTGGTTTTCTATCCCTCTTTTAAGGTGTTGCAACAGAGTTTTTCTATTGCCTTTGTAGCCTAAGTTTCTGTCTGGAGGAACATTGGTAGTGTTGTTGTTGAGTTTAACTAACTAATGATCGATTCTTTTATTTTAACTAGCTAACTAACTAACTAACTAATCGATTCGATTCCTAACTAACTAATCAATCGATTCGATTCCTTAACTAATCGATCGTTTCGATTCCTAACTACTAACTAATTCCTAACTAACTAATCGACGTCAACGAATCGTCGGTGTCACTGTTGCCGCTGTCACTGCTGCTGTAGTTGGGATGCTGGAGACTGTTGACTTTCCTTTTGAGCTTCCCCCCTTCAGTAACATAAGTAACTTGGGGAGTAGTAACTTGGGGAGTAATAGGACCACTAAGACCACGACTGCTGCTGCCGCCACTAGGAGGAGGAGATGTCAATCTCGTACGACCGGCGCCACCACTACCACTACCACTAGTACCACCGGCGCTACTAGGAGGAGCACGGCCGACGTGAGCAACGAGTACCTGCATCATAACCTTCCTCTCTTCATCTGCCTTTTCCTGATATCTTTGCTGTTGTTCCAATGCCTGCTGCTGAAGCTTTAGTACCTGAGCAATTGTATTCATCATCTTTGAATCGTTTCCTTTGCAGTAGTGTCTCTTCTTGCTAGTAGTAATCGTACTAACTTCTTCGGGCGGTCGAACGTGTTGACTTTTGGGTTGTGTTGCTGGTTGTGTTGGTTGAGTTGGTTGGCCAAGAAGGAGTGGTTGTGTTGGTTGAGTTTGTTGTCCAAGTAGAAGTGGTACCGGTTGACTTGCAGCAGAAGGAGGAGGAGGACGAGTAAACTCGTTTCTTTCAACCTCATAC
The DNA here is from genome assembly GCA_037355745.1 of Pseudo-nitzschia multiseries. NCBI lineage: Eukaryota > Bacillariophyta > Bacillariophyceae > Bacillariales > Bacillariaceae > Pseudo-nitzschia > Pseudo-nitzschia multiseries. Next base: position 5,779,165 of record CM074784.1, on the reverse strand, counting down.
CTATCTTCTCCTTCTACAACAAATGACTTATCCCCTATCAGTTGGTGGATTTCCTTTGCCTCCTTAATGTCCCATCTCATGTTTGGATTGCCTGTTGGCGCCTTCTTCCGTTGCAATCGGTTGAATTTGTTTCGAATGGAAGTACCATCCCTTCCAGGAAATTTTTCAGCGTGCAAGTCTGCAACATCATCCCAGTCATCTGTTCCAGCTGGCATGATAGCTCTAATGGCAGCAAACATGTTCACCAACTTGGCCCTGGTGTAGTTGCCAATGCCGGCTTTCCTGCCTCTGCCTGCAGTCGACGAGGGGGGTATGCTGTTGATTGTTACAATCGATGGTATTGCTGGTGGTGTTCCTTTTTTTTATGTGCCGAGCAGCCGAAACGAACTGAAATCAATTCATCGTCATCCAATTCATCTAGTAATAATCTAGCATGCGCCACAAGAGCAGCAACAGTAGTCATTGGTGGTGGTGCCGCCGTGTCTAATGTGCTGGAGAGACAAGCCGTACTGTTCTTGTTGCTTTTGCTGTTGCTGTTTCTTTACGGACTTTCTTTTTTTTTCTTTTCTTTTCGGACTGTTTGCAAATTTTCGACTGTTTGCAAATTTTCGACTGTTTGCAAATTTTCTGCTGGCCAAAATTGGCGATGATCACCAAAAAAGCATGCCGGCAAGGGAGGTGCAAGAGGTGCACATGCATTGGGTGACTAAAATATTTGATTTTAGTGATTCCGTTCAAGTTTATTCTGTTTTTATTCAGTTAATAAAGTTTTTTCAGTCGGTGCGGTCTCGACTGAAAAAATATATTCCATACTTAATAAATCTATGCACTATGTGAATAGATTTATTAGTTTAGTCGCGAACTTTTATTACTTTAGTCGAGGTGGGAATCACTCAATTTCTACATGTATGAGTCTGACTTGATGTACTTTCAGCCATCTATTCCGCGAATATAACCGCAAATTTTGTAGCCAAATTCTGGCGCGGACTGACATACGTATCATATGTACTATAACTACACACCATGACTGAAAAAACCAATTCAAATATTGCACCATAACTTTACGGACACATACTTAAAATACATACAATAACTACATACTCAACAACTCCACAGGGCCCCTGCAAAGCACTAATGGAGAGCAGGGGGCAGGGGTTAGATTGATCGCGAGTTATTACTGTTACCATCATACCGGCAATACAAGTACTAGGAGTTACTAGTTATGGTAGGCCCAATATTTTGAGTGCATGGTGATTGCATTCCGTTGTCAATGTTGAATCAACTGGTATAATACAAGCATTGCATAAGCAAGTTGCATAAGCAAATACAAAAAGCTCTTAGGATCTATGGGTAAGGATAGCTATTACTGGAGTGATATGCATCATTTGATAAGTGCAATGACTCCTGGCAAATTCAATATATCCCATAAAATACTACGAAGTATTACTCTTCTTCGGTCCTCTGAAAGAATTATTTAAATTAATGGTTTAAGTTAATGCTTCTATCATTGATTCACACAACATACGCACACACACAAATAAAAGTAAAAAATGTACAAATACAAGTAAAAAATGTAGCACTGTACACGTTTACAGCAATCCCAACAAATAAACCAACTTTCTGTCACCGTTCAACAGGATCAAGTGACTTGCTTGGCCTTGACGAGCAAACATGCATACGCAAATGCTCCAGCCCTGGTATTTTGCTTGTCAAATAAGGGGACGCTGCGATATCCCTCTCTAATACATGAGACAGGCATCGCTGATCCCCCGATTAATTCTTCTCCGCCATCGTCCGACACGTCCCATACCGTGAATGCCAGGATTGCCAGTGATGGGCTAGTAGCTTTGAAAATAAATCCTGCCCTATCGTCAAAAACAGGATTCAAACCATTTCTCTCTACGGTTTTCGTGACATGCTCTCCCTTGCGTTGTTCCAAGTCACCTCCGTAAACGTTAATTTTCACATAAGGACTTACGTAGCACATGCTGTGTGTGATGTGTTGCTTGGAATCCGGAGTGGGTAAGCAACTACCGCATAGAACGTTGATTTTCCAACTCTCTGGTCTCTCCGGAATAGAGTCGTAGGACCGCAAAAATTCTGGTTTTAGGGTATAACCACATGATCCATTGAGTCGGAATCGACCATCGGCCTTGAGGAGGTGTTCATCATAGGTGCTATAGTTCAAAGCTACTAGTTGACAGCCCAAAGACCACTGAAAAAGAGGATCTGAGTTCAGTTCAGGGGAGTTGCCGACGTCTTTCCAAGAACGGAAACTTCGGCATAGATGTGACGAAGTAAACTTCTTCAAGTTTAGCGTATGTTCGTCCCTACTTTTCTGCGTCATGTGTTCCAGGACGCCTTCTGCAAAACTGTGAACGTGTGTACTCGGCAGCTGCAAACTCTTTTCCCAATTCTTGTGCTTTGTAGTGTGCAAGAATGTCATATTTGCTAGCTGTGTGGGAATTTCTACTATTCTTTCAGATTTGAGTTTATACTCTTCCGCACGTTTCATAATACACCGCTTCTCAGTTGCAACAGATTGAGCATATCTAGCTTCCTCAAGCACATGCTGCGCTTTCTTACGAGTTGCTCTAGCATTATTCACTGCCAGAAGAGCGTTTTTGTCGTCTTGCCGTTGGTTCTTTGAAGACTCGTTGTGCGATACCACATTCGTCATAGTTTTCGAAAAAACTTGATCAGAAGTCTCGTATTGTTTCTTCAACTCCGTTGCTCTTGCCTCTGCTACGGTTTGAATCTCCTTCAGCTTCTCGTACTCTGCGAGGAGTTCGGTTTTCGCCTCCTTGCGTTTCTCTCTGATGGAATAAATGTCTTCATATCCACTATTTTCGTAGTTTTCATTCGCCTTGGCCAAACGGTCGGCTTCTTTTCGACTTCTTTCTGCTTCATTGTCTGCTTCAATTGCTGCCCGTTCAGCTTCAGCAAGTTGTGCCTCCAACCCTGTCCTATATGAGTCTTTCTCTGAAACATGGGACTGTGCTCTGTCTCTCGCGACTCTTCTTAGATTTGCTGCCTCTCTCTCTTCTTCGGCGTGCTCTGCAAGATCTTCAGCGGTATGCGAACTTTTGTCAACGATCCTTCTGTATTTAGCCGCTACGTCTGCTTGACTTTTCCATTGATGCGCTTTCTTTTCGAACGCATCTTGCGACTGAGTTCGTTGCTTGCTAATCTCGTTGATTTCGGTTGCTAATTGATCCATTCTAATGGATATCGCTTTTCGTTCGTTCACCTTGGCAGCATGCTTGGCATGAATTTTACCACTTTTGGCAATGTACTCTTTCTTTTCTTCGTTGGCTTCATCATGCATTCCCTGCTCTTCTTTTTGAAATTGACTGCTACTTTCGATTAGCTCAATTTGCTTATTCAGTTTCTCGAACATTGTGGCAGATTTTTGGGCTTCAATTTTCAACTCTTTTTCTTTTCTCGATATCTCGATCATGATTTCGTGTAGAGCCCCAGCCTGTTGTTCTAACGTTTCCTCCTTTCTAGTTTCTTCCTCAGCACGAGCACGATCTTTTTGCGCCACAGCAGCCGCCCTTGCTGCACGTGCCTCGGTTTCTGCTGCTCTTTTTTCGCTGATTTTTGCCTCCGTCATGGCAGTATTTACAACATTATTTGCGCTGTTAGCACCCGACTGACATTCTTCGAGCATTTGGCGAAGCTTTTCAACTCGACGGTGGGCGTGGGACGCGACTTCTTGTTTATCCCGCGCAAGTTTGGCCGCCTTCTGGTATTTAGATACGACTTTCTTCCCCTTTACATAGGAAGTTTCAAGAAGTATTTCGGCTTCGCGTAGTCGTTCTGTTGCATGGTTCAATTTTTGAAGAGCACGGTTTGTATCTTCGGCTGCCTGCAGAGCGTATTTGTCGGCTTCGCTAGCGGTCAACTTGGCAGATTCAACGGCATCTGCAAAGAAATCTTGCACCTCGACTCCTTCATCCTGCTTTCTTGCGAGCATATCCAAGTGCCGATCCGGATCAATATCTTCACCATTGAGCTTATTCAGTAATTCTTCAACGGCTTCGTCTGACATTCCAGAATCGCGGACCATTGAGTCGGCGTACTTTTCTGCTTTCTCCACCTCTTCCTCTAAAGCAATCGCCTTCATCTCAACTTGCGCCGCTTCGATTTCCGCGGTTTCTAACTCTTGCTTCGCTATGTATAATAGCTCTCCTGGCGAATGTTGGATGACATTATTCTTCTCGGCCTCACTATATACGCGGATGGGTCCCTTAGTATCAAAGCCAACGACAATGCCACTTCCGACATCCTCTCCATCTTCTGATTTCGCATTGGGTATTATTGCATCGGCTTCGTCGAAACTGATATCATTTTCATCGTCAAAATCATCATTGATCACCTTTGCACCGTCGGCAATAATTGACGGTCGTTTTCCCATTATGAGAACCCTGCCTCTCATCGATGCTGGACTAGGCAAGAGGTCAGCCATATCCATTGATTCTGAGTTATCTGGCACGACAATCAGACCAATCGATCCAAGATCCTCGTAAATATAGTCAGCCAATTTCTCTTGCACCTTGTACGAGCAATGGTTTTCGATGTTCACAATTATGGGGAATGAATTTTTATTGGTAACTAAATATTGTCGAATTGCCTGCAAGGCTACTCGGACGCTGACAAAGGGGTCACTTTCCGATGTTGGTTTCTGTCGGGCAATGACCGGTTCTGGGACGGTGCCCAATTCTGACAAACAACCATCGAAGATATCTATTTCCAAACACTTCACTCCTCGGTACAATGCAGCTAAATACATTTGCTCGTCCAAAACCGGACGATCTCGATCCCAGCAGTCTAAGAATGTGTCGTGACTGGTCATGATCCAATAACTGCTCAGCGGGTGGCTCATATCGTCGGCAGATTCCCTGCCTTTGCGGGGGTCCATTAAATCGTTTGCATCGGACAGAAGAAAATTCAGAAATTGGTCTTTCGTAAATCGGCCGTCGCCCGCTGTAACAACGGAAATTTTGTCGTTTTGATCCTCATCGATCTCCGCTGCCAGATCTTTGAACGACTTCTGTGCCTGTATCGCCTTGATCACTCCCATAGCGTCCTCAATGTTCGCCTTGAATTCTTTTTGCTGGGATCGTATGAAACTCAACAAGGCAACGGGGGATATTGTCATGTCAGTGCTAGCGGATTGATTAATCGTTTTCGTGTCCAAATTATTCTTCGAGCCATCTTTGTTAAGGATTGGAACTGGGTCGCTTTCCAGTATTTCGTGCCACAATCGCAGTGTTGGATCTTGTTTGGTATACTTAAGTCCCATTGCGGTAGTACTCTGAAAGTGCAAATCCTTCAGTAACTCGGCGACGGCCCATGGAGGCAATCCACCGTCCAAGAAATCTAATTCTGTACCGAGTTCATTGCATGCTCGTTTCAGTTCGTTCTGCATATCTTTGTAGAGAGCTTTAATATCTCTCCTTCCAAGTGGCGTGTTGAGGCGATTGCAAAGACTGACCCACTCTCCCGGAGAAATAGAATCAAGAAGTTCCGTCCGGCCCATATCAATCCAGTGGTACTGAAATAGAAGCACCGACCGTTCCAACCATCGCCGTTCCTCAGCATATGCTTTTAGCAGCTCCTCGAGGGTTTCCACTAGTTGGTCGAAATCGCGTTTGTCAGTCACACACAAATCCAAGCACTCGTATCCACCATAATAGACACAGGAAGACGAAAAAGGCTTGTTTTCTTTTCCCTTAATATTTTTGCTGTCTCCCAATGCTACACTGACGCTATCATCGCAAGATATACTGGCACTGGCACTCTTCCGTTCGCTATTCATGTTCAAGCTGCTCGCAATACTCTTGCTAATCGTGGCGCCGTATGGAAAGAAGTCACCAGATTCATTCGCTACAAAGGAAGACGCCGATGACAATCTTTCCGCTTTGGTTTGACGGTAAATGATTGTGAGGCTAGTTGCTTCGTTTTCTTTTAAAAACACATCCGCATCCGCTGTAAGGTTTCCATCATTTGTCACATACTGGTGGTCGTCTGAGAAATGCTGTTTCATCAAAAATCGGTTGCTCAGCTGCCCCTTGACAATGCGATCTATTCGAGACACGTCGATGGACTTGGTGCTGCTGGGGTCGTGCTTGTTCCCTGTTGCTGCTCTGAAGAAACTCTTCAATGATTTGACACGGTTGGTTGTGATCAGCAAACACCGATTGTCGGGCGATATGGCCAGCCTCCGCACTTGGAGTTTTCCGTTCTAAGAAAATTTTGGGAAAGATGAGATCTACATCACGGGTCAAAACGATTGGCAGTTTCCTCTGCCTAGTGCACCGATAACGAACCGAATCAAAAGGTCCGTTCTATTCCATTCCATTCGAATGGATGGATTGTGCTGACCAGCCTGGTACCAGTTCTTACCTTGCTTATTTTGAATGCTTCTATCCCACTAGTGGCGTCCAATTTGAGTTGTTTGCGATCGACCCGAAGATTAGGATTGAGCGTTGCATCCGCCATGGTCGGACACCGAATCTTGTCATTGCCCTTGGGATTCGCCACCAAGGGAAGGCCGAAGAGGCCTGCCTGTCCGCACAAGACATTGCTTGCCATGGTTATTTTCTCTTCCTTTGGATGAATTCGTATCGTTTCGTTTCCTCCGACACCAATTGAACCCAGATAAGAAACACCAAACAGTCGCTCGAATAGTGCTTCTTTTCTGATCGTTGTCTCGTTTCGATGTTTGCCAGCAAACTGCCGATCGGCCTTCGGCGATGTACCGACTGGAAACGAGTTGCAGTTACGGTTACTCGGATTGTAACGCAGGGAGCTGGATTGGTATGGTAGCCCGTTGATGCAGACTTTCAAATGGGAATTGTCGACTACGGTATACAAAGTGCTTTCCTGTTCTACCGGTACTACTTCGTATCTGCTATTGACGAGAAAACGACCAGTCAGATGTGACACGAGCTTTTTTCGTTGATGATTCGAATTGATAGAAGTTTACGGTACGTACTTGTACGGAAACTCTTCGTCGACTTCAATCTCAAATCGGTTCGAAATGGGTTCGTAATTACAGGTACCACTGTTACGAGTACCGGTACTACCCAGTACGGGTACTCGTACTTCACTTTGTCAATATTCAACAACAGTAAAAACTAGTCCGAAATTCGTGTGCCTTGCCATGCCTTTTTGTTATGCCGAGGAAAATGTTGACGGGCTTTCTCGCGATTTGATTTTGTCACGCTCTAGTATTGGAATGTCGCCCGCAGAAAAATTTGTTTTGCGCATGCCCAACTTTTTTGATTTTTGAATCAATTATTGACCATCACTTACAGTAATTACTCTGTTGTGCGTGGTAGCCTCAGTAGCAACAGGGGTCATAATTATGGGTGCGACACCACCAGTGTGCCCTGAAACCACAGTGATCGGATTTGTCAAAAAACTTCCCAGCTTTTTTTTGTATCCCTACCGTACTTTTACTGCATGTGACTAGTAAAAGTGACTGTGAAATACCTTATTCCAAAGGCTACTTCCAATCAATATGAAACATTGACATTAGATAGATTTATTGATTATACACTTGATAGTAGTGTGATTGCTAGTGTTTCTACAAATTTGATTTTGGTCTCTCTGTTAGCTTTACAAGGTAGTAAGGGGGAAATGCCAAATTTGAGTGCATGACTGAATTTTTTGCATGTTTGAAACAAAAATTACCGGCTACAAATATGTATCATAGGTATGATTCCATAGTTTGAAAAAATATTGCTTGAATGTGATTGGCTGATAATTGTGCATATTGAAGTATTAAACAGCACGTAAGGGCCACTCACCATTACTGTGTATATATATGTGACAAACATTCGTCATTACGACAGGGCAAAAATTGGCGAATGTATATCAACCACACGACGGAGATTATATACGTCACATAAACGATGCTCGTGCTTTTGTCAATTTCGTGCAATGTTTTAAAAAATTCCGGAACATTTTGTTGTGCGCACAATAAATAATTCTCTATCTATTTTTGCACGCAACAATTTCAGGTAGGTCTATTTTCGCCACCGTTTATTTCAGCCCCTTTTCATGCTTGCTTCAGAATCTTTCTATTCTACAATTTTGTTTCATGCTTACCCCGATAATATTTATTTGCCATTCAATTTTTGTTTTTTCCACACGAAACTCATGTTTTGTAATAATATCCTTTATGTACAATGATATTCGTCACATAAACGATGCTCGTGCTTTCGTAAAATTCGTGCGATATTTTAAAATATTCCGAAACATTTTGTTGCGCGCACAATAAATAATTCTCTACCTATTTTTGCACGCAACAATTTCAAGTAGGACTATTTTCCTATCCATATTTTCACCCCCTGTTTCATGGTTGCTTCCAAATTTTTCTATTCTACAATTTTGTTTCATGCTTACCCCGTTAATATTTACTCGCCATTTAATTTTTGTTATTTTCCACACGAAACTCATCTTTTGTAATAATATCCTCTATGTACACTGATATTGTCGTAGCGTTGATACCATTTTCTGAACAAATATAGGAGCTTCTTGATAACCAGCAATGTATTCTGTTATGTTGCTTTCACAATACTCACACTACATTTATCGAATATCAAATTCCAACAACCATATTTTTGTACTAATAAGAAAATATTTTATCCGCATTTGCAATACTCTCCGACATTTTACAATATTCACGCTACGCTTATCAAATACGGAAATACAACAAACATATTTTGTAACAAATACGAAAGTATTTTATTAGCCTTTGAAATTATCTTGTTTATTGTATTATATTCGAACAGAAGACCCGGAACAATATTGTGCTAACCATAAAATAATAATGAACTAGCCGTTCTACTATTGATGTTGATATCATCCATTACTCTTGTTCGTTTTTATTGTATTCCATGAAAAATTTGTAGTCCTCATCATCTTCGCCAAGAATCTCAACCAAGGTACGTTTTCGCTTCCGTGTTTTTCCCTCTTTGTTCTCCTCCTTATCTTGTTGTTTACGATTGCCATTTTGCTTTTGGTACATTTTAAGTATTTCCGTCTCTAATTCTTTTGACTGTTGTTCCTCCCTTCGTTCTTCTAATTCGCTTACTAGGTATTCGTAAAGATCTTGTCCCTCGTTACTCCACCCCTCCTTATTTCCTAGACTTACCGTCAGTGAATTTTTTTCTCAACCTCGTGCCCTTTGTTGTGTTTATCCACGAGTCGTAGTCGTTGTAAAGGAAAAGCAATGCAAAAGCTTCATCGCTTGGGGTGAAAATGTTACTGATTGTCATTCTGACTGATTTTCTTTTGAAGTCTGTCTGTTTTGGTGACACCGCTCCAAGAATTCTTTTCATGAAGTATTTGAATTCTGGTGAATTTTTCCGCCGATAGTCTTCGTGCAATTGGTACCTATTTTCTGAGTTAACGTCTTGTGTGTCCGTGATTAGAACCGTTCCTGGGAAACTATCTGGTATCAGGTTGTTTCTTTTATCGTCTACGTGTCAGTGTTCATACGACCAAAATGTTAGAATGGCTTATGAACGATTGCATGCCGGCAATCATTTTCTTGTTGGTTGCGTACCTTTGTAGTTTTTCCTGGCAAGAGTTTGAGCATTGTGCCTACACGCAGTCACTGCACGGCAATAAATTCCACTCCACTTTTGGTCTTTTATATCAATCGTATTTGGTATTTCATTGTTATTTGCTTGTTTTACAATGTTGAATATCGTCGCCTTCACGAATGTAATCTCTGGCGGGAATTTAAATTTCCTGAATGCTTTTTCTTTGACGTGTTTGACAATGTTGTTTTCCAAGTTATCGTTATCGTATTGTTTTGTTGTCTGTAGAATATTTCTGTTGCTACTGTTGGTGGTTGTATATGTTTGGCTATCGTTTGTGTTTGTTCGGTCACTTCCCGATACACTGCTGTTTGGGCTGTTTGTGTTATTGGTAACAAAGGTTCTACCTGTCACCGGACTGCAAATAGTACTCAGTTCCACCATAATTTTTTTGTTAACTCGTGCACATAAACTTACCGTTTTTACCTTTGATTGATTTGGCGCGCTATTTTTATGATAATAATGTTGTTTGTAGGCATCGTTTGGTAATTTTTTTTCATTCCTACTGTACACACTGTAAGCTCTTGATTTACTGTCTCCAAGGAATAGCTGTATTTCAACTAATTGTACTATCTGTGAGTGTTGTTCTTGTACTGTCGCCTGCCTATCTTATTTTCGAGCGTGCCCTGATATTCTGGAATGTGGAGTCCTCAAAATTTTGGCGCGGACCCGAACATTTTGTTCTTCCCTACCCTACCGTACTTACCCTACGGTACCATAACATTCCTTATTTATTTATCTACTTATTGTTTTTCAATTTTCTGCAACGGCGTTGCAGTAAATTCTATATTTTGGGTGGTTGACACTCCCCCCTGAATTAATTATGGAATGGATCACAATTTGTAGGTTAAACGGAGGGAATTTTGTTGTTGTTGTTTTGTTGCTTTCTGATGAGTATTTTTTTTTAATGTATATTTTTTTTAGGTGATATTTTACATAATTTCCGTTCTATTTTTTGCACTTAATTTGTACCGGTGATACCTTCGATATTGTCATTGTTTTTTTTTGTAATGGAATCCTTACAGAGTTGCAGAGTTAGTGTTTCACGCGTCCCCATGCTCCACAAGGAACGGGATAGTTGTTATATTCCTCTAAATCTTCCGGCGAATTCCAACGTTTTTCGTAAAGACTTAGCCATTTCTCAATTTTCCACTCGTTTTCGTCTTGTTCGCTCTTTCCCCCCCTGTTTGTCACTTCTTTTACTTTCCGTTTTTTCTTTTTTGACTGTTTTCTTGCTTTGTTCATGAACGAATCCCACTTATGTTTGGTACATTTTGTTTCCGTGTTTTTGTTATTTATGTTCTCTTCTTTAATTGGCGGCAATATTTCTTGTGTTGAGTACCACTCGTTATCGTCTTTTGATCTGCAATACCATTCCAATCTGTCAGTTTCGATGATTGCCTCATTCGTCATTTTGCGCCAGTTGTTGAACCAAATGTACGTCATACAAGGACGGTTCCCAGGGTGGTAATGTATACATTCTTTTATGTGTTCTCTTGCCTCCGGTGTCAGATTACTCCATTTTTTTGCCGGGAAAGTACGACCGTCTTGTATCATTCTCTCTCGTTCTATTGATTTTACTTCCGGTCCAATACCCACGTTGTCGTAGCACTTAATGTCTTCCGATGTTTTCAATGCGGGATAACCACATGTAATGTATGCAAGAATGACTCCCATTGCCCATACATGGTCCATCCCGTCAGTGTTCCCTTCTTTGTAGTCGGGAAATACTTCCTCGGTTATGTACTTGAAGCATTGTTCCCAAATGTTCAAAGCTTCGTCCTCCTCGAAATGTCCTTTTTTGCTGTTGAGTCTTTGTCGCACTTCTTCTATCTTCTGGCATCCACTAAGGATTGTGTTAACCAAGTGTCCGTTTTTGGCACACAAGGCATCAAATCCTGTTTCGAAATGATATAGAAACGGGTTTCCGTCGTTGTTTACATCATCGTGGTTTAGCTCGTGCATCTGTTTGTTGTAATCCTTGGAGAAGACAGTACCCCGGGTTGGCACAACTGTTGTTCTGTGTGTCGGTTTCGGTGTTTTGTTTTTCATTTTCCTGTTATTTCCCATTTGTAACGCAGTCATGCACCTATTTGTACCACAGTACACCTAACGTTCGTACTCCCACGCCGCATCATAAAGTTGGTATTTGTTGTTTTCTCCAGGCGTTGTAACTTGCAGTTTTTGGTTGTGGCTGCTTTTTCCCGTTCACGCATAATTCTTACTATTGTTACGTACCGGTACCAACACTACGACGGTGCACGCAAATAGTCTGATTCAAAAACAGACAAGCTTCTTTAAGTAGTGTAACTTTCCTCATCTGCATGCGATTAGTTCTTGATATATCGTTGAGATGAACGTGTCCGGTGGATCGATACCTCCATAGAGATGTGTACAAGATGTATTCTTCGTACTTCCTTGGTACTATTTTTTTAATATGGTATTGGTACGACGCACATAAATTGTCTGACTCATAAACAGACTAGCGTTAAGTAGTGTAACTTTTCCCCTTTGGATATGATTGGTTCTTGATATACCGGTAGAGGTGAACGTGTCCATTGGATCGATTCCCCCGTAGACATATGTCCAAGGTGTGTCCTACGTATTATTTTTGTATAAATTTTTTATTATTGTATTGGGACGGTGCACACCAATTATATGGTTCAAAAACTGACTAGCTTTATGTAGTGTAACTTTTCCCGATCACGTATAATTGGTTATTGATATAGTGGTGAACGTGTCCAGTGGATCGATTCCTCCGTTGAGATCTGGTGTACCAAGGGTAGTCTCCGTAAATTTTGGTTATTAGTTTTTTGATTTTTGTATGAACAAGTAACCAAATTAGTGTTTCTCATTTACTTTTTGAGTGTCAAAGTGTGTTATTTTCTGAAATGTTTGGATGAATATTGCTCATACTATGGATTGGGGAGACTATGAAACCATATTGAGAAGTCACAGCCTTATATTTTAGTCATTATGAATTTTCTAATAATGTTTGTCGTCCCTGGCCATGCATGTACCAAAATAGTGAGTCCTAGTACTTAGTTTTAGAGTGGAAATGTGTTGCATTGACTGCAATTTCAGGATGAATAGTGTTCATACTATGGATGGGGTACACTGTGCTGAAACAAACTGGACAAGAAGCAGGCTGATACTTTAGTCAGTATGAATTTTAGAATAATGTTTGTCCCTGGACATGCATGTACCAAAATACTGAGTCCTAGTCAGTTTTGAGTGCAAATGTGTGGCATTGACTGCAATTTCAGGATGAATATTGCTCATACTATGGATTGGGGAGACTATGAAACAAACTGGACAAGAAACAGGTTGATACTTTAGTCAGTGTGAATTTTAGAATAATGTTTGTCCCTGGACATGCATGTACCAAAATAGTGAGTCCTAGTCAGTTTTAGAGTGCAAATGAGTGGCATTGACTGCAATTTCAGGATGAATATTGCTCATACTATGGATGGGGTAGACTATGAAACAAACTGGACAAGAAACAGGTTGATACTTTAGTCAGTGTGAATTTTAGAATAATGTTTGTCCCTGGACATGCATGTACCAAAATACTGAGTCCTAGTCAGTTTTGAGTGCAAATGTGTGGCATTGACTGCAATTTCAGGATGAATATTGCTCATACTATGGATTGGGGAGACTATGAAACAAACCGGACAAGAAACAGGCTGATACTTTAGTCAGTATGAATTTTAGAATAATGTTTGTCCCTGGACATGCATGTACCAAAATACTGAGTCCTAGTCAGTTTTGAGTGCAAATGTGTGGCATTGACTGCAATTTCAGGATGAATATTGCTCATACTATGGATTGGGGAGACTATGAAACAAACTGGACAAGAAACAGGCTGATACTTTAGTCAGTGTGAATTTTAGAATAATGTTTGTCCCTGGACATGCATGTACCAAAATAGTGAGTCCTAGGCTAGTCAGTTTAGAGTGCAAATGAGTGGCATTGACTGCAATTTCAGGATGAATAGTGTTCATACTATGGATGGGGTAGACTATGAAACAAACTGGACAAGAAACAGGCTGATAGTTTAGTCAGTATGAATTTTAGAATAATGTTTGTCCCTGGACATGCATGTACCAAAATACTGAGTCCTAGTCAGTTTTGAGTGCAAATGTGTGGCATTGACTGCAATTTCAGGATGAATATTGCTCATACTATGGATCGGGGAGACTATGAAACAAACTGGACAAGAAACAGGTTGATACTTTAGTCAGTGTGAATTTTAGAATAATGTTTGTCCCTGGACATGCATGTACCAAAATATTGAGTCCTAGTCAGTTTTAGAGTGCAAATGAATGGCATTGACTGCAATTTCAGGATGAATATTGCTCATACTATGGATGGGGTAGACTATGAAACAAACTGGACAAGAAACAGGCTGATACTTTAGTCAGTATGAGATTTAGAACAATTTTAGTCCCCTCTGGCATTGCTGCATGTACCCAAATAGTGATTCCTAGGCAGTTTTCGAGTGCAAATGTGTGGCATTGGCTGCATGAAACAGAATTGACCAGAAATCTTCTACTTATACTTGAGTCAGTTTTAAAATTTATTAGTCCTAGTAATATTAGTTAGTATGTTTATGATTGTGCGAATTAGGCTGCAATTTCATGATCAATATTTCGCATAATATTGATTGAATAAGAAAGAACTATGAAGGATAATGGATAAGTTACAAACGGATGCTTGCATTTGGTGTAACATAGTATGCCTCACTCATCCAATCTTGGATGATTTGGTGGAACTGGTGCTGTACTCTGACACGGTTGTGGTTGTGTCAGAAGATGAATCGGATACCTCCTCACTTCCATCCGTCGGGTCACGAATCCCAACATCCTTGCTGAAACATTTTACTAAATCCGATACTTTTTTAATGCGTCGAGGATTGGTTTCTTTCAGGCCGGAAATCTGAAAGTATGGGCAAAATTGTCGTTTCTCCCCCACCTTACGTTTGTGGAAAGTACATATATAACCCGCCACTCGTTCATATTGGTCGTAGTCTCCGAAAACGTACCTATAAACTTCTCCAATTTCAACTGGTCCGTTTTTTTCTGGAGTGTAACGAACTTGTTCGTTTACTTCGTAAATAGGAAACAATATCTCTGGATCCTGATCTTTCAACAGCACAGAACATTGGAATTCACGTTTGGTTTCCTTCTCCTTGATCTTGATAGGATAAACTGGCAGTGTTACAGTGGCGTTAAGATGATTTTTCGCAACATCTATAATCATTTCTTCGCTTACATTTGAACCCTTTTTTTCACAGGTTTTAGTCGTTGTGTCAGTCAAACCAGTATCCTTGGAATTACCCTTACTTGTGTCAATTCCCGATTCTTTAGATTCGTTTGGCTTATTTTTCGAACCCTTACTGGTTACTTTCGATCCACTGATGTTCTTTCTCCCATCGTTGATATTGTTCAGTCTTGCCAACATTGCCACCGTCAACGTTATCATCCCAGGGTGGTATGAATCCACGCTTGGAATCATTTGTCGTATTGAGATTGAAAGTAACCCATCCTACCCGGTATGTGTTATTTGATTTGTTGAACTCATTTATTTGAACCTTGGATCTTTTGAAGCAATCCCAAGTTAGAAAGTCCGATGGTTCGTAAAAAACAAAGTCACGACCCTGGAGGTGTTCGAATGCCAGATTCAATTCTCCCGTTCCCTTTCCATAATTGTTGACAACCTTATCGTCCAAAAATTGAACTACAAGGTTAGCCGATGATAGATCATCCGACTTTTCCAACAAATATATTGCTAGTTTTTCTGTCAACGGGGTAAATATGGTACCCATTTCTGGAAGGTAGCTATACTGAATGAATTCTTCCACCCAAGTATGACGTTGGAGAACTTCCGGATCAATTACGAATATCTCACGGAACACGTATGGAATGTGTTCCATAAAAACTCGTTGGTGCACCTCTTGTTGTGAGTTAACATCGTATTGAAGGAATCTTGTAACACAAGTTTGATTCTTATGTTGTTCTTCCAATCCGGACAGTTCCAAAATACCTGTTACAAGTTCTTCTGGTTTATCGTCAAAATTGACATGGGCAAATTTTGTCTTACTCAGAACACATGCCGTTGGGAAAATGTACAATCGATCATTCCTTTGAAAATACGGAACACTTCCCTCCGTCGATTCGGTGACCATAGCTCCTTTTAGAAAATTCCTCTCGGTCAATACCAAATCTTCAATGGTTTCCATCACATGATCGTAACTGACAAATGATTGGTTATTGGTTTTGAAGACTTTTGGTATCATTTTCTCACAAACATTGTCAATTGAACAATCAAAGGACGAACCAACGCCGTCGACTCGAATCATTGATGCACATAGTACTTGAGAAATGAACAAATTACATGCTGTTTCCAACGAAACGACCACGTTTACCCCAATCTTGTTCCCGTGTTGGACAAATTTTGTTATAAGCCATTGATGCACCAAATATAGGATTCCTTTCGGCACCTTGAAATATGCCAGATCTATTTTTCCGGTTCCATGTTTGCATGGCGACAGGGTGACAAGGTCCTCATCGATATCGAAATGTATGTTGTAATATTTTGTGACCGTGTGCTTGTAGTGGATGACGTAGTGGAAAACCAATTGAGTATTGAGTGGTAATAACACTTTTCCCGTTTCCGGAATTTGTGTGTCCCCTTTTCGATGAAATCCTACTGGAACCCACTTCTCCCCAGAAAGTACCGTGGTGCCCAAGACGAATGAATTGTTAATTAATTCGGGTAAGTAATACTGATAAAAACCTTCGTGTGTCAAAACTTTGATGTCGACGTGTCTCATGTCGATGATGGTACAAATGGTTTTCGCCTTCCCTTGAAAGCGTAACCAATGTTCACGAATGAGCTCCTGAAAAGCAGTTT
The DNA here is from genome assembly GCA_037355745.1 of Pseudo-nitzschia multiseries. Classification (NCBI taxonomy): domain Eukaryota; phylum Bacillariophyta; class Bacillariophyceae; order Bacillariales; family Bacillariaceae; genus Pseudo-nitzschia; species Pseudo-nitzschia multiseries. The sequence continues at coordinate 5,762,630 of CM074784.1, read as the reverse complement.
CTCGTTCCGTTATCTTCATCAACTTATTGTTTGACACAATAAGTTCTTTAAACTCGATGTTTTCTGTTGGTAAGGATTTTAAGCATTCAATACGCTGCTTCTTGAAATGTTTGTCTAAGTCCACCTGATTGCAGCTATGAGTCATTGAAACACGTAGAGAGGTCTTTGCCATAAGGCAGTCCAAGAAGTTCCTCATTGATCTGACGTATCCTTTCAACTGACTGGGAGAACAATTGTCGCCTTTGGTATGGAAACACAAATCCTCAGACGAAATATCCGACCCAGGTGGATACTTCACATTCTTCATGTACCAAACCAATATCTCACGGTACATTATCATGTACTTCTTCATTGTAACGTAGTTGACGACGTTGCGCCCATAAATAGCATCCACGCCTGATGTGTCGTTAACATTCTTCAACAGTGACTCGAACCTATCCCACTTGTTCGCCATGTCGTAGTCATTGAATCGATCGGTTAATTGCTTCCTGCTCAAAAATTTCAACACTCCAGTCATACCGTTGTCAATTTCAAACAAAAATAAATCCACCATGACGTCTATTTGATGGGGAATAGGCCCTAAGTCACTTCAGGTTGTATCGGGTTTTTTCTTCTTTCCCTTCCCCTTCTTCTTTTCCGCAGAGTTAGTAGTAGACATTGACTTCCTGAAATCTGGTGTAGGTTCGGATTCAATAATTTTTGATACAAGGTAAACCCTCGTCAACAATGCAGTGAAACATGTTGTAACCTCAAGACTGAGGTTCCTCACAAACTCCTCTGTTCCATATGACTCACCCTTCAAAGCCTTTGTAAGGTTATTAATTACTGCCTGTCGATGATCTCTTTGATCGGTATCATGTTTGTCAAGACTATTGGTTGGTGGGTCTTTCAATCTACCCTTCTTACAACTTGTCGTTTTCTTATTTGAATTTGGGTTGGCACCGCGCTTGCGAGCACTATTAGTCGTCGGTGTCATTGGCAATGTAAAATGTTATCAGTATTTGAGACAATCTTTTTATTGTTTGAAAACAATGAGAATCACTGTTGTGTGAATCTAGTTTACCCGAGTTACGAGCAAACATTGAATGAAAGAAGGATAGTAGTACAACTTGAAACTTCTTTCACAAGATATCACCACTCACGTAGCGACGCGACAGTGGTAATCATGTCTCAAAAACCATTTCTCAAAAAATCGAAAACGTAGAAGGTGCCCGTAAACGTGTCCTTGTTCTCGTAAAGACGTTCTACCACTAACCTGAGAAAGAGTTAAACAATATCGTCACAATAATTGGACAAATAAAACCTGCAACGACGAATGCAAGGGCGGGGATTTGTCTGTGAAACCGTTCGGATCAAAAAACCATTTTTTGTAACTGGAACCGCCGTTCCCGAAAAACGGAAAAAAGGGTTTTTTGGGTGGAATGAAAGGTGAGAAGAAAAAAAGATAAAAAGGAACATTTTCCAATTTGGAAAATGGCCCCATCGCTGAATTGTTCCATTTTGTGTACAAAAGTACAGTCGTATGAACACCTAGTAGCGCTAAATAGGGAAAAGGGCATTGGTTGTAACTCCGTTGCCAAAAAACAAATGATCCGATCGCTGAATTGGTGCAATTTGTGTAGAAACGTACAGTCGTATGAAACTTCTCACGCTAAATACTAAAAAGGGCTTTTGTTGCAACGCCGTTGTCAAAAAAAAAAATTGGTCCGATCGATGATTTGGTGCATTTTGTGGGGTAGAAAGGTACTTTGGTATGACCAGTACTATCGTATGAACCATGACGCTAACTACAAAAAGACCATTTCTTGCAACGCCGTTGCAAAAAATAAAAAATAAAAAATAAACCAAGTAATACTGTTGACAGGTACTTTGGTATGAACAGGACTATCGTATGAACCATATCACGCTAAATACAAAAAATACCATTTGTTGCAACGCCGTTGCAAAAAAAACAAAACAAAAAATACTTAACGGACCAATGTAATTCTGACGTTAGAAGTTTGTTGTACTGTTGTATGATCCATATCACGCTAAATACCAAAAAGACCATTTGTTGCAACGCCGTTGCAAAAAAAAAAGAACATACTACTTAACGAACCAATATCATTCTTACGTTCGAAGTTTGTTGTACTGTTGTATGATCCATATCACGCTAAATACCAAAAAGACCATTTGTTGCAACGCCGTTGCAAAAAAAAAAGAACATAATACTTAACGAACCAATATCATTCTTACGTTCGAAGTTGTTTACTTAGCAGAAAATGTATGGAACTGGTGTCATTCTTACGTTCGAATGTTGATACTTGATCTATCGAACCGATGTCGTCCTTACGTTCGAAGTTTGATATAAGTACTTTGTACGGAGTAGCTAGCTTACAATGAAAGTTTGTTGCTCACTAACTTCGGTCACTTTTTTTCACTTTCCAACAAACATCAATTTCCAACTTATCTGAGTAGAGTGTTGTTTCTTTCCAACAACACTCCGTCCGAGAACGTGGGATCCGACCCTCTTCGTCACATGCCTTAGGGCGACGATGTCACGAGCACAATGATCCGTTCTCAGATATTTCAGTCCGATATAACAGCCTTGTACTGCAAAAGAAGTAGAAAGCATTCGATTAGGGATTAGTTGCTGGAAAGATATTCTTGTTTGGACGGCCGCCTTACATAAACATCTTGAAAGCACAAAATCTGCATCAATTGCCTATATATCAACAGGAACAAGTCCCTGTTTTTCGTGACATAGGAATTACTACAAGTCTGCAAATCAACGGCAGCAGAAAGAACAACGACAACGAATAACAAACCGGCAAATTGAATCATTGGAGGCAACAACGTATCTGCGGCAACAACGTATCGGTGACATCAACGGTAAAACGAATCAGAACAAGCAACGGTACGAATCAGATAGACAACAATGATAATACTTCCTCGACCGGCATTACTGATAATGTATTTCCTCACTTATGTTTTTCTTCCTTATTTCATAGGACCGGAACGGAATAACAGATTGGAAACAACAGATTAGAAATTGGCAATCGCAACGGTAAGAATGAGAGAGGAGAAAGACAATGATCTTACTTCTTCTGGCATTCCTGATAATGTATTTTCTTCCTTCTCTTTTTCTTCTCATTTTCATAGGACCGTATCGGAGCAACGGATTTGAAACAAGGGATTGGAAACAACGGATCGGAAGAACCAATCTTTCCTGGTGTGGCAAATCTTTCCTATAGTTGCAAAGGATACAACAAATCGAACGCGACACTGAATCGAAGTCAACACAGAATCGAAGGTAACAACAACGGCAACAACACAGCAACACCACCAATCAACAACAACAACGAAAGGAAGCAAACGGTGTACGTTGGTAGCATGTAGATTATATTATTCTGTTGTTATAATTTACTGTACTACATCAATATATACTCACCCATTTTGATCAATTATCATACCAAATATTCGAATAAAATCGTGTACAGCTGCGAGAGCAACAGCGGAAAGCAGCAGCGAGAGCAGCAGCGGCAGCGACAGCCGCGAGAGCAACAGCGGCAATCAGCAGCGAAAGCTACAGCGGCAGCGAAAGCTACAGCGGCAATCGGCAAGCAGCAGCGAGAGCAACAGCGGCAATTGGCAACGACAGCCGCGAGAGCAACAGCGGCAATCGGCAGCGACAGCCGCAAGAGCAACAGCGGCAATCGGCAGCGACAGCCTCAGGGGCAAGCGGCAAGCAGCAGCGAGAGCAACACCGGCAATTGGTAGCGACAGCCGCGAGAGCAACGGCAGCCGCGAGAGCAACAGCGGCAATCGGCAGCGACAGCCGCAAGAGCAACAGCGGCAATCGGCAGCGACAGCCTCAGGGGCAAGCGGCAAGCAGCAGCGAGAGCAACACCGGCAATCGGCAGCGACAGCCGCGAGAGCAACGACAGCCGCGAGAGCAACAGCGGCAATCGGCAGCGACAGCCGCAAGAGCAACAGCGACAATCGGCAGCGACAGCCTCAGGGGCAAGCGGCAAGCAGCAGCGAGAGCAACAGCGGCAATCGGCAGCGACAGCCGCGAGAGCAACAGCGGCAATTGGCAGCGACAGCCACAGCGGCAAGCGGCAAGCGGCAAGCAGCAGCGAGAGCAACAGCGGCAAGTGTCAAGCGAAAAGCGGAAAGCAGCAAGAGCAACAATTGCTACACCTACTCCAACCATGACGACAAATCAGTTCTCGGACAGAGCTATGAAGCAAAAAAGAGATAGGAAACATGAGAAAAGAAGAAAGCAGAGAATGTCATTGAACTTTCTTAGGATTGCAGCACCTGTGTCAACGAGCCATAAAACTTATACAAAGTTGTCCGACATAAAACCAATGAAGAACGAAAGGACAAATAGGCGTAGTACTTGCAAAGATTGTGTCAGTACAATAGCGTTGAAAAACAAAGACAGAACAACTGTGGTCAAAGGAAAATACATGGAGACAAACTGGGGTGGCAAAATAGGAGGAAAGAAAAAGTATCAACAGGAACAGGCTTTGTTGATAGATAAATTCGATAGATTGGATAGTAGAAACGACGAGCATATTGTTGCGTTTGACAAGAATAATCCGTCGTTGCGCATTTTCGCAAAAGTTTCCAGAAAATTTGCCAAGCGACACCTTGCTACGAAGAATAATATCAAACTGTTAAGAAAGTTTGCTCCGGAAATTGTTGGATCCAAACCGACAGTTGCCAGAGGTCAGAAGCGCGGCAGTATCAACGATGATTATGCTATCATTGGAGTTAGACCAGAAAGATTGTCTTCCAACAATGGTGAGTACGTATTCAAAAGTCATATGAAACCAAACATGAAACTGGAGCTGGAACACACGACAGTGAGAATTGTGAAGCATATGCATCATAGTTTAACACACATCAAACCATTTGTTGAGGATGAAATGGATGTGTTGTCTCAGATTCTGACTCGTACGCAGCTCAATGCCATTGGGAAACAGGCATTAGCTTTTTCGATTGGTCGAAATTACCATTCTCGATGCCATGTTGATGATGATATGAATTATACTCGTTTAACAGTCATAGCTCCGTCGGGAGTGCATGCTGACGAAGTGATTTATTATTTTGTCTTCCCAACGTACCGCATCAAAGTGCCGTTGCGTTCTGGGGATACTCTGCTCTTTAATCCGTTAGTGTTTCATAGCTGTTTGAATCCCAAATACGAAGGGTGTTATATTATGAGCGCCTATGTATCGCGCAAAACTATACTAAGAAGTAATCCATTATAATAATAACTTGATACTCATGACAAAAAATTTATGACTGTACCGTACTAGTACTATACCGTCAAAAATACAGGAAAAGGGCATTTGGTGCAACGCCGTTGCAGAATATAGAAAAACGCTAAATAAACATGAGAAGGGGGGTATGATTGTACCATACTAGTATACAATCCAAAAAACGGGAAAAGGGCATTTGGTGCAACGCCGTTGCAGAAAATAGATAAACGCAAATTACACATGAAAAGGTGGGTATGATTGTACTGTACTAGTATACCATCCAAAATACGGGAAAACGGAATTTTGTGCAACGCCGTTGCAGAAAATAGAAAAACACAAAATATACAGGAAAAGGGTGGTACGACTGTACCGTACTAGTATACCATCCAAAACACGGGAAAAGGGCATTTGGTGCAACGCCGTTGCAGATAATAGAAAAACGCAAAATACACATGATAAGGGGGTATGATTGTATTATACTAGTATACCATCCAAAACACGGGAAAAGGGCATTTGGTGCAACGCCGTTACAGAAAATAAAAAAACACAAAATACATCTGAGAAGGGGGGTATGATTGTACCATACTAGTATACAATCCAAAACACGGGAAAAGATTATAAACTTGTTCATTGAAGTCATGTGCTGTTTTCACCATCTCGTACTATTGATTGTAAATCCTTCTTTTCCAGTGAAGCCATTGTCTCGCGGAAATTAAACAACCATTGTTCACGATTACCCAGCACAAAATATTGGTCAGGACTACCATGGTTTCTAACAACGGCAGCTTCGGACTCAATGGCGTTGCAGTCGAACAAATACAATTTGTTCCGAAGCTCACCTAGCTTTACCAACGCATGATGGTGTTTTTTTCCTTTGTCCCTCTTGCTCGGTATGGGGTCTGCAGAAACAAAGCAACGAGCGACGGCATAATAACCATCGTGCACTAATTCGAAACCACTAACGGAGCTACCCACGGGGAAAGGACCTTCGAGGTAAAGCAGGCACAGAATCTGACATGGATAAACTTTCAGTCCACGTCCATCAAGGAGGTCGAGTTGAAAATTAGCCCAATCGTACCATACATTGGACAATTGTCCAGAATCAGACTTAAACGATGGATGGGCACGAAACAATAATTTCATCTCGCGAGATTGGTCATACCTCTTCTGCTCCGTGGTTCCAAAAACCTTGCTGCTGCCCACAGCCGGTAGGACCACGTCACAACAAAATTTGAGAACATCAGATGGAAACCAGGGTACACTTGAGTTTTTTTTTTCATCCCACTTCATGTAAGGGAGACCATTCATCACACCAATCCAAAACAAAGACCCACCTGACCAACCACCCTCCTTAGGATGATTTGGTCCGGTTACGGGTCTATGTTCAAACAAATCAAATTCACGGTCAAGTCAATCAATAGTTCGATACTCCATCACTCGGTTGCAAGTTTGCTTGATAAGTGTGGACTTGTTTCGTTGAGTTCTCTTAGCAGGACCCTTCACTTCAGTTTTATGATTGCTCTCACTCGCGGCAGAGTCCCACCCAGTTGGAGGACCAAATAATCTCATGTACTGTGATAAATGAAAATACATGTGATTCTTCACAAGATTGTTACCCTCTCCCTTACTTCGTTGAAGATTGTTATTTATACAGTTAATGAAAAGAACAACCATTTTGTCCACATTCAAAACACCTTTCTTGTCTTGTTTGAAAACCTCGTCGAACGTTCCAGCATACTTTAGGAACTCTTCCATACCCAACAACAACTCAATGGCGTAAATACGCCGGTCAATTTCGTCTTCACACTTTCTGCTCTTGTTCTTGAGATTGGAAGGAGTCTTTTGAGACAACAACAATTGACGACCTCCAGCAGACAGAAGTGACAGCATCTGAATATAAAGCATTCCAATGTACTGGTTACCTCCTTCTTCGCTGTATGTATTGATTCTGAAAAATTGGTTCGTGGGAAGTCACGATCGGATTGCCTCTGGACAGCACCACCGTAGTAACTGGCTAACCTTTCCATCTCACCAAGAAGCCGCTGGTTATTGCCTAAAAAGTCCTCGCAGAACGTCTCTGCTGCACGCTTTGCGCAACCAAGTTGGTGCATATGGAGTCTCTCTCCGGGAGACGCTAGATGGATATTATGTGGGTTTTCCCCAAAATCAAGATCATAAAAAGTGTTGCCATTATGTACACCATGGTGAGAAATGTTTTTGAAATACTGTTCAACATTCACTCCTTCGCCAACCATTGGAGCAGTAAAATCAGATATATTCCAGAGCCGAATGGATTGGTACTCTTCCCCATTTTGGTGCTTAGACACTTGCATGTTACCAGTTTCAACTGAAACAGGAACCTTCAAAACATTCACACGAGCGTTAATACCAAGTGCTCTGGGACAATTGCAATGCCTACAGATCATCTTTGAATTCGATGTTTGATAATGACCACAAAGTTGGTCGTGCTGGGGAGTATCACCTATGAAATAAGCAACCACAAATTTCATTCGAAACCGACCATTTCTTCTTGTTCCACGGCAAATTAGACCATTCAATACCATCCGTTTGGTTGCAGGCATCTTTCAAAGATGAAAGAGCAAAACGAAGGCCAGAGTGAAGATTGTTCACATTGTCAATTGATTTGGCACCTTTATCACCTTGACATGTTGGGTGATAATATATAACCTTCCAGGCCTCTGGCCGGGAGTTTCGAGTTAGGGTGTTGAATATGCCAAGAGTCATGTTCAGTGGGGTAAGAGTGGTTTGACCACTATTGTCAATTGCAATTCCATCCATGTAGAGAATAATAGGAACCAGAATTTCATTCGATCCAGATTTGCATCTCTTCTCCCAAGTGTTGATCCACCATTCACCGTGATGCAGTTCGTCAATATCAATATTACCTTGAAGTTCTGGATAACGGACGGGTAAGGTGGGGTCTTCAGCATGGGGGAATGACAGATTATCTTCCTTCACCAAAGTCACATTTGTTAATAGGGAATGAAGTGCTTTTTGGAACGACCGGACGTAGATTTGTTTGCGACTGGAAACATCAGCATTCTGTGATTTCTTAGAACACCAGTCAATAAGATGAGGTTCAAACCCATCGCCTTTTATTTCAGGCACAGTTGCGGAAATCTCCTTCATAACACTTGCCCTGGTCTTTATGAGATTGCCTTTAGTCCATGAAAATAAATTAAGCCGCTCCGATTCAATAGCCCATTCATACAATTCCTTCTCGGCAACTAATGGTATGCTATGATTCCGCATGATTTTCATTAACTTGATCTTGACCTTCAATTCGTCAGATATGTTCCTCCCTACATTGGGTGTCGTAATTAATAGCGTGTTTGAAGCACGATGGGAATCGTCAACATCAATGTTGATGCCTTCTTCATCATTGACAATCGAAGAGTGGGGGGCCTCTATGATCTCACTTCCTTCTTCCTCATCGTCATTGTTAGGGAAGAAAAAATTGTCTTCGGAGACAGAATCATCGTCATCCTCTATGTTTGATAATTCCTGACCAATCAAGGCACGCCCAATTGGTTCGACAGAAGGGTCATACATAACTTGATTGTCGAGCACCTCTGGTAATGCGCCGTCACTACTCTGTGGACCGTTATGGGTGTTCGTTAGACCTAATTGTTGACTAACATCCTCAAGCTTCTTCCTCTTTTTTCTAATGAATATGCATGATGCAAAATCTACTATCCCTGAAGATTGCGTGAAATAAGAATAGCATGATGCGTCATTCACAATATGGTCCCGAAGACCGGGAGAAACAACTACTCCCGTTTTCTTTCTTCGTCGCGCTGTAAACAAGGGGGGTTTCTTCTTCTTGGTAACCTTCTGCTTTCCGTAACCAGTAGTGATCAGAGGAGAGTCCCGGTAGCAACGTAAACAATATACCTGATATTTGGGAGTGCGGACCATCGTTACTGCTGAAGCCGTACGATAGCCAGTAATAACAATAAAAATGGGGAAACGATTGAGATTGAAAAATTGCGACCATGCACTGTTTGTTTCAGGCATAAAATTCAGTAACATGCCACTACTTCGGAAACAGATGCCAGTGGGGTAGGAAAATGAAATGTGCATAAAAATATTATGAGTTCGACATTAATTTTAATAAATAGGGTGAAATTACAAAGGGGGACCAGTGGAGTTCGACCCAAATATGCGCGTGATTCTGAAATAACCCTGAATCTCGTTTGTGTGACGTTGTTGTAGCGTTATTACGATTGTTTTCACAAATGTATGAGCGTCTTGATAACCAGCAATCTATTCTGTTACGTCGCTTTCACATTACTCACACTACGTTTTTCGAATATCAAAAGCCAACAACCGTATTTTTGTACTAATAAGAAAATATTTTATCCACCTTTGCAATACTCTCCGACATTTTACAATATTCACGCTATGCTTATCAATTACTGAAATACAACAAATATATTTTGGAACAAATATGAAAGTATTTTATCAGCTTTTGCAATAACCTCGTTTATTGTATTCTATTCAAACAGAAGACCCGGAACAATATTACTCTTGTTCATTTTTATTGTATTTGATGAAAAATTTGTAGTCCTCATCATCTTCGCCGAGAATCTCAAGCAAGCTACGTTTTCGCTTCCGTCTTTTTCCCTTTTTACTTTCTTCGTCCTCCTTCTTATCTTGTTGTTTACTATTGTCATTTTCCTTTTAGTGCATTTTAAGTAGTTCCGTCTCTAATTCGTTTGACTGTTGTTCCTCCCTTTGTTCTTCTAATTCACTTACTAGGTATTTGTAAAGATCTTGTTGTCCCTCGTTACTCCACCCCTCCTTATTTCCTGACTTATCGTCAGTGAATTTTTTTCTCAACCTCGTGCCCTTTGTTGTGTTTAGCCACAACAAGTTGTAGTCGTTGTAAAGGAAAAGCAATGCAAAAGCTTCATCGCTTGGGGTGAAAATGTTACTGACTGTCATTCTGACTGATTTTCTTTTGAAGTCTGTCTGTTTTGGTGACACAGCTCCAAGAATTCTTTTCATGAAGTATTTGAATTCTGGTGAACTTTTCTGCCAATTGTCTTCTTCGTGCAATTGGTACCTATTTTCTGAGTTCACGTCTTGGGTGTCCGTGATAAGAACTGTTCCTGGGAAACTATCTGGTATCTGGTTGTTCCTTTTATTGTCTACGTGTCAGTGTTAATACGACCAAAATGTTAGAAAGGATTATGAAAGAGTGCATGCCGGCAATCATTTTATTGTTGGTTGCTTACCTTTGTAGTTTTTCCTGGCAAGAGTTTGTGCATTGTGCCTACACGCAGTTACTGCTTGCCAATAAATTCCACTCCACTTTTGGTCCTTTATATTGCTTGTATTTGGTATTTCATTGTTATTCGCTTGTTTTACAATGTTGAATATTGTTGCCTTCACGAATGTATTCTCTGGCGGGAATTTAAATTTCCTCAATGCTTTTTCTTTGACATGTTTGACAATGTTGTTTTCCAAGTTATTGTTATCGGATTCTTTTGTTGTCTGTAGAATATTTCTGTTGCTACTGTCAGTGGTTCTATATGTTTGGCTATCGTTTGTGTTTGTTCGGTCACTTCCCAATAAACTGCTGTGCGGGCTGTTTGTATTATTGGTAACAATGGTTTTATCTGTCACCGGACTGCAACTACTACTAAGTTCTACCATTATTTTTTTGTTCAATCATGCACCTCAACTTACCGTTTTTTCCTTTGATTGATTTGGCGCACTAGTTTTATGATAATAATGTTGTTTGTAGGAACAAGTGTTTGGCATGTTTTTTTCATTCATACTGTACGCACTGTAAGTGCTTGATTTACTGCCTCCCGGTAAGTGCTGTATTACTATTAATTGTACTACCTGTGAGTGTTGTTTTACTGGTGCCTGCCTATCTTTTTTTTTCGCCCATGCCGTGATCTTCTGGAATGTGGTGTCCTGAAAATTTTGGCGCGGACCCAAACATTTTGATGTTCCCTACCCTACCGAACTGTACCGTATCATTCCGTATTCTATTATTTATTGTTTTTCCATTTTCTGCAACGGCGTTGCAGGAAATGCCTTTTTTGGGGGGGAACTCCTGCAATATGGTTGACGCTACCCCCTGAAGTAATTTTGGCGTGGACCACAATCCGTATGTTCAACAGAAGAAATGCCCTTTTTGTTGTTTTGTTAGTTTCTACTGAGTACATTTTTCAAATGTGCCAACGTCTTTATGTGATATTTTACTTCATTTTCGTTCTATTTTTTTGGTTTACTTAATTTGTACCGATTGTACCTCAGAGATTATGCTCTTTATTTTTGGAATGGAATCCTTACAGAGTTGCCAATTTATTACTGTTACATACCGGTACCACCACCACCACATTGCACAGAAATTGTCTGATTCAAAAACAGACTAACTTTAAGTAGTGTAACTTTCCTCCTCAGGATATGATTGGTTCTTAATATTGATCATGTCATTGTGTCCGGGGGTTCGAGTCATCCATTGAGCCATGTACACATGGTAGTTACCGTATTTATTTTTATTTCTTGATTTTTGGATTAAGTAACCAAAATACTAGTGTTTCCTGGCCACTTTTTGAGTGCAAAAGTGTGTCATTGGCTGCAATTTCAGGATGAATGTTGCTCATACTATGGATGGGGTAGACTATGAAACAATATTGACAAGTCTCAGGCTGATACTTTAGTCAGTATGAATTTTAGAATAATGTTTGTCCCTGGACATGCATGTACCAAAATAGTGAGTCCTACTCAGTTTTTGAGTGCAAAAGTGTGTCATTGGCTGCAATTTCAGGATGAATATTGCTCATACTATGGATGGGGTAGGCTATGAAACAATATTGACAAGTCTCAGGCTGATACTTTAGTCAGTATGAATTTTAGAATAATGTTTGTCCCTTGACATGCATGTACCAAAATAGTGAGTCCTACTCAGTTTTTGAGTGCAAAAGTGTGTCATTGGCTGCAATTTCAGGATGAATGTTGCTCATACTATGGATGGGGTAGGCTATGAAACAATATTGACAAGTCTCAGGCTGATACTTTAGTCAGTATGAATTTTAGAATAATGTTTGTCCCTTGACATGCATGTACCAAAATAGTGAGTCCTACTCAGTTTTTGAGTGCAAAAGTGTGTCATTGGCTGCAATTTCAGGATGAATGTTGCTCATACTATGGATGGGGTAGACTATGAAACAATATTTACAAGAAACACCAGGCTGATACATATTTTGGGCATTCTTTGGGGCAAAGTTGTTCCCAATATGCATTTGATGAGTTGTAAGAAATGTATTCCTGGCTTCGACCGTCTACTTTGTGAGTCATTACCAAATAAGTCATGTTGTGCCCTGGAATTGCACCCAAAATACACTCATGTTTGCCATTTGGAGAGACAAACCACAATATTTCCAGCATTCTGTGGGGCAAAGTTGTTCCCAATATGCATTTGATGAGTTGGGATAAATGTATTCCTGGCTTGGACCGGATACTTTTGTAGTCATTACCCAATAAGTTATTTTGTGCCCAGGAATTGAACCAAAAATACCCTCATGTTTGCCATTTGTAGAGTCAAACCATCACATTTCCAGCATTCTGTGTGGCAAAGTTGTTTCCAATATGCATTTCATGAGTCATGATAAATGCATTCATGGCTTGGACCGGATACTATTGGAGTCATTACCCAATAAGTCAGCTTGTGCCCTGGAATTGCACCAAAAATACCATCTTGTGTGCCAGGGGGGGGAAAAATTTGTAAGCATTGTGGACTTCTCACAAATTGTTTTCCTTCCTTGTACCATGTACACTGTAGTGCACCTTCTCCACCACTAGCATTAACTACTATCGTACTAGATTTCTACTCAAATTCGTTACCAGAAATTATCTTGTACAAAAATTGTGTAGAAAGCTACTGTCGTAGATTTCTACTCAAATTCGTTACCAGAAATTATCTAGTACAAAAAATTCGTAGAAAGCTAATGCTGTAGATATCTACGCAAATTCGTTACAAGAAATTATCTAGTACAAAAATGGTGTAGAAAGCTACTGTAGTAGATTTCTACGCCAATTCATTACCAGAAATTTTCTAGTACAAAAATGTTGTAGAAAACTACTGCTGTAGAATTCTACGCAAATTTATTACCAGTAAAATCACCGTCATACATGCTGTGCGTACCACCGGTACATGAAAGATCTCACTGTATCACAAGTTGAGAACATTAAGTAAAAAAACAGGGCACTATTCTTTATTATTCTATATTCAAAATGCGCGCGCTGCGCGATATTATTTACTTAACGTTATCAACTTAATTAAGAAAGTCAAATCATTCTTCATTGTTCTATATTTACTGCATTATATCTCACAGGTTAAGTAGTGAGTTTTTTCTTTGAACACACACACACACACAGAGCGAAAAGTAATTTTTTTCTACCTCATGACAAAAAAAAACTCTCTCACACTCACACACACTCACAGTGTGATTTTACAGTGTGATTTTTTTTTTCTTCGCGAGGCAAAAAATTCTCTTTCCCTTCATAATCTTACCGGACTTATTTTGAGCAGAGCTGCTTTACCGTACTTGTACGATTGGCACTCCGTCCGAGAACGCGGAATCCCACTGAACTGATCAGCAATGATCACTAGGCAGGGAATTCAGGCTTGAGATATTTTAGTCCAAAATAGCTGCCTTGGCTGAAAAAAGAATTAGAAAGCATTGGACGAGAGAGGTATTGCTGGATAGATATTGTTATTTGGGTGCACACAAACATATACGTCTTGAAAGCAACAAATCTGCATCCCTTGCGTATATATATCAACAGGATCAAGATCCAGTTTTTCGTGATATAGGAGTAAGATTTCTTCAAATCTACGGCAGCAGCAACAACAACAATTTCATGGGGACAATTTTCGGAACAACGATTGTTGAAATGGTAAAACGAATCAGAACAAGCAACGGTACAAATGAGAGAGACAGACAATTATACTGCCTCCGGCATTGCTGATAATGTATTTCCTCCCTTCTGTATTTCTTCTTATTTTCATAGGACCGGATCAGAACAACAATCGTCGGCAACAACAGACGTCGCCAACAGCAACAACAATCGTCTGCAACAGCAATCGTCGGCAACAGCAACAGCAACAGCAACAGCAACAGCAACAGCAATCATTGGTAACAGCAAACGTCGGCAACAGCAACAGCAACAGCAACAGCAACAACAATCGTAGGCAACAACAATCGTCGGCAACAGCAACAACAATCGTCGGCAACAACAATTGTCGCCGACAGCAATTGTCAGCAACAATCATCGGCAACAACAAAAGGAAGCCAACGGTGTAGGTTGGTAGCACGTAGATTATATTATTCTGTTGTTATCATTTACTCTACATCAATAGATACTCACCTCAATTTTTTTCCAATTATTGTAGATTGTTATAGACAACTCCGATAGACCCAAAAATCATTGGCAACACCAGACGGCAGCAACAGAATGGCAACAACGGCAACGAATCATAGCAATCGTCGGCAACAGCAACAGCAACAACAACAACAATCGTCTGCTCGCTGCTGGCTTCCTGATGCTCCAAAACGCCGCTGGAAACGCCGCTGCTTGCTGCTGGCTGCTTCCTGCTGCTCCAAAACGCCGCTGCTCGCTGCTGGCTTCCTGCTGCTCCAAAACGCCACTCCAAACACCGTTGCCTGCTGCTGGCTTTCTGTTACTCCAAAACGCCGCTTGAAACGCCGCTGCTCGCTGCTGGCTTCCTGCTGCTCCAAAACGCCGCTGCTCGCTGCTGGCTTCCTGCTGCTCAAATTCCTATACAAATAAATCATGTCTTAAAGGGGTTTTCTGCTATGTTTGCAGGGTCTTTTCACTTGTTCCTTTTTGTTGAGATTTCAGTGTACGAAGTACACACGTGTTCATTATCTGTAGACTTGTACATGGTTTTTGAACTGTGTATGTATTGTGGTATTTTGTACACAGTGTGTTACTAAGTGCAGTTAACAGCATGTTGCAAAGATGAGAGAAAATCATTTGTGCGTAAGAAGTTTGACACAAAATATTGTTCAACACGGCAACTTTATGATATCCCTAACCCTGAAATTGTTATTTAATTCATTATTTTTATTCCATCAAGTCAAGAGTGAGTTTTCGGTGATGATCCAGATAGGGACTGATGAGATATTGTCTGGAAAGGAAAAGTGTGCGATGACTGAGGTTTTTTAGTAAACACGCGGGCTCAGAAGGCAGGGAATTTTAAAAATAGGGTAGGGAGTTTTGAACATACCGCGCGATAGCCCGCAGGGGTAGAGAAACAGTTCTCGGACCGGGGGCACCTCAAAAACAATGAATACACAATTATTCAAAAAAGAATTTGCAAGTGATACCCCCAAAACGAAAAAAGACATTTTCTGCAACGCCGTTGCAGAATAGTGGAAAAATGAAAAATACGGAAAAACCATTTAAGTACAAATATCACTGATAATAAACTTGTTCGTTCAATTCATGTGCTGTTTTCACCATCTCGTACTATTGATTCTAAATTCTTCTTTTCCAATGCAGCCATTGTCTCATGGAAATTAAACAACCATAGCTCACGATTTCCCAAGATAAAGTATTGGTCAGGACTACCATGGTTTCTAACAACGGCAGCTTCAGACTCAATGGCGTTGCAGTCGAACAAATACAATTTGTTTCGCAACTCACCTTGCTTTACCAACGCATGATGGTGTTTTTTTCCTTTATCCCTCTTGCTTGGTATGGGGTCTGCAGAAACAAAGCAACGGGCGACAGCGTAATAACCATTGTGCACTAATTCAAAACCACTAACGGAGCTGCCCACTGGGAAAGGACCTTCGAGGTAAAGCAGGCACAGAATCTGACATGGATAAACTTGCAGTCCACGCCCATCAAGGAGGCCGCGTTGAAAATTAGCCCAGTCGTACCATACATTGGACAACTATCCAGAATCAGATGTAAACAATGCTGGGTGGGCACAAAATAGTAATTTCATCTTACGATATTTGTCATACCTCTTGTGCTCTGTGGTTCCAAAAAGCGTGCTGGTGCCCACAGCCGGAAGGACCACGTCACAACAAAATTTGAGAACATCTGATGGAAACCAGGGTACACTTGCATTTTTTTTCATCCCACTTCATGTAAGGGAGACCATTCATCACACCAATCCAAAACAAAGACCCAGCTGACCAACCACCCTCCTTAGGATGATTTGGTCCGGTTATGGATCTATGTTCAAACAAATCAAACTCACGGTCAAGTCAATCAATAGTTCGATACTCCATCATTCGGTTGCAACTATGCTTGATTAGTGTGGACTTGTTTTGTTGGGTTCTCTTAGCAGGAGCCTTCACTTCAGTTTTATGATTGCTCTCACTCGCAGCAGAGTCCCATCCAGTTGGAGGACAAAATAATCTCATGTACTGTGATAAATGAAAATACATGTGATTCTTCACAAGATTGTTACCCTCTCCCTTACTTCATTGAAGATTGTTATTTATACAGTTGATGAAAAGAACAACCATTTTGTCAAGATTCAAAACACCTTTCTTGTCTTGTTTGAAAACCTCGTCAAACGTTCCAGCGTACTTTAGGAACTCTTCCATAGCCAACAACAACTCAATGGCGTAAATACGCCGGTCAATTTCGTCTTCACACTTTCTGCTCTTGTTCTCAAGATTGGATGGCGTCTTTTGAGACAACAACAATTGACGACCTCCAGCAGACAGAAGTGACAGCATCTGAATATAAAGCATTCCAATGTACTGGTTCCCCTCCTTCTTCACTGTATGTATTGATTCTAAAAAATTGGTTTGTGGGAAGTCACGATCGGATTGCCTCTGAACAGCACCACCGTAGTAACTGGCTAACCTTTCCATCTCACCAAGAAGCCGCTGGTTATTGCCTAAAAAGTCTTCGCGGAACATCTCTGCTGCACGCTTTGCACAACTAAGTTGGTGCATTTGGAGTCTCTCTCCAGGCAATGCTAGATGGATATTATGTGGGTTTTCCCCAAAATCAAGATCATAAAAAGCGTTGCCATTATGTACACCGCGGTGAGAGATGTTTTTGAAATACTGTTCAACATTCACTCCTTTGTCAACCGTTGGAGCAGTAAAATCAGATATATTCCAGAGACGAATGGATTGATACTCATCCCCATTTTGGTGATTAGACACCTGCATGTTACCAGTTTGAACTGAAACGGGAACCTTCAAAACATTTACACGAGCGTTAATACCAAGTGCTCTGGGACAATTACAATGCCTACAGATCATTTTTGAATTTGACGTTTGATAATGTCCACAAAGTTGGTCGTGCTGGGGAGTATCACCTATGAAATAAGCCACCACAAATTTCATTCGAACCGACCATTTCTTCTTGTTCCACGGCAAATTAGACCATTCAATACCATCCGTTTGGTTACAGGCAGCTTTCAAAGATGAAAGAGCCAAACGAAGGCCAGAGTGAAGATTGTTCACATTGTCAATTGATTTGGCACCTTTATCACCTTGACATGTTGGGTGATAATATATAACCTTCCAGGCCTCTGGCCGGGAGTTTCAAGTTAGGGTGTTGAATATGCCAAGAGTCTCATGTTCAGTGGGGTAAGAGTGGTTTGACCACTATTGTCAATTGCAATTCCATCCATGTAGAGAATAATAGGAACCAGAATTTCATTCGATCCAGATTTGCATCTCTTCTCCCAAGTGTTGATCCACCATTCACCGTGATGGAGCTCGTCAATATCAATATTACCTTGAAGTTCTGGATAACAGACAGGTAAGGTGGGGTCCTCTAAAGCATGGGGGAATGACAGATTATCTTCCTTCACCAAAGTCACATTTGTTAATAGGGAATGAAGTGCTTTTTGGAATGACCGGACGTAGATTTGTTTGCGACTGGAAACATCAGCATTCTGTGATTTCTTAGAACACCAGTCAATAAGATGAGGTTCAAACCCATCGCCTTTTATTTCAGGCACAGTTGCGGAAATCTCCTTCATGACACTTGCCCTGGTCTTTATGAGATTGCCTTTAGTCCATGAAAATAAATTAAGCCGCTCCGATTTGATAGCCCATTCATACAATTCCTTCTCTGCAACTAATGATATGCTATGATTCCGCATGATTTTCATTAACTTGATCTTGATCTTCAGTTTGGCAGATATGTTTCTTCCTACATTGGGTGTCGTAATTGTCGTGTTTGAATCATGATGGGAATCGTCAACATCAATGTTGTTGCCTTCTTCTTCATCATTGACACTCAAAAAGTGGGGCCCCTCTATGCTCTCACTTCCTTCTTCCTCATTGTCATCATTAGGAAAGAAAAAATTGTCATCGGAAACAGAATCATCGTCATCCTCTATGTTTGTTAATTCCTGACCAATCAAGGCACACCCAATTGGTTCAACAGAAGGGTTGTACATAACTTGATTGTCGAGCACCTCTGGTAATGCGCCATCACTACTCTGTGGACCGTTACGGGTGTTCGTTAGACCTAAATGTTGAGTAGCATCCTTGAGCTTCTTTGATTTTAAAATGAATACGCAAGATGCAAAATCTACTAGCCCCGAAGATCGCTTGAAATAAGAATAGCATGATGCGTCATTCAAAATATGGTCCCAAAGACCGGCAGAAACAACTACTCCCATTTTTTCCCTTCATCTTGCTGTAAACAAGGGGGGTTTCATCTTCTTTGTAACCTTCTGCTTTCCGTAACCAGTAGTGATCAGAGGAGGGTCCCGGTAGCAACGTACACAATATACCTGATATTTGGGAGTGCGGACCATTGTTACTACTAACGTTGTACAATAGCCAGTAATAACAATAAAAATGAGAAACCAATTGAGGTTGAAAAATTGCGGCCATGCACTGTTTGTTTCAGGCATAAAATTCAGTAACATGCCACTACTTCAGAAACAGATGCCAGTGGGGTAGGAAAATGCAATGTGCATCAAAATGTTATGAGTTCGACATTAATTTCAATAAATAGGGTGAAATTACAAAGGGGGACCAGTGGAGTTTGGCCCAAACATGCGCGTGATTCCGAAATAACCCTGAATCTCGTTTGTGTGACGTCTTGCTTAAAATCTCTATCCTGTTACACTCAACGTTCTTCATTCCTCAAGGTTCTCTTGAACTGTTTCCAAGCCCTTAAGTAATCTTCACTTAACGTTTTTGGTTTCCTTAAGTCTTTTCAAGTTGACGATGCCAAACATACACATAACCCTCCCTTCTAGAAGGTTCCTCTGTCCTGACCCTTAAGTATTTGCAAGTTGACGTTGCAGTATACTTTATATCTTCCAGTTCTTCAAGTCTCTCTCTCTCTGGAAGATAAGAGAGGTCTCACAGGTCGAGCTTCAAGTTCCCTTATGTTCCTCCCCTGATCTATAAGTGTGCATTCACTTATAGCCCCTGGTCCCTAAGTGTATTCGCTCAGGGCCCTACTTCCTCCATATACCATCAAGTGTGCCCTACAGCTGGCATCTGTTCTCACACCTACAGCCCCTTGGTTCCTAAGTGGTTTTGCTTAGAGCCCATTTCTACATAGGACCCTCCCCCCAATGTGCCCTTTGGTTCTTCAAGTCCCCTGTGTGATAAGAGAGGTCTCACAAGTCGAACTTCAAGTTCCCTTCTGTTCCTTCCCTGACCTTTAAGTACGAATCCTTGTATGGCCCCTGGTACTTAAGTGTTTTCACTTATGGCCCTACCTCCTCCATGCATCATCAGGTGTGCCCAACATCTGGCATCTGTTGTCACACCTATAGCCCATTGGTTCCT
Organism: Pseudo-nitzschia multiseries; assembly: GCA_037355745.1. NCBI lineage: Eukaryota > Bacillariophyta > Bacillariophyceae > Bacillariales > Bacillariaceae > Pseudo-nitzschia > Pseudo-nitzschia multiseries. Next base: position 5,742,571 of record CM074784.1, on the reverse strand, counting down.
AAGTGGTTTTGATTAGAGCCCGTTTCTACATACGAACCTCCTTCCAGTTTTCCACCAGTTCTTCAAGTGTTCCCTGCGAGATAAGAGAGGTCTCACAGGTCAACCTTCAAGTTCTAGCCTACATACCCTGTGCCCCTGAGTGTTGTTCTTTTATGGTTCCCATCCTACATAGGACCCCTCCAGTGTACAGCCTGCCTTGTTCTTCTTCCTCCAAGACCATGGCCCCTGTGCCCCCCACTAACTAAATTCCACTTAGGGGCTTCCATTTCCTTACCGTAGGATCCCTTGCTTCTTCCACCAAGCAGCGGCACTATGCCCTTCCTACGTGTGGCGCTATGTCCTTCCTATGTGTATCGAACTCTTCCTACTGTTGTCGCCCCTGATCTATAAGTGCAAATTCACTTATAGCGTCTGGTCCCTAAGTGTTTTCTCTTACAGCCCTACTTCCTACCAATACCATCAGGTGTGCCCTACAGCAGCTGGCATCTGTTTCTCACACCTACAGCCCCTTGGCTCCTAAGTGGTTTCGATTAGAGGCCGATTCTACATAGGAACCTTTCCAGTATTCCACCCGGTTCTTCAAGTCCCTTCCTAGTGAGATAAGAGAGGTCTCACAGGTGAAATTCAAGTTCCCTTCTGTTCCTTCCCTGACCTTTAAGTATGAATCCTTGTATGATCTCTTGCTTCTTCCACCAAGCAAGCAGTGCGGCGCTACCGGTATGCCTTTCCTATGTGTATCCCTTCCTACTGTCCTTTTCGGTGGCGGCAACATTACTGTTGTCGGCGGCAAATTCGATCAAACAACTTGTCGATCGAAAAAACTCCATGACTCTTTCTACTGTTGTCGGCGGCAGTTGCCGGCAGCAAATTTGATCGAAAAACTCGTCGTGTCCACCGAATGCCGGCGGCATCGATCGAACGCACCTCCACTACTCAAACTCCCCTTCCTTGTTCTTCTTCCTCCAAGACCATGGCCCCTGTCTTCTTCCATCACACATACCGTAGGACCAGCCTGCCTGAGTGGTGCCATGCGGTGCTGCTCCTCCTATGTGTATCCCCTTCCTACTGTATGATTGTTGGCAGCTGCCTATTGTTAGGCTTCTGCTTGGGGCATCATTCATCAGTTTGTTCTTTGTATCCTCCCTTCCAGCCCGCCCTGTTCTTCTTCCTTCAAGAACATGGCCCCTGTCTTCTTCCATCACACATACCGTAGGACCAGCCCGCCTGAGTGGTGCCATGCGGCGCTGCTCCTCCTATGTGTATCCCCTTCCTCCTCTATGATTGTTGGCAGCTGCCTATTGTTTGGCTTCTGCTTGGGGCAGCATTCATCAGTTTGTTCTTTGTACCCTCCCTGCTTGCTTTCAGGATTTGTTTGAAAAATTTGTCATTCTACAACTTGGGGCTTAAACTCTCTTCGATTGAGGCGACGTTAAAGTCTGGATACAGACTGAATAGTTTAGATCCACCTTCGGTGGTTAAGGTTACTTAAATAAGTATATTAATTAATTAATTCTTTCACCCTCTCAAAAATGAAGTATGACGCAAGATAGGATTGAACCATAGAATTGAATGATCATTGAGTTGAGTCAAAGAATTCAATCATAGAATTCAATTGTGGAATTGAATCATCAACTTGAGTCAAAGAATGGAATCAAATAATTGAACCACATAATTGAATGATAAACTTAAATCACAGAATTCAATCGTAGGCTTGAATCATCAACTTGAGTTGTGGAATTAAATCATTAACTTTGATCAATAGACTTTGAATCATACAATTGAGCCGTAGACTTGAATGATGGAATTGAATCATGAATCCTTGAAATGAATAATAGATTTGAGTCAAAGAGTGGAATCATAGAGTTGAATCATGGAATTGAGTCATAGAATTAAATTTTAGATTTGAGTCATGGTGTTGTAACTCTAAAAATCGACCGGTAAGGTATTGGATAATTGAAATTTAAAGAGATGTGAGCTCAGAGAGAGGCTCTTATTTTTACTACGTATTTTCACTGTGTATCGGGGCTCTCTGCTGTATTTCATGTGGTAGAGATCTTCCCCGGTTATTTGTTACTGTCTGCTTTACCGTCGTACCGATTCTTCTGCTGCTGTTGCTGTGTTAGCGTCGTGTCGGTTTTACTGTATCGGTCATTCGATGGTATCGGTCATTATGGGGTTAAGTATTCTGTTCGATGGGGCGTATGCTTATTCGCGGTATATATGCTGGATATGAGGCCCATCTGGAATCGGTACTGATTTTCTTGATTGCAATAAGTAATTTCCTCACGGGATATTAAGTATATTCTTTTGAATGTACTTATGGGTTCCAAGTGTTTACTTACTGTTCAGGTCTTTGGATATTTCTTGTTTCTAACCGGTTATTCCTTTTTGTTTGTAGCCTTAGGTGATATCGTTTTTACCACTTAAGGATTCCAAGTAGTGGAGGTGCGTTTGATTCTACCGCTTAATCATTGGAGTACTTGTATCTCGTATTCCGCACCTCGGTCGTCGTTTCGTTTTGTCAGCTTTTCCAATCGAATTTGATGCCAACAAAGTCCGTATTTTTCGCCGACAACACACCCCTTGATCCAATACCCTACCCGTGTTGTATTGGATTACTGTCGGGGTATATTTAACCTTGGATCAATTTTGCTGATTCGGATCGAATCGGAATCAGATCGAATCAATCGTAGCAATCGTCGAAGCGCGTACTGTTGACTGGTTTACCCTGCGTGGTGTCCCATAATGTATCTTGCATGTCGGGCGTGTAAGATCCATCCCAATGGTTTGGTTAGATCATCAGCCGGATTGATAACGCCAGGAATATGAATCATCTTGATCTCACCGTTTTCCTTCCATGATTGGATGGCAAAAAACCTGATTTCAATATGTCTGGTTCTTTCAGTTGGCTTCTGAGCATTGATGATCTCAATTGCCGATGCATTGTCTTCATAGATAGGGGTTGGACCAGCTTGGGCAAATCCTAATTCTTTGAGTACGAATCTGAGGTATCTGGCTGTTTTGGCCGCTGTGACTGCAGCAATGAATTCTGCTTCTGTAGAACTCTGTGCAGTGAGTGATTGCGCTTTGGATCTGTAAACAATTGCTCCACCCGCATAAGTGAACACATATCCTGTGGTGGACCTGCGATGTTTTGGATCATTTCCATATGCTGCATCAACAAAACACATCAACTTGCTATGCTTGATATCTGCAGGGTATTCTGGGAGCGATCCATCTTGGACTACATCATTATATGGTTCTCCTGATGGAAGAGATGGTTCTGCATTCGGTCTATAGAATCTAATACCCCAGGATCGGGTTGTTCTGAGATATCGAGCGATGTTCTTCAGACTGGAATAGTGGAAAGCAGTGGGATTGGAACTGTACTTTGACATCAGAGTCACTGCATAGCCTATGTCTGGCCGGCAACTAACATATGCGAACATCATTTCACCTAAGAGCGTCCTGTAGGAGAAACCAGACGTGGATTGTAATGCAGCGTGTTCCTTGGTGCCTTCCAATGGTCCATTCGTATGTGATTGCAGTTGGCTCAGTACTTCAGTTGATAACGGCGCTGATGGTTTGGAGTGGGGTTTCATCTTAGAATCAGTCTCCCAACCATGGGATGTCATGATCCGGTCAATGTAATTGGCGCAGGACAGTTCAATGTAGTCAGCTGTCTGTTTGACATCAATTCCATTGAAGTCTTCAAGCAAACCCATTTTGGTGAAGGGGACAGCATCTTCTCTAGGGAGCTTCAGCCTTGCACCTATAATGTCATAGATCTTGTCAGATATGGATTCCGATGTGCAAGCCAGTGCAAAATCGTCAACTTGTCTCAGCATGTAAACCGTTTCTCCTTCAAAAACTGTCGTGTAGATCGTCCTGTCATGTGTGGTGGTTTTGAAGTTGAGATCAGGGCCTTTCAATATTTTGTTGATGTGGGTTTCCCAGAGTCTTCCAGATTCTGGGTGGCCTTGAAGTGCTCGAAGGACTGGGAGCACCAATCTTTTGTCTATGTCCTTGCCATGCTTGTGTCTGTACCATTCTGCATATGCATCATCAATAGTCATGTATGTAGGGATGTTGGGCCCTGGAGAATGGGCATATGCGTCAGCCGCGTCCCCCCCATAGACTTTGAGATTGAGACTTGCTGCAATGGCAAAGAACAGTCTTTGGATGGGGTGTTCAACACATGATGAGTATGACATGGCTATGGCATGCAGAGTTGGAGCTGCATACTTGCTTCCATTGCAACATTGTCTGGCTCTTCTGACACCATTCCTTTTGACACTGTATTGCCAATGGGGTCTGAGAATAATCGCGTCTGGGTCCTTAGGGTATTGAATTGGTGATCCAAACATTTCCAAATCTTCAAACTGATCAAGCTGTTTTCGCTCCCCAGCTTGCCATTCAGGCCATGTAGATAAAGGCTTGAGATTCCTTCGAGTGAAGTGCCCTAGTGCTTGTTCTTCAGGTGTAGTTGCCTTGGAATTGATGGCCTTGATTAAGAGTTCAATTTCTTCAGTTGGTAGTGAATCTGCATCTAGTGGTAATGCTTGATTTCCTGGTTTATGAAGCTTGGTGATAGCTCGGAGGGATGCAATATCAATAGTAGGAATGACAACATCCATGTCGTCTTCAGTTGGTGCCAAGTGTTTTTGGATGGAGGCATGGAGTGCTTCAGTGCTATCGACCTGGTTGATTCTTGATTGTATTAGCTGCTTGTATTTTGTACCAATGCGCTGGATAGCTTTGATGGAGGAAATCCGGTCCAAGAATGGTGGATCTTCTTCAGCAGTGGGTTCCTTCCAGGAGGTATTGGGAGCAAATAAACCATATTCATTTGAGTGTTTCCTGACCTCCTTCATAGACAATTTCTCTTCAAGTGCAAAGGTAATTGGTGTATCTATTGAAGAATCCCTCACCCCTCGATCGTGGCAGGCCTGTAAAGCTGTAGTAACATCAGCAGCAGTAAAGACACGATTGTGATTGATAGATACAATATAAGCACCTCGTAGCTTGGAGAGAGATTTCTTGTGTGAGGAGAAAAGTTTGGAGGCAGGGCTATTTGGGAGGATATCTGTGATGTAAGCTCTGCCAATCAGTGAATCATTGGCATACCGGAGGCCAAATGTTGGATCAGTACAAGATGGGGAGACAGTGAGCCTGAGATTTGTGAGATCGGCAAAGGGGGAGATAGAGAATTGAAAATCACTGGATGACACTTCAGTGGGTTCCGCAGGAAGTGGAATGTTGTCATCTGTCCTGAGCAGGTGTTTGACATTAGTGGGGAGGTCTGCAAGTGGGAGATCATTCATGCCTTCATCAAACCTGACATGCGTGGCTATCTTGACTCTGTGTGTCTCAGTATCATACCAAAGAATGTTTCTGGTAGTGTAGGGTACAAAGCCTAGAAATATGCCTTTTCTTGCATTGTGTTTGAGCTTGATTGATCTCTTGCCTGGAGGTCTAACCCAAACTCTGCAACCAAAGGTTCGGAAATCAGCAAGGTTTTCCTTACGACCAGTTGCCAATTCCAATGGCGAATGTAGTTGGTTGCCTTCAGGGAATGCATTGGACAACCGAAGTGCATGGTAGAAAGCAAAGGGCCAGAACTTGATGGGCAAATTAGCACCAGACAGCATTGTCCTCATGGAGTTAGCAAGAGTTCGGTGAGCTCTTTCAACTGTACCATTCTGGTGTGAAGCATCCGCACCAGTGGGGAAAATTGAATATCCAAACGCAGAGAAGAGGTTTCTGACATCAGGATTGTGATAGAGTTCTCCACCTTGATCAACTGAAACATACTTGTCGGCACAAGTTGGGTTGTGCTGGGCGAAGAAATGCTCTAACCAGTGTAGTGGCGCTGCTTTAGAGATTCGCGTGTCTCCATATTTCATACCAGTATAGTGATCTGTGATGAGAATCCAAGCAGTTTCTCCATGAATGCCTTCATAATCGCGCTTGCGTTTGCTGTTGGAGGATTTGGTACCTGAGAATGCAAAATCAATAGATAAACCCTGAAACGGTTGTGTGGCCTTGCGTGTGGAATGTGAGCCAGCAGGTGTTTTGGTTTGCTTACATTGTATGCAAGTTGGACATTGGTCAAGAATACTGGTTTGCCGTTTGAACTTTGGGACTCCAATGATGTGCTTATGAGCTTGATACAGAAAATCATCGCATGGGTGTCCCAACCTTTGGTGCCACAGGAGTTTCGATGTCTTGGTTTTGATGGCTTGGATTGGGATATTTTTGTCCACAATTTTGGTGAAAAACAGTTTGGCATCAAACCTTGGTATGACACTGGTATCAGACTGAGCTTTCGCTGCTTCAGTGCATGTCTGCAGATTGACAAGGTTTGTGTATATATCATACCTGTAGTTGCTAATTGCTTCTTTGGAGGCCAGTTCACAAGCTTCCTTGAACTGCATGTCAGTCGCTAAGGCATAGGCGGACGATGTTGCACAATTGGCATATGGAGAGGCAATATCAACGTCTGGGATCAGTACTGGGTGTGTATAGCATTGACCATCAATGATGCTCCCATGGAGGACAATGCTGCAGGCAGTGTTCTGCTTGTGATGACAAATAATGGTGAGGTTGCCATTTTGTGGAGCAGATGAGTCAAGGTTCTCAGTGAATGATTTATGGATGGACTGTCCACTGAACTGACATCGCGTACGGGATGTCATTCCACAGATATCGTTCTCACTCAGTAATGTTGTTGACAGGGAGGGAGAATAGTAGAAGAAAACTTTGATATATCCAATGTGATTCGGTGCTGGGATATGCAAATATCCTGAGCCTTCAGGGATGCAGGTGGCTGCTGTGCCTCCTATTGCTGCTGTAAGCCTGACAGGACATTTTCTTATCTTGGTGTAAGGTTTGTAACCGTGCAGGATGTGTTTGAGGTTTGTGCAGGAAACCTTTGCACCGGTGTCAATCTGAGCCCGGACACCCTGTTGGAAGTAGGCTGTAGCTGCAATAGGGTCCGGTGGGACGAGGGATTGCACATTGTATGTATCAACTGGCGTAGGGTTGTCCCTATCGAAATTGGGATCCTCATTGGTCTTCAGGTGTGATTCCAATGTAGGGGATGTAGCCCTGAGTGATTCCATGTCACAGTAGACATCAATGGGGATTGATGACTGGAAGCTGTCCTTGGGAAGGAGGTTGACGGCACCAATTATGACAGATTCGTAGGAGCTGGCACTGCTGGAGTCCAAGGAGGGGCATAAGCTGCTCACTTGAGGCGCTGTGGCGTTGTCAAATCCTTGAGGATCATCTTGAGGTGATGTCATAGTATGGCTCCAAGAAAGACTTTCTATTCTTGGCCATTGCAAAAATTTTGTCCTTCTACTGCAGCATCAGGTGAAACCTCATCTTGATCTTCATTACCAATGTTGATCTGTGAGATTTGCTGGGTGGAATCCAAGAGTTGTTGGGTCTGCTTATTGGATTTGTTCAGAAAAACAGCCGCAGCAATCCTATGTTTCTTCAGGGACTCAATATCTTGCAATGCAGGACAATTATCAAAATTGTGACCGGACATGTGGCAAACGATACATTTTCTGGATGTGTCAAAAAGACTAGGTTGCTTATCGAATGCCGTGATGGCATTGCAGTATGCTTGGTGGAGGAAGGGATCGTCAGATTCTTCGTCCATCTCCGGGTAGCCAAGTGATTCAATCAGGCTGATTGAGTGAGAGGTCAAGGTAGAAGGTGTCCTAACAGTGCTGTTGCTAGCGCGTTTTTGAAATCTCTCATTGCGCCGGTGACCTGGTCTGGTACCTGAGACAGGCAGTTGCTTGGGCTGGATTGGTTTGGAGGTGTCCCTCTTGTACTTTTGTTCAGCCTTGATCTCTTGTTCATAGGTTTGAAGGGTTTGTAGAAGCCTACCTGCCTTGTATTTGTCTCTTTTGAATTGATCATCAGAGTCGCGTTCATCTTCTGTCTTTTTGAAGAGCTCTTCTGAGAGGGTGGTTCCTGCAATCAGGTTGCTAACTTCTTCTGTTGAACTGATAGTGCTGGGTTGGTTTTGGAGGAACACTCTAAGTCTCAGATAATCCTTGTACCGGAAGTAGTATTCTTCAAGAGATTCATTTGGATCTTGGTTGGGAGGGTTTCTGACCATTCTGCTGGCATTGGATGGCCTTTTTGAGTTGGGATGTGTTTGAGCGATAACTGTGTATAGTGCTTCGTATCCTTGTCCGCCTTCAAAGCTCTGAATAGTGGCCTTCATACTTGTACATGAGTCAGGGATGATTTTATCAGTTCTCAGTGCTGTGTAAATGAGATTTCCCCATTCATTGATAGCCAATTCATATCTAGAAGGTAGGTCGTGTGGAAGGTCATCACCAATTGTGAATCCTCTGAGGTGGTCAGCTTCACGTCTGAATAGATAGTATGGGTGTACATAGATATGATGTTGCTGGGAATGAGCTGTGATTTCTCGGTACCATTTCCTAACCTGAGGGTCTGTTGCATCCTTTAGTTGTGGGAATCCTGAGAGGAACAGTTTGTCTCTAGCTGCTTCTTTGGACTTGTCAGAGGCTCTGGTCAGATCAAAACAGTCACCACTTCTGGTGATCAGACGTTGGTCATTTCTCCCGCTGCCTAGATTGTGTAGGTAGTAGTTTTGCCGGACAATGGTTTCATTTCCCGATGAGTCGGTGTAGGTGATTGGGAAGTCTTTCATGTCATCTCTGGTGAGGAATTCATCTTTCCTGTAGTAACGGTCCTTCACTGGTGGTGGTAAGGTCGCCGGATTCCATGGGAGGTCAAGTGACGCTTGGTGGTTGGCGCCGGCATTGTTGTTGTTGTTGCCATTGTTGACCAGTTGCTGTAGTAGGGTGGTTAACTGTCCCATCTCGGTAGGGGAGACAGTTGCAGCCGTTGCAGCAGGTGGTGCCGTTGCAGCAGGTGTATCTGGAACGTCTACCTCATCATCTGATGGTGGGTCTCCAGTGTAGGCTTCCATGAATAGGTCTGGGCGCCAATTTTTTTTGAAACGCCAGTGGGTAATTGTGATTTCGATTAGAACAATTGGCTCATCATCTGTGTTGGTCCGAATGGCATGTTTTGCAGCAGCGTCAAATTCTGTTTTGTATCTCATTCGTTTTGTAGATCCGCCATTTCTGACATGTTTGATAACGCATTTGTCAAGGAGATTGGCAATGTGGCCTTTTGTTATTTCATCCGGCGGTGGCTCCACTAGGTTGATGGCAATAGCCTTTGCAATGCAATTGAGGATGTGGAGTTGTGGATCCGGAGCTATTTCTAGTGGTCCTTCTTCTTCTTCTTCATCCTCGCGGGTCACAAAGAATTCTGAGAGTTCATCTTTGCCAATGATTTCAGAGTAGGCTTTGTTTAGGGATGTGGCCGCAGTTGGGTTGCTAGCACTTGCAAATCGGAATTCGATTCCAAAAATTGGAGTCCAGTCAAATGGAGTTGGCATGGTTTCGATATCTCAATATCGTCGTTGATTGGTAATTGATTGGAGAAAACAATCGTCGGCGTTCTTGTATTGTAATTAATCCGTCGTCGTCGTCGTCTCTGTGGGCGTTTCTGTGGCGGCGTGATTAAAGAGGAGATTCTTGTACGACAATCGTCAGTGGAACAATGGTTGTGGGTAGAAACGGATTGGTAGAATCAAACGGGCGTCGATGGTCCTTTAGGGGGATGATGGACGCGGGAAAGAAAATATGGAGTAATGCAATTGACTTGTGTAATCGTGATCGTGCGGTCGTTGGAACGATCCGCGGAGGTTCGGAGGAGAGGGCCGAAGAACGGGATCGATGTAATGTTGGTGACAATGTTCGGAGAAACAATCGGTGCTGTCGACGATAATTAACCTTGCTTGCCGGTCACAGATGTCCTGAACGTTCCTTGTATTAACCGGTATTGGTCGTGGATTACAAAAGAAGATGCCTGTAGAAGGATCGGTGTTACACCCCTTGATCCGCGAGCAGGGAGGTGAAGGAAAAGAGAGAGAAAGAATGAGACGTAGGGAGGCCGAGAATGTGCCGCACAGGGAGCTAAGCACAGAATTTCCTCTGGATTTAACCGACAGTGGAGGTGCTGAACGGCCGGAGATAGGAGCGTAGCTTAAGGGAGACACAAGTGCTCTTGCGGGACACGAGTGTGAGTTATAAGGGCTCTATAACCTGTTGTAACTCTAAAAATCGACCGGTAAGGTATTGGATAATTGAAATTTAAAGAGATGTGAGCTCAGAGAGAGGCTCTTATTTTTACTACGTATTTTCACTGTGTATCGGGGCTCTCTGCTGTATTTCATGTGGTAGAGATCTTCCCCGGTTATTTGTTACTGTCTGCTTTACCGTCGTACCGATTCTTCTGCTGCTGTTGCTGTGTTAGCGTTGTGTCGGTTTTACTGTATCGGTCATTCGATGGTATCGGTCATTATGGGGTTAAGTATTCTGTTCGATGGGGCGTATGCTTATTCGCGGTATATATGCTGGATATGAGGCCCATCTGGAATCGGTACTGATTTTCTTGATTGCAATAAGTAATTTCCTCACGGGATATTAAGTATATTCTTTTGAATGTACTTATGGGTTCCAAGTGTTTACTTACTGTTCAGGTCTTTGGATATTTCTTGTTTCTAACCGGTTATTCCTTTTTGTTTGTAGCCTTAGGTGATATCGTTTTTACCACTTAAGGATTCCAAGTAGTGGAGGTGCGTTTGATTCTACCGCTTAATCATTGGAGTACTTGTATCTCGTATTCCGCACCTCGGTCGTCGTTTCGTTTTGTCAGCTTTTCCAATCGAATTTGATGCCAACAAAGTCCGTATTTTTCGCCGACAACACATGGACTAGAATCATAGACTCAAATCATGAAAGTGAATCATAGAATTGAATCATAGACTTGAATCACAGAATTGAATCTTAGACTTAAATCATAGAAATGAATCATAGAGTTGAATCATAGACTTGAGTCATAGAATTGAATCATGGAATTGAATCATAGAATGATCAGAAATAGAATGATGAGTAATAGAATGGAATCATAGAAATTAATCAAAGAAATGAACTGTAGGTTTGAGTCAAATACTTGAATCATATACTTGAATCATAGACTTAAATCATAGACTTAAATCATTAAATTGAATCATTGACTGGAGTCGAACAATTGAATGATAAACTCGACTTATACTTGAATTATAAAATGGAATCATGGAATTGAATCATAGACTTGAATCATGGAATTGAGTCACAGAATTGAATTGTAGATTTGAGTCATGGACTGGAATCACAGACTTGAATCACAGACTTGAATCATAGACTTGAATCATAGACTTGAATCATAGACTTGAATCATAGAATTGAGTCATAGAATTGAATCACGGAGTTGAATAATGGAAATGAATCATAGAATTGAATCATAAAATTGAATCATGGAAGTGAGTCAAAGAATTCAATTGTAGAATTGAGTCATAGATGATCAGAAATAGAATGATGAGGAGTACTAGAATGGAATCATAGAAATTAATCATAGAAAGGAATTGTAGGTTTGAGTCAAAGACTTCAATCATAAACTTGGATCATAGACTTGAATCAATGCATTTAATCATGGATTTGAGTCAATGAATTTAATCATAGACTTGAATCATAGATTTGAATCATGGAATTGAATTATAGACTTGAATCATATAATTGAATAATGGAATTGAATCATAGAGTTGAATCATGGAATTGAATCATGGAGGTGCGTCAAAGAATTGAATCATAGAATGATGAGTATATAGAATGGAGTCATAGAAATTAACCATAGAAATGAATTGTAGGTTTGAGTCAGACATTGGAATCATAAACTTGAATCACAGACTTAAATCATTGAATTGAATCATTGACTGGAGTCAAAGAATTAAGTAATAGAATGGAATCATAGAAATTAATCATAGAAATGAATTGTAGGTTTGAGTCAGACAATGGAATCATAAACTAGAATCATAGACTTAAATCATTAAATTGAATCATTGACTGGAGTCAAAGAATTGAATGATAAAAGTGAACGATATACTTGAATTATATACTTGAGTCATAAAATTGAATCATGGACTTGAATCATGGAATTGAGTCACAGGATTGAATTGTAGATTTGAGTCATGGACTGGAATCATAGCCTTGAATCATAGACTTGAATCATAGACTTGAATCATGGAATTGAATCATGGAAGTGAGTCAAAGCATTGAGTCATAGAATTGAATCATAGAATGATGAGTAATAGAATGGAATCATAGAAATTAATTGTAGAAATGAATTGTAGGTTTGAGTCAGATGACAATGGAATCATAAACTGGAATCATAGGCTTAAATCATTAAATTGAATCATTGACTGGAGTCAAAGAATTGAATTATATACTTGAATTATATACTTGAATCATAAAATTAATCATGGACTTCAATCATGGAATTGAGTCACAGAATTGAATTGTAGATTTGAGTCGTGGACTGGAATCGTAGCCTTGAATCAAAGAATTGAGTCATAGAATTGAATCATGGAATTTAACCATAGAATTGAATCATGGAATTGAATCATGGAAGTGCATCAAAGCATTGAGTCATAGAATTGAGTCATAGAACTGAATCATAGAATGATGAGTAATATATTGGAATCATAGAAATTAATCATAGAAATGAATTGTAGGTTTGAGTCAGACGACAATGGAATCATAAACTGGAACCATAGACTTAAATCATTAAATTGAATCATTGACTGGAGTCAAAGAATTGAATGATATACTTGAATGATATACTTGAATCATAAAATTGAATCATGGACTTCAATCATGGAATTGAGTCACAGAATTGAATTGTAGATTTGAGTCATGGGCTGGAATCATAGCCTTGAATCAAACACTTGAGTCATAGAATTGAATCATGGAATTGAATCATAGAGTTGAATCATGGAATTGAATCATGGAAGTCCGTCAAAGAATTGAGTCATAGAATTGAATCATAGAATGATGAGTATATAGAATTGAGTCATAGAAATTAATCATAGAAATGAATTGTAGGTTTGAGTCAAAGAATGGAATCATAAAGCTTGAATCATAGACTTACATCATTGAATTGAATCATTGACTGGAGTCAAAGAATTGAGTTATATACTTGAATTACATACTTGAATCATGGAATTGAATCATAGATTTGAATCATATAATTGAGTCATGAGATTCGAATCATGGATTGGAATCATAGACTTGGATTGATGAATTGAATAATAGAAATTAGTCATAGAATGGAATCCTTGACTTGAGTCATGAAAATGAATCATATAATTGACTTATAGACCTGACTCATAGACTTGACTCAAAATTGAATCATAGACTTGAATCATAGACTTGAATCATAGACTTGGATGATGGAATTGAATCACACAATTGAATCATGGATTTGAATCATGGAATTGAACCACGGAATTGAACCATGGAATTGAATTATGGAATTGAATCATGGAATCGAATCATGATTCATGGAATTGAATCATAGACTTGGATTGAAGAATGGAATGATAGATTTGAGTCATGGAATGGAATTGTTGACTTGAGTCATGAAAATGAATCATATAATTGACTCATAGACGTGACTCATAGACTTGATTGAAAATTGAATAATAGACTTGAATAATAGAACGAAATCATAGACTTGGATGATGGAATTGAATCAAAGAATTGAATCATAGATTTGAATCATGGAATTGAATCATGAATCATGGAGTTGAATCATGGATTTCAATCATAGACTTGGATTGAAGAATTGAATCATAGATGCGATTCATGGAATGGAATTGTTAAATTGAGTCATGAAAATGAATCATGTAATTGACTCATAGACTTGATTGAAAATTGAATAATAGAATTGAATCATAGACTTCTATGATGGAATTGAATCATGGTTTTAAATCATGGATCATGGAATTGAATCATAGACTGAGGTTGTTTAGTAAACACGCGAGCTCAGGAGGCAGGGAATTTTGAAAATAAGGTAATTGAATCATAGAATTGAATCATAGACTTGTATCATGGAATTGAGTCAAAGAATTGAATCATGGAATTGAATCCTAGAATTGAAACACAGACTTGAATCATGGAATTGAAGCATAGACTTAAAGTACTGCATTGAAACATAGAGTTTAATCTTAGACTTGACTCATAGTCTTGAATTATAGAATTAAATCATACTAGAATCATTGATTTCTATCATAGAATGGAATCATAGAATGGAATAATAGAATGGAATCATAGGATTGAATTGTAGAATTGAATCATTGTATTGAATCACAGACTAGATTAGTAGAATTGAATCATAGAATTGAATCATAGAATTGAATCATAGAATTAAATCATAGAATTGAATCATAGAATTGAATCATAGAATTAAATCATAGTATTGAATCATAGAATTGAATGTTAGAGTTGAATCATAGAATTGAATCACAGAATTCAATCTCTGGCTTGTTGTTGAACCATAGAACTGTATATTAATTTTGAATCACAGACTAGAATCATTTATTCAATTCATAGTTTTGAATCATAGGATAGAATAATAGAATAGAATCATAGGATTGAATTATACGAATGAATCATAGACTAGAATTTTATAATTGGATCACAGATCATAGAATTAAATCTTAGACTTGAATCATAGAATTGAATCATAGATAAGAATCTTAGACTTGAATTTTAGACTTGAATCATAGATTATAATCATTCATTTGAATTGCAGAATTGAATTATAGAATTGTAATTATAGAATTGAATCATCCACTAGAATCATTGATTTGATTCATAGATTTCAAACGTGGAATTGAATCATTGAATGGAATCATTGAATGGAATCATAGAATGCGATCATAGAATGGAATCATAGAATGGAATCATAGAATGGAATCATAGAATGGAATCATAGAATACTACAAACATGTAAAGAAACTACGTACACAACAACTCCACAGGGCCCCATGCAAAGCACTAATTAATATATCTCCCTTTCAAGTCTCTCGTTCGAACTCCATACTTGCTCTCGAACTATTATTCATCCCATCCATGATATCGGACATGCATATGATCATACGTCTCATCCAAGCACATCTCTTCTTCTCTCCGCTTTCGGATTCTACTATGATCGATTCCTTCGACTCAATCAGTACACAAACCAATCAATCTTCAACAACTTGAGACATCATCTCCCTCCGACGATACTCAAAGCGTCCGAATCTATTATACAATTGATCGCTCCACCATTACCATTCGATCCTAGGAGGACCCCTTCTTCTATTTAATCTTCGATTCCCCGTGACCAATCATTGGTTTTCCTACGATAATCAATCGCCTCAACAACTGTCGTAAATCTAAGACTATCTACGATCAAGTTTATTCAAGGCGTTTCTGATTCCCCAAACAATCCTCACCGTTTGATCCCTACTACCTACACAGCGTTCGATTCTCTGATTCCCCAGTCTCCTTTCCAGGATACGCATCAATATTCCGTCTTGTCTCCAATTTTGTCGACCCCTCCTTCTCCACATTCGATCCTACATCTATGGCTTTAAGCAATCGATCCTCAACGACTCGATCCTGCTGGTAGCTCAGCATCTCTTCTTCTCTCCGATTTTGGATTCCACTATGATCGTTTCCTTCGACTCTGTCGGTACTCAAGACAATCAATTTCTTGGACATCGTCACTCTCGTCCCCCCAGACATTCGTTTTGTCTATACGACCCCTCTCTTCATGATTCTCCAATCTCATCTCCAAAGATATGACTCCCATCTGTTGAGATCATCAATCGATCCTTCCTCTCCAGTTCAATCAATCTGTCTCATCGCTAATCGACTCGTTTGATTCTACTTGACGATTGAATTGAACCTAAGACTACATTCGATCTTCACTATATCGATTCGTGCGATCTCCAATTTGATTCTTTCCTACGCTTGGCATTAATAGATCTCAACATTCGTCCCCTTCGTCGACGTGCCATCTCTACATCCCACAATCATTCTGAGTCTTCTGTTCCAGTTCAATCGATACTCAAGACTTCTTCAAGACTTTGATTAATCAATACCAAATGACTCAATCCATCTCTACGTGCAATTCTACTCTACGGCTGGCGTCCGATAACTGTCACGCGACCCCACGCGACCCCTCGCAAGCCCTATTTTCAGAAAATCGACCCTGCATTTGTTATGCGCAAGGGTATTTTTTTAAATTCACAATTTTTGTGGTAAAGATTATCGACCCCCCTCAGGTTGCGACCAAAATTCTCCCCGAAAACTCAAAATGTCCATTGATCTCTCCATTTTGACTAAATTGATTTAAAAAATCTATTTTTCACTACCACACTTTCTAACCTTAACCCAAGATATGAAATAAAATTAGTTTCAGAAGTGTTAGTTCGCTATGTTTCCGCGTTGTTTTCTACGGTATGTCACGTCGTGTCTTCTTTCATACCATCGTGCCTTTTAATGCTCGCTTTGATAGCATCATGCTCGTCTTAACAAATTTTCGTAGAACTCTACAGCACTAACTTCCTCCTACACGACTTCACCACCATTCTTTCTTTTATTTTGTTTCCAAAAATACTTTTTTCTTAGATATGTGTCCGGGTGTACTATGATAGTACTAGTAGTAGTAGTAATGTAGGTATGATAGTATCGATTTCTGTTTGAGTGGTGAAACGATTTTTTGTACAATTCATGTCAACAATCATGGAACGGCGTTTCAGAATTCAGTCACCGGAACGGCATTTCATGCTTTTGTGTTCGAATCATGTTTAAATTTGAAATCTCGGTGCCAAACAACTTCCTAACCTTAACCCAAGATATGAAATAAAATTATTTTCAGAAGTGTTTGTTTGCTACTTCGTACTAGTAGTACTATGTTTCTGCCTTGTTTCTATGTCACGACGTTTCTTTTTTCATACCATCATGCCTTTTCATGCTCGATCCGATAGCATCATGCTCATTTTCATCATGTTCATTTAACACCCCCATCGAAACCATTTCTCCCCCTCCCTTCTTCCATTAGAAGAACATGTCACAACCTAGTAAAAATCGCCATCACTTCAAGAGTGGTTGTTATACCAAAATTCCCAAATCATTTATATGTCGTAGCTGCATGTCCTGTAAGGGCAAATCGAAGACATTCATCGGAAGCAGACAAGATTCGTCTACACACAAATCATACCGATATGTATCACGAGGCCTTTCACGTCACCTTGATTCAATAGCTTTTTGCCGTGATTTCTATTTAAACCACAACCTAATGGAATTTTCATCATCTGCCAAAGAAGAAACCACTAGTACAGTTTGTCATTCACCTTCACAATATGGCCTGACATTGACAGAGAATGGTCCAATTGTTCCTTCCGCTTCTGTTGCTGCCGCTCACACTAACAAGGCATCCTCAAACGAAACGTTCAACTCTGTTCTAAACAGTCAGGTAGTACACAACTTATTTGTTCCACCAATGGATAGAAATGTAATGGAATCACAGTTGTTTCCTTCAGAAGACAACAGCAACAATGATGACATGGTTATTCATGAATGAAATTTGCCTTCCTATTCAGAACGATAATGGTATGGATGCTTCGGAACCCACCGCATCCCAACCAAACATCAATGAAAAAGAGCAATTGATCTGATCTCATCTTTCTTTTTCACCTACCAATAGGCTCATTGCTGAAATAAAGCTCATGAATCTAATGACGAAACACAAGTTACCTCTAAACACATTCAAATCTATTTTTCAATGGGCAAACGAATGTCAAACTATTCATGGTGTTGACTTTAGCTCTACCTACCCCCGCCATCGAGAAGCCGTATTTAGTGAAATCAAGTCCAATTTGGGTATTACTCCGAAATGATTGCACAATGTCGCAGGACTGCCGCTGTGGCTGTTGGTTCGATCGTTCCCAGTTCCGGCTGCTTGTAAATCCGCAGAACATCTGCATTGGCATTTCAGGGTCAAGTTTCAGGAACGGCGTTTCAGATTGAGTTGTCTGGAACGGCAATTCTGACTTTTGCGGCAGAGCTCCGATCGTTCCCGCTTGCCGCTGTTGCTATCGCTGCTGTCGCTTGCCACTGTTGCTATCGCTTCCGCTGTTGCTGTTGGTTCGATTGTTCCCGGTTCCGGCCGCTTGAAAATCCGCAGAACGTTTGTATTGGCGTTTCAGGGTCAAATTTCTGGAACGGCGTTTCAGATTGAGTGGTCTGGAACGGCAATTCTTGTTGCTGTTGCGGATCGATTGCTGTTGGATCTGCTGTTGCTCTCGCTGATTTGTCGATTAGTTGCCGGATGAATCCCACTGATCAATTTGTTGCTGTTGTTGCTGATGCCAATCTATAACAATCTACAATAATTGAAAAAAATTGAGGTGAGTATCTATTGATGTAGAGTAAATGATAACAACAGAATAATATAATCTATGTGCTACCAACCTACACTGTTGGCGTCCGATTGATTCGATGCTGCCAATTCGTTGTTCCGATATTTGCCACACCTACAGGGAAAATTCGCCGCACCTACAGGGAAGAATACGATGATTTGCCACACCATTCACCGCACCTCGATCCAATGTTTCCGATCCGTTGTTTCTGCTCCTGTCTTTCTGATCTGATTCATTGTTTCCAATCCGCACCTATGAAAATAATAAGGAAAACAGAAGTGAGGAATACATCATCGTCAGCAATGTAGGATGTAGGCATCATTGTCTATGTATCTCACGTTGTTCACCGTTTCCTATCCTTTTCGTATCCAATCCACCGTTGCCAACCTTTTGCTGTCGTTCCGCCGATTGCCGTTGTTGCTGCTGCTGCCGTAGATTTGCAGCCTTCTTACTCCTTTCTCACGAAAAACTGGATCTTTATCCTGTTGATATATCTACGCAATGGATGCAGATTCATTGATTTCAAGACGTATATGTAAGGCTGCAGTCCAAACAATATCTATCCAGCAATTCCTCTCTCGTCCAATGCCGTCCAATTCTTTTTCCAGCAAAGGCAGTTTATTCGGATTAAAATATCTCGAGCCTGAATTCCCTGCATAATAGTGACCATTGCTGATCAGTTAAGTGGGATCCCGCGTTCTCGGACGGAGTGCTTTATCGTACAAGTACGGTAAAGCAACTCTGCTCAAGATAAGTTCGGTAAGATTATGAAGGGAAAGAGTATTTTTTGCCTTGCGACAAAACACACACACACACTGTAAAATCACACTGTAAAATCACACTGTAAAATCACACTGTAAAATCACACTGTAAAATCACACTGTAAAATCACACTGTACGTTCCAAGAAAAAAAAATACTTTTCGCTCTGTGTGTGTGTGTGCTGTACGTGTTCGAAAAAAAAAATACTTTTCGCTGTGTGTGTGTGTGTGTGTGTGTGTTCGAAAAAAAAAAAATCGATACTTAACCTGTGAGATCTAATACAGTAAATATAGAACAATGAAGAATGATTTGATTCTCTTAATTAAAATAAGAAGGTTAAGTAAGTAAATCGCGCGTCGCGCGCGTTTTTAATATAGAACAATGAAGAATAGTGCCCTGATTTTTTTAGTTAACGTTCTCAACTTGTGATACAGTGAGATCTTTCATGTACCGGTGATGGTAGTCTACTACAGTAGCTTTCTACACAATTTTCGTACAGGTAAAGGACGGACCATAAAAACAAGGGACAGACAAAGGACAGACCATAAAAACGGAAAAAGGACAGACCATAAAAACGGAAAAAGGACAGACCATAAAAACGGAAAAAGGACAGACCATAAAAACGGAAAAAGGACAGACCATCAAGTACCTGCCAAGTAGTACAAGTACCGGTACCGTACTGCTACTATGAATACCAGTACATACCACATAAACAGTATTCATTAATTTGCTATTAGAAAATAGAAAATTAGATATTTTGTGTGATTGAACCATGAATATTGTTCCTATTATGGATATGATGAATCATGAAAGAAACACAAGTGACTTATCTGTCATGGTTTGTGTGTCACCACCTAGTAAGTTCATTTGGGTCCTGGATTTGGAGGAAAAATACACACTAATTTGCAATTAGAAAATACAAAATCTGTTATTTTGGGTGATTGAACCATGAATATTGTTCCTATTATGGATATGATGAATCATGAAAGAAACACAAGTGACTTATCTGTCATAGTTTGTGTGTCACCACCTAGTAAGTTCATTTGGGTCCTGGATTTGGAGGAAAAATACACACTAATTTGCAATTAGAAAATACAAAATCTGTTATTTTGGGTGATTAGTCCATGAATATTGTTCCTATTATGGATATGATGAATCATGAAAGAAACAGAAGTGACTTATCTGTCATGGTTTGTGTGTCACCACCTAGTAAGTTCATTTGGGTCCTGGATTTGGAGGAAAAATACACACTAATTTGCAATTAGAAAATACAAAATCTGTTATTTTGGGTGATTGAACCATGAATATTGTTCCTATTATGGATAATGATGAATCATGAAAGAAACACAAGTGACTTATCTGTCATAGTTTGTGTGTCACCACCTAGTAAGTGCATTTGGGTCCTGGATTTGGAGGAAAAATACACACTTATTTGCAATTAGAAATTAGAAAATCAGATATTTTAGGTGATTGAACCATGAATATTGTTCCTATTATGGATATGATGAATCATGAAAGAAACAGAAGTGAGTTATCTGTCATAGTTAGTGTGTCAGAACCTACTAAGTGCATTTGGGTCCTGGATTTGGAGGAAAAATACACACTAATTTGCAATTAGAAAATAGAAAATCTGTTATTTTGGGTGATTGAACCATGAATATTGTTCCTATTATGGATAAGTTGAATCATGAAAGAAACAGAAGTGAGTTATCTGTAATACTAGTTAGTGTGTCACCACCTAATAAGTGCATTTGGGTACTGGATTTGGAGGAAAAATACACACTCATTTGCAATTAGAAATTAGAAAATCAGATATTATAGGTGATCAGTTCATGAATATTGTTCCTATTATGGATAAGTTGAATCATGAAAGAAACAGAAGTGAGTTATGTTTGATAGTTTGTGTGTCACAAACTAATGAGTGCATTTGGGTACTAGATTTGGAGAAAAAATACACACTCATTTGCAATTAAAAATTAGAAAATCAGATAATTTTTGTGATTAGTCCATGAATATTGTTCCTGTTATGGATAAGTTGAATCATGAAAGAAACAGAAGTGAGTTATCTTTGATAGTTTGTGTGTCACAAACTAATCAGTGCATTTGGGTACTGGAATGGGAGGAAAAATACACACTAATTTGCAATTAAAAATTAGAAAATCTGATATTTTGGGTGTTTAGTCAATGAATATTGTTCCTGTAATGGATAAGATGAATCATGAAAGAAACAGAAGTGAGTTATGTGTGATAGTTTGTGTGTCACCACCTAATGAGTGTGTCACCACCTAATGAGTGCATTCGGGTACTGGAATGGGAGGGAAAATACACACTAATTTGCAATTAGAAATTAGAAAATCAGATATTATAGGTGATAAGTTCATGAATATTGTTCCTGTAATGGATAAGTTGAATCATGAAAGAAACACAAGTGACTTATCTGTCATAGTTTGTGTGTCACAAACTAATCAGTGCATTTGGGTACTGGAATGGGAGGAAAAATACACACTAATTTGCAATTAAAAATTAGAAAATCACATATTTTGGGTGATTAGTCCAGGCATATTGTTCCTGTTATGGATAAGATGAATCATGAAAGAAACAGAAGTGAGTTATGTGTGATAGTTTGTGTGTCACCACCTAATGAGTGCATTTGGGTACTAGATTTGGAGGAAAACTACACACTCATTTGCAATTAAAAATTAGAAAATCACATATTTTGGGTGATTAGTCCATGCATATTGTTCCTGTTATGGATAAGATGAATCATGAAAGAAACAGAAGTGAGTTATCTGTAATACTAGTTAGTGTGTCACCACCTAATAAGTGCATTTGGGTACTGGATTTGGAGGAAAAATACACACTCATTTGCAATTAGAAATTAGAAAATCAGATATTATAGGTGACCAGTTCATGAATATTGTTCCTGTAATGGATAAGTTGAATCATGAAAGAAACAGAAGTGAGTTATGTGTGATGTTTGGTGTGTAACCACCTACTGAGTGCATTTGGGTCCTGGATTTGGAGGAAAAATATTGGGTAATGACTCTCAAAGTTTTTGATGCCGTGCATGAATATATTTCTCATGACTCATCTGATGCATATTGGGAACAACATTGCCACACATAATGCTGAAAATGTTGTGGTTTGTGTCTCCAAATGACACACAAGAGGGTATTTTTGTTGCAAATCCAGGGCACAAACTGACTTATTGGGTAATGACTTACAAAGTATCCGGTCCAGGCCATGAATGATTTTTTCATGACTCCTATGATGCATATTGATAACAATATTACCCCACAGATTGCTGAAACTGTTGTGGTTTGTCTCTCCAAATGGCACACAAGAGAATATTATTGGTGCAAATCCAGGGCACAAAATGACTTATTGGGTAATGACAGGCAAAGTATGAGGTCAAGTCCATAATAGGAAGAACAACATTTACTTTGTATACTAATCCAATCACCAAAAACGAACTTTAATGAGTGTCAAATGAAAATAATTCATAAGTTGTTTAATTGAGATGGAGGTGCTGTTTTTTTATGATTCTCAGACAAAAGAATGGTGCAGATATTACCAGTACTACTAGTTGTAGCTTATATTGCATGAAAAAAGGTACATAGTTGGGTACTGTGCAAAAAGTGTACGAGGTAGGTACCATACTACTGACCCAAGGGAGTTTCGAACCACTGACTGGCTACCAGATTCTACAGATGGGTTGGGGATTTAGATACATAACCTTTGTGTGAATCACAATTTCCTCTTTGAAAAATTATGGCGCGGGAGGGGTGGCGTGCACTCGTACATACTTTACTTATAGAAAATAAAGGCCGTGCACAAGCCAGGCACATGGAAGAAGTCAGGGTGCATACCACACACAACACACACAAAACCACAAACACATGAAAAACTGTATACACACGGAACCACCACACAAAACGCAACACATGCTTCTTGGTTGGCACAGTTTTTTTTTGAAGCAGGAAAAATGAATGTTGTCCGACAGTCCGGAACAACGGAACAACGGAACAACCGAACAACCGAACAACCGAACAACAAAGAAGAAACACTAGTCAGTGACAATAACAGCAATTTGTTGGAGATTCTATTTGTTTCTGATCTTTCTTTCTTTTCTTTTTCTTTTTATTGAAATGGAACAACAATCAAACAAACCAACGAGGGAAAGAACGACACTCAAAATGGAACAACGAATTAAAAAAAAGAAATGACAGAATGGAACAACAGAACAACAGCAGTGAGTGACAATGACGGCAATTTGTTGGAGATACTATTTGTTTCTGATCTTTCTTTTTTTCATTTTTATTTTTATTGAAACAGAACAACAATCAAACGAACCAACGAAGGAAAGGAGGGCACTTAAAACAGAACAACCAATGAAACAGAACAGAACAATGGAACGAAACAATGGGACAGAATGACAGAATGGAACAACAGAAAAGTCCACAAACAAAAAACTGTACACACACAGAAAACTGTACATATCCCAAATCAAAACCACACAAAAAGCAACACATCCTTCTTGGTTGGCACGGTATTTAAAAAAAATGAAAAGCACGGAAACAATGGATTGGCAATGAAAGAAAACAATGAGAAACACTAGTGAGTGACAATGACAGCAATTTGTTGGAGATTCTATTTGCTTCTGATCTTTCTTTCTCTTATTTTTGTTCTTCAGGAACAACAAACCAACAAAAGGACATAAGAAGGACAAAGGGATGAAACGGAACGATCAAACGGAACAGAACAGCGGAGCGAGGCAAGCGTTCGCTAGATTGTGCAAGAAGGTACAATCGTTAAGAGAAGATCCCGAAACGGGTAAAAATTTGGAAAAAATGATGCTGGAAAGATTCAAGTCAGAAAAAAACCCTACCGGTACTGTATCAAAAGATGGTGGCACTGTTGCCAGTAGTCTTGCTGAAGAGGAAAATGAGGATGACAACTAGATTGATCCTGTATTGATGCAATTGCGTGGCGAAATGGAGGAAGTTTAGGCATTGTTTTCAGAATTGTTACTGCTCATTGTGTCAGTCCATTCACTAATTTGACGACAACGCGGGTGGGTTCACACCTAGTAGTATGACACGGGTAAATCTTCAGGGAGAATGATTAGGGTAAAAGGTACATATTCTACATATGTTGCATACCATGGTTGCAAATAGTAGATTGCGTGACAAATATGATTCAATTGTACGGAAAGAAGTACTCATACCTATCATACATATTTTGCATATGATACTACTAGGCAAATTCTTGACCCGAATAATTCAACTGTAGTGGTAGGTAGTCGCAAGCGATGATATTAAATTTTAAGGGTTGTTTGTTGCGAGCACAAATATTAAATTATAAGGGTAGTGTGTTGCGAGCAATGGAGATACATTTTAAGGGTAGTGTGTCGCAAGCACTAATGGTAAATTTTACTGGTTGTGAGTCATGACCTTGTGTATTTCATTTTTGTAGGTGTGATTCGCGAACGTACAGGTAGGTGATATTAAAAATTAAAAATAATTATTCATGACCCAAGGAAAAAAATAATCGCGAACCAGGGATTGAGAGTTAGAAAAATGAGCATGATACGAAGCAACCGAATCACAGGGGGGGGTTGGTTGTGAGTCATGACCTTGCGTATTTAATTTTAGTAAATGTGATTCGCGAGCGTACGGGTAGGTTTTATTAAAAATTAATAATAATTATTCATGACCCAAGGAAAAAAATAAACGCGACCCACGTATTGAGAGTTAGAAAATTGGGCATGATACTGGCCTAGTGAATCGCAAGGGGGACTCGTGTTAAAATTACACACAAAAAGGGGTTGCGACAGTACCTTGCGACAAAAAAAAAAAGGGTCGCGTGACAGTTATCGGACGGGAAGAGATTTATCCTTGAATCAATATATCTCCATTCCAAGTCTCCCGTTCGAATTCCATACTTGATTGTTCTCACCTCCAAAGACATTCTGTTTTCAACTACAACCATCAATCTCTCCTCTTTGATTGCGTCCTACGATCCTTTGAGCCTTCCATTCCGCTCCATTATCAATCAACCGTCTTCAATGCTTCTCACTCGAATTCTACAATCATATCTCCTCCTTGAGCTAATCCTCTGCCTCAATCAATTCCAGACAACTCAATCCGGCTTATTCTTTCCCCATACACTTGATTCTACCCTGCAACATGGACAATTAATCCTCGCTGACTCGTTATGTCACCAAGCGATTCCAATTCTACGTTCAATTGATTCTACGATCGATTGATACTTAACGAACCTGTTCCCAGCCTGGTTATACCCATCGTTTCCAGAACCACTACATATTCAGGCACTTATCCTTGGTCATTAATGCTCCTCCCATCTTCCAATTGGATCCTCAAGATTGGATCTTACACGCGGAACACGTAAGATAAACCTTGGGCCACTACCCAGGTTAAATCAATGTTGAATGACACAAGCAAACAATGAAATAAAATTGTAAGAAAGATACACCGGCAGTAATCCAACATATCATCTAATTCAGCATGATATCATGTTGAATCAAGGGGTGTGTTGTCGGCAAAAATACAGTCGTTGTTGGCGGCAAATTCGATCGAAAAAGATGCGACGAAACGACGAAACCTACTGAAACGACGAAACCTACTACAAACATTCAGCTTAGAATCAAACGCACCTCCACTACGCGGAACCCTTATGTAGTAAAAACGATTCCACTTAAGACTACAAACAAAACAGGTTAACCGGTTTTGAAACAAGACATCTTTAAAGACCGGATTGATAAGTAAACACTTGGATTCCTTATGTGCATTCAAACCAAATACACTTAACACCCCGTGAGGAAATTACTTACTGCAATCATGAAAAACAATGCCAAATCCGCATGGGCCTCATTCATTCTCATTTACTCCATATATCTCGATCAAGTACAAGGCCCATCAAATGATCTATTTAACCTTCTAAAAGACCGATACTGTCAAATGACCGATACAGTAAGACCGACACGACACTAACACAGCAACAGTATTGGTACGATGATGGTAACAAATAACCGGGGAAGATCTCTACCATGTAAAATACAGCAGAGAGCCCCGATACAGTGCAAAATACATAGTAAAAATAAGAGCGTCTCTCTGAGCTCACATCTCTTTAAATTTTAACATCGTATACCTTTTGGTCGATTTTTAGAGTAACAACAATTTCTACAGAGTTATTTTATTGGCGACACTGTATTTCACTGCATTAAAAGAGATACTTGCTCTCCCACACAAGATCATCTCTTTATCTCATACTTTAGATTGTTATTTGATTAGACTATTCAACCTCAAAATTGCATCAGTTGCCTAGCAACCTATTATGAAAGTACAAGTCTAAGATCTAACTGACTGTGCCGAGTAAGTTGGAAGCGAGATTAGATCTGGTTGAAGTCATTCAGCCATAGTGGATATCAGAGAAATATTAGAACACAATAGACCAACACCTCAATCAGCTGTAGCGCTAACACTAACAAATACAGCTCTTGCTGTTTGTCCAAGCCTTTGGATTCTGTTGGCATGCATCCATTTGGGAGCAATTTAACAAACCGGTCACTACACCAATTTATTGCAGGAGTAACCCCCTTTCCACAGAAAGGAATGCCAAGCAAAGCAGTATCATGGCAACAGCCATAGTACCTCATCAGACGCACAGCAAAACCCTGATCCAATTTGAATACAGCAATGACATGCAACATATGTCCAGCCAATTGAAATCAACAGGAGGAGTACACCCAAACTGGATTCTTCTTGACAGCGAGTCATCACTCAACCTCATAGTCAATCTAATTCTAGTGACAAAAATACGCTATGCACCCAACGGGAATTTATGGGCATCAACTGCAACTTAGGAGTACTAGAGCTCAGCGTTGCGCGGTTCTATGCAGATGGACTCGTAAACGTATTATTATCCCTTGCATTGGTATCATATCAATATAGAGTGACAATGACACCAACATTGACAATGCAATTGACGTTCATCGCGATGAGGGAACCAGAAGATTCGGCAGATTGACATGCAACATACATTACACTGTGCGTAAAAATATTATGAGTTTGACATTAATTTCAAAAAATTGATACAATTACAAAGGGGGACCAGTGGAGTTCAGCCCACACATGCGCGTGATTCCCCACGAACCCCGAATCTCATTTATGTGACGCACTACTTTGATATAAGAGAGACCAATGGCACCATACTTGCAAATTCAAAACAGTGGAAGGAACAAAAAATCTGTACTCAGCACTTGACTGAAACCACACAAAGAAAGCAAAAGCAATGTAGGAGATACTTAGAATTCCAAAAGTGGATAAGATGATTCGAATGATAGACAACAATCTAATCAAGGACTTCCCAATAACATGCTGGTTAGTGGGGGGGGCACAGGGGCCATGGTCTTGGAGGAAGAAGAACAAGGCGGGCGGTACACTGGAGGGGTCCTATGTAGGATGGGAACCATAAAAGAACAACACTTAGGGGGCACAGGGGCCAGTTTGTTGCACTGTGCACTGGAGGAGGGAGGGACAGAAGGGAACTTGAAGTTCCCCTGTGAGACCTCTCTTATCTTACAGGGACTTGAAGAACCGGGTGGTACACTGGAAGGATCCTATGTAGAATCAGCCTCTAATTGAAACCTCGTAGGAGCCAAGGGGCTGTAGGTGTGAAAACAGATGCCAGCTGTAGGGCACAACTGATGGTATATGGAGGAAGTAGGGCCTTAAGCAAAAGCACTTAGGGACCAGGGGCTATAAGTGCATTCACACTTATAGGTCAGGGGAGGAACAGAAGGGAACTTGGAGTTCACCTGTGAGACCTCTCTTATCTTGCAAGAGACTTGAAGAACCGGGTGGTACACTGGAAGGATCCTATGTAGAATCAGCCTCTAATCGAAACCACGTAGGAGCCAAGGGGCTGTAGGTGTGGAATACAGATGCCAGCTGTAGGGCACAACTGATGGTATATGGAGGAAGTAGGGCCTTAAGCAAAAGCACTTAGGGACCAGGGGCTATAAGTGCATTCACACTTATAGTTCAGGGGAGGAACAGAAGGGAACTTGGAGTTCACCTGTGAGACCTCTCTTATCTTGCAAGAGACTTGAAGAACTGGGTGGTACACTGGAAGGATCCTATGTAGAATCAGCCTCTAATCGAAACCACGTAGGAGCCAAGGGGCTGTAGGTGTGAAAAACAGATGCCAGCTGTAGGGCACACCTGTTGGTATATGGAGGAAGTAGGGCCTTTAACAAAAACACTTAATGACCAGGGGCTATAAGTGAATTCACGCTTATAGGTCAGGGGAAGAACATAGGGAAACTTGAAGTTCGACCTGTGAGACCTCTCTTATCTCACAGAGAAGGGACTTGAAGAACCAGGGGGAGCACTAGAAGGAGGTTCCTATGTAGAAACTGGCTTTCATTGAAATTATGTAGGAGCCAAGGGGCTGTAGGTGTGAAAACAGATGCTAGCTGTAGGGCACACCTGAAAGGTATATGTGGGAAATAGGACCTTAAGCGGAAACACTTAGGGACCAAAGGCCATAAGTTATTATTTTCCTTCTGAATCCGGTCCGTTGAGAGTCTGATTCAAAGCTTCTGAAGAACAGCAACGCTGTGTTAGTGTGTCAGTAGACGAACAATTGTACTTTACGCGTGACAATTGTGGTTGGATACTTTCGACAACGGATAATCGGACTACAGGCGAGACTGTGGAAACGGCGGATCTCTTCTTACTGTGAACTTGTTCAGATACAGCGAGATAGACCTTAGTAATGTAGATTACAGCTAGTTGATAGCAACTAGTGTGAATTTTGGGATATAAATCAGTTGAATGTTAAAAGTATGAGATAAAGTGAAATCTTGCCGAAATGCAAGATATCTCTTTTATTGAGATGAAATACATTGCAACTGCTGTTGCGTAGTGATGAGATTACTTGCTGATTATTTCCGTGCATGCATTGGTCGTTGACCGTATATATCTGTATGTATATATATATTGTGTGAGAATCACACACCAACGGTTTTCTTCTCTTGTTCTGTTAAGAAGATCCTATGATATGTTTATCATTATGATCAGGAATTGCTCCCTGTAGCTCGTGTGATACTTTATGAAATCAGAGTTTGCTCACCGAAGAACAAGGGCAATACTATAAAACAGAGATTGCTCACTGTCATGCGCGATGGGAATCAATGCTCCATGGGAATCGATATGCCGTGGGAATCGATTACTTTGGTTGATACGGGACTCATTGATTTGTACGAATAGAATATCTACCATCGGGTAGCTTTGTTACTTCTGGGCACGAAAGGAATTTAATACTCCCCATGTTTCCTTGTGAAAGGTCATCGCGTTTTACATGATACTTCCATCGTCTTGGAAGAGGTCGCCGGTATTCCCGCAGAAGTGGAAGATGGGCTTGAGCAGTGGATACACAACTGAGTGTCCCCAATGCTTGGTGAGGATATCTGCACAGTTATCTTTACCAGGGATGTGCAGCATTAGAATGAAGCCTTTCGCTATCATGCTTCGTACGTAGTGAAACGATAGGATGTTGTGACGCTTATGCAACCTTGCGTAAGGGAAGGTTGACGTTTGAATCATCTTTTCGTTATCACCCCATGAATAGGAGATGTCATGGACTCATGTTCCGAGGTATCGGAATGAGAACCTTGAGGAATGAATAACGTTGAGTGTAACAGGATAGAGATTTCAAGTAAGACGTCACACAAACAAGATTCAGGGTTATTTTGGAATCACGCGCATGTTTGGGCCAAACTCCACTGGTCCCCCTTTGTAATTTCACCCTATTTATTGAAATTACTGTCAAACTCATGATATTTTGATGCACATTGCATATTCCTACATCACTATCATCTGTTTCCGAAGTAGTGGCATGTTACTGAATTTTATGCCTGAAACAAACAGTGCATGGTCGCAATTTTTCAATCTCAATCGTTTCCCCATTTTTATTGTTATTACTGGCTATCGTACGACATTAGTAGTAACGATGGTCCACACTCCCAAATATCAGGTATATTGTGTACGTTGCTACCCGGACTCTCCTCTGATCACTTCTGGTTACGGAAAGCAGAAGGTTACCAAGAAAAAGAGACCCCCCTTGTTTACAGCGCGACGAAGAAAGAATACGGGAGTAGCTGTTTCTCCCGGTCTTCTGGACCATATTGCACGTAATCCGGGTACATGTTATTCTTATTACTGCCGGTGTTTGGGAGTAGATGATTTTGCATCTTCGTTATTCATTTTAAAATCAAAGAAGCTCAAGGATGCTACTCAACAATTAGGTCTAACAAACACCCGTAACAGTCCACAGAGTAGTGACGGCGCATTACCAGAGGTGCTCGACAATCAAGTTATGTATGACCCTTCTGTCGAACCAATTGGGCGTGCCTTGATTGGTTGGTAATTAACAAACATAGAGGATGACAATGATTCTGTCTCCGATGACAATTTTTTCTTTCCTAATGCCAACAATGAGGAAGAAGGAAGTGAGAGCATAGAGGCCCCCCACTCTTCGATTGTCAATGATGAAGAAGGCAACAACATTGATGTTGACGATTCCCATTGTGATTCAAACACGCTAGTAATGACGACACCCAATGTAGGAAGAAACATATCTGCCAAACTGAAGGATCAAGATCAAGTTAATGAAAATCATGCGGAATCATAGCATATCATTAGTTGCAGAGAAGGAATTGTATGAATGGGCTATCAAATCGGAGCGGCTTAATTTATTTTCATGGACTAAAGGCAATCTCATAAAGACCAGGGCAAGTGTCATGAAGGAGATTTCCGCAACTGTGCCTGAAATAAAAGGCAATGGGTTTGAACCTCATCTCATTGACTGGTGTTCTAAGAAATCACAGAATGCTGATGTTTCCAGTCGCAAACAAATCTACGTCCGGTCATTCCAAAAAGCACTTCATTCCCTATTAACAAATGTGACTTTGGTGAAGGAAGACAATCTGTCATTCCCCCATGCTTTAGACCCCACCTTACCTGTCCGTTATCCAGAACTTCAAGGTAATATTGATATTGACGAACTCCATCAGGATTGAA
Source organism: Pseudo-nitzschia multiseries (assembly GCA_037355745.1). Taxonomy (NCBI): domain Eukaryota; phylum Bacillariophyta; class Bacillariophyceae; order Bacillariales; family Bacillariaceae; genus Pseudo-nitzschia; species Pseudo-nitzschia multiseries. Next base: position 5,711,285 of record CM074784.1, on the reverse strand, counting down.
TGAAATTCTGGTTCCTATTATTCTCTACATGGATGGAATTGCAATTGACAATAGTGGTCAAACCACTCTTACCCCACTGAACATGAGACTCTTGGCATATTCAACACCCTAACTCGAAACTCCTGGCCGGATGCGTGGGAGGCTATATATTATCACCCAACATGTCAAGGTGATAAAGGTGCCAAATCAATTGACAATGTGAACAATCTTCACTCTGGCCTTCGTTTGGCTCTTTCATCTTTGAAAGCTGCCTGTAACCAAACGGATGGTATTGAATGGTCTAATTTGCCGTGGAACAAGAAGAAATGGTCGGTTCGAATGAAATTTGTGGTGGCTTATTTCATAGGTGATACTCCCCAGCACGACCAACTTTGTGGACATTATCAAACGTCAAATTCAAAAATGATCTGTAGGCATTGTAATTGTCCCAGAGCACTTGGTATTAACGCTTGTGTGAATGTTTTGAAGGTTCCCGTTTCAGTTAAAAGTGGTAACATGCAAGTGTCTAATCACCAAAATGGGGATGAGTACCAATCCATTCGTCTCTGGAATATATCTGATTTTACTGCTCCAACGGTTGACAAAGGAGTGAATGTTGAACAGTATTTCAAAAACATCTCTCACCGCGGTGTACATAATGGCAACGCTTTTTATGATCTTGATTTTGGGGAAAACCCACATAATATCCATCTAGCATTGCCCGGAGAGAGTCCATATGCACCAACTTGGTTGCGCAAAGCGTGCAGCAGAGATGTTCCGCGAAGACTTTTTAGGCAATAACCAGCGGCTTCTTGGTGAGATGGAAAGGTTAGCCAGTTACTACGGTGGTGCTGTTCAGAGGCAATCCGATCGTGACTTCCCACAAACCAATTTTTCAGAATCAAAACATACAGCGAAGAAGGAGGGGAACCAGTACATTGGAATGCTTTATATTCAGATGCTGTCACTTCTGTCTGCTGGAGGTCGTCAATTGTTGTTGTCTCAAAAGACGCCATCCAATCTTGAGAACAAGAGCAGAAAGTGTGAAGACGAAATTGACTGGCGTATTTACGCCATTGAGTTGTTGTTGGCTATGGAAGAGTTCCTAAAGTACGCTGGAACGTTTGACTAGGTTTTCAAACAAGACAAGAAAGGTGTTTTGAATCTTGACAAAATGGTTGTTCTTTTCATCAACTGTATAAATAACAATCTTCAATGAAGTAAGGGAGAGGGTAACAATCTTGTGAAGAATCACATGTATTTTCATTTATTACAGTACATGAGATTATTTGGTCCTCCAACTGGATGGGACTCTGCTGCGAGTGAGAGCAATCATAAAACTGAAGTGAAGGCTCCTGCTAAGAGAACTCAATGAAACAAGTCTACACTTATCAAGCAAACTTGCAACCGAGTGATGGAGTATCGAACTATTGATCGACTTGACCGTGAGTTTGATTTGTTTGAACATAGACCCATAACCAGACCAAATCATCCTAAGGATGGTGGTTGGTCAGCTGGGTCTTTGTTTTGGATTGGTGTGATGAATGGTCTCCCTTACATGAAGTGGGATGAAAAAAAATGCAAGTGTACCCTGGTTTCCATCAGATGTTCTCAAATTTTGTTGTGACGTGGTCCTTCCGGCTGTGGGCAGCAGCAAGGTTTTTGGAACCACGGAGCAGAAGAGGTATGACAAATCTCGCAAGATGAAATTATTGTTTCGTGCCCACCCATCGTTTAAGTCTGATTCTGGACAATTGTCCAATGTATGGTACGACTGGGCTAATTTTCAACGCGGCCTCCTTGATGGGCGTGGACTGCAAGTTTATCCATGTCAGATTCTGTGCCTGCTTTACCTCGAAGGTCCTTTCCCTGTGGGTAGCTCCGTTAGTGGTTTCGAATTAGTGCACGATGGTTATTATGCCGTCGCTTGTTGCTTTGTTTCTGCAGACCCCATACCAAGCAAGAGGGATAAAGGGAAAAAACACCATCATGCGTTGGTAAAGCAAGGTGAGTTGCGAAACAAATTGTATTTGTTCGACTGCAATGCCATTGAGTCTGAAGCTGCCATTGTTAGAAACCATGGTAGTCCTGACCAATATTTTGTGCTGGGAAATCGTGAACAATGGTTGTTTAATTTCCGTGAGACAATGACTGCACTGGAAAAGAAGGATTTACAATCAATAGTACGAGATGGTGAAAACAGCACATGAATTGAATGAACAAGTTTATTATCAGATATTTGTACTTAAATGGTTTTTCTGTATTTTTCATTTTTCCAGTATTCCGCAACGCTGTTGCAGAAAATTGTTCATATTCAACAATGTCCTTTCACGAAATGCCTTTTTTCGTATGTTCGATGGTATACTACTACGGTACAATCATACCCACCTTTTCATGTGTATTTTGTGTTTTTCTATTTTCTGCAACGGCGTTGCACCAAATGCCTTTTTTTGTATGTTCAATGGTATACTACTACGGTACAATCATACCCCCCTTTTTATGTGTATTTTGCGTTTTTCTATTTTCTGCAATGGCGTTGCACCAAATGCCCTTTTCCCATATTTTGGATGGTATACTAGTACGGTACAGTCATACCCACCTTTTCATGTGTATTTTGCGTTTTTCTATTTTCTGCAACGGCGTTGCACCAAATGCCCTTTTTCCCGTATTTTGGATGGTATACTAGTACGGTACAATCATACCCACCTTTTCATGTGTATTTTGCGTTTTTCTATTTTCTGCAACGGCATTGCACGAAATGCGGAGTAGCAAGTTATTATTCTTATAATGGATTCCTTCTTAGTACAGTTTTGCGCGATACATAGGCGCTCATAATATAACACCCTTCGTATTTGGGATTCGAACAGCTATGAAACACTAACGGATTAAAGAGCAGAGTATCCCCAGAATGCAACAGCACTTTGATATGGTACGTTGGGAAGACAAAATAATAAATCAATTCGTCAGCAGGCACTCCCGACGGAGCTATGACTGTTAAACGAGTATAATACATATCATCATCAACATGGCATCGAGAATGGTAATTTCGACCAATCGAAAAAGCTAATGCCTGCTTCCTAATGGCATTGAGCTGCGTACAAGTCAGAATCTGAGACAACACATCCATTTCATCCTCAACAAATGGTTCAATGTCTGTTAAACTATGATGCATATGCTTCACAATTCCCACTGTTGTCTGTTTGAGCTCCAGTTTCATGTTTGGTTTCACATGACTTTTGAATACGTACACACCATTGTTGGAAGATAATCTTTCTGGTCTAACTCCAATGATAGCACAATCATCATTGATACTGCCACGCTTCTGACCTCTGGCAACTGTCGGTTTGGCTCCAACAATTTCTGGAGCAAACTTTCTTAATAGTTTGATATTATATTCTGTAGCCAGGTGTTGTTTTGCAAATTTTCTGGAAACTTTTGCCAAAATGCGCAACGACAGATTATTATCGTCAAACGCAACAATATGCTCATCTTTCGTACTATCCAACGTATCGAAGTTTTTGATCGACAAAGCCTGTTCCGGTTGATACTTTTTCTTTCCTCCTATCTTGCCACCCCAATTTGTCTCCATGTATTTACCTTTGACCACAGTTGTTCTGTATTTGTTTTTCAATGCTATTGTACTGACACCATCTTTGCAAGTACTACACCTATTCCTTTCCTTCTTCATCCGTTTTATGTCGGACAAGTTCGTCCGAGAACTGTTTCGCGGGGTTCAAATTTACTTCTCGCGCACAAATTTTGTGCGTGAATTTAACACGGCTATTTTTCTGTACACCCTGAAATTCCCACCCCCAGTTATTGCCTTAAAATCATACAAAAATAATTCTGTGCGCGTGATGCACATTACTCTACTCTCGAATAAAAATAATTTATTTCAGTCTCTAGCAGAACCCAATTATTATTCCGTACGAACAACACTTACTTCTATTCACGAATATGAAAAGAATTCACCGTGTAGCGCGTATTCGTATGTACTAAGCGGGCGTATCGTACCGAAGAGTCACAAAGAAGGCAATAACCTTATTTGTAAGGTTATTAACCTGATGAGTGAATAATCGTCGGCACTTTTATGTGGATTGTCTCTTAGCGGGATTTCCCCATCAGCTCACTCTTTGAAGAATTAACAACTCTAAAACACTATCATGCCCTAAAATATACGTACAACCTAGTACTAATCCTACATGATAAGGTACAATCACATGTGATATTCAACGAGAATATCACGGTGGATTATACGGTAAAAGACCGATCGAAGATGGCTTTGCGTGTGTTTCTTGTGTCTTAATTACATGTGTTTTGTATGCTTAGAATTACACAGTAATATGCTGTAAATCGACACGACTATACGACGAGTAATTAACCTACAGCCAATACGATCGACTGTGTCTAAGATGATTACTCTTGCTCACTGAATCAATCAATCGTAAGACCGATTGCGTTTTTGTTTGTTACGGCGCACTTTTTCTAGTTGATCAGACCCACAGCACTCTACGAGCTGTGGAGGACCGACGAATGGCGTTTCCACAAACGCAGTTTGAGCTCGAAGACAACGAATCCAGGATTAGCCTGATCAGCTACCGGCATCAACCCTCAAGGATGTAAAAGAGGCAGTTGCTTGCGGAGCCCTGGAATAGACCAACGCCAGGGCGGTCTCCCTGAAAGAAGAGACCAAAGAACCGAACCAAGATGGTAGGCTCCATCGGGTTTCGAGATCCAGCAAACAAGCAAGGGAAAAGGGCTGGACGATTCAGAGAAAGAGTCGCCCAGGTTGGCATCAGTTGAAAGGAATCAATATTCGAGAACACTGATCTTTCACTGAAAACAAGAATGACGTGAGCCAGAAGATTGAGCCTCAAGTATTCTGTGGTGGAACAGATTGCGAAAGAACATCTGCTCGCGAAAGATCGTCGAGAACACCAAACCTCGAAGAGCGAAAAGGTCCAAGAGTGAAAAGGTCCAAAAGAAAAAGAGGACACTAAATTCTCAGGAAACAATATTTCACCACAGAAATACAGAATGAGCAAATCCCAAGAAAGGATAGGAAAGCTCACAATCTTGATTTGCGACACAAGCAAAAGCTCACAGCTAACCGGAACGAAAACCCGATCCGAATAGTCAGAAAGTATATAAACCGGAACGAAAATACGATCCGGATATAAATACAGAACAGATAAGCAAATCTCACAACAGTCATACAACATCTACCAACAATCTCACATCCAACCCTTCGATTCGATTACTCTCTTTCCACATATTCGATCGAAACAACAATAACAACTCCCTTCGAATACCATCCTAGGAATCGACCGTCCATAATCCATCCGAACATTTGAAATCCCATCCTCATCATGGCTCCAACAAGAAGAAACACAAGAGCTAACCCAAAAGATGATGAGGACTATGACTACAATGAGGAAACAAAAATGGAGGTGGATCAAGACCCGAAAGATCCTGATAGTGAAGACGAGGATGCGGATAACCCGAAAGATCCTGATAGTGAAGATGAGTTTGATGAAAGGATCATGAGAGTAATGGAAAAGGCTATGACTGACCCAGAAATGAACTCAACTTGGAAAAGAGTCATCGACAAGGAAGTAAAGAGAAGGATCAGAGCCATACAAGATGCGGTGAAGCAACACAGAAATCCAGATGATGTAAATCGAAGTGAGAGCAGTGAAGAAGATGAGGGTCAACTAGATGTCGACCTAAGGGCCGAACGGTACGAAAGGAGGTCATCCCAACCAAAAATAAAAATCAGGGGATTCAACAATGGAAGATTTCTGAATCCAGAACAGCTTGCCTTCAGAAGCAGCTTGATGGATTTTGGTATCAACTATGAATCAGCTGAAGAAATTATGAGGGGAGGGATGTCTAATATTTGTGAAATTACAGACCTCAACAAGGAAAGCATCAAATCGTTCATGCATGGATTGAAATCTATCAGTCCAGAATGTCCTAATCCAAAAAGTATCCACAATGGCAACAGGCTATCATCGAGGCTTCTCACGTGGGCAAATTGGGCTCGCTACCAACCATTGATTGGAGTCAAGCCAAGGACCATTGACTGGAATGCGAACCCAAATAATCTGGAACTACAACAATTCAGGATCAAGATGATGGAATCAAGTGTAAAATCACAAGAAAAAGCAACCCCACCTGAGTTAAAGGACCTTACAAAATTCAGAGAATGGGAGGAAGGCTTTCGACAAAACTTGAGATACAGATTCAACTCTGAAGGTTTCCCAATCTTGTATGTCATAAGACCCCAAGAGAAGGAAGATGTTACTGACGAAGCCAGGGCTGGAACAGTCGGGCAAAGTCCAACAGATACCTATCCAACTTGGAGTGACTACAATGAAAGGTGTGGCGTTTTGTCAGGTCACCAGTATGATGAAGATAACAACGCCGTCTGGAGGCTGTTATGTGATGCAACAAGGAAAGGTCATGGTTGGGAATATGTGGCACATTTCCAAAACACTGAACTGAACTCAGGAAATGCAAGAAACGCTTTCATTTCGTTGATGCAGCATGCTTACACTGATACCAATATCACTATGGTTCTGAACAAGACCTATCAGGAAATGAAAGAATCACATTACACTGGCGATGCTAAGAATTATGATTGGAACAAGCACAAGAGAAACTGGACTGCTTTTCATGGAACAATCCTGAGATTTGAGAAGAACCACAACGAAAGAAGATTTGTATGGGACTTTATCAATTCAATCAGTGATGAGAGACTTGATGCTGCCAAGGCCGATGCAATTGATGAGAGCAAAGACTATCGTGACAACTTTAATGAATGTTTGATTCTATTCACCAATCGGCTTGGATTGAAGAAGCTTGCAAATGGAAAGCATAAAAGGGGTTCCAGAAGTGTGTATTCTGTGGGCACATCAAGCAATAAGAAGCAGAAAACAACTGGAACGTTTACAGGAAAAGTTGAATGCAAGCCCTATCCAACAAGCGTCTATAAAACAATGTCAAAAGAACAGCGTCAGGAGCTTTACCAGATGAGACAGGCACAGAAGAAAAGAAATCTCAAGGCTGCTGAGACCAAAAAGGCAAAAGAAGCTGAAAATGAGGGCGCAGGTGATACTTTGGATCAAAATCTAAGAAATGACATAATAACCGGACACTAGCACTAGAACACAAATTGTTAAAAATGGTGAGCCGGTCATTATACAAGATGAATATTCCTCTAGATTTTGATTATGGAGAAAATGAAGAAGGATACTGCAAGCTAGATTCACATGCTGATACCACTGCCGCAGGAAGCAACATGATATTGCTAAATCCTGATCAGATCACAACACATGTTGATGTAGCGCCCTTTTCTGAAGAATACAAGCCAATCAGGAAGATCCCAATTGGAAGTTGTGCAACTGCTTGGACAAATCCAACATCAGGTCAAGTATACATCATAGTGTTTCATCAAGCGCTGTACTTTGGGAACAAATTGAAGAACAGCTTGATATGCCCAAATCAAGTGAGGGACTGCAATTTCAACTCTGTTGAAGAGACACCTCGTCAGTTTGATCCAAGATCCAAGCATGGAATTACAATTCAAACGCCAATGGAAGATGATGACCCAAGGAAAGTTTTTATAAAACTAAGTATGAGAAATGTGATTTCTTATTTTCCCACAAGAAAGCCAACAAGAACGGAGCTTGACGAATGTCAACATTTGATTGCAACAAATGATACCCCATGGGATCCACATTCACTGAAGTTCAGAACGGCTGAGTTAGCAATTGACAATGGAGACCCAATTTCAGGGGACCAGTTTAGCCTTCAAGCCATGTCGACCGAAGAAGATCAAGCCATGGATACAAGTTCGATTGTAACAGAACCTACAAGTAATGTTACAGATATGCTCTCCAAGACCAGCTTAGAGAGCAGGCATCCAAGTCTCATTCAGCAATGCAAACTGATGAGATTGCATCAGGTATCAACCAGAAGAATGCTAACCAAATGCCAAATTGCAACAGATGGCAATATTTCTCATCGGATTTCTTCAGTAACCAATATTTCAAGCGCGCGAAGGGTAGACCAATTTTTGTTTGATGATACAGAATTTGATTTCATGGAAGCTCCTGAAGTCGAATCAAAACAAGCCCCTAACTTGCAAGAAATTGACAATATACTTGAAAGGAGATCTCTCGATAGAAGAAATCAATGGGGGCCATCAGTGATAACTATTGAGGGTCCAAACAAAGTTGACTGTGAATGCCTAGCCAAAACTTGGAACATTAGTTTCAAGAAAGCTGAGCAGACATTGAAAGTCACAACTCAGAAGGCACTGAGGAATTTGCAACTACCATTGATGAAGAGGCTGCCAACACAGCGCTTTAGAAACAAGAGAATTGCACAAGGAACCTGGTACACTGATACGTGGCATGCTAGGACTACCAGTATTATGAGACAGGAAAAATGCGCGCAGATCTTTACAAATGGAAATGGGTTTGAAGTGTTTATACCAATACAGGACAAATCGCAAGCGCATCAAGGGTTGAAAATATTCATTCATGAAATTGGAATCCCAGAGCATTTGATTTCTGATGGTGCTCCAGAACAAGGATCTCCAAGAACCTACAAGACCCACTGGAATTCAATTGTGAAGCGCAACCATATTCATCAGACATTCATACAACCCCATTGCCCATTTCAAAATCGAGCAGAACAAGCGATTGGACATCTTGGGAGTGCAATCACAACCAAGTCAGCAAAGAAGAAATCACCAAGGAGATTATGGTCATTTTGTGGTGAACTATGTGCTAATATCAGGCAGAGAACAGCATCGAGCAACCCTTCTTCAATGGGGAGAACTCCATTTGAATTGGTTCATGGCTATAGGCCCGATATAACATTATACACATCATCAGAATGGTATGATTTTGTGTTTTACTTTGATAAAGGTGATTCTTCCTCTCGCGGCAGTTGAAAGATTGGGTCGCTGGTTGGGTCCTTGTGGCAACAAGGTAGGTGGAGGTGATTGTTTTTGGCTCCTGACTGAATCAGCAATACCAATATCTACAAATTCAATAAGGCCTGTCAAGGAATATGAATGGCGGGATAGAGATATCCTCAGAAGAATGGAAGCAATCGACAAATCAATTGAATCCAAGATTGGTGATGAAGTAAAAGACAGCGCGTCTTTCTTCCAAGAAAACTACCCGGAGCCTCAAATGGAGCTATTTGAGGATGAACCAGTGAAATCATCTGATCTGAAACTTGAAATGGCTGAGCCAGAGGCGTCAGTCGAAGATATTGATGATCAAGATAAGTATTTGGGGAATGAAGTAATCATTGAAAGAAATGATGAAAGGCTCAGATGCATTGTCAAGGATAGGGTGCGAGATTTGCAAAATAGACCAATTGGAGTAAGGAATGAGAATCCCATACTAGACACTGAGGCTGTACAAATTGCAACTACCTGATGGCACCATTGAGGAATACACGGCAAATATTGTTGCAGAGAGTTTGTACAGCTCAGTTGATGATGATGGACGAATGTTCACAATGTTAGATGAACTGATTGATCATGAATGCGACAACACCGCTTTAAGTGATGAGGAGGCAACAACTGTAGCCAAAAATGGCCGTCAAAGCCATAAACCGACGACAAGGGGTTGGAGGATTTTGGCCAGCTGGAAAGATGGCACCGAATCATGGTGTAAGCTAAGTGATGTTAAAGAATCATTCCCAGTGCAACTAGCTGAGTATGCAGTCAACAATAATCTTGAAAAGTCACCAGCATTCAGATGGTGGGTGCACAAAATTTTGAGAAGAAAGGATCGAATCCTTAAGGCAGCAAAAACAGCCAAGTATTGGTTGAAGACTCACAAATATGGTGTTGAATTGCCACATTCAATCACAATCACACAAGCGTTGGCAATTGATAAGAAAACAGGCACTGATCACTGGGAAAGAGCAATTCATAAAGAAATGACCAACAATATGGCTGCGTTTGAATTTTCGGATGATGATGTTATTCCAGTCGGTCACAAGGAAATAACCACCCATATGATTTTTGACATCAAGCTTGGATCCCTAACAAGGAAGGCAAGATTGGTAGGAGATGTCCACAAGGTTCCTGCCATAGCAAAAGAGAATACATATTCATCTGTTCCCAGTCGCGACTCAGTAAGAATATTCTTCTTGCTGGCAGCGCTGAATGATTTGAAGGTCCTCTCAGCAGATATTCAAAATGCATATTTGACAGCACCGATTAAAGAGAAATACTTTCTAAAAGCGAGAGCTGAAGATGGTTTTCCACCACATCTTGCAGGAAGACCATGCTTGATAGTTCACGCATTGTATGGATTGCTGGTAGCAGGTGCATCTTTCAGATCATACCTCACACAGCATTTGAGGGATCTTGGATATTCCCCATGCAAAGCAGATCCGGATGTGCACTTACGAATTGAAACCAGGAAAGATGGATCCAGATACTGGGCAATGTTGATTGCTTATGTTGATGATATCTTATGTTCTGGTGAAAATCCAAAGTTCCAGCTTGAAAACATTGAACAAAAGTTCAAATTGAAGGATGATACGATTGAGGAGCCAACTCTGTATTTGGGGGCTGATATTGGAAAATTCTACTTTGAAGGTGATTCAAAGCCAAGATGATATACGGCGAAAGCTGTAGCAGCTGTAGAACAAGAGCTAGGAACTGAAAAATATGGCTACAAGTATCTACCAAAGTCAGCATCCAGTCCACTGTCACATGATTATCGACCGGAAATTGATATATCAGAGGAATTGAATCCTGAATTGCAAAATTACTATCAAGGTTTGATTGGAGTCCTCAGGTGGATTTGTGAATTAGGAAGGCTTGACATTGTAATGCCAGTCTCGCTGATGTCAAGGTATTTGGCTCAAGCGAGAAAGTGACATCTGAACTAGTTATTTCATATATTTGCGTATTTGAAAAAGTACAACAGGTCGAAAGTGGTTTTTGATGATACAGTACCAAGCATTGATGAGAGTAAATTTCAAAAATGTGACTGGTCTGAATTTTACCCTGGTGCTGCTGAAGTCATACCAGCAGATATGCCTGAAGCCTTGGGAAAGCATGTAACAATGAGCTGTTTTGTTGACGCCGACCATGCTGGATGCAAGGCAACAAGACGATCTCATACTGGTGTTATTATCTTCATTAATAATGCACCGATCATTTGGTTTTCCAAAAGACAAACAACAGTTGAGACATCAACTTTTGGATCTGAAATCATTGCTTTGAAAATTGCAATCGAATTGGTTGAAGGTCTAAGGTACAAGTTGAGAATGATGGGTGTTCCAATTGATGGAAGCACCAATGTGTATTGTGATAATGATTCTGTTGTCACAAATGTTACACGACCTGAAAGCCCATGTAAGAAGAAGCACAACAGCATTGCATACCACAAAGCGCGTGAATCTATTGCAGCAGGAATTATCAGAGTTGCAAAGGAACCAGGTTCAACAAATATTGCTGATTTGTTTACAAAGCTAATGAGTGGCGCTGTTTTTCGGGAACATTGTTCTCGTTGCATGTGGTAAGAAATTGATCTGCAATGAGCACTTCAAAAATGGATGATTTGATCCATGGAATACAATATATCAATCGGGCAAGGATCAGGGCAAAATGCCATGATACTAGCCAGAATGAAAGGCAAAACGCCGCCCCAATTGATAGGGCCTCTGATAGTAGACTGGATACAGATTGGTATTCAACACACGACAATGACTCACGATGAAATGACTCACGATGAATAGGTTAAGTCATAGAATCCAGCCGCTTAACGGTTGGAGGATTTACGACTGAAGGGGACTGAAAAGAATTCACCGTGTAGCGCGTATTCGTATGTACTAAGCGGGCGTATCGTACGAAGAGTCACAAAGAAGGCAATAACCTTATTCGTAAGGTTATTAACCTGATGAGTGAATAATCGTCGGCACTTTTATGTGGATTGTCTCTTAGCGGGATTTCCCCATCAGCTCACTCTTTGAAGAATTAACAACTCTAAAACACTATCATGCCCTAAAATATACGTACAACCTAGTACTAATCCTACATGATAAGGTACAATCACATGTGATATTCAACGAGAATATCACGGTGGATTATACGGTAAAAGACCGATCGAAGATGGCTTTGCGTGTGTTTCTTGTGTCTTAATTACATGTGTTTTGTATGCTTAGAATTACACAGTAATATGCTGTAAATCGACACGACAATACGACGAGTAATTAACCTACAGCCAATACGATCAACTGTGTCTAAGATGATTACTCTTGCTCACTGAATCAATCAATCGTAAGACCGATTGCGTTTTTGTTTGTTACGATGCACTTTTTCTAAATAAAAAAGAAATCTTTACTCAGTATTAATTCCAAAATATTAATCTCCCAAATAACAATTCGATTCTGCTCTCCTAATTGTGAATTCTATTTCTCGAATACAATATTCCCTTTTTAAAATGTAGATTCTATTATGCTTGATTTATTCCTATTGCAACGTATTACGAATCCTCCATAATTTCTAATATTCTCAATATTAAGTTCATAATTAGTAGTTGTTTTGTATTATATATGTACTGTTATTTTCTACATTAATTGAAGGGATAAATGGGCATTCATCGATGCTGTTATTGCTGGATCAACATCCATCACTCATGGGTTGGAGTTGTGTTTATTACTCTAGCTTTTGCCGCTGTTTCTACTACTGTGCCCACACTGTTGCTCTCGTTGCTTGCTGCTGCCGCTACTTCGTTTTGTTGTTCCATTTTGGCATTCCGTTTTGACCATGTTCCATTGTTGCTCCGTTTTTGTTGTTTTGTTTTTGTTGTTTTGTTTGCGTTGTTTTGTTTGTGTTTCTCCGTTTGCGTTAGTCCATTTTTGTTGCTCCATTTTTGTTGCTCCATTTTTGTTGCTCTGTTTTCGTTGCTCCATTTTTGTTGCTCCGTTTTTGTTGCTCCGTTTTTGTTGCTCCGTTTTTGTTGCTCCGTGTTTGTTGTTTTATTCCATTGTGTCGTTGTTTTGTTCCATTGTTTCATTGTTCCATTTTTGCTGTGAAAAATAAAAATAAAAGAAAGAAGGATCAGAAAAAATAGAATCTCCAACAAATTGTTGTCCTTGTCACTCACTTGTGTTCCGTTGTTGTTCCGCTGCTCCGTTTCATTTGCTATTCTGCTCTGTTGTCGTTCCATTCAATAAAAATAAAAGAAAGAAAAATCAGAAACAAATAGAATCTCCAACAAATTGCTGTCATTGTTGCCACTTACTTGCGTTCATTGTTGCTCCGTTGCATAGACTCATAGAATTAAATCTTAGACTTGAATCATAGAATTGAATCATAAATAAGAATCTTAGACTTGAATTTTAGACTTGAATCATGGATTATAATCATTCATTTGAATTGCAGAATTGAATTATAGAATTGAATCATTGAGTTGAATCATCCACTAGAATCATTGATTTGATTCATAGATTTCAAACGTATAGAATTGAATGGAATCATAGAATACTGCAAATATGTAAGGAAACTACGTACACAACAACTCCACAGGGCCCCTGCAAAGCACTAATCACACATACGCTCCGGTTAATACTTAAAGTACTGAACAAAGGTGCGCTGAGAATACCGAGACGTGATACATGCCACAGTGCGTTACCCCACAAAAAGAGGCTACAGATTAGCAATTGAGAGATGAATATGGTCCAAGGCAATCCGGATCATAATCTTATCAATAACTCTTCCCGACAAAGTAAATATAACTGATAACAGATAACAGATACACGATTAAGTTAACTATTTACGACTTTGGTTCTATTAGTATGAACCCAACCCATACAACAGATGCACAGTCAACAAGATGATCAACAGGAGCCAATATACCATTGTATGGCATGTAGATGATCTAAAGATATCTCACAAGGACCCAAACGTGACCTTGCAGGTGACTGTCAACCTGAATAAATAAATTGGCAATATAACACCACTGAAAGCGACTCGTGGTCAAGTACATGATTACGTGGGAATGACATCGATTACAATATAGCAGGAAAAGTCAATTTGACTATGTAGAGGACATAATGCAGAGCCTTCCAACCGAGCGTGATGGGTGTGAAACCGTGACTCCAGCAACGGAGCACTTATTTAAAGTCAACCTGGAAGGGGACAAACTGGACCGACGCGAGTCCGAAATCTTCCACCACTATGTAGCAAAGCTGTTATTTGCATCTGAAAGAGCACATCCAGACGTAAAGACATCCAGACCCCAGTGGCATATCTGCGCACGCAAGTAGAGGGCCCAGCCAGATGCCGATCACAGGAAGAATTGGAAGCGGTTGCTGTTGTACCTGAAAGAAACCAGGTTCCTCCCATTAGTATTGGGATATGACGGGACTGGTAATGTATATTGGTATATTGGTATGCTGATGTTGCATTTGCAGTGCATGATGATGTAAGGAGCTGACTATGGGGCAAGGCGCCATCATTGGGGCATCAACCAAACAGAAGATGGTCACCTCCGGTTCAAAATCCCATCAGATGAAGAATGAAAAGGATGTTTTTACAACCCCTGATACCAGAGGGACAAGAGCAAGAGAAAGGAAGCCTACCAGAAACGGAAAATTTGTAGATATTACTTGTCTTCCCAAATAAACCAGCGGGTTGGCGGTGAACTTGGCCCCGCTGTAGGCTGCAGGCTTGGCGAGAAACGAGACTCCGAGCTGGGTTTGAAGGTTATGGTGGGTCCGGAAGTGGGATGCATGCTGGGCAGTGGGGTGGGTTCCGAGTTAGGAGATGAACTGGGAGCAGGACTTGGTCCCGCACTGGGAGTTGCCGTAGGTTGGGTGCTTGGTTGCCAGCTCGGCTGGGAGGAACACCGTAGACTCGGCTCTGTTGTTGGCTGTAAGCTTGGCGACGAACTAAGGATCGAGCTAGGTTCAAAGGTTGTGGTGGATCCGGAACTGGAATTAATGCTGGGCAGCGGGGTGGGTTCCGAACTAGGAGCGAACTGGGAGCCGAATAGGGAGCCGAATAGGGAGCCAAACATGTGTCCCACGCTGGGAGTTGCCATGGGTTGGGAGGTCGGGTTCCAGATTGGCTGAGAGGTCGGCTGCGAACAAGGCTCTGTGGTAGTATTCCAACTGCGATTCGGTATCACACTGGGAGCAACAATCGGCCAGGAGGTAGGCCGCGAGCTGGGTTCGTTGGTGGGTAGCGAACTCGGTCGGAAACTCGGAACCGGGGTCGGTTCGGAAATTAGACTCAGAAACTCGGCTTTCCAGTTGGTAAAGCACTTGGAAAAGAAGAAACTGTTGGAGGATTTGTCGGTGACACGGGTTTGAATGTTGTTGGTGAAACCGTTGGAGGATTTGTTGGTGAAACCGTTGGAGGCTTCGTTGGAGAGCTTGTTGGAGAGCTTGTTGGAGAGCTTGTTGGAGAGCTTGTTGGAGAGCTTGTTGGAGAGCTTGTTGGAGAGCTTGTTGGAGAGATCGTTGGAGAGATCGTTGGAGAGATTGTTGGAGAGATCGTTGGAGAGATTGTTGGAGAGATTGTTGGAGAGATTGTTGGAGAGACAGTTCGTGACACGGGTTTGAATGTTGTTGGTGAAACCGTCGGAGGATTTAGTGGTGAAACCGTTGGAGGGTTCGTTGGAGGGTTCGTTGGAGGGTTCGTTGGAGAGATCGTTGGAGAAGCTGTTGGAGAGATTGTTGGAAAGATTGTTGGGGAGATTGTTGGAGAGATTGTTGGTAACACGGGTTTGAATGTTGTTGGTGAAACCGTCGGAGGATTTGGTGGTGAAACCGTTGGAGGGTTCGTTGGAGGGTTCGTTGGAGAGATCGTTGGAGAAGCTGTTGCAGAGATTGTTGGAAAGATTGTTGGGGAGATTGTTGGAGAGATCGTTGGTAACACGGGTTTGAATGTTGTTGGTGAAACCGTCGGAGGATTTGTTGGTGAAACCGTCGGAGGATTTGGAGAGATCGTTGGAGAGATCGTTGGTGACACGGGTTTGAATGTTGTTGGTGAAACCGTCGGAGGATTTGTTGGTGAAACCGTTGGAGAGTTCGTTGGAGGGTTCGTTGGAGAGATCGTTGGAGAAGCTGTTGGAGAGATTGTTGGAAAGATTGTTGGGGAGATTGTTGGAGAGATTGTTGGAGAAGGTGTCGTAGAATTTATCGGTGAAGATGTTGGAGGATCCGTTCCTGGAGATATCGTTGGAGGATCTGTCTCCGCATTGTACACGGCGAAGAACTCCGCGGAGCTCGGTGCACGCTTGGCAACCGAATCGCCCTCGCAAACACACACATCCGAGCCCTGCAACCTCCGATGCCTTCTCCGGGTGCTCCTTCGAACAACGCGAGAATCGCCTCCGTCCCGTTTCGTGGGAATGGACAGTTGGTAGGAAGCGAAGAGTGCATCGAGATCTATTAAAGTCTCAAAGCCCCCTCTTCCTTGCTGCCATCGAAGATCCCGGCGACCACCACCGGATTCCGAATCGGCATCGAACAGGGGCGTTCCGTCGCTGCAATCCCGGCACGATCCCTCCACAAACAATTCGATGCGGGTCACCACGGTGTTTTCGTTTTGCTGTAGATTCCTTTTTGTTCGATATCGGTCTCTCTCTCTCATTCGATTTTGATTTTTATCTTGATTTCGTCGGCCCGACATTTTGGTCACCTGATTTACCAACACGGAAGTTACCTGCCGCGCGAGCGGATCGCAGTACAGCGCGTTGAGGTTGTTGTAGGTGGTGGCAAAACTCGTTGCCAACAGATCGATGCTGGAATCGGTCACGCTACCGGACAAGAAAAGAGTGATGGCGGTGTTGAACTCTCTGGGCACGTTGTTGCATTCCACAACATCCACCTCGGCAAGGATCTCCACGTCCACGTCGATACCCTCGTCCTCGAGGAACACCTCGTACGCCTCGGATACGGCCGATGATTGCAGCTGCCCGCTGGTTTGTGGCAACCCTGTGGGGCAGAAGCAATCCGACTCGGGTGCTGCAGCTCTTTCTTCTGCCGTTTGGAGGCCCCGCGTGATGTTCATGCTTGGCGACGAACCCGATGTTGATTTTGGTTTTGATTCGGATGTTTGGGTTCGTATGGCGTTCGCTACCGCCTTCCTCAGCATCCGGCCAACATCGTTCCCTAGATCCAAGAACATCCTATCATCGCACCCGCTGCACGCTCCCGAAATAAAAAACAAGAGGATGGGATCATTTGTCGGAGCAACGGACAGATAGGTTGTAATAACATTATCTTCGTCAATTCGTTCCTCGGACGAATCGAACGGTGAAAAGGTTGGCGAATCGGATTCTTCGTCGTCGCCTTCCATGTCGTCATCCAAACTTCCGGGTCCGTCTGAATTGCCGCTGGTACCATCAAATATGTCATCGTCGGCCTCAACGATAGCTGTATTGTCATCGTCGTCTGCGAGAGTACTTTTCTCAAACTCTGCTTCGATTTTTATTATTTCTTCTTCCATTTTAAGGTTTGTCGTGAGATTTTTGTTTTGGGACGATGGCATCGTTCGTAGTTGTTGTTGGAATGACGTAAAAGTGTTCACCCTGCTACTACTGTCATCGTTCTGGAGTTCGTTCTGCCGTTGCTTTTGTTGTACACCATTCTGGTCATCCGCGTGGTACTTTCGCGGATGCTCCCTTTGTTCTTGTTGCCGTGAAGAATTCCTGCTACCCGTGTCCATGTCGTGCTGCCTCTCCTCCACCTGCTGTTTTCTCTCGTACTCTTGTTCTTGGCGCTGTAGACCCCTCCTATTCCTACTATGGCGTTCGATGTTTCTCCGTTCACTCATCTCTTTGTTTTCTATGGTTTGGGCAATCCTTCTCCTCCGCGAAGAAGAAACCGGAACTACCTTCACGGTCTCGACAGTGCGATACTCTGCGTTGCATCCGTCCTGCAGCAATTCCGTCAGGGTCTTTTTGAGGGAATCCTCGAGGACGGACACGGTGTCGGCATCGTCCAGGTCCAAGGATTCTGCTCCGTTGGATTGGGTAAAGTTCACCCGCAATCCGGTCGCAAAAGAGGTCCCGAATTCACAGGGCTGGACCGCGATGGAGTACGTATCGCTCAGTCCCTGGATCGATCGCTGGTACATCGCCACGAATTCTGCTTCCAACGGTGCCCGGTTGGCAAAGGGTTGCGCGTCGCAATAGCAGCCATCGGTGATGGTTGGCGTCGAGGGCAGTGCCAATATTTTTGGTTGTGACTGTTGCGATTGCTGTTGCTGTTGCTTTTGAGTTCGATATCGACTACCCCAAGAATCGGGTGGCTCGTTGGAGGGTGGTGTCGTTGTCGTTGTCGTTGTCGTTGTCGTTGTCGCTAACCACGGTCCCGGAATCGTGTCCGGTTCGATTTCCACCTCCACTGCTCTTCGTCGTCGTCGTATTGTTGGCGTTCGTCGTTGTACGGCTGCCGTGTCGGTGTCGGTGGTAGTAGTTGCCTCCGTGATCGACGAGGGGTCCTCGTACACACGGACCGTGGTGGGATCGCAGCCTTTGCAGACCCCCGTCACCTCGATCTCGAGGGACAGTGCACCCGTGTTGCGATTGGTTCCGATAGTTTGTACTTTGGCGCCGGTGATCCTCCGAAAGAGGGGATCGCAGAATTCTGCCGTGGCGAGCTTGTTGTAGGTGGATACGTACGACCGCTCAATGTCCTCCAGCAATTGAAATTCATCGTCGATGTTGGCGACAGTGGTGGTCTTTGTCTTGGCCGGCTCCGACAAAAAAGAGATTCGACCGTTCGCATCATTTCCTCCGGCGGCTTCCGTGATGATCATCTCGACCAGGACCAGTTGTCGGAATTTGGCGCTGGTACGATCCTGCTGACAGGCTTGTTTCTCGATTTCTTGAACGCTTTCTACCACCACTACAGAAGCGGTGTTGCTGCTGCTACTGCCAGTACTCCTGCCATCTATGGTGCCTTCGTTGGCATCGTCATCGGCATCGGTCGTACTATTCGTATCCGTATTCGTATCGACATCCAAGAAGTCGTCGTCGTTGTCGTTGTATTCGTCGTCGTCCTCTGTAGCAGGCAGGACCAACCGATCCGAGACGTCGCTGGCGTAGGCCACGGTGAAGTTGTACTTGCTCACCCCGAGACTCTTGGCGAACAGCTCGGCATTCTCCCCCTTGCAAAACGATCCGCTGCTACAGGCTACCGTCACCCTGAACAAGATCGCGACGTCCGTCCATTCATCGACTTCGCAATCCACCTCGCTTTGAACTCCGCCTTCTTCCGGGGCTGCAGCTGCTGCAGCTGCTGCTGTCTTTCTCTGTAAGCGGAGACGTCCGGTGCGACGGTACCCGGACGATGCATCATCATCGTCCTCATCCTCCGTCATCGTCGTCGTCGAGAATGGCAGCGGTTGGGACGGTACTACGAATGGTGCTTGTTTCGCTTGCGGCGACAATTGTTGCTTGAGGTACAACAGCTTGCGGTTCCGTTGTCGAAAGACAAATGGTGAGGGGGGGAACGAGCTACTGTTATTGTTACTGTTGCTGTTGCTGCTATTATTGTAATTGCTGTTAGTGGCATTCGTTTCGTTCCATTCGATGTTGTATTCCACTCGGGTGATCGTCCGGTATTCGGCATCGCACGGAGTGTATTGCAGGGTTTGGATCCGGTTGTAGGTATCACGGAATATCCCGGCCAGCTGATCGAGAATGCCGGTGGTAATTGGTGTTGTTGTTGTTGTTGTTGTTGTTGTGACGGTGTTGTTGTTGTCGATATCGAGATTACATTGTACCCGCAGGTTGACTGCCGCAAGGGCGTAGAAGGTGTTGTTCGTGGGATTGATTGTTGCGCAGGTGGGCGCCAGCGATGGAATGCTCGATGGTGATGGTGATGGTGATGTTGGTGTTGGTGTTGTTGATTGTGGTGTTGGTGATAATGATGGGTTTGTTGTCGTCGTGATAGTAGTTTGTTGTTGTTGCAGACCGCGGGATTCGTTCGATGCCGGTCGTCGTACCCAGAGCTCCTCGAATGAAATGGCAAGCAGAAATATTACTATTCCCAAGCAGCGATAATGGTACCGGTAGTGCCGGTGCTTTCTCCTGCCACAACAGATATTGCTATTGCTGTTCGTGCTCGTGCTCGTGCTCGTGTTCGTGTTCGTGCTCGTGCTCGTGCTCATTTTCATTTTCATTTTCATTTTCGTTTTCGTTTTGTTGTTGTTGTTGTTGTTGTTGTTGTTATTGATATTGCTACTTTTTGGCCCCACTTGTGATCATCGTCAGTGACATCGTCGTGGTCAATCAATCCTTTTCCTGGTATTACGTTTCGAAAGGGGAGGTGAAGGTGTCAGCAATTCGTATTACTGGAATTGCGATAACAGTCAGGTCTGAGTGCCGGTATTACTCTCCGTTTGTGGATGATTGGAAAAAAACGTCGCCACTCTTGACTCTTCCGGATAGTAGAAGAAATCGTATTTTTTGGGAAACAGTGTTCACAGAAAGGTGTGCAAAAAAAACTTATTGGTATGGATACAATACCGGTACCGTAGGCAATCGAAAAGGAAAAGGCAAAGGAAGATTTCGATATTAAGACGAAGTAATAATGTTCGATGTGACGAATGAATCGGCGAAAAGAGAACAATTCGGAGAGGAATGTGACCGAAATTGCGTCGCCACTCTTGACTCTTCCGGATAGTAGAAGAAGTCGTGTTTTTGGGAAACAGTGTTCACAGAAAGGTGTGTAAAAAAAACCTTATCGGTATGGATACGATAGGGGTTCGTACCGTACGAGTACGTAGTGTAGGCAATCGAAAAGGAAAAGGAAGATTTCGATAATAAGACGAAGTAAAAGTAATAATGTTCGATGTGACGAATGAATCGACGAAAAGAGAACAATTTGGAGAGGAATGTGACCGAAATTGGCGCTTGCATCAACTTGGATGTTAAATACTTCGGTACGTTACTGTCTAATTTGTTTTTATTGAATAATACTTATTACAAACTAATAAGAAGTCCGAAATACTGTAATCTCCAAATACGAGTACGTACCCTTCGGATTATCACATACTCCGTTCTCCGTGTATCAACTATCTAGACGCTTTTAAAAAGTGATAAAATAGAAATGATGAAGGTACTAAAATCAATATGTAAATGTAAATGTCAATGTACGTCTCATGTCGAAATGTCAAGATGTCGAGGAAGAAGAACCTTCTTCCGGTCATTAAGAATCTTCTCCCGGTCATTCTCACGATTACACTCAGTGTCTCTGTCGATTTGATTCGATTCAATCGATTAGATCGACTCAATCGACTCAACCCAACACCGGAATGATTCATTCGGTAAGATTTTTACCGTGCCAGTATGGTAATCGTATTCGGTGTTGCGGTACTTGTACGTAATATCGTATTTTTGTGATGCTTCTCCATCAAAAGCAAACTCAACACCGACTTCTACCGTTCCGTTCTGGCACAAACAGCAAAAGGAGATCAGGCTTGTCTTCTATGGAAAAGGACGACGTTGGACATGGAATTGGAACAAGGGAGCTATGATCTGCGCCATCGTAAGTACTGGTATCCACGGAACGAGAAATCGAAAACAATCACACGAGCAACCTAACCAAATCCACACCACCAATGCGTTATGTCCACCGTTTCTCGGGTCGTTCGACAACACACTACTGTACACTCTAATCAACGTTGTCGGGTTCGATGCGGTTTCTCAGCACTTCTGTGTCGTGACAATGAAAGTGGCGTGGGTGGGGATGCGAATGCGAATGCGAATGCAGAAGGCAATGAAAATGAAAACGAAAACGAAAACGAAAGCAACCAGAACCAAAGAAACGAAGAAACATCCAATGCTGTTTCGTTTTGGAGGGATGGCGACCATAGCGACGACGACGACGACGACGATTCGTCCGCTTCCTCGGATCACGAAGAATTAGACGCTGATGTCTCGCAGTACCAGAGCACGGGCCAGGAAATTTTATCAATAGCTCTCCCTGCCCTTGCTGGATTGGCAATCGATCCTTTGATGGTGTGTGCAACGCAAGATGGGGATGTGATGAATGAAACTAGTTTGACAACTGCAAACGGGAACCAAAAACCGTTCTTGATGAAACTGCTGTGGGTTGCTCGACTCGGCTTAGAGTTTTTCTGATGCGCTCTCCTCTCCGTTTTTTTCGTTTCGACAGACCTTGGCCGACACGGCGTTCGTGGGAAGGACCTCGGACGATGCGGCGGCACTGGCCGGGATGGGATCCGCTGCCGCTCTCCTCACGTTTTCCTTTTACCTCTTCAATTTCCTCTGCACCGCCACCACGCCACTCGTTTCGCAACGTCGAGCAGCCGGTGAGGAGCAGGGTGCGATCGAAATCGGAGGACAGGCACTGAGCCTGGCGATGCTTCTGGGGATCACCCTTTCGTGCGTGTTGATTGGCTTCTCGGACCCTCTGTTGCAAGTGATGGGGACAGGGAAGACGGGGATCGCCGCACGCTCGTACGCATTGTCGTTTCTTGATTTGCGAGCAATTGCGGCCCCCGCGGTGTTCGTCATTTCGGCTTCAACGGGGATTTTGAGAGGATACCTGGACACCCGAACAACCTTTGTCATTTTGTTGGGTTCGAATCTTGTCAACATCTCTCTGGACGTGACTTTGATCTGGTGGCTTCGCATGGGACCCAAAGGTGCCGCTATTGCAACGACAACCGCAGGTAGGTGATGCGATGCGATCTGTTTTGAACGAATGGTGCCAATGTATACGGATTTTTGGCTTGCAGTAACAAATTTAACTTTTGTCACGATGTTCGTTTGCGATTCGAATTACCGCAGAATGGATATGTGCGGTGTCGCTTTTGTTGATTTTGGCTGGCAAGATTCCATCCGTAGACGGGAAACTCGGAAGTAATCAACCAAGGCGGCCTTCTCCTACAAACTGGGAAGTATCACGAAACACACAGCAGATCGAAATCACAGAGGGATCTGGGGACTCTGACGATTCATCGCAACTTCGGTCAAAGACAGTTCTTACCCCTGCCCTGAAAATCCCGAGTTGGAAGGCGATAAAGCCGCTCGTGACTGCTTCATCTTCTGTATTTGTACGAACTTTTATGCTGCAGCTTTCCATCGCAGGAGCGGCTGCGATGGCTACAAGGAGTGGAGAAGGATCGGGATCCGAGGCGGCTTCCGCTAGCATCGCAGCCCATCAAATCGCCTTGCAACTTTGGTTGCTGTGCTCGTTCGTTTGTGACGCGTTGGCGGCAGCCTCGCAGGCCCTCGTGGCCGATCGGTTGGGTCGCGACGATGCAGGTAAGCAAATTCTTGGTTTGCGTTTTGTTCGTTTGGTATAATTTGCTCATACAGAGTTTGAAGACAAGAATTCGACGCCTGATTTGGATTTTTTTCTTGCATTATTACGTACGTTCAGCCGGTGTTCGCGACGTCAGCAAAACAATTTTCGCCTACAGTTTTGTACTTGGATCGACACTGGCAGCAGCTTTGGGAGTGGGGAATTTCTCCGGATTTCTATTGAATTTGTTCACCACCGACAAATTGACACAAGACGCGTTGAAACCTCTGTTGCTCCTGCTTATCGGTGCGCAACCTCTCAACTCGTTCGTCTTCGCAGCCGACGGTGTTATTCAGGGTGCTTCACTCTTTGCCTATCAAGCAAAAAGCATGATTATAAGTGTATTAGTGGCATTTGCGACCTTTTTCGGCCTTCAACATGTTAGTGACAAGGAATCAGACTCGGGAAGCATTCTAATCTACGTCTGGTATTCACTCATTGTGCTTCAATTGATGAGGGGAATAACATCTCTGTGGAAATTGGTCGAAAAAAGTGGCCCGATAAATATATTAGGGAGATAAGAAAGGTGAGACAGCTGAAGATGATTCATTGTTGATGCATCTACACGTAGTGTACAACAAACTGCAACGAGAAATAAATGAAAAAATTCAGACCATACTGCTGATTGTGTTGGCTATTCATTTATCAGAGTGAATGGCAGATGTTCAATACTCAAGCAGAGCTATATAAGTGCTTCAATATAGTCTTCCCTTACTGTGTATGCATAACAATTTGATTGTTATTTAAAAGTAGTGAAATGGTTACGGACCACGACAACGGTACTGACACGGTTGACAGGATATTTCCAAGCAGAAGAACTACATCTGAATTATTAGAATGATGAATAGAGTTTTACCAAAAAATAATAAAGTTCACTTGAGAACGACAGGGTTTTGGAGGCCTACGTCCCCAGATGTGAACGCAAGGCAAGCGGAAGATCGCCACCACAGGAAGAAAGCGCGAGGCAAATGCAACTTGCTGTCTTGGCCTAGTACTTCATTGGTTTTGAACAAGAGGATCCATCGCAAGATCTGTGCCAATGGCATTTGGACTGACCTCCACTGTTGTGTACAAATGGTTGAAGTTCTCCAGAAAGGTTCTTTTGTTTGTATTGCAGAAGCATTCAAAGGCAATGGTTAAAGCTCCAACTGAAGAAGAAATGGAGGAATATACCGCTGGAATTGGTGCCAAATACCCAATACTACATGAACGCTGCATCTGGGGTGTGGCTGATGGACTCAAAGTCAAAATTCAGCAGTGTTTCTAATTGGGCATTACAGAGTCGCTTTTACAATAGCTGGGTCTGTGACACTTATGTCAACAGTGTCTTTGTCTTTACGCCCAATGGGAGAATTTTTATTTTCAATTACAACTGCCCTGTTACTTGGCATGACAGCACAATCGCGGATCATGGTGTTTATGATAAAGTAGAAGAATTGTTTGTCAAGTACCATGCAATGATTTGCATTGACTTGGCATTCAGGGTTTATACAGGGAGACACCACTGCCTTGTCCAAAGTTTGCAGACTGATCCACATCATACCCCAGAGGCTCTTCTGTTGAATCGAGAAGCAACAGCCCTTCACCAGTTGTCAGAGTGGGGAATCCAGATGATCAAGGGGCAGTTTCCCCGATTGAAAGACAAGCTCATATTGCAGTCATTTGGAGATTGGAAGATCGTTACAAACTTTGTGATTCTTCTGTACAATTACCAAACAACTACCATTGGCCACAACCAGATCCTGAACTTTTAATGCATTGAACAGATGGATACTTCTCTTATGCCAACAAGCCAATGGAAGATGCCACTGGCATCTTTGAGTAGCCGTGTGTTGAGCCGTTGAGGAGTAGAGTCAATTCTTGAGCCGTTGAGCCAAACGGTTGGATGTTGCATTTTGACTCAAGAAGTTGGAGTTGGACTTAAGATTTGGTTCAAAAGTTGGACTTAAGGTTCAAAAGTTGGACTTAAGGATTGATGGAAGTTTTGTTTTCAGATTTCGCTTTTGGTGGTTGAATAGATTGCCAGACTAATTCATCGGAGTAGATTGTTGATTGGACTTGGAGAGGATCAATTGATCAATTTGGACTTAGAGGATCGATTGATTTGAAGCTAGACTTAGAATCACCATGGTCTATTGAATTAGATTGCAAAGTTTAGACAAAGATTAATTCAAGATTTGGATATAACTTTTGTTGTAGATTTGAACATAAATTTCGCTGTTGCTTTTGAAGTTTCCAAGTCTTGGAATTATGAGCTTGAAGTGAGCTTGGATCGGGATTAGTTTTGATCCCGAGTAGTTTTGCTTCTGGTGTTCGGGTTTGTAAAAAACACACAACTCCTTAAGAGGGGTTCAACCCAGCGCTGGTCAAAGTTAATCCCATCAGGTCTTTCATACTTGGGTGTGTGAGTAAAGTTACATCTATGTGTTTTGATACATGGACGTGGGAATTATTTGGAATCGTTGGCAGGTGCGTGTGCTTGCATACATGGACGTGGGAATCATTGAATTCGATCGATTTCAGACTTTCATGTACCAACTTCACAATTTTGCATAAGTTCTTTTGGTTTACTAATTCATTATTTGTTTTCTTTGCAACTTGCAAAGCTCATAATTTGTTTTCTTGCAAAATCAAAAGCAATCTACTTGTTAACTTCGAATCTACAAATCTACAAATCATCTAAATCCAAATCCAAATCCAGATTGGTATCTTTCTAAGTTTACTAAAATCAACAAGCAACCATGGTGATGAAGCTAAAATTCAAAGTCGACAATCTGTGCTGGGTGGAGGTTGTTATTGACCCAAGTCCATATCTAGTTCAAATTGTCAAGAGCCTGGTGTCATCACTTGATCCATGTCAAAGTCCAACTGTCCAAGTCAAAGCCATCTTTATCCTAGATCCCATCTCTTGTCACGTGAGGTGGGTGGAGTCTTCCCTTGACATGGAAGTCGACCCAAATACACCACCGCCTGTTGCAATTGAAGTAGAACCAATACCTTAAGTGGAATATCTGGTTCCGGGGGATCTTTGGCTGTGGAATTTGATTTGGGAAGCCAATTTATGAATAAGGTGGTGACATCTATTATGGAAGACTTTAGGGATTCCAAGGCAGCCTCTCTTTGTTGCCTCTCAGCTTCCAAGACAGCCTCTATATGTTCCCTTTTGAACCAGGAGTTCTCTCTTCTTTGTTCCCTCTTGAGTTTGGAATTCTCTCTCAAGAAAGTGAGGATTTCCTGGCCGGTGACTTTGGCGTTCCTGTCTTGTCTCTTGGCAGACCAAGAAGAGGAAGCAGACCAAGGAGAGGAAGCGAACTGTGAACGCGTGATGATTGCTGGGATTGCTAACAATATGTTTATGTCTGCGATCTTGTCTCCGGTGATTGGTGCATTGAGTTCTGATTGGGTTGGTTGAGTTGGTTGGGAAGGTTGACGTAGCGGCAGCTGGGTTGGTGGTGGTTGGGTTGGTGGCAGTTGGATTGGTTGCAAAGGTTGCCGGAGCACTATCATTGCTCTTATTGTAGTTGTCATCTGAAATGTCAATGTCAACGTCATCACCATCCTCACTACTTATATTAATACCAGAAGGATCAGGGTACATCCATATCCCAGTCCCCAACACGCAAGGATACATAAGAGTCTTCTTCTACTACTCCCCCTTGTTAGCCTCCACCTTACTGAGTGAAAACGACCTATATGGCAAATCCACACAAATCAAGGATCAATTCAGTGGGCAGTCAATTCACAAGTCTTTTCTGACGCCGCTCACTCCTCCAAACAACTGAATGGCAACCTCACTAGTATTATTTGTCATCACAAACATAGTGCCGCGCAGAGCATCATCCTCCATGGCACAATCATTGATGGCCAATGTTATACCCATCCATTGCTAATCCCAGACCTTGACATTGACTCTCCCTATGCCAATTGTGCCACTTCATCACCATATGCATTGGCTACCTGATTCCCAGTTCAGGGCAGCCTGTGAATTAGCAGCCAACAGAGCCATCCAAACTTCCAGGCTTGACACATACACAAATCTTGTCACCCTCCAACAATGTTCGAAGCTGTTGGAGGCAAACCTGATACAAATGACAAGCCGTGATTCAATGCAAAATTGTTCTTCACCAGTGTTGCAGACAAGGAAATCCCAATCAATGTTATCAAGACTAAGACCTCCAAATTGCTCTGGCACCAGAGGTTAGGCCACCCTTGTGGCGCATTCCTCTACAATGCTCACAAGCACATCACAGGTGTGTCAAAATTCAAATGACAAACAAGCATCCTTGATCAGTGTCCTACTTGCATTCAATGTAAACAAACTAAAACCCCTGCAGGCTCTCACTCAACAAGGAAAGCAACTCAACCAGTCCAAGGCCTGTCCATCAATCTTTCTTTCTCTGGGGCAAAATCCTCCAACATCAAACAAAAAAATGACTATGAAGGCATACATGGTGAAACTGCTTGGGTACTCATCACTGACCATTTCACAGGTATGAAATATGGTGATACCAGGATCTCCAAGGCTGCCCCATTACATTGGTTGGAGCACTTCTTTGCTCAGTACAATCCGTCCTGCCACAACAAGTATGTCATTTTTGACCAAGGAGGTGAGCTCTACTACAACCCCAACATCCAGAACCTCTTCTCTGCATTTGGATATGCCATCTACCCCACAGGTGCAGATGCTTCCCATCAGAATGGATCTGTAGAAAGAGCCCACCGCACTCTGGCAAATTCAATGAAGACTAGTATGCTTAGTGGAGCCAATTTACCCATCAAGTTTTGGTCCTTTGCATTATATCATGCTCTGCGCTTATCTAGTAACGCCTTCCCTGAAGGCACCCAATCCCATTCCCCCTTGGAATTGGCAACCGGTAAAAAGGAAAACCTCAGTGATTTCAGGACCTTTGGTTGTAGAGTTTGGGTTCAATCTCAAACCCAACACAAGAAAGGCATATTTATAGGCTTTGTTCCCTATACCACCAGAAATATCCTGTGGTATGATAGGGAGACACACAGGGTCAAAATTGCCACTCATGTCAGGTTTGATGAAGGCATGAATGATCTCCCCCTCTCCGAACTTCCTACCAATGTCAAACATCTCCTTCACAAAGATGATGACAAACCTCTTCCACCAGAACCTTCTGAAGTATCCACTAACAACTTCCAGTTCTCCATCACGCCCCTTGCTAATCTCACAAATCTCTGGCTCACTGCTCTATCCACATGTCCAGACAAATCCTTCGGCCTCTGCTACGCCAATGATTCACTTCTTGGGCAAGCCTATTTCACTGACATTCTTCCCAAAAGCCCTGCCTCAAGGCTTTTCTTGTCCCATAAGAAGTCTCTATCCAAGCTTTGCGGTGCCTATATTATCTCTATCAATCACAATCGTGTGTTCACAGCCAAGGATGTTACCACAGCCCTCCATGACTCCCACAATTGAGGGGTGAGGGATTCGACAGAGATCCCAATCACATTTGCACTTGAAGCTTAATTATCTATGAAGGAAGTCAGGAAGCATGCAAATGAATATGGACTATCTGTCCCCCAACACCTCCTGGAAGGAACCCACTGACGAGGAAGACCCACCATTTTTTAATCATATTTCATCCATCAAGGCAATCAAGGCAATCAAGCAAATCGGCAACAGATACAATAAGCTGATACAGTCAAAAATCAGCCAGGCTGACTCCACTGAAGCACTTCATGCTTCCATCCAGAAACATCTGGCGCCAACTGAAGACGATATGGCTGTTGTCATCCCTACTATTGACATTGCTTCACTCAGAGCCATCACCAAGCTCCACAAGGCTGGGAATCACAAATTACCCCTTGATGAAGATTCCCTGATACCATTGAACTCTTAATCAAGGCCATCAACTCAAAAGAAACCACTCCAGAAGAGCAAGCACTTGGCCACTTCACCAGGCAAAATCTTAAGCCACTATCCACATGGCACAAATGGGAAGCCAGGTGAACGCAATCAGTTTGACCAGTTTGAAGACTTGGAAATGTTTGGAGCCCCAATTCCATATCCCAAGGACCCAGAAGCTATTATTCTCAGACCCCATTGGCAGTACAGTGTCAAAAGGAATGGTGTGAGAAGAGCCAGACAGTGTTGTAATGGAAGCAAGTATGCTGCTCCAACTCTCCATGCAATTGCCATGTCATATTCCTCTTGTGTGGAACATCCCATCCAAAGATTATTCTTTGCCATTGCATCATCTCTCAACCTCAAAGTCTATGGGGTTGACATGGCTGATGTGTATGCTCACAGTCCTGGCCCCAACATCCCCACCTACATGACCATAGATGATGCTTATGCAGAATGGTACAAACACAAGCATGACAAAGCAATTGACCAAAGGATGGTCCTACCAGTCCTACGAGCACTCCAAGGCCATCCAGAATCAGGAAGATTATGCAAGACTCATATCAACAAGATCCTTAGGTGCCCTGAGCTCAACTTCAAAACCACCACGCATGACAGGATAATCTACATGACTGTGTTTGAAGGTGAAACAGTCTATACGCTAAGGCAAGTTGATGATTTCGCCCTAGCATGCACTGCAGAATCAGTATCTGACAAAATCTACAATATCATTGGTGAAAAGCTAAAGCTACCCAAAGAAGCCACTATTCCATTCACCAAACTAGGACTGCTTGAGGACTTCAATGGAATCAATGTCAAGCAAACATCTGACTACATTGAGCTGTCCTGTGCCAATTACATTGACAGAATCATGAGATCTCATGGCTGGGAAACTGATGCAAAAATGAAGCCACACTCCAAACCATCAGCACCTTTGTCTACAGAAGTACTGAACCAGTTGCAATCCCATACCGATGGACCCCTAGAAGGCACCAAGGAACATGCTGCATTACAATCTACAGCTGGTTTCTCCTACAGGACCCTCCTGGGAGAAATGATGTTTACATATGTTAGCTGCAGACCAGACATCTTGTACGCAGTCACTCTCATGTCTAAGTACAGCTCCAATACCACTACTTTTCATTATTATTCTAGCCTGAAGAACATTGTGCAATACTTGAGAACAACAAGATTGTGGAGTATTCAATTCTACAGGCCAAATGCTGAGCCATCACTACCTGCCGGGGTGCCATATGACAATTCAGTCCAGGATGCATCCCTCCCAAAATACCCTAAAGATATCAAACAAAGCAAGTTAATGTGCTTCGTTGATGCAGCATATGGGAATGGTCCAAAACATTGTAGATCCACCACAGGATATGTATTCACGTATGCAGGTGGGACTATTGTTTACAGATCCAAGGCTCAGTCACTCACAGTGCAAAGTTCCACAGAGGCTGGTTCATTGCTGCAGTCACCGCAGCTAAAATAGCAAGATATCTCAGATCTATACTCAAGGAGCTAGGATTTAATCAAGTAGGACCAACTCCCATCTATGAAGGCAATGCATCAGCAATTGAAATCATCAATGCTCAAAAGCCTACTGAAAAGACCAGACATATTGAAATCAAGTTCTTTGTAATCCAAGCATGGAAAGAAAATGGTGAAATCAATATGATTCATATCCCAGGAGCCGTCAACTCAGCCGACAATCTAACCAAGCCATTAGGATGGATCTCACACGCACGACATGCACAATATATCATGGGCCACCACCCAGGTTAAATAATCAAACCTCCCCACATGAATGAAGGTTAATCACAAACCGACAGTGACCCAACATCGAGTCTATACCGCGTTGGATCAAGGGGTGTGTTGTCGGTTAAAAAAATCCGGCAACAAGAACACCGTAGAAATGCTACGGTAAACGAAAACAACGCGATAAAACGCGACTAGCAATGGAGGTACGGGTACGATGCATTGCTAACACAAGGAAGAAGAGGTACAAATATTTGACGACGATCATGGCTTAGAATCAAACGCACCTCCACTACTCGAAATCCTTAAGTGGTAAAAATGATTCCACTTAAGACTACAAACGAAACAGGTTAATCAATCCGAAACAGATATCTTTAAAGACACGATCGATAAGTAAAATGTTAATCAGATTAGAAACAAGGCATCTTTGAAGACCGGACCGATAAGTGAACACTTGGAACCCATGGTCCGATAACTGTCCCGCGACCCTTTTTTTTTGTCGTAAGGTACTTTCGCAACCCTTGCTTGTGTGTAATTTTAACACGAGCCCCCCCTGTGATTCAGTAGATTCGTATCATACTCATTTTTCTAACTCTCAATCCCTGGTTTGTGATTATTTTTTTTCCTTGGGTCATGAATAATTATTATTAATTTTTAATATAACCAACCCGTACAATTAAATACTTGTGTTCGCGACACACACACACTAAAATTAAATACGCAAGGTTATGACTCACAACCAGTAAAATTTAACATTAGTGCTTGCAGTGCATCACCCTTAAAATTTATCTCCATTGCTCGTGACACACTACCCTTATAATTTAATAATTGGGCTTGTGACACACTACCCTTACAATTTATCTCTGTTGCTCGCAACACACAACCAGTAGAATTTAACATTAATGCTCGCAACACACAACCCTTAAAATGTAGCTCCATTGCTTGCGACACACTACCCTTATAATTTAACACTTGGGCTCGCGACACACAACCCTTAAAATTTAACACCATCGCTTGCGGCTACCTACCACTACAGTTGAATTATGTGGGTCAAGAATTGTACT
This sequence comes from Pseudo-nitzschia multiseries, assembly GCA_037355745.1. Lineage (NCBI taxonomy): Eukaryota > Bacillariophyta > Bacillariophyceae > Bacillariales > Bacillariaceae > Pseudo-nitzschia > Pseudo-nitzschia multiseries. Next base: position 5,679,269 of record CM074784.1, on the reverse strand, counting down.
AGTAGTATTATATGCAATATATGTATGATAGGTACTCCTTTCAGTACATTCTAATCATTTGTGTCATAGAAACTACTATTTGCAATGGTATGCAATGTATATAAGATATGTACCTTTTACCCTATGAATCTCCCATTTGTTGGTGTTGTTCAGGTGGCATCAAGTTTCCTTTTCTTCTGTTTTTCCCAATTGCCAAACTCATTGTCAATGATCATCAGGGCAAAAGCCTCATCAGTAACAGAAAATATTTAACTTGTCAGCTCCGTTTCCTTCCTCTGCTTAAAGTTGGTCCCCACTGGATTGGTGGCAGGAAGGATTCTTGTTACTGCTGTTTTGCTGTTCTGTTCTGTTCCGTTTGATCGTTCTGTTTTGTCATTCTGTTTCATCCCTTTGTCCTTCTTATGTCCTTTTGTTGGTTTGTTGTTCCTGAAAAATAAAAATAAGAGAAAGAAAGACCAGAAGCAAATAGAATCTCCAACAAATTGCTGTCATTGTCACTCACTAGTATTTCTCATTGTTTTCTTTCATTGCCGATCCGTTGTTTCCGTGTTTTTCATTTTTTTAAATACCGTACCAACCAAGAAGGATGTGTTGCTTTTTGTGTGGTTTTGATTTGGGGTATGTACAGTTTTCTGTGTGTGTACAGTTTTTTGTTTGTGGACTTTTCTGTTGTTCCATTCTGTCAGTTCTGTCCCATTGTTCCGTTCCATTGTTCCGTTCTGTTTCATTGGTTGTTCTGTTTTAAGTGCCCTCCTTTCCTTCGTTGGTTTGTTTGATTGTTGTTCTGTTTCAATAAAAATAAAAATATAAGAAAGAAAGATCAGAAACAAATAGTATCTCCAACAAATTGCCGTCATTGTCACTCACTGCTGTTGTTCTGTTGTTCCATTCTGTCATTCTGTTCTTTTTATTCGTTGTTCCATTTTGAGTGTTGTTCTTTCCCTTGTTGGTTTGTTTGATTGTTTTTCCATTTCAATAAAAAGAAAAAGAAAAGAAAGAAAGATCAGAAACAAATAGAATCTCCAACAAATTGCTGTTATTGTCGCTGACTACTAGTGTTTCTTCTTTCTTGTTCGGTTATTTGGTTATTCGGTTGTTCCATTGTTCCGTTGTTCCGTTGTTCATGACTGTCAGACAACATTCATTTTCCCTGCTTAAAAAAAAACTGTGTCAACCAAGAAGCATGTGTTGCGTTTTGTGTGGTTCCGTGTGTATACAGTTTTTCATGTGTGTGTGGTTTTGTGTGTGTTGTGTGTATTATTTTCCTTTTGAATCCGGTCCGTTGAGAGTCTGATTCAAAGGCTTCTGACGAACAGCAATGCTGTGTTAGTGTGTTAGTAGACAAACAATTGTACTCTACGCAGTGGCAATTGTGGTTGGATACTTGCGGCAACGGATAATCAGACTACAGGCAAGACTATGGAAACGCCAGATCTCTTCTTTCTGTGAACTTGTTCAGATACAGCGAGACAGACCTTAGTAATGTAGATTACAGGTAGTTGGTAGCAACTAGTGTGAATTTTGGAGATATAATCAGTTGAATGTTAAAAGTATGAGATAAAGTGAAATCTTGCCTGAAGCGCAAGATATCTCTTTTATTGAGGTGAAATACATTGCAACTGCTGTTGCATAGTGATGAGATTACTTGCTGATTATTTCCGTACATGCATTGATCGTTGACCGTATATATCCTGTATGTATATATATTGTGTGAGAAGCTTCTGACAATGGTTTCCTTCTCTTGTTCTCTTAGGAAGATTCCATGATATGTTTATCAATAAAATCAGGAATTGCTCCCGTAGGTTGTGTGACATTTCTTGAAATCAAAGTTTGCTCACCGAAGAACAAGGGCAATATTAGAAAACAGGGATTGCTCACCGATAATACGCGATGGGAATCGATGCGCCGTGGGAATCGATATGCCGTGGGAATCAATTACTTGGTTGATACAGGGACTCATTGATTCGTACAAATAGAATAGCTGCCATCGTGTAGCTTTGGTACTGCTGGACACGAAAGGAATTGTTTCCTTGCAAAAGGTCATCACGTTTAAATGATGCTTCCATCATCTCATAGGAGGTCGCCAGTATTTCCACAGAAGTGGAAGATGGGCTTGAGCAGTGGATACACAACTGAGTGTCCCCAATGCTTAGTGAGGATATCTGCACAATTATCCTTACCAGGAATGTGCAGCATTCAGATGAAGCCTTTCGCTATCATGCTTTGCACGTAGTGATACGATAGGATATGATGGCGTTTATGCAACCTTGCGTAGGGAAAGGTTGATGTCTGAATCATCTTCTTGTTGTCTCCCTATGAGTAGGAGATGTCATAGACTCGTGTCCCGAGATATCGGAATGAGTGACGTAAGTCAACAATTCGCTCAATGCAAGTTCTTCCTGCAACAAATTCGGCTCCGAATGTGGCCATTTCCGTAGTGGCTTGTTTCTTCGAGAACCACATCATGGGAGTCATATTTGCAAAGTGAAGAATGCTGGTTACAGCCTTTCCACTGAGGATGTCATGCATAAGATTTGCGTCATAGAAGTGTGTCAACACTACTGTCTTCCCGAGTGGTGCAGGAGCGTCGCTGGGTAGCTCTTCAGAATGCTCCCCATAGACAGTGTTGGACCAATCGATGGTGTCTATTTCAGTCAATATAAAATCTGGAGGTTCCACTCTGAACCTGATCTTGAAATGTCTGAACTTGGAGATATATCCATAGATACGACGTTTGGCACGGTCAAGATGTCCTTCTCTAGGTTGGGCCCTAAAACTCGAGAGCGTCATTACAGCGGTTTGTACATCAAATTGTCCAATGGCGATGATCCATTGGAGTGATCCAATCATGCTTTGGTATTTCTGGATACCAGTATCTTCAAGGAATGCCAATGAGAAATATATTCATGTACGGCACCAAAAACTTTGAGAGTCATTACCCAATATTTTTCCTCCAAATCCAGTACCCAAATGCACTCATTAGTTTGTGACACACAAACTATCACACATAACTCACTTCTGTTTCTTTCATGATTCATCTTATCCATAACAGGAACAATATTGATTGACTAATCACCAAAAATATCTGATTTTCTAATTTCCAATTGCAAATTAGTGTGTATTTTTCCTCCAAATCCAGTACCACCCCATAACTACGAAAAGAGCATTTTTTGCAACGCCGTTGCAAACAACAGAAAAATGGAAAATTGGGGAGTCAATAAATGTAAAGAAGATTGGGGATTAATAGGGGGGGGGGGGGATGGGGGGGTTCCCATAAGTACGAAAATGCCATTTTTTGCAACGCCGTTGCAAAAAAAGGAAAAAGGAAAAAAATTAGGTAATAGTAGCTAATTAGTGTAGACCTTCGTCCGAAATAATCTCGTACAAAAATAGTGTAGAAAAATACGTAGGTAGATCTGGTATGCAAATTCAGTACTAGAAATAATAATCTAGTATGAAAATAGTGTAGAAAAATACGTAGGTAGATTTGGTACTCAAATTCAGTAATAGAAATAATCTAGTACGAAAATAGTGTAGAAAAATACGTAGGTAGATTTGGTACTCAAATTCAGTAATAGAAATAATCTAGTACAAAAATAGTGTAGAAAAATACAAAGGTAGATTTGGTACGCAAATTCAGTACTAGAAATAATAAATTATCTAGTACGAAAATAGTGTAGAAAAGCTACTGCTGTGGATTTCTATGCAAATTAGTTACCAGAAATTAGCTAGTACGAAAATATTGTAGAAAACTACTACTGTACATTTCTACGCAAATGTACTACCAGAAATTATCTAGTACAAAAATAGTGTAGAAAGCTACTGCCGTAGATTTCTACACAAATTCACTACCAAAAATTCTCTAGTACAAACATAGCGTAGAAAGCTACTGCCGTATATTTCTATGCAAATGCATTAACAGAAATTATCTAGTACGAAAATGTGTAGAAAGCTACGACTGCCGCAGAATGCTACTGTAAATACATTACCAGTAAAAACACCGTCACACATGTCGTAGGTACTGTACCACCGGTACATGAAAGATCTCACTGTATCACAAGTTGAGAACGTTAACTAAAAAATAAGGGCACAATTCTTTATTATTCTATATTCAAAACACGCGCGACGCACGATTTTTTTTACTTAACGTTCTGAACTTAATTAAGAAAATCAAATTATTCTTCATTACGAAGTATTCTATATTCAGTGAATTAGATCTCATAGGTTGAGTATCATTTTTTTTTAACACACAGCACACACACAGCGAAAAGTATACCTTGCGAAAAGTATCTCGCCACAAAAAAATCTCTCGCACACAAACACACAGCATAAAGTAAAAATCACACTGTAAACACTGTAAAATTACTTTTTGCTGTGTGTTTGTTGTGTGTGAGAGATTTTTTTGTCACGACCCAAAAAAAATACTCTTTCCATTCATAGTCTTACCCGACTTATTTTGAGTAGAGTTGCTAATAGGCACTCCGTCTGTGAAGGTGGGATTCCACTTAATCCAATGATCCCTTGATCGTTGATCAGCATTAAAAATCTACTGGGCACAAGGTAAATCCCTACAGCCCGTGGTACAAGGGCACGTGCAGCACATCGGAGTATTAGCGGGTCGATGTGGATATTAGTGATTTAGTGTGCGCATTGGAGTATTAGCAGGCCGATGCACCAATTTAGTAATCTTAGAAAAGAGTGGATGAATCTGCTCACAATTTCAAATAACAATTTCATGTAATAACCAATTCAAGTTAAACCAAAACCGACAGTTTTCTCCTCATCTTTCAGAGCCCTCCAAACATAATCCGTGCTCAAATATTTTAGTCTGAAATAACAGCCTTGTACTGAAAAAAGAATTAACTTGCATTGAACTTGAGATTGTTTGCTGGATAGATATTGTTGTTTGAGGGCCCGCAAACATATACATCTTGAAAGCAATAAATCTGCATCCATTGCTTCTATATCAACAGGCACGAGGTACTGTTTTTCTTGACAGAGGAGTAAGCGCAAATAGACAACAACACAAATCGTCAACACCACCGAGTCGAAGGCAACACCACCGAGTCGAAGGCACCACCACCAACAAGGTGAAGGCAGCAAAAAGAACAACGTGAGATAGATGGACAATAATGCCTACATCCTACATTGCTGATGATGTATTCCTCACTTCTGTTTTCCTTCTTATTTTCATAGGTACGGCTTGGAACAACGATCATCGGAACAACAGATCGGAACAACGGATTGGAGCAACAGATTGACATAAAGGGACAACAAAGGCAATGCAGGCAACACGGCAACGGGGTAGGTTAGCATGTAAATTATATTATTCTGCTGTTATTATTTACTCTACTACAGTAATAGATACTCACCCATTTTGTTCAATTATTATATATTGTTATAGATCAACGATCGAACCGCAAACGGCAACAGCAGCAGCAGCAGCAGCAGCGATTGGCAACAACGTTGTCCACAGCAATAGCAACAACAGCAATCGGCAACAACGTCAGCAAGAGCACCCCCCCCCCCCCACCCCGTAGAAGTACTAGTAACACGTCATCGTCGTCCTCATTACTACTTTGGCTTATTGTTGCGTGTTGGTGCGAGCGTGTGGCGTCCGTTCCTTCTAATCCGCTCAATGGATCAATACAAAACTTGGACGGAGTCTCCTCATAGGCGTAATGAAGAGGCCCCTGCAATAGTTGCCCTTGGTGCCGTCGTTCCAGAGATATCTGCCCTCACTGTTATTTGGGTTGCTTCCTTGAAATACAACCAAATTTGTCACTTTGCTATGTTGAGTCCGTTCCTTCTAATCCGCTCAATGGATCAATACGAAACTTAGTCGGCGTCTCCTCATAGATGTAATAAAGAGGACCCTGCAATATTGTTGCCCTTGGTGCTGTCGTTCCAGAGATGTCTGCCGTCGTCGTTATTTTGGGAGTTTCATTGAAATACAACCAAATTTGTCACTCTGCTATGTTGAGTCTGTTCCTTCTAATCTGCTCAATGGATCAATACGAAACTTGGTGGGCCTTCGCCTCATAGATGTAATACAGAATCCCCTGCAATATCGTTGCTGTTGGTGCCGTTATTATAGAGATATTCACTGTTGCTGTTATTTGAGTAGCTTCCTTGCTGAAATACAACCAAATTTGTCACTCTGCTATGTTGAGTCTGTTCCTTCTAATCTGCTCAATGGATCAATACGAAACTTGGTGGGCGTCGCCTGATAGATGTAATAAGTGAGGACCCTGCAATATCGTTACTGTTGGTGCCGTTATTATAGAAATATTCGCTGTCGCTGTTATTTGAGTAGCTTCCTTGCTGAAATACAACCAAATTTGTCACTCTGCTATGCTGAGTTCGTTCCTTCTAATCCACTGAAATGGATCAATACAAAACTTGGCAGGCGTCGCCTGATAGATGTAATAGTGAGGCCCCTGCAATATCGTTACTGTTGATGCCGTTGTTATAGAGAAATCTGCTGTCATCATTATTTGGGTTGCTTCCTTGAAATACAACCAAATTTGTCACTCTGCTATGTTGAGTCTGTTCCTTCTAATCTGCTCAATGGATCAATATAAAAGTTGCAGGGCCTCGTCCTTCTTGATATAATGAAGAGATCCCTGCAATATCGTTGCCCTTGGTGCCTTCAGTATGGAGATATTACTATTCAAAGTTTTTTTCCTTGTTTCCCTTCAAAATGGACCTCGTGTGTCCAAAGCTTTGCCAGTTAGATACTTCCAATCCACATATTCAATCAATTTGAAACTTGCAGGCCTCGTTCTTCTTGATATTGTGAAGGGATCCCTGCAATACCGTTGCCCTTGGTGACTTCAGCATGGAGATATCTACTGTCGCTGTTATTTGGAGGATGTGTGTGTTTTCTGTGGTGTTGAAAAAATGAATTTGGAGTTTCTGCTTGGCCCTTCCCATCCAAATAGCCATCCAAATAGCCATCTGATAGCCCTTCGATTGCCATTCCCAGTCAGCAAATCAGTAGAGTAACATGTTGGCGTTCAAACCTGGTAGAGGTTGTACATGTCTGCCTCCATTCTCTCCTTTATCCAAGGGGAAAGAGATGGGTCGGAGTAGGGCCCGTAGTTGTCATTGTCTTTGCCAGTTTGAATACCCTTCCCGATCGAAAATGAAGTATAGTAACGTGTAGGTATTTGAGTTGGTGTCATTTTGTACTATTTGTATGGTGGTGAACCTTCATGGTCTGTTCTAGTGACGGAGAAACAGAAGGGTCGTTGCAGGGTCGTCAAAATGGAAGTTAATGACATCAGTGATTTCAATCATCGGAATTCCTATCAAAAATAAATCATGCCTTTGAGGGTTTTTCTGCTGTGTTTGCAGGGTCTTTTCACTTGTTCTTAGTTTGAAGAGATTTCAGTGTACAGAGCACACATATGTTCATTACCTGTAGACTTGTACATGGTTTTTGTACTGTGTATTTATTGTGGTATTATGTACACAGTGTGGAACGTGGCAACGGAGCAAATAAACACTTCTTAAAATACTTTTATTTCATATCTTGGGTTAAGGTTGGAAAGTTTGGTAGCGAGAATTAGATTTTTTAAATCAAGTTAGTCAAAATTGAGAGATCAAGGGACATTTTGAGTCCTCAGGGAGAGTTTTTGTCGCAACCTGAGGGGGGATTGAAACTTTTCACCACAAAATCTTGTGAATTTAAAAATTGCCCTTGCGCATCACAAAAGTAGGGTCAATTTTATCAAAATATGGCTTCCGAGGGGTTGCGTTGGGTCGCGTGACAGTTATCAGACCATAAGTATATTCAAACGAGTACACTTAACATCTCGTGAGGAAATTCACTCATCATGACCATTCCGGATGGGCCTCATTTATTACATATATTCCGATCAAGCATAAGGCCCATCGAACGAAACACTTAACCTCGTAAAATACCAATATCATCGAATGACCGATACAGCATGACCGACACGAGGACACTAACACAGCAACAGCGATTGATGTAGCGAATCGGATGAGAGGAATGGTAGTGAGGTACAGATCGGGGAACAACCTTGAGTATACAGCGCACGTACTACAAGAAAGATCTCACTGCATCAGCAACATCAGTACAATACTATATCCAGAACGTTCCCCGTAGGTACAGTACGAATCTTACTGTAAGCAGCTCACGATAACAAGCATCAAATTCTGCAAGCATCAAATTCAGCAAGCATCGAAAATCTCTGCAAATACAGGCTAAGCGCTAACAAGCCTGTAGAGGATTCCCCCAGCAGAATCCAATCCCACAGCTCACTCTTTTGCTCCTAAACAATTAGTAGTAGAATAAGTAAATAAATAGGTAACACGTCCTGGTCCAATAGTCATCCTATTGTACCCGTACGACAAGCCTAGTACCTGTCCTGTCCTGGTCCAATAGTCCTCCTATTGTACCCGTACAACAAGCCTAGTACCTGTCCTGGTCCCCTAGTCTTGCCTAGTGCTACCCGTACAGCAGTCAGTCTCTTAACCATACTCACACACCAACGGCTCCCTATTGTCACCTTACAGCAGGCCAGGCCTTGATTACCTAAGAGACCGACTTCTCCGATAGTCCGCACCTCCAAGCGCGAAGCGATTTTGGTCACCGGTCTGCACCTCCAGTTGATTCCGATCCGCCCGCCCCCCAGGCGTTTCACCAAGATACGGACTACTCTGACAATCCTCCAAGCGGCGATAATCCGCACCTCCAAGTGGCCAGTCGGCACCCTTCTCCGAGGACTACTCCGACAATCCGCACCTCCAAGTGGCCAGTTGACACCCCTCCTCCGAGGACTACTCCGACAATCCAGGACTACTCTGACAATCCGCACCTCCAAGCAGCCAGTCGACACCTCCTCCGAGGACTACTCCGACCATCCGCACCTCCAAGCGGCCCGACGCATCCGCACCTCCGATCTGCAATCCATTCCAGCTCCCGCTTCGACCAGCCCCAGCCACAACATGCTGACCTACACTGAGTATTACCAGACCACCCCCAGTCCCCTTGGAGTGGGACCTGTCCGGGACCTGGCCTACCAAACCATCTATGACTACTTTGCCAAGGAAACCGCCACGCCCATACTCCTAGGTCCGTCTCCTGGACCTCTTTCGAACCAGAAGCTGTGGGTGCCCTAGGTATATTCCTGACAGACACCTTTGGAAGGGCGCGACTCCGACTTGTGCAAGGCCTCAGGAAGTACCCGGGCCCATTAACAGCACCAAGTACCAACAAGGGCAAGGCCTTTGGCTACCTGGATGACATCAAAGGCGATGCCAGGGAGCTAGTTCTAGTGGATGCTGCCCTGCTCAAACAAGCGCCTGAGACCCTAGTGCTGTCCCTGGACTGCCACCTTGATGTCATAAAGCACGCTCACCACTCCCACATGATCCCCATGGTGCTTAGGCGATGACCCGCACATGGAGGTCATCACCCCCTACAAGGCCTGCTTCATCCCCTTTGCATTGGTGCCCCTACTCCTAGGCAAGGGACTGAGTCCAATCCAAGCCTTGAACATCATCTAACCCCTATCTCGACACACTCAACCTGGCACTTACCTGCACCCCTCTGCTGAATACCCTCCAAGCTGCAGGCACCGACCCCACCATAGCAGATGGGGGTGTCCATTTCGCCACACCCGGCACCCCCTTTTGGAAAGAGCCTGGCCTGACTTTATACATGCAAAATCAGGTACTATACCGGGACCTCCCGGGCTTGAAGCACCCCTTCCATCTGGGGCAGCAGCGGGCAACCAGGCAGCCACTAGGGCAGCAGCCAGCAGGGGTAGATCCAACGCTAGTAGCTACCCTTACTGCCCTCGCCAATCAACAGCTCAAGCTCAGTGACAGTCTAGACCAACGTTGCCCCCCAGCCACTGTCAAGAACACCTGGGGCCCCTTGTACACCCAGCGCTTGCTGCTGCTCTGTGGCAAGCTTGAGGAAGCCAACCTGCCCCCCATCTACCAAGCCTGGGCCCAGAAAGGCAAGCACAAAAAGACCCACATGATCTTCCAGAGCCAAGTGGCCACATGTGCTGCAGAGTTCCTCGTCCAAGCGCCCTTGGTCACCACAGCTGCACTCAAAAAATTCCAGGATGGCAACTTCCATGGCACCGACCCTTTTGATGTTGCAGATGGGATCCTTCCCTTGGCCTTCACTCCACCCGGTGGATCAGCAGCCTCCTTGAAGAGGGAACAGGAGGCAGCAGCCACTGTGGCGGCCTATGACACCATGATCTCTACTGAAGGCAACTCCCTCACCTTGAAAGATTCCCTTGAGCTCCAGAAGACAAAGGCATACCTACCAATAGACTGGACTGAAGCTACCACCCAACTGGAAAGCTATCTGGCTGTCCTGGCCACCATTCTGGGCATGCACCATCCGGTTGTGCAAGGCTACCAGAATGGACTCGCCAAGCTCAAGCTCCAGCAAATGCCCCTCCACAGAGCAATTGCTGATGAATTTGGAGAACTCATCACCCCATCAATTATTGTATACTACTTCCAGATCCGGGTGCGAGGATGGCTAGAGGAACAATGGGGATCAACCTTCACTGTTCCTTCCCCCGACTTCAGGAAGGACTTCCAAGCCTTCAGAATCACCCAGAACCTCCACTGGCTCCCTAATGTCACCAATGTGGCGGCCCTGAGGCACCTCCGCCACGCCGCCGCAGTGGCTGCCCCTGCTGCAAGCCCTACTCCTCCTGTAGCAGGCCCCACCAAGCCAGGCAAAACTACCCCCGGCCCCAACCAAGGCTCCTCAGGGCGGGGCCCGGGTGTCCAACCCAAGCCTGGATCCCCAGCTACAGGCCACCGGTGTAGCCAACAAAGTGAAACACTCCCGGTTGAGGGAGGTCATAGCTACCATGAGAGACAAAGGTACCAATCCCTTGTCCCGCCCCGATGGCCAAGACAGGTGCCATGCCTGGCACCTCTGGGGTAACTGCTTCTCCAACTGTAAGAACATCCACAACCATGGGGTCATCACTAGCAGTGAGCAGGACCAAGTCTGGACATGGTGCCAAGAAGCCTATGGAGTCTGACAGAATGGCAAGCGCCCCCTCGGCGCCTTGACCCTACCCTCTACACCACCAAGGGGGGCCCTGCCTACACGGCGACTCTCTACTTCCTCACCTCACCACTCCTCTACTCCATCACCATTACACATCACCCCTGAACTAGGTAAGCTCCCCAAACGCGTGCGTTTCGATTTGCCCCCCAAACGCGTGCGTTTCGATTTGCCCTCTATGCCCTTGCCCCCTTGGATGCCGAGGCCCCAGTCTGTTCCCCGAGTTCCTTCGGCATCAATGCCAAGGCCCCGGTCCGAGCCCTGAGTTCCTTCCCCTTCCCTAGTTCCCTCCCCTTCCCTTTCTACCCCCACAAGGCCTTGGTCCCAGCCCCGCGTCCTTTCCCAATCCCCTTCCACAAGGCCTCGGTCCAAGCCCTGCGTCCCTACCCACTCCCAGCCTCGGTCCGAGCCCCGAGTTCCTCCCCCCCCACAAGGCCTCGGTCCCAGCCCCGCATTCCTTCCCCTTCCTCTCCCACAAGGCCTCGGTCCCAGTCCCGCGTCCCTTCCCCTGCTACTACATCAAAGCCTCCCAGAGCCCGGGTTCCTACACCCCCGTACCCTCCCGACAGGCTGGATGCGCATGTCTCCCGCGCCGTCACTGTCTACCACAACAGCACTACCTGGGGGGACTTCATCCGCACCATTCGAGGACAGGGTGACATCCAACCAAATGTGGGCACTCTCCCCCATCCAGCCAGTCACCTCTTAGACCAGTTTGGGCAAGAAGGCACACCTGCCTCCACGACCGGACCCCCTTGGGACCACGCCAGGATTGCCGCGGCCCTCGCCAGAGGGCCTCACCAATCCTCCCACCAGGGCATTGCCTTCCTGCGGGAGGAATATGCCGACATGATGGACAAGCAGCAATGGACTGTTCTCCCCGCCAGCCTCATCCAAGACCTTCCAAACCTCCGGCTGAGTCCACTGGGGCTCACCCCCCCAGCGCGGGTGCCGACCCCGCATGATCTCGGACTACACCTATTCTGAGGTGAACCAAGACACCCTCCCTCTTGCCCCCGCCAACGCCATGCAATTTGGCCAAACACTTCCCCGGCTCCTCACCAAGCTGCACCGCGCCAACAACCGGTTTGGTCCAGTGTATATGTCCAAGATTGACCTCGCGGATGGTTTCTACTGGGTCCGGTTGAAACCAGAGGACACCATGAAACTGGGCGTGCTGTTCCCTTCCAGGAAGGGAGAACCTCCCCTCATTGGCATCCCCCTCACAAACCCTATGGGGTGGAAATCTAGTCCTCCCAATTTCTGTGCCTTTACAGAAACCATTGCAGACCTGGCCAATGCCACTCTCTCCACCGGGCTGGCAGAAGCCAGGCTCACACCCCATTGACTGGATCTCCCTTCAGAAGCCATGCCCGACGCGCCTCCAGCTCCACCAGACAAGCCTCCAGCTCCATCAGCCCCACCGGCAACGCCTCCAGCTACTGCCCCCCCCCCCCCCCCCCCGACGCATCATATGCCCCCTCCTAGTAGTACCACTCCCAGCAAGTCACCGGTTCGCTACTGGGATGTCTATGTGGATGATTTTTGTGGCCTCGCTCAAGGCAACCAATGGACTTGCCGCGCCATCAAGAGGGTTCTCTTCCAATCCCTGGACAAAGTCTTCCGCCCCCTTGATCCTACTGACACCCCCTTCAGACAGGAGCCAGCTTCCCTCAAGAAGATGCTCCAAGGGGACGCCACTTAGACCACCAAGAAAGTTATCCTCGGCTGGCTCATCGATTCCATCACCAAAACCATCAACCTTCCTCCCCATTGCGTGGACCGACTTCAGGAGATTCTTCATTCCATCTCCCCCGCCCAGCGCCTAGGTCCCAATCAAACACTGGCACCAAGTCCTTGGGGAACTCAGGTCAATGGCGCTTGCCATCCCTGGCTCCCTTGGCCTATTTTCCATTCTCCAAGAAGCCTTTCGGCACCAAGACTCGGGAAGTTAGCGCCTCCGGCTCACCAAGCAGGTCCACAGCTTCCTTCGCAACTTTCAATGGCTTGCCAATGATTTATCCACCAGGTCCACGGCCATTGCCGAACTAGTGCCGGAAACCTTCCCTGCCACCTTGGGCGCCTGTGATGCTTCTGGTCTTTGCATGGGGGGCATCCATTTTGTCCTCCTTCCCAATGGCGCCGTGCAGCCCATCATGTGGCAGCATGCGTTCCCCAAGTGGGTCTCCACCCAACTGGTCACCTTCGACAATCCTGGGGGCTCCATCAACAACAGTGACCTCAAGCTGGCAGGTTCCATTGCCCACCACAATATACTGGCACAGGTTGCCTGTGTCCAAGCCCGCACCACCCACAACTGCTATGACAACACAGCAGCTGTCTATTGGCAATGCAAAGGCGCCACCACTACCACTGGGCCTGCTGCCTACCTTCTCCGAATCCAGGCTCTGCACCAGCGCCTCTACCAATATGTCCCCCTCAGGGATTACATCCTGGGCCCGCCAATCACCTTGCTGACCTCCTCTCTTGCTCTGACCTCTCTGACACTGCCTTGCTCCATCACTTTAACACCCACTTTCCCCAGGACTTACCCTGGACCTTATGCCACCTTCGGCCTCCCATGCATTCCGCGCTGACCTTGGCACTGTCCAGAAGACCATGCAAACTCCAGTCACTGAGCTCTATGCCAAACGCAAGGATGCCCATTGGGACCAATGGGTTCAATTCTGTTTGTCTCAAGGCTTTGACCCACGACTCCAGTCGGTTCACGATCCAATCCCCATCCTCCAAGTCTTTGCCAAACGACTCCATGATGGCCAACTGTCCCGTATCCACAAGCCCATCTGATCTCGCACAGTATCGGACACCCTCAGGTCAGTGGGCCAGACGCTCGCCCGCTTGGGGTCCAAAGACCCTCAAACCGACTCCACAGGCAGTCTTGACTTCCGGTTGACTGCCCAGTTCAAGGCCTATGCCAAGCTGGACCCGGCCCCCTCCAGGGTCAAGCCGGTCCCCATCACCCTGGTCATGCATGCCCTTCACTTTACATACCATGAATCCCCTTCCCCTCCCCGACAGGCCATTGCCAACATGATCTGCATAGCCTTCTTCTTCTGTCTCTGCCCTGGTGAGTACACCGGTACTACCACGGATGACCAAGCCTTCCTCCTCCAAAATGTCTCCTTCTATCTGGACTCCAAATTCATCCAGCACAATGGCCCTGTTCATGAGCTCCAAGCTGCTACCTCTGTCACCCTCACCTTCACCACCCAGAGGAATGGGGATAAAGGGGAAGTTGTGGCTCATGCCAGGAGTGGTGACCCACTATGCTGCCCGGTTGCAGCCTGTGCGCGCCAAGTCCTTCATCTCCAAAGCTGCTGCTCTCCCAGATCCCCCTTCAGCCCGTCTCTCAAGCTTGCCAGTTACTTTGACAATGAGGTGCTCACCCTTGTTCAAGCAGCAACTGTCACTTCCTCCATGAGAGTCTATGCCCAAATCCTCTACAAGACCACTGGCATCTCCCCTGCAGCAATCTCTGCCTGCTCCCTGCGCGCAGGCGGGGCCATGGCCCTGCTACAGGGCAAATGCGGCTCTAATGTCATCAAGCTCCTTGTCCGATGGCATAGTGACTGCATGATGCGATACTTGCATCAACAGTCCCTCCCCATCTTCAAGAATCTTGCCTCTGTTATGTTCAACAATGGAACATACTCCTTCCTGCCAGAGGAATGGGTGCCGGCCGCGGACCCCACCCCTGCTGGCAGCTCTCTTTGAGGCATCCCTGATGCCTCTTCCCTCCCTCACTCTGCTCCTAGCTCAAGCTCTCCATGCTCCTCGCCCGCGCTCTCCACGACGTTCCCACATGGTGGCTTGTGGTCCCAATTGCAGAAAAGGCTTAACAGCCCAAGCTGTTAAGCCCGACTGTACGCCGGTGTGTGTGGGCAAAGCAAACTAAGGGACCGGCCTCTGGGCAATACAACCAGCAGAGTTCCGGATCCCCCTCTAGCACTGCTTAACCCACCAACACACCAATGAACTACAAGACTTTCACATCCAGTACTACAAGTAGGTGGGCTACTGAAGCTATCACAAACGTAGTGTGTGATAGTTGATGTAGCGAACCAGATGAGAGGAATGGTAGTGAGGTACAGATCGGGGAACAACCTTGAGTATACAGCGCACGTACTACAAGAAAGATCTCACTGTATCAGCAACATCAGTACGATACTATATCCAGAACGTTCCCCGTAGGTACAGTACGAATCTTACTGTAAGCAGCTCACGATAACAAGCATCAAATTCTGCAAGCATCAAATTCAGCAAGCATCGAAAATCTCTGCAAATACAGGCTAAGCGCTAACAAGCCTGTAGAGGATTCCCCCAGCAGAATCCAAGCCCACAACTCACTCTTTTGCTCCTAAACGATTAGTAGTAGAATAAGTAAATAAACAGCCCGCCACGCCCGCCCGCAGAAAAGGCTTAACAACCAGAGGCTTAAAAGCCCAAGCTGTTAAGCCCGACTGTACGCCGGTGTGTGTGGGCACAGCAAACTAAGGGACCGGCCTCTGGGCAATACACCCAGAGTTCCGGATCCCCCTCTAGCACTACTTAACCCACCAACACACCAATGAACTACAAGCGTTTCACATCCAGTACTACAAGTAGGTTGGCTATTGAAGCTATCACAAACGTAGTGCGTGATAGCAGTATTGGTACGATGAAGATAGTAACAAATAACCGGGGAAGATCTCTACCATGAAAATACGTCCGAGAACTGTTTCTCTACCCCCCGCGGGCTATCGCGCGGTATTTTTAAAATTCTCGACCCTATTTTTTAAATTTCCTATCTTTTTAGGTCGCGTGTCTACTAAAAAACCTCGCGCGTCGCACACCTTTACTTTCGAGACAATATCTCGTCACTTCTCAAATAAAATAACTATTTTAGGGTTAAGGATATCATATTCCTTTCGTGACAAGCACTATTTTGTGTACAACTTGTGCACGAATGACTTATTTCATTTTCTCAACATGTTGCCACCATATAACGGGCTCCGTCCCAAATCCTCCAACTCCAACTCAAATCCCAACTCCAACTCCAAGTCGAATCCACCCCAGGCGGGCTATTGCACTCAAGGGTTTGGTTCCTGTTTAATGGCAGGAAGATCCGCTGTATTTTCAGAAGCTACACTGTCGGAATCGCCACCAAAATCTGAATCGTTCTTGAATAACCCGCAAGGTGGATTAATGGTTACATTTGGAACGACTTGATGATTGCTAGGAGGATCGACGATTCCATTGTTAACATTTGGATGATTGCTTTTTCCTGCACGAATCTTACGAATCATTTTTTGTAGTCGAGCAGTCTCTTTCTTGTGATAAACCATCATTTTTGGGAGTTCTTGTTCGAGATCGGCTGGGTGTTCCTGAACCATCTTTTGTATTTTGTAAATTCCCTCCATGGTTGGTTCGATTGTCAATTGGAAGATTAGTATTAGTAGTATCAGTAGAGTAGATTATCTATTCGAAGATTAGTTAGTAGTAACACCTAACACGTTGGTATTTGTTTTGCTTGTCGAAAAGACAATGAAATAATGAATTATAATGATGAAGTACTAGTGAAAATAATGTATTACTAGTATCTACTAGTAATAACTCATGCAAAATAGCGTAGTTTGTTTTACCGGTACATGAAAGTCGGAATCAACTCGATCGCAATCAACAAAACAATTGTCCACGATTTCCATTTCGATAATCAACAACACAATTGTCCACGATTTCCATTTCGATTCACATTTCCGTGCACCTTATCTATGTTTTCTCTCGCCACTAACACGTTTACACGTGTAGTCAGCTAGGTATCCCTACTAGTGGTATTCAGTGAGATTTCAAGTATTAGTATTTAGATTTGTGAGTGTTTTCATGTAAGATGACTTCTCGGATCGAACCTCTATTGGTGCACTATTAGCGCGCCATTACTGTTAGCGATTCAGCGAGTCGGCTCGCTTATTTGCCTGTTAGTCGTACGTGTGTTATCTCATTCGTGGGTTTCTCCGAATGCCCGTACGTCTGTACGTTTGCTACCGGCGCTTTTCTAGAGTCCCCGTGTCTTCGTACTCGTAGTGTTAAGTACTTGTAGAAGATACCTTAAGGGCCGGTCTTCTTATTTGCACCGCCACATACATCTCCTACATAAGGAGAATAGCTTTACTCCACCCATAAGTTTAGTGAGTAGATCTGCAATATTAGTTTCACCGGGTTCCTTTCCAATCCGGATAATCTTCCCTGCAATGCATTCGCGTGCCTTATGGTAAGCAATGCTGTTATGCTTCTTCTTGCAAGGGCTTTCCGGATGTGTTACATTCTTAACAACCGAGTCATTGTCACAATACATGTTGGTTGGTCCTTCTATAGGTATGCCCATCATTCTGAGCTTATATCGTAGGCCTTCTACCATTTCGATTGCGATCTTGAGTGCCACGATCTCTGAGCCAAACGTGGATGTTTCAACAGTTGTTTGTCTCTTAGAGAACCATAGGATTGGTGCCCTGTTAACAAAGATGATGATTCCCGTATGAGACCTCCTAGTAGCCTTGCAACCAGCATGGTCGGCGTCCACAAAACATGTGGTAGTTACGGATTTTCCTCGTGGCTCGGGCATATCCGGAGGAATTAGTTCCCCCGCTTCCGGATAGAATTCGTCCCAGTCACATTTATGGAAAACTGATTCATCAAGTTCTGGGATGGAGCAGTCAAACACCAACTTTGATTTGCTGTAATTCTTTAAGTATGCAAACAAATGAAACAATTGGTTTAGATGTCCTTCTCGGGCCTGTGCAAGATACCGGGACATAAGTGAAACAGGCATTACAATATCTAGCCTTCCGAGTTCACATATCCAACGGAGTATACCTATTAAACCCTGGTAATAGTTTTGTCTCTCCGGAGCAAGTTCTGGTGAGGCATCGATTTCGGGCCTATACCCAGTTGCCAATGGTGATTTTGCGGATTTTGGGAGTACCTTGAAGGCATATTGCCCCCTACTTAGTTCCTCTTCAACAGACTTAACGGCTTTGGAGGTATACTTTGTTGAAGACATGGACCAGTACTCGGCCCCATCAACAGATGTGTTACCAATATCCGCCCCTAGATAGAAAGTGGGTGGTTCAACAGTTCCATCCTTCAGTTTGAAATGTCTTTCGATTGCGTCCATTTGGAACTTTGGATCCATCCCACATACAAGGATGTCATCCACATATGCCACGCAATATTCGTAATATGCTGAGCCATCTTTCTTTACAGCCGGTCGCATATATACATCTGGATCCGCCTTGCAAGACTTATATCCAAGTCCCCTTAAGTGCTCAGACAGATGAGATCGAAATGATGCGCCCGCTACTGGTAATCCATATAGAGCTCTCACAATTTTGCAGGGCCTTCCACATAACTCCGGTGCAAATCCTTGTCCCAGTGTAGCCACTGTGTAGTACTTTTCCTTAATTGGTGCGGTTAAGTATGCATTTTGGATATCAGCACTTAAGACCTCAAGGTCATTAAGTGCAGCAACTAAGAAGAACATCCGAACCGAATCCCTGCTGGGCACGCTTGAGTATGTATACTCCCGTGATATTTCGGGCACTTTATGCCCATCCCCAACGAGTCGGGCCTTCCGAGTTAAGTCTATCTTCACATCAAATACCATGTGCATAGTGATTTTTGTATGTGCCACCGGTATTTTGTCCTCATCATTGAACTCAAAAGCTATGAAATTGTTCTTCATTTCTTTTGCAATAGCCCGGGCCCAATAGTCACTGCCAGATTCCTCATCTATCCTTCTTGCTTCAGCAATTGTTTTTGGTAGTCTAACCCCATACTTATGGGATTTGGTCCAATATTTGGTCTTGGCGCTGGAGATAATCCGGTCTTTCTTCCGAATTACCCGATAGGCCCACCACTTGAAGGCTGGCTCATCTATTATGCCTTGATCCTTGGCGAACAGGGCTGTTTCGACGGGGAAACTTTCCTT
This sequence comes from Pseudo-nitzschia multiseries, assembly GCA_037355745.1. Lineage (NCBI taxonomy): Eukaryota > Bacillariophyta > Bacillariophyceae > Bacillariales > Bacillariaceae > Pseudo-nitzschia > Pseudo-nitzschia multiseries. The sequence goes on along the minus strand of CM074784.1, from coordinate 5,660,205 downwards.
CATGTCACTTAACTTTGCCCAAGAGGAAGTTCCATCTTTCCAACTGACCAGGATTCTCCACCCTTTGGTTGTCGGCTTAGTCCGAGTTTGTCCGGACTTAGTAGTGATAGTCGCCTGTTGTACTGTCAGAGCCTCTTTATCCTTTTCATAGTCAAGTAGCTCGTTCAGGAGACAATACATGCGCCCTTCGTCGTCTACGGAGGAATAGAGATTCTCCGCTAGCACATTTGCTGTGTAGATCTCAATGGATCCGTCTGGCATAGAAACCTCGTAGGACCTTGTGTCTAGGAGTGGATTGTTATTCTTTTCTCCGACTAGGATTCCGCTCGCATCCCTGTATCGGTTATTAACCGTACCGCGAATCCGTTGGTCCCCTATCTGCAGTAGCACTTGGCTTCCAAGGTACTCATCAAGATTGTCGGTTAAGTCATCAATATCCGGGGAAGACGCCTCTGGCTCAGCCATAAGTACCTCATCCTCACCCTCATATTTGCCATCGAATAGGCCCAAGGGTGGTTCCCCTAATTCGTTTTCCAGGTAAGTATCCGAGGGCTTTGCCTCATCGCCGATCTTTTCATTAAGTAGCTTGTTGTGTTCCTCTAACTGCAGGATAGTGTCTGGGTGTTTCCATTCCACTTCAGATATAGGCCGTGTGCCGTTTGTTATGTGTACTTTTCCAGTCTTAAACAATACGTAGTGACAATCGCCACCTCCATAAGTATCTCCACATGGGCCCAGCCATCTTCCGTATTTCTCCGACTTATCCTGTAGATCGTACCACCGGATGAAATCGTACCAGTCGTGTATCATGTATGGGGTTATATCTGGAGTATATCCATGGACTAACTCAAACCCCGTTCTTCCCATCGCAGATGGGTCCCCAGATGCGGTGTTACTTAACCTTCCGGCCGCCAGCATTCCACAAAAGGCCCAGCACCTCCTCGGGCTTCCTTTCTTAGAAGTCATTAATCGTATTGATCTCCTTAGGTCCCCTGCACTGTGTTCTGCCGTATTCTGCCACCAACAGTGGGGCTGTATATAGGTTTGTCGTATGCGATACTCCGATCGAAGTTTAGTCCATCCGGTGCTGTGTGTCTCATGATTTCCTTGGGCCTTTGCCCCATCGGTGACAAGGTGTTCCGGTATTCCTATCTCATTTATGAAGCAAGATAGTCCGTCGTGGCATCGTTTCTCCCCTCTTACTGGATAGAATGCCACATATCCTTTCCCATTGGTAAAGATCTGTGCGTCAGTATCATTTCGAATGATGCTCGGTACTTTGAACTTCATGGTATCAGCGAACCATCGACCCTTAAGTACTTTCCTGTTTCTCCACTTTTGGGTCTTTAGCCTTCGGGTGATTGGTTGTGTAAGGTTTCTTATGCCTTCCTGGGTAGTGACTTTAATCGTTTCTTCGGCCCTCTTAACACTAATGTTCCACATCTTTGCAATGGCCTCTGAATCATATCTGTCCACTTTCTCCGGAATCCTTATCGGAGGTCCCCATTGTCCACGCCGGATAAATGATCTCTTCTCTAGGGAAGTTTCCTTATCTATCTCATCCTGTTGGCGGCGGAGTAGTTTCCTTTCTTTTGTCCGAGATTTTGCTTCCTTTTGGATGGCAAGCTCTTCCTCTGTTAGGGAAATCGAAGTTTTGGTTGAAGTAGCTGAAATCCGGAGTATCTCCGAGCTTTCTCTGTCCCCGGTACTCTTAACAAAAGCTGAGTGTAACCGGTCACCAATCTCTTGTTGAGTATACCCCGGTCGTTGAGTACGGGTTGTACAGATTTTCTGTAGGTATCTGAGACGATAATCCTTGTGTTTTATATTGATGTGTATAGGGTTGTCTGTGGATCGTATCCAAGACTCAGTGTTCCCAGCCGGTCCTCCTCCTGAGAGAGCTGCCACCACTCGTGGGAAGGATGCATTGGCCGCTTCTTCATCTTCTCTGAAGTGGGGGGCGTATGGGTCCCAGGTATGAGTGTCGGTTGCAAGGACTTGGTCACATGTATCGAGTTCCCGGTGTGTCGGCTTCCGCGTGTCAAAGTATGACAGAACACCATCAACTAACAATGGTATTGCCAATTCGAAGCCGTCGGCCCGAAAGATAAGACTGTGACTGGAGGAACTGCAGTATCTTCTTGGTGTGTCTTCGACCACATTCAAATTGCATTCTCTGATTTGGTTCGGGCATATCAGACTGTGCTGCAATGATTCTCCGAAATAGAGGGCCTGTCCGAATACCAATATGTATGTGATACCGTCCGTTGGGTCTGTCCAAGCAGTAGCACAACGGGCAATAGGAACATCTTTCATTGGTGAGTACACGTCTGAAAATGGAGCAACATCAGCAAATGTCATGATAGAATCCAGTGAATCGAGTAATACCATGTTAGATCCAGCTGCAGTTGTGTCTGCATGGCTATCCAGCTCGCAACGTCCTGGCTTAACACTGGATGACTGGGTCATCTCTTTGAGATGGACTATTGGCCGGCCTACCCGAGGTTCTATCTTAAGGCCCCGGCCGGCGAATCAATTCCCATTCCCGTTTCCAATGTGGCTGTGACAGCCAAACTGGTTTCCAGCTGAACTGTGTGTATTGGGAGGGTTTGCAGCTGTGGCTGCTGCCACTTTTGATTGTTGGTTGCCCCCGCTATTGCTTGCATTCCTTGCTTGTTTTAGCGCTCGGACCTTTTGTTGCTGCTCTTGGGACATGCTCAACCATATTTCTCGTGGATAGAACTTGCATTCAACGGGCCCTTTATAGGTCCCTGGTTGTGCCTTTGAGCCACCACTATTGTTGTTGTTGTTGTTTTGTGGCTTGTTGGAAGAGAAGTTGCCGCGTTTGTTGTCACCTTTCCTCTTTTTGTTGTTAGTGAAGGCTGACACATTCCTACCCCTCTTTTGTGGTTGATTCTGGAGTTTCTTTACTCCGAGCATTCGAGTAAGATACGCCGAAGCCTTCTCGAAATTTGCGTAATAGTCCGATTCTTCTGTTATTACATTTGGGATGGATTGTTCAAGTCGTACGTCCTGTAGGGATCGTACGAAGTCGTACACAAACTGGTCCTCAGGTGGGAATGCGCCGTATCTTATCAAGGTTTGTTTTGCGTCGTGCCATAGCCTTTTGTGCCTGTCAAAGTTGTAGTGTTTGGAATCCCCTGTGTACACCGATTCCCGGATAAACTGCCTTTTTGCTTCGACAATTAGTTTTACGTTGGTTGCCTCATAGGCTTGAGAGTAGAGGGCAAAGTATGCCTTTCGGCCGTCACCCCCCTACCCCGTGTTTGGTCCCAAAGCTTTGTATATAGGACCAACCGGGTCCGGATCCCACCAGCTTAAACAATATCCCCCAGAGAGTATTGTTGTCTTTAGACCAATGAGAGTTGGCGTGAATCGTGCATCTTATTGCATATTCAGTCCAGTCAGGGTAAGTGTCACCTGGGCCCGATCCGACTGTTCCACACCTGTCGGTTTCTCCGACTGCAGATTGTTGTCTTATCGTGTAAAGTAGGGATGTCTTGGTGACACCCCTCTTATGCCGTAGATATTCACGTAAGTTCTCATCAAATTCCCTGAATTTTGACATTGTAGTCAGTTTGTCGGGTAGTGTTAGATCCTTAACTGCCGTATTTTCATCGTCCTCCTTTGTAGATCTCAACCGTTCCCGTGTATCCATCTCGGCCGTTGGGTCCTTGATCCAGTCCACTTCGGTGGCGGTTGCGCCTATCATAGGCTGGAATTTAATCCAAGCCACGAACAGCTTCAGTCGATCGCCAAATGCCCTTCCAATAAAGACTTCCTGTGGATCCGGGCATAGATGGTGTTTTGCCTTGGTTAGAGACCCTAGAGTGGACTTGATCCCTTCTGAATCGAGGTCTGCAATGGCCTTCGTGTTAGAATATCCATGCCTGAATATTTCGTTTGCTGTAGGCCTGTTGACCCCAAAAGACTCGAGGATCTTCCTGAAACAAACCTCGGCTGATGTCAGCGCCCTTTCTCCTTCGTAGCCAGGGATGCCGTGATTGGCTTCTGCCCTTTCTTTGGCTTCTCTTGCTGTGGTTGATAGAGATATGTTTCTGCTTGATAGCCTTGTGACCAAAGTCACTGTTAGTTGCTCAAGCTGTTCCGGGTCCAACCTCGTTGTTACCGATGGGGGTAGTAGGCCCAACAAGTTGCCCGCCGCCTCTCTTCCCGCCGCGTCCGCTGCTTCTGCTTGTGCTGTTGCCGCTGCCGCGATTGCGGCTAGTTGAGCTCTGGTTGGTGGCGCCATGGTGTCGTTTTGGGGTATGTTGTAGGAATTAGGCTTGTAATAAGGTGTTTGTTAGCTTTTGCTTTCTTGCGGAAGCTGCGTTTTGTGATTTTCTGAGTTCTGAAGCAACTTGTGGAGTATTTTCTTTCCACGCGCTTTTGCTAGTAAACAGGTTCATATCCACGGTATGAGGATTGATTCCTATCTGAACCCAAATTTTTCAGTTCCTATATACTTAAGCTCAACAGTTGTTTCCCTGTTTCCGAAACGGTATCGAATATTCGTTTGTCTCTTATTAAATATTTGGTTCGGCATTTTTTGTCATTTCTATTTTTTGTGTATGTGTTTATCCAATACTGGGTATGTATATTACCTCGGCTGGTTTTGTTATCATATCATTTGTATACGAGTGAGTATACTTGGGCTCTTTTCTGTAGGAATTAAATTTGATTCCCATTTGTTTTGTTCCGAGGTCACATTCCCGAGGTCGCGTGCCTCTCTTTATTAACGGTTCTTTTGTAGCCGTTATACGATTCGCAGTACCGAACACACGTACATCGAATTATTCCGGACGTTATTTTGCCGTTGTATTTTCGACACATCTTTTGCTGTTCCCATCGTTGGGGACCTCTTGCAAGTGTCTATTTTGGTGGGTAACAAGCTTTTAGTGTTCATTTCTCTCCCCTACAAACCTCAGTAGAAGCCACGGGTATTAGCCTGGTGTGCTCTGCTGCGCTAGTGTTGTTAATCTTCTAAGCGCCTGAGTCTCTTCTGTTGAGGAGGGTCTTTAACGTCCAGCTCTTGGCTTCAGACGGCGATTAACCGATGATCAGTCGGCAATCAGCTTTCATTTTTTACCCAGACTCTATGAGTCCATTTGGGTCTGATAAACTCTATGTTTTCTCTCGCCACTAACACGTTTACACGTGTAGTCAGCTAGGTATCCCTACTAGTGGTATTCAGTGAGATTTCAAGTATTAGTATTTAGATTTGTGAGTGTTTTCATGTAAGATGACTTCTCGGATCGAACCTCTATTGGTGCACTATTAGCGCGCCATTACTGTTAGCGATTCAGCGAGTCGGCTCGCTTATTTGCCTGTTAGTCGTACGTGTGTTATCTCATTCGTGGGTTTCTCTGAATGCCCGTACGTCTGTACGTTTGCTACCGGCGCTTTTCTAGACTTATGGAAGAACTGACGCGCCTGCCAACAAATGTTTGGAAAAACTGATGGGATTGACCCGTCCGGCGCTGTGTATTAACCCTCTTAAGGAGTTGACTGTACGTACTGTTCACTACTAAACATATTGTACGAGGAATGTTGCAATCATCACTAAGTAGTAATGCATTTACTTTACGGACCATTTTTGCAATCGAAGTATGGTAGTAAGGAAATCTACCGTACAAGAAAACACATCACACACAAAATAATACATTTAATTTTTTCCTTTCAACGATTCATCTTTCTGACCTCCGTCCTTTCGCCCCTTTTGCTTCAAACAACTCCACAACATCATGCCTCCTGTTATCAAAACCCCTCTTCTATTCTATTGCCGTTGTTGCGCGTTGAATGGCAAAAGCTCAAAGTTTTTAGGATATAAATCCACGGCAAACAAGCAGGGTACTTTGAAATACGTCTCTGTTGGCCTAAGAAGACATCTTTATTGTCTTGATGAGTGCCGTCATTTTTACCATAGTCAGGGTCTAATTAAACGAAAGATCTATAACCTCTCCACCTATATCAAAGTGCAGCCTACCTTGCCGTCTGTTCAACATTCTCCGTCAGATTTTGGGATGACTATGACACAAAAAGGGTCCATCTGTTCCCCGTTCCCATCTCTCCCAGCACCACACCGTCACAAGTCAATCAGCGACGGGTCTTCATTCTGTTCTAAACCAACAGATTGTACATGATGTCTTTTTACCGCCAATGGATCGGAACGCCATTGAATCTTATCTGGCTGTTTCTGCTGTTCAAGATGAAGATGCATTCCCGCTGAATAATGATATCGCCAATTCCGATGACGAGGATGACAATGGCGATGACGTAAATGAAAATAACGACAACAATTCTATTAACAACATTGATTGTGGAGACAACGAAGAAGATCACACTAATGGTTCTGATGTTAACGTCGCTACTGCTCAGCCAGCCCCTCCACCACCATCTTTTCATGAAATCATTAATTTGAACAAAAGAGAGGATGCATTTCAAAGCCACACAAAACTACCGCAGCCCCATCATCTTCTTGCTGAATTGGAACTCATGAATTTAATGGCCATACATAAATTGCCACTGAACACATTCAAATCCATTTTCCAGTGGGCAAAGAAAAGTCAAATGAGACCGGGTTTTGATTTTTGCGATGCCAAAATTAGATCTCGGAAAACAATTTTTGACAATCTCCAATCCAATCTGGGTCTCTCCGATATGAAATTTCATCCTCATATACTGAATTGGTTACCTGATAATAAGCCCACTCAGGTGTATGTCCGTTCTTTTAAGGATGCCATTTATTCTCTTCTTTCTGACCAGCAGCTAATGATAGAAGAAAACCTCTCATTTCCCAACTATTCCACCCCTCTATCTCCCAACAATAATCCTGAGTTGAATCCTCATTCTGTAATCTCAGAATTGCATCACAGCTCGTGGTGGAAATCTTCTTGGAAAGAAATTTGAAATCCCAATTCGCAAGAAATTCTTGTTCCTATTATATTTTACATGGACGGCATATCTTTGGATGCGCACGGACGACTTACGTTAACACCATTGAACATGACACTTGGTATCTTTAATGTGGAGACCCGTTCTCGACCTGAAGCATGGACAACTATTTACTTCCATCCCGGCCCTGAATGGGAGTCAACCAGACACTCTCATCCTGCCACTTCGAAGGAAAAAATTCAGAATCTTCACAATGGTTTGGAAGTAGTGTTTCGTTCCTTCAAAGCCGCGTGTAACGAAGACGGTGGTATCGAATGGAATTATCTTCCGTACGCAAATCAACAGTGGAAGGTAAAAATGAAATTTGCCATTGCCTATGTTATTGGCGACACAGAACTTCACGATAAATTGTGTGGAAAATACGGTTCCTTCAATAAGGGTGTCATGTGGATGTGCCGTCACTGCAACTGTTATTCTCCAAACATAAACATTCCTTCTGTTCAACCTGCAACAAAGAAGTGGTCACCTGCAAATTTTCATTGTTTTCCCGGCACTGATCTAGACGATATCAATAAGAACTTCAAAAACAACTCTCATCACAACATCAGGAATGTATTTCATGATTTATGCTTTGGTACTAACCAGAACAACATTCATTTTGCAACTCCCGGTGAATGTTTGCACATGCACCAGCTTGGTACTGCCAAACGGGCCATCGAGTCAATTGAATTGTTGCTCCGCGGAAGTGTTCCATGTGTTTATGCCCCCAATTTGAAGCACAGTGTGGCTGTTGCTAACAGTATTGGCCATTTAGCACAACGGTAAGGTGGTTTGTTATCACACCAGTCTGATAGAGATTTTCCTCGCACCAAATTTGGGACTCAGCTTTTATCAACTACGAAGAAAGAAGGGCATGATTTCTCTGGAATGCTTATTTCTCTTCTGATTGCTATGGTTTCCAAACCTGGATCTGACATTATTGGTGACCATCGTTTTGTAAAGAAACAGATAGAGGTAATTCAGCTCATTCTATCAATGGAAGAATTTCTTAAACACGGTCGAATGAAATATGCTTCCTTAAAGAATCTCCCACAAACAATTGTTCACTTTATTAATTGTATAAACTCAACATGTCACAGGAAAGGGATGGGAACAAAACTAATCAAGAATCACCTGTACTTTCACCTACCAGATTATATCTCTTTATGGGGTAGCCCCGCAGGCTGGGATAGTGCTCCGAATGAGTCTCACCATAAAACAGAGATTAAAGCTCCTTCCAAGAACACGCAATGAAATGCTGCATCACTAATCGGTCAAACGGCGAAGCGAAAGTCCAAGAAAATGATGCTAAGCCAGGCAACATATCACTTCAACTTGAATCCTGCCTGATCCTCCTCCAATTGAACGCCCTGATGGTGGCTGGTTCTCATTTTCAAATAATGAGAACCAAGAATGGGGAATCAACAATGAAGTGGCTTCGTTCTACGAACAAAAGCAAACCATTTTTTCCTTCTGACATACTCAACTTTGTTTGTGATTCTGTGCTACCTTTATTGGAGAATCCTTTCGCACATTTGTGGAGTTACAGAGCCCAATCGTTTCGATGTTGCTTGTGGTTCTAATTTTATATTTCGCTCGCATCCTTCATATAGATCGGACAGTTCTCTGCTCAACTCCGTATGGATGGATTGGTGTTTGATGAAATTGGACTTTGATTTAAATAACAATCCCAAGCTCATACCGTGCCATCTGCTATGCTTTTTAACTGTACAGAATTTGAAGCAGCCATTCAGTAGTACTGGTGGCTATCCAATTGATACAAACGGAATGTATGCTGTGGCTCGTCGGTTTCAAGATGAGCCAAAGAAAACAGCTTCTGAATTTGTCCAACGTGGGAGCCTCATGAATTCACTGTACCTATTTCATGTCGACACTATTCATTCTGAGCTGGCAGTTGTCCCAGAGCAAGGAAAAGATGGCTCCATAACCAATTGTGATTGGCTAGTGATATCAAATCGTATATCGTGGCTCAATTTCTTTGAAAGCAAAAATGCTGCTACACCACCGTCTTATGAATGTTTGTACAACGCATGCACACTACAGGACAACATCCAGTTGGAACCATTTGAGATGGCATTGAATGATAACGAATCCAGTGATTCTCTATCCAGTTCAGAGAGCGAAAGCTTGGACAGCAGTTCCGATTGAGTAGCAAGGGTTAATGTAACGGCTAACTTTAAACTATTGTTTAATATTACTATAGAGGGTTAGCTCTAAGCACAGTTTTGCGAGATACATATGCACTCATAATATAACACCCTTCGAATTCGGGATTCGAACAGCTATGTAATACTAATGGATTGAACAATAGAGTATCTCCCGTCCTCAATGGAACTTTCACTCCATACGTGGGGAAGACAAAATAATAAATAACCTCGTCAGCAGACACTTCCGCTGGAGCAATGACTGTCAAACAAGTGTAGTACATGTCATCGTCCACATGGCATCTAGAATGGTAGTTGCGACCGATCGAAAATGCTAATGCCTGCTGCCCAATTGCATTTAGCTTTGTACGAGACAGAATCTGAGACAACACATCCATTTCCTCTTCAACAAACGGTTCCACGTCAATTAAACTATGATGCATATGCTTCACAATTTCAACTGTTGTCTCTTCTAGCTCTAGTTTGATGCTGGGATCGACATGACTTTTGAAAACATACTCACCAATATTTGAATCCAATCTTTCTGGTCGAATTCCAATGATAGCATAATCATCATTGATACTGCCCCACTTCACCCCTCTTCCAACGGTTGGTTTTGCTCCAACAATGGCAGGAGCAAACTGTCTCAACAATTCGATATTATTCTTGGAAGCGAGGTGTCGTTCCGCAAAATGGCGTGAAACTTTGGCAAAAATTCGCAATGATGGTTTAGAATGATCAAACGCAAGAATATGCTCATCCTTTGTACTATCCAACGTATTGTAGTTTTCGATTGACAAAGCCTGTTCCGGTTGATACTTCTTCTTTCCTCCTATCTTGCCACCCCAATCTGTCTCCATGTATTTACCTTCCACCACAGTTGCTCGGTATTTTTTTTTCAGCGCTATTGTACCCACGCAATCTTTGCAAGTTGAACGCCTATTCTTTTCCTTCTTCCTCGGTTTTATCAGAGACAAATTTGTATAAGTTTTGTGGCTTGTTGACACCGGTGCAGCAACCTTAAGAAAATTTGAAGACGTTTTCCATTGACTTCTGTATTCCTGTTGTCTCTTTGCTCTTTGTTTTTTGGCTCTTGCTGCAATGTTCTCTGGTGATCTTTTGAATCCCATTGTTGTTGGAGGAGACGAATTGCCGGAACGATCCCCGTAGGTGCAGAGATAACCGAAGGAATCGATGGTCGAACCTGCGAAGGAAGAAGTGATTCGATGACCGGATGGAGACAAAGAAATGGTGGAATGGGAGGAGCAAGGAATTCGTATTTGCACTCAATCCAAGTTGTTAGAGCCGTTGGAATTTTCTGGATAAGAAAAAAAACGGTGACGGCGACACGATGCGGCGACGTCGGTGTGGGCAAGGAGAACGTGCGGCGGAGGAACCAAAGAACGGTCGAGGAAAGGAAATAACCGGGGGGACCGAAGGAAAGGACCAAAGAAAGGAACGTTGGAGAACGGATGGTAATAAGTAACGGTCGTTGGAGGAACCGGCGTTGTCGGGAGAAGCGGCGATGACCGGAGGGAGAAAAAAAGAGAACCGGCGGCGTCAGTAGTAGAAGCGGCGATGACCGGAGAAAAGAGCCGAAGAAACTATTGTCCGGCGGAAGAGACGGGCGGAGAGAATTAACCGAGGAAGGGACCGAAGGAACGTTCTGCGGAGAAAAATTCGGAGTAAGAGGGAGATTGGAAGTGAGGCGCTCAACAGCGGGCTCGCGTAACAATCTCGGCGCTGGGTGGAAGGCCTATCGCTCAACAGCAATGTCCTCTGGCTGTGACCGGTCAGTGGAGGTGCTGATCGGGCGGAGATAGGCTCTTAAAGTATACGCCAACGCGTGAGTTATAAGGGTTGCTTCCCGGTTGCTTCGATGGTTCCCGGTTGCTTCGATGGTTCCCGGTTGCTGCTGTTGCTGTTGCTGTGGCCGACGTTGTTGCTGCTGTTGCTGTGGCCCGAGTATCTCTTCTTCTGTCAGAGGAACCAAAGAAAGGTTGCGGCGAAAGAACTAAGCGGAGGAGCCAACGAAATGACCAAGCGAAGGTGCGGCGGTCGTGTCCCCACCGAGTATCTCTTCTTCTGTCGGAGGAACCAAAGAATGGTTGCGGCGAAAGAACTAACCGGAGGAGCCAACGAAATGACCGAACGAAGGTGCGGCGGTCGTGTCGGGGGAATGACCAAAGGAATGATCTGTGAAGGTGCGGAAATGCCGATGCCGATGCCGATGCCGATGCCGATGCAATTGCCGATGCCGTTGTTGCCTGTTGCCGTTGTTGCAAATCGTACGCTGCCGCGAGATGTGTTGGAGGAGGAGGAGTGCAGTTGATGCCGATGCGGATGCCTTTTTCGTTGTTGCCGGAGGAGGAGGAGTGCTGTTGCTCTTGTAGTGCTCTCGCTGTGGCGGATTGCTGCTGCTGTTGCTTGCTGTCGAATCGACGTGTCGGTGCTCTTGCTGTGGCGGATTGCTGCTGCTGTTGCTATCGCTGTGACAATCATATGATAATTGAACAAAATGGGTGAGTATCTATTGATGTAGTAGAGTAAATACTAACAAAAGAATAATATAATCTACATGCCACTAACCAAGACTGTGCTGTTGCTGTTGCTGTTGCTGTTGCTGTTGCTGTTGCTGCTGTTGCCGACAATTGTTATTGCTGTTGCTGTTGTCGACAATTGCTGTTTTCGGATTGATCGCTGTTGTCGACGATTGCTGTTGGCGACGATTGCTGTTTTCGGATTGATTGCTGTTGCCGACGATTGCTGTTGGCGACGATTGCTGTTTTCGGATTGATTGCTGTTGCCGACAATTGCTGTTGCCGACAATTGCTGTTGCCGACGATTAAAAAACAACAGAACGACATTGTTAGAATAATGTTTCAACTTCTTTTGATTGGCAATTTCATTCCTTGTTGACATTTGTATGTTTACCGTTTATTCGTACCGTCGTTCCGACAATCGTCCGTTTATTCGTACCGTCGTTCCGACAATCGACCCGATGTAATTGTAGTTGCTGCCATAGAATACTTCTTACTCCATGTCACGAAAAACAGTATCTTGTTCCAGTTGATATAGAGGCAATGGATGCAGGTTCATTGATTTCAAGACGTATATGTAAGGCTGCAGTCCAAACAATATCTATCCAGCAATTTCCCTCTCGTCGATTGCTTTCTATTGTCATGCAGTACAAGGCCATTATTTCGGACTAAAATATCTGAGAACGGATCATTGTGCTCAAAGAGGGTCAGATCCCACGTTCCCGGACGGAGTGTTGATTGCAAGAACCAACACTCTCCTCAAATAAGTCGGATGTAAGAAGGCAGATTATGAAGTTTTTTTTTTAATTTTGTTGTGAGGTACGGTAGAAGAGATCATGAAGTGATTGTTTTTTTTTGTTGCAAGGTAGAAAAAATGATTTTTTTTTGTCGCGAGGTAGAAAAGAAAATTACTGTGTGTTTGTGTGAGAGAGATTTTTTTTTTTTCGCGTATGATTCGCGTATGATTTTCGATCGATCGATCGATCGAAGTATCTAGTACATCATGTAGAATTCTACATGATTTTGTACTAGTGTAGAATACTACACGTTTTTAGTATTAGATAAATTCTCAGTACTGAATCCGCGTAGGTTTCTACACGAAAAGATGTTTACTTCTTACTACATAATTTTTGGTATTGAATCCATGTAGGTTTCTACGCGAGTACATTTCTACACGTTTTTAGTACTTCATAATTTTCGTTACTCAATCCACGTAGGTTTCTACACGTGTACGTTTCTACGGGTTTTAAGTACTAGATATTTTGGGGTATTGAATTCGTTAGGGTTTGGGTTAGGGTTTAGGGTTAGGGTTAGGGTTAGGGTGTAGGATTTGACGCGAGATGATTATTACACGCTTGTTGTACAAGGCTTGTTGTACAAGAGAAACACTAGTAGTGTATCAACATGGTACAGGGGGGTAAAGAACTTGCGACAAGTCCACATATAAGAAAAAATAATTACTGAATTTGCGAACCAGATGTATGCTAGTATTTTTCTACGTAGTTTTTCTATCCAAATGGCACACAAGATAATATTTTGGGTGTAAATCCAGGGCACAAACTAACTTATTGGGTAATGACTCAAAAAGTATCGGGTCCAAGCCATAAATACATTCATCATGACTCATTCAATGCATATTGTAAACAACTTTGTCACATAGAATGCCCAAAATCTTAAGGTTTGACTCTACAAATGGCAATCATGGGGGTATTTTTGGTGCAATTCTAGGGCACAAACTAACTTATTGGGTAATGACTCCAAAAGTATCTGGTCCAAGCCATGAATACATTCATCATGACTCATCCAATGCATATTGGAAACAACTTTGTCACATAGAATGCCCAAAATCTTAAGGTTTGACTCTACAAATGGCAAACATGGGGGTATTTTTGGTGCAATTCCAGGGCACAAACTAACTTATTGGGTAAGGACTCCAAAAGTATCTGGTCCAAGCCATGAATACATTCATCATGACTCATCAAATGCATATTGGGAATTGATGTAGCAAACCGAATGAGGGGAATGGTAGTGAAGTACAGACCAGCCGGGGAACCACCTTGAGTATACAGCGCACGTACTTCGAGAAAGATCTCACTGTATCAGCAATCAGCAACATTGGTGCGTACGAACATTCCCTGTAGGTACACCAGTACAAATCTTACTGGGAATTCTGTAAGCATCGAATTCTGCAAGCATCGAATTCTGCAAGCGAATTCTGCAAGCGAATTCTGCAAGCAAAATCTGCAAGCAAAATCTCTGCAAATTACAGGCTAGCGCTAACAAGCGTGTAGAGGATTCCCCTAGCAGAATACAAGCCCAGCACAGCTCACTCTTTTGCTCCTAAACCGATTAGTAGTAGAATTAAATAGGTAACCCGTCCTGGTCCAATAGTTCTCCTATTGTACCTGTACGACAAGCCTATCTGTCCTGGTCCCCTAGCCTCTTGCCTAGTGTACCCGTACAGCAGTCTACCTGGTGGTCCCCTAGTTTTGCCTAGTGTACCCGTACAGCAGTCAGTCTCTTAACACACTCACACATCAACGGCTCCCCATTATCATTACAGCAGACCAAACGGCCTTGAGTACCCAAGCCTCCAAGCGTCTGCGAATCGATTACCAGTTGATTGACTCGGCCAACACGCTCCTCCCAGGCGACGGACAGATCTGCACCTCCTTGCACCTCCAGTTGATTTCTTGTGACACCAAGATACCGACTTCTCCGTGGTCCGCACCTCCAAGCGTCCGCGAATCAATTGGGTCACCAGTCTGATTTCTTGTGCCGATACTCCGCACCTCCAAGCGTCCGCGAATCCTCCGATAGTCCGCACCTCCAAGCCTCCACGAATCGATCGGGTCACCGGTCTGATTTCTTGTGACACCAAGGTACCGAATTCTCCGATAGTCCGCACCTCCAAGCGTCCGCGAATCCTCCGATAGTCCGCACCTCCACGCGTCCGTGAATTGATTTGGTCACCGGTCTGCACCTCCAGTCAATCAAACGGCCCACGCGCTACCCGACGTATCCGCACCATCTGCACCTCCAAGCATAGACTTAGAATCAGCCGCACCATGCTGACCTACACTGAGTATTACCAGAGCACCCCCAGTCCCCTTGGAGTGGGACCCACCCGGGACCTGGCCTACCAAACCATCTATGACTACTTTGCTGAGGAAACAGCCACCCCCATTCTCCTGGGCCGGCTCTTGGACCTCTTCGAACCAGAACCTGTGGGGACCCTAGGGATATTCCTGACCGACACCTTTGGAAAGGCGCGCCTCCAATTGGTGCATGGCCTTCGGAAGTACCCGGGGCCCTTGACCGCGCCAAGTACCAACAAGGGCAAGGCCTTTGGTTACCTGGATGACATCGAAGGCGATGCAGGAGAGCTAGTGCTAGTGGATGCTGCCCTCCTCGAGCAGGCGCCCGAGACCTTGGTGCTGTCCCTCGATCGCCACCTCGACGTCATCAAGCACGCTCACCATTCCCACATGATCCCCATGGTGCTCGGCGATGATCCTCACATGGAAGTCATCACCCCCTTCAAGGCCTGCTTCATCCCCTTCCAATTGGTGCCCTTACTCCTAGGCAAGGGCCTGAGTCCAATCCACGCCTTGAACATCATCTACCCCTACCTTGACACACTCAACCTGGCACTCACTTGCGCCCCCCTACTGAATACCCTCCGAGCTGCTGGTACCGACCCCACCATTGTTGATGGAGGTGTCCACTTTGCCACACCCGGCACCCCCTTTCGAGGGGAGCCAGGTCTGACCTTGTACATGCGCAATCAGGTGCTATACCGGGACCTCCCGGGCTTGAAGAAACCCTCCCATCCGGGGCAGCCGCCGGCACCCAGCCAACCAGCCGGGGTAGATCCCACGCTGGCAGCTACCCTCACCGCCCTCGCCAACCAACAGCTCAAGCTCAGTGAGGGCTTAGACCAACGTCGCCCCCCTGCCACGGTCAAGAACACCTGGGGCCCCTTGTATACCCAGCGCTTGCTGCTGCTGTGTGGCAAGCTTGAGGAAGCCGACCTACCCCCCATATACCAAGCCTGGGCACAGAAAGGCAAACACGAGAAGACCCATATGATCTTCCAGAGCCAGGTAGCCACGTGCGCCGCCGAGTTCCTCATCCAGGCACCCTTGGTCACCACGGCGGCACTCAAGAAGTTCCAAGATGGCAACTTTCATGGAACTGACCCCTTTGACGTGGCGGACGGCATACTCCCTTTAGCTTTCACTCCCCCCGGTGGATCTGCCGCCTCCTTGAAGCGGGAACAGGAAGCTGCAGCCACTGTGGCGGCCTACGACACCATGATCTCCACCGAAGGCAACTCCCTCACCTTGAAGGACTCCCTCGAACTCCAGAAGACCAAGGCCTACCTACCCATCGACTGGACTGAAGCTACCACCCAACTGGAAAGCTATCTCGCCGTCCTGGCCACCATTCTAGGCATGCATCACCCTGTCGTGCAGGGCTACCAGAATGGCCTCGCCAAGCTCAAGCTCCAGCAAATGCCCCTCCGCCGAGCAATTGCCAATGAACTAGGGGAGCTCATCACTCCCTCCATTGTGGTATACTACTTCCAAATCCGGGTGCGGGGTTGGCTTGAGGAACAATGGGAATCAACATTCACTGTCCCCTCCCCCGACTTTGGGAAGGACTTCCAAGCCTTCCGTATCACCCAGAACCTCTACTGGCTCCCCAATGTCACCAATGTGCCGGCTCTGAGGCACCTACGTCACGTAGCCGCCGTGGCTGCCCCTGCTGCAACCCCAGGCACCCCCACGCCCGGCAAGACTACCCCCAGCCCCAACCAAGGCTCCGCCGGAGGTGCCCGCGTCTCCAACCCCAACCTGGATCCCCGGCTACAAACGGCGGGGGTAGCCAACAAAGTCCTACGCGCCCGACTGAGGGAAGTCATGGCTACCATGAAAGAAAAAGGTACCATTCCCTTGTCTCGTCCAGATGGCAACGAACGCTGCCATTCCTATCACCTTCGAGGAACCTGCTTCACCAACTGCAGGAACATCCAGGACCATGGCGCCATCACCACCAGTGAACAGGACCAAGTCTGGGCTTGGTGCCAAGCCGCTTTTAATGTCTGACCGAATGGCAAGCGCCCCTTTGGCGCGTTGACCCTGCCCTCTCACTCACCGAGGGGGGCTCTGCCTTCCTCCCGACGACTCCCTATGCCTCCCTCTCCGCCCTTACGAATCACACAGGAATTAGGTAAGCACAACCCGCCCACGCGCGCATGTACCCCTCTCGCTGTGTATGTGCCTCCCCAACTTTCTACAGGTTCAACGACCCCCCCCTCCCCCCCACCTACTCCCGCATCCCTAGTCCCTACTCCGGCTTCGGCATCCCCTCTCCTTTCCTCCACGCCCACCTTGTCCTTGCCTAGGCCCGAGCTCCTCGTCACTGCCAAGTTGCCTAGGCCCAAGCGCCTAGTCCTCCCCACCCACCCATTGCCTAGGACAGAGCTCCTCGTCACTGCCCCCCCGTTGCCTAGGCCCGAGCTCCTCGTCAACCCCACCAACCCATTGCTTAGGCCCACCCCCCCGCCGACGCCTACGCCAGAGACCCTCCGCCCGGCCCCACTCTCCGTTCCCCTCATCACTACCTCCCTCTACCCCGTCGACTGGCTCGACGTGCACATCAACCGGGCTGTCACTGTCTACAACAACAGCACCAGCTGGGGGGACTTCATCCGGACCATCCGAGGACGGGGTGACATCCATCCTGACGTCGCCTCCATCCCCCACCCCGCGGGGAGCCTCCTTGCCCGCTATGGCAAGGACGGCACCCCCGCCTCCATGTCTGGACCCTCGTGGGATCCACCTCGCATTGCAGCTGCCCTCCACCGGGGTCCGCACCAATCCTCCCACCAGGGCATTGACTTCCTTCGCGAGGAGTATGCCGACATGATGGACAAGCAACAATGGACTGTTCTCCCCGCCAGCCTCATCCAGGACCTACCCGGACTCCGACTGAGCCCCCTTGGCTTAGTCCCCCAACGAGGCCGCCGCCCACGCATGATATCCGATTACACCTACTCGGACGTCAACCAAGACACCGTCCCTCTTGCCCCTGCCGACGCCATGCAGTTTGGCCGGACACTCCCGCGCCTCCTCACCAAACTGCACCGCGCCAACCACAGATTTGGTCCCGTGTATATGTCGAAGATTGACCTTGCCGATGGCTTCTACCGCATCCGATTGCACCCTGACGACACCATGAAGCTCGGCGTCCTGTTCCCCTCTCGCCCTGGGGAAGCTCCACTCATTGGCATCCCCCTCACCAACCCTATGGGGTGGAAATCCAGTCCTCCCAACTTCTGTGCCTTCACTGAAACCGTTGCGGACTTGGCCAATGCCACTCTTGCCACCGGGCTTGCCGAGGCCCGGCTCACCCCCCATCGGTTGGATCTCCCCTCTGAAACCACCCCCAGCGCGCCTCCCATTGAGCCACCCGCTCCACCCCCCCTGGCGCCGCCTCCTCCTCCCCCTACGGCCTCCACGCCGCCCCTCAGCCCCCCTAGTAGCACCACTCCCAGCAAGTCGCCGGTTCGCTACTGGGATGTCTATGTGGATGACTTCTGTGGCCTTGCCCAGGGCAACCAATGGACACGCCGCGCCATCAAGCGCGTTCTCTTCCAATCCCTTGACACAGTCTTCCGGCCCCTCGATGCCACTGACACTCCCTTCCGGCAGGAACCTGCTTCCCTCAAGAAAATGCTCCAAGGGGACGCCACTTTGACCACCAAGAAAGTCATCCTCGGCTGGCTCATCGATTCCGTCAACAAAACCATCAGCCTTCCTCCCCATCGGGTGGCCCGCCTACAGGAGATTCTCCACTCAATCTCACCCACCCAGCGCCATGTCCCCATCAAGCAATGGCACCAAGTCCTTGGGGAGCTCCGGTCAATGGCACTGGCCATTCCGGGCTCCATTGGCCTCTTCTCCGTTCTCCAAGAAGCCTTCCGCCACCAGGAGCCAGGCAGGCAGCGCCTCCGGCTCACCAAGCGCGTCCACAGCTTCCTTCGCGACTTCCAATGGCTTGCCAATGATCTCTCCAGCCGGCCTACCTCCATTGCCAAACTCGTCCCGGATCCCTTCCCTGCCACCTTGGGCGCCTGCGATGCTTCAGGTTTGGGCATGGGGGGCCTCCATTTTGTCCCCCTTCCCACGGGCGCCGTGCAGCCCGTCATGTGGCGGCATGCGTTCCCCCCGTGGATCTCAGCCCAGCTCGTCTCCTTCGACAATCCTGAGGGCTCCATCACCAACAGTGACCTTGAGCTCGCCGGTTCCATTGCCCACAATGATATTCTGGCTCAGGCTGCTTGTGTCCACGCCCGCACCACCCACAACTGCTATGACAACACAGCAGCTGTCTATTGGCAACGCAAAGGCGCCACGACCACCACAGGCCCTGCAGCCTACCTCCTCCGGCTCCAGTCTCTGCACCAGCGCCTCTTTCACTATGTCCCCCTTAGGGATTACATCCCGGGCCCCGCTAACCACCTGGCGGACCTCCTCTCTCGATCTGAACTCTCTGACACTGCCTTGCTCCATCACTTTAACACGACCTACCCACAGGACTTGCCCTGGACCTTATGCCACCTTCGGCCGCCCATGCATTCCGCGCTGACCTTAGCGCTGTCCAGAAGACCATGCGAGCCTCAGTCACTGAGCTCTATGCCAAGCGCAAGGATGCCCATTGGAACCAATGGGTTCAATTCTGTTTGTCTCAAGGCTTTGACCCGCGCCTCCAGTCCATTCAGGATCCAATCCCCATCCTCCAAGTCTTTGCCAAACGACTCCATGATGGAAACCTCTCACGTAGCCACAAGCCCATCCAATCTTGCACAGTATCAGACACCATCCGGTCAGTGGGCCAGACGCTCGCCCGCCTGGGGTCCAAAGACCCTCGAACCGACTCCACAGGCAGTCTTGACTTCCGGCTAACGGCCCAGTTCAAGGCATATGCCAAGCTGGACCCGGCCCCCTCGCGGGTCAAACCGGTCCCCGTCACCCTCGTGATGCATGCCCTCCACTTTGCATACCACGAGTCCCCTTCCCCCACCCGACAAGCCATTGCAAACATGATCTGCATCGCCTTCTTTTTCTGTCTCCGCCCTGGTGAGTACACTGGTACTACCACGGATGACCAAGCCTTCCACCTACAAGACGTCTCCTTCTACCTTGACTCCCGCATCGTCCACCACGATGGCCCTGCGCATGAGCTCCAAGCTGCTACCTCTGTCACCCTCACCTTCACCACCCAGAAGAATGGCGACAAAGGGGAAGTAGTGGCGCATGCCAGGAGTGGTGACTCACTATGCTGCCCCGTTGCCGCCTGTGCGCGCCAAGTCCTTCACCTCCGAAGCTGTTGCTCTTCCAGCGCTCCCTTCGGTCCCTCCCTCACGCTTGCCAGTTACTTCGACAATGGGGTCCTTACCCTTGTTCGCGCAGCAACTGTCACTTCCTCCCTGAGAGTCTATGCCCAGACCCTCTACCCTACCACTGGCATTGCCCCGGCAGCCATCTCTGCTCGCTCCCTTCGCGCGGGTGGGGCAATGCCCCTGCTCCAGGGCAAATGCGACTCTAATGTCATCAAGCTCCTTGCCAGATGGCACAGTGACTGCATGATGCGCTACTTACATCAGCAATCCCTCCCCATCTTCAAGAATCTTGCCTCTGTCATGTTCAACAATGGAACATACTCCTTCCTGCCCGAGGAATGGGTTCCGGCTGCGGACCCCACTCCTGCTGGCAGCTCTCTTTGAGGCACCCTGGCGCCTCTTCCCTCCCTCACTCTGCTCCAAGCTTACGCGCGCGCTCACGCTCGCGCTCACGCTCTCCACGCCGTTCCCACCCGGTGGCTTATGGCCCATTGGCAGAAAAGGCTTAACAGCCAGAGGCTTAACCGCCCAAGCTGTTAAGCCCGACTGTACGCCGGTGTGTGTGGGCAAAGCAAACTAAGGGACCGGCCTCTGGACAATACCACCAGAGTTCCGGATCCCCCTCTAGCCCTGCTTAACCCACCAACCCACCAATGAACTACAAGCATTTCACATCCATTACTACAAGTAGGTTAGCTACTGAAGCTATCACAAACGTAGCGCGTGATAGCAACTTTGTCACACAGAATGCCCAAAATGTTGTGGTTTGACTCTCCAAATGGCAAACATGTGGGTATTTTTGGTGCAATTACAGGGCACCACAAACTAACTTATTGGGTAATGACTACAACAATATCTGGTCCAAGCCATGAATACATTTATTATGACTCATCCAATGCATATTGGGAAAAACTTTGTCGCACAGAATGCCCAAAATTTTGTGGTTTGACTCTCGAAATGGAAAAGATGAGGGTGTTTTTGGTGCAATTACAGGGCACAAACTAACTTATTGGGTAATGACTCCAAAAGTATCTGGTCCAAGCTATGAATATATTCATCATGACTCATCAAATTCATATTGGGAACTACTTTGTCACAGAGAATGCCCAAAATGTTGTGGTTTGACTCTCGAAATGGAAAAGATGAGGGTGTTTTTGGTGCAATTCCAGGGCACAAACTAACTTATTGGGTAATGACTCCAAAAGTATCTGGTCCAAGCCATGAATACATTTATTATGACTCATCCAATGCATATTGGAAACTACTTTGTCACAGAGAATGCCCAAAATCTTAAGGTTTGACTCTACAAATGGCAAACATGAGGGTATTTTTGGTGCAATTCCAGGGCACAAACTAACTTATTGGGTAATGACTCCAAAAGTATCTGGTCCAAGCCATGAATACATTAATCATGACTCATCAAATGCATATTGGGAACAACTTTGTCACACAGAATGCCCAAAATGTTGTGGTTTGACTCTCCAAATGGCAAACATGTGGGTATTTTTGGTGCAATTAGTACAGGGCACCACAAACTAACTTATTGGGTAATGACTACAACAATATCTGGTCCAAGCCATGAATACATTCATCATGACTCATCAAATACATATTGGGAAAAACTTTGTCACACAGAATGCCCAAAATGTTGTGGTTTGACTCTCCAAATGGAAAAGATGAGGGTGTTTTTGGTGCAATTACAGGGCACAAACTAACTTATTGGGTAATGACTCCAAAAGTATCTGGTCCAAGCCATGAATATATTCATCATGACTCATCAAATTCGTATTGGGAAAAACTTTGTCACACATAATGCCCAAAATGTTGTGGTTTGACTCTCGAAATGGAAAAGATGAGGAGGGTGTTTTTGGTGCAATTCCAGGGCACAAACTAACTTATTGGGTAATGACTCCAAAAGTATCTGGTCCAAGCCATGAATACATTCATTATGACTCATCAAATGCATATTGGGAACAACTTTGTCACACAGAATGCCCAAAATGTTGTGGTTGGACTCTCCAAATGGCAATAATGGGGGTATTTGTGGTGCAATTACAGGGCACAAACTACATTATTGGGTATTGACTCAAAAAGTATATAGACCAACAAGCCAGGAATACATTAATCATGACTCATCAAATTCATAATGGGAACAACTTTGTCACATAGAATGCCCAAAATGTTGTGGTTTGACTCTCCAAATGGCAAAAATGAGGGTATTTTTGGTGCAATTCCAGGGCACAAACTAAATTAGTGGGTAATGACTCAAAAAGAATATGATCCAAGCCATGAATACATTCATCACGACTCATCAAATTCATATTGGGAAAAACTGTGTCACACAGAATGCTCAAAATGTTGTGGTTTGACTCTCCAAATGGCAAACATGGGGGTATTTTTGGTGCAATTTTAGGGCACAAACTTACTTATTGGGTAATGACTCAAAATGTATCTGGTCCAAGCCATGAATACATTTATTATGACTCATCAAATGCATATTGGGACCAACTTTGTCACACAGAATGATATTATTTTCCTTCTGAATCCGATTCGTTGAGAGTCTGATTCAAAGGCTTCTGACGAACAGCAACGCTGCGTTAGTGTGTTAGTAGACGAACGATTGTACTCTACGCGTGACAATTGTGGTTGGATACTTTCGGCAACGGATAATCGGACTACAGGCGAGACTAGGGAAACGCCAGATCTCCTCTTGCTGTGACTTATTCAGATTGCAGCGAGACAGACCTTAGTATGTAGATTACAAGTAGTTGGTAGCAACTAGTGTGAATTTTGGGATATAAATCAGTTGAATGTTAAAAGTATGAGATAAAGTGAAATCTTGCCGAAATGCAAGATATCTCTTTTATTGAGATGAATACGTTGCAACTGCTGTTGCGTAGTGCTGAGATTACTCGCTGATTATTTCCGTACATGTATTAGTCGTTGACCATATATATTTGTATGCATGTATATGTATTGTGTGAGAATCACATGCCAACGGTTTTCTTCTCTTGTTCCGTTAGGAAGACTCCATGATATGTTTATCATTAAGGTCAGGAATTGCTCCCGTAGCTCGTGTGATATTTTATGAAATCAGAGTTTGCTCACCGAAGAACAATGGCAATATCGTAAGACAGGGATTGCTCACCGTTGATGCGCGATGGGAATCAATGCGCCGTGGGAATCGATATGCCGTGGGAATCGATTACTTAGATGGATACGGGACTCATTGATTCGTACGAATAGGAAATTTACCCTTTGGTATTTCTGGTCACGAAAGGAATTTAATACTCCCCATGTCTCCTTGTGAAGGGTCATCACGCTCTACATGATGCTTCCATCATCCTGAAGAAGGTCGCCAGTATTACCACAGAAGTGGAAGATGGGCCTGAGCAGTGGATACACAACTGAGTGACTCCAATGCTTGGTGAGAATGTCTGCACAGTTATCCTTACCTGGGATGTGCATCATTAAAATGAAACCTCTCGCTATCATGCTTCGTACGTAGTGAAACAACAGAATTTTATGACGCTTGTGCAACCTTGGTTAAGGGAAGGTTGACGTTTGGATCATCTTTTCATTGTCACCCCAAGAGTATGAGACATCATGGACTTGTGTTCCTAGGTATCGGAATGAGTGGCGTAAATCGACGATCTGTTCGATGCAAGTCCTTCCTGCAACAAATTCGGCTCCAAAGGTGGCTGTCTCCGTAGTAGACTGCTTCTTCGAGAACCACATCATGGGAGTCTTGTTCGCGAAATGAAGAATGCCGGTTACTGCCTTACCACTGAGAATATCATGCATGAGGTTGGCATCATAGAAGTGTGTTAACACTACTGTCTTTCCAAGCGGTGCAGGAGCATCGTCGGGTAGCTCTTCAGAATGCTCCCCATAGACGGTGTTGGACCAATCGATGGAGTCGGGTTTAGTCAATATAAAATCGGGTGGTTCCACGCGGAATCTGATTTTACAATGTCTAAACTTGGAGATATATCCATAGATACGTTTTGCACGTTCGAGATGCCCATCTCGTGGCTGAGCTCTGAAACTTGAGAGCGTCATCACGGCTGTTTGTACATCGAAACGGCCAATAGCGATGATCCATTGTAGTGAACCGATCATACTTTGGTATTTCTGTATACTGGTTTCTTCAAGAAAGGCTGAGGAGTCCAATTCAGGATGATCGTTCTCCGCAATGGGTGATTGGAACCTAGTGCTAGGTTTGCATCCGAACATTTGTTCGTAAGACGCTTCCATCTTTTCGATGAACTTTATGGGATTCATGCATAGAACACCATGTTCGTCGCGCTCAAATCCACAACCTAAGTGAAAGTTCATAGGTCCGGATCCCTTCAGTTTGAAGTTATATGGTGACGATTGCAATATCTTCAAGAAGGAATTGGGATCTGCCATGCAGAGACATAGGTCATCGACATATGTGCATATAAGCTCATATACACGTTCACCATGCTTGTTCGTTCCGGGTTTGAGGAATATTTCCGGTTCTGCGCGGGATCTTTCGAAGCCGAGTTCGATGAGACAAGCCGCGAGTAAGTCTCCAAAGCACTTGCCTGAAGACCTGAGACCATATAGGGCTTTGTAAATGATCAGCAGGTGACCCTCCAGCGATCCGAATTCGGGACCTGCCTTGATGCATACTTTCTCGCAGGTGACTGCTTCTAAGTAGGCGTTACCTATGTCGGTGCCCCATGCTTCTAGGTCGTTGAGTTCAGCTAGGAATAGGCACATACGTAGGCCGCGGAGAGATACGACGCCTGCGTAAACACTGTGGATAGGGGCCTCAGTGAGATTACCGTTAGCAACGAGGCGAGCCTTGTGTCTTCCGTCGTGCTTGACAGCGTATATCATGTGTACCTTGATCTGTTGGAATCCCGGGGGAATGGAGCTTGTCTTGTACACGCCTTTATCAATGAATGTATTGTACTCATTGAGTTGTGCCATTTCCAGAGTGGTGGCATCTTCCCATTTGGTGTTCCCGTT
Source organism: Pseudo-nitzschia multiseries (assembly GCA_037355745.1). NCBI lineage: Eukaryota > Bacillariophyta > Bacillariophyceae > Bacillariales > Bacillariaceae > Pseudo-nitzschia > Pseudo-nitzschia multiseries. The sequence goes on along the minus strand of CM074784.1, from coordinate 5,635,135 downwards.
GGCTTGATCAAATCAGAGGGCTTCTTCGTGGTTACGAGGCACTTTGAATCCATATTGATACTGCGGAGTGGTACGGAAAGAACGTAGTTTGGCTTGGTGCACGAGTCGATCAAGTTTCTTGGTTCGTCGGGCTAGGTTGGTGATTCTCCTGAGACGTTTCCAACCCGGGAGGTCAAGCAAGTTGTTGTCTTTCCCATATTTTGCAACGGTGACCGGGTCATCAGCCGCAATTTTGGCCAGAGGCTCATATGTGCGTTCCATATTCTCCCATTCAATCCAGAGGTTATACTTGGAACCTTTGTATTGAGGATGCTTGTTATCCAGTGGACCTTGGTGTCCTAGGATGCGGCGAAACGACCAGAGTTTGCCGTCTTCTTGTGTTGAATCACGATGTATGTAATTCATGACATCATTGTATGCAATGATATCATCGAGTTCGTCATCGGAGTGTTTGCACTTGAACTTGATGAAGTCTTTGTTGCGTTCAAGACTGTCTTCAACATCGACGATGGTAAGACGTTTCCGAGTGCCATCTGGATTGGTTACAAGGAAGGAACGTCCTTGTAGATCGGCAATCGGGATCGTAGGAATGGTAATGGGTTTACCGTCATCGTCAAATTGTGCGTTACCTTCTTTGTCAGTAACAACTACCTGTGATGGGTCTACGGAAGGAGTAGCGGGGTTGGTGTGTGGAGTTGCGACGTCACTAACATCAAAGTATGCTAATTCCGGTGGGTCAAAATCATCTTCAGTAAGGAGAACGCCGTCGGATGTCTTGCTGAAGATGTGTGTCGTAGGAGGACCATCAAGACTCTCCCCATAGTTGTTAGGGAGTGGAGAAGGTGACCAGCTTGGGCTGTCATCGACCTTCTTATAAAGAATGCTCGGTAACGAGGGGTGGGCGGGTGGTTGAAGAATTGGTTGAGTGCCAGATGCGTGGGGCGTGGTATCTGGTTGTTTGTTGGGTGCAGATGGAACGGTGTCATCGGCGGTGTCAGAATCAGCGGGTGAAACGCTAGGGGGAACTGAGCTGTTTGGTTTTGTAGACTCGTCAATGAGTTTATTCTGATTGGTATGCTCCCCATGTTTGAATGCTGGAGCTTCGCCAGTGGCGTATATACGGGGTAAGGAATCTTTTGCGTTACGCCATTTGATGAAACCATCATCAGTAAATAGGCCCGCGCGTTTGTTACGTGACTCAGGTGTAAGAGCAGATCAAACACCGGACCGGTCAAGTAACTTGTTGGTAACTGGATCCCAGATTCGAAAGCAGAGTCCATTGCCAACATGTTCGGCGATGCCGACGAAATGACCTAGGCGTTCGGTAGATTTGGTACCAAAGGGAGAGTCATTGGTTTTGAAATACACAGGTTCAAACCAGAAGAAACTGGTGTATGCGCTGATGTCGCCAAGTGTACCCGTGGCAATGAAGATCGGTTGTTTATCAGACAGCGTAGGATCAGAAACAACATTGAGGAGACCCGCGACGTATGTCATGCACAGTAACCACATGTGTGGTGGTGTGCCGGTACGATCCATGACGCGATTGACAATGCGTTTGAACGTTTGGTATCGTCGTTCGAATTGATTCTGATGTTGATGATACGGTTCACTTTGCCAGAGTTCAATCCATAACATTTTGAGGTAATCCATGACCTTCTTACTGGATTGATAGTTACCGTGGTCGCAAAGGAGGCGGATGGGCCTGCCCCATTTTCGGACAAAGTTCTGAAAGCAGGATAGGAAATCGCCGGTGGTACGCATTTCCTCAACGTGTATAATATGTGATTTGCGGCCAAAGAAGATCTGAGCAATCTTGGAGCCACCATCAATTGCTGGGACATCTGAATAGACAGTATCGGACATAACATCGTCATTGAAGGGGCGAACGTTCATGGCCGGTTGAGGGGAATGAAACCGTTTGAAAATGTTACCATCAGGGCTAACCGCTAACGAACCGTATTGGGTTGAGTTTTCAAATGTAGCTTTGATGCGATCGGTGGAAACCCAACAAAAGAAAGGTTTGAGGGATAAGTAGTCATGTTCGTTGGGGTATCTTTCACGGGGCGTAGCTGCAATGCGTGTAGTGTCACTGGCTGTACAATCTGTCGGAAACGCAGTGACTGTTCCAGAGACTGCGGGTAGCGCGCAGCATGCGAGACGTTCTTGATGAGCGTAGTCGGTGGAAGTAAGCCAAAAGGAGCGATCGTTGGTCCTATGATCATCAATAGGAAGAAAGGGAGATCAAGTGGAATGGCTGGAATACGAGCTGAGGGATGTGACCGTGGAGGACCCCGGAGAAACAGAGATATCTAATCCTTCAAGGCAGCGTGGGTTCCCATATTCGTCGTAATCGGCATAAGGGAGTTGCTGTGGTTGGGGAGGATATTTCTGGAGAAATTGTTCATCCTTCGCACTGATCGTGGTATCAAGAACAGATGGGTCCCAATGTTGATCGAATGTCATGATAACATGTGGTAGCGTGTCAAATTCAACAGTCGTATACTTTCGCATCGCAAGGTATGGTAAACCGTGTCGTATGCTAAGAGGCAGTGCATAGCCATCGGAGGTGGTGATGACCTGACCTCCGCCTGCTTTGATGGACGTGTCGTCGACAGTGGAAAAATATGCTTCCATCTGGCCGGATGACAATATAGAAGGATGTCGTCCTGTATAGGCACACTCATTGAAAATGAGAATGACGGGGCCTCTGTTCGACATGGAATATGCCCCGCATGTAGCAATGGGAATATTTTGTACCTGATGATTGCTAATGCCTGTGACGTTAACATATCGTGGTGGGATATCCTTGGAGATGAGACACGCATCATTACCGATGATGCAGCCATTTGCGCCGCGATTGACCATGGCAAAACCAGGGCTAGTAACCGTAGTTTTGTGTATACGGTATGTGTATGACGTTACGGGACCATCATTAGGAAAGGTGAGATCATCCTCGGGAGTATACCACTGGTGAAAATTGGCGGAATATGATGGTGTTCCCACAGGTATTTGGGTGTCACCGTCCTTTTTGTACTGAATGTCAGGGTTGTCTGAAAGGAATCGAGCGGGATGCGCGGGTGACACGGAAGACTTGAGAGGTTGCTGGTCCTTAGACGAAGAGGTCGTTGATTTGTATACACCTAGGGATGCATGGAAAACACCTCTACGATCATTCTCTACAGCAGGATGAAGGTCTGCTGCGGAATTGGCATGCTCATCCTTGGTCGAAGTATCGTCTTCTCGAAATGATACCGAGTGTTCATGTTGGTATGCCTTCCGGGTAATGGGTTTGACACTGTTGGGGTCAGGTTGGTCCGCGTTAAGTAAGTCGTGTCGCAATGAGGCAACCACGATTTTCTTGCCTTCCGGAGAAAAACTGAGCCAACTCTTCATGTCCTGACGTGACAAGGCCTTCCATATGTTTGTAGGCAATCTTGTGGTAGGGTCAGGGGTATGTCCAGTCTTAAACACAGCATAATCTTGATAGTCTCCTTCAAATTCGATGGGGAGAGCATAGTCATCATGGTTTTGGCTCGATTCAGAGGAAAAATCATGAACGTGCGCACGTACGGTCGGCCGAGGAGCAGACATCGCGGACTGGGAATCAAGTCGAGTTGCTTCGAGTAAGAGCGTGATTTTAAGATCGTGGATGGCAGCGGCTTCGGCAACTGCATCCGTTACGGTGCTATTCGTCCCACCTGGATCCTTGACTTTGGCAAACTGTTCGCTTAGCTGGAAGCTGGAATAGCATGCCTGACACAATGCTGATTTAACAGTATGGTACTCAAGGGGCTTGTTGGGAGGACGGAGCTTGTTGAGGTGATTCAATTCATCAAACCAATGTGTGATGAATTTCACTTTGGATTCCTTCCAATTGTTGAGGTTCAACTTGAGCAACGCTTGTAGCTGAGTCGAGTTGTCGTATACCTTTGCTTTTGATTTGCTATGAAGGTTTACGAAATCGAAGTATGCCTTGCGTCCATCACGAGTGGTAGAATGACTGTGTACACATGATGCAGAAAGGTCACTCTTGAAGACTTCCAACATTAGTACCCAGAAGAAGGCACACTGCTTGACGAAGAGGTCACGGGTATAACCCAGAAGCGTAGCTGGAGGCCAAGTTTCATCGAGGAATGTCTCTGTATCGATGTCGTATGCCTCGAGTTTAGCTTTGAAACCGACGAGCCAGTGTTCGAATCTCGAGTCATTCGTGAGGGGTGTAAAGGACTTTTCATCTCGTGCTTTTCGGCACCATGATTTGTACTTTACCTGCTGAGGTGACTTTTTGTTACTTCCCGCTGGAGGAGGTGGTGGGTTCAGAACAGATTCGTTACGCAAGCGTTGGGCACGTTCTTCGCGGAATGACTGGAACTCCCTGTATGTATATGACTTTACATCCTTCCAGTTCCTATCGTCTTCTTCTAGAGCGACATCGTCTTCTTGTAGGTCGATAGCGAAATCCGCAAGTGCTTCTATGCTCCTTTGAATGGATCGAGGGATATGCGTTGGCAATCCTCCCTCCGTATAGGTAAGTTCGCGTGCAAAATCCGGTTCGATAAGTGCGTCGAGGAACAACTTCCACTCGCATAATCCGCCTTCTTTGAGAGCTAGGCACAACTTGCTAGTAATCTCACTTGTTACGTTGAGTAAGGATACGAGTATCTTTCTCATATCAGTATCGAAGCTGGGAAAGCGGTTGATAGTGGTGACTTTGGCGTCATTCTTCTCTTCGCCTCCGAGTGCATTGCCGGGCATCAACGGTATGTTCGGCATCTGTGGTGGTTCCGAGCCTTGGAAAGAATTGCGCGGTGACTGAGAATGGGAACTGCTTCGTGTACGATGTACGATGTGTGATGTGCATATGCCAGCGTAGGGATTGTATTCAATTCCGTTCCTGTTCCTTTTGTGTGCAAGCCTTCTTAGAGCTTGCGACTGTTAATCTATTATTTTCCTTCTGAATCCGATTCGTTGAGAGTCTGATTCAAAGGCTTCTGACGAACAGCAACGCTGCGTTAGTGTGTTAGTAGACGAACGATTGTACTCTACGCGTGACAATTGTGGTTGGATACTTTCGGCAACGGATAATCGGACTACAGGCGAGACTAGGGAAACGCCAGATCTCCTCTTGCTGTGACTTATTCAGATTGCAGCGAGACAGACCTTAGTATGTAGATTACAAGTAGTTGGTAGCAACTAGTGTGAATTTTGGGATATAAATCAGTTGAATGTTAAAAGTATGAGATAAAGTGAAATCTTGCCGAAATGCAAGATATCTCTTTTATTGAGATGAATACGTTGCAACTGCTGTTGCGTAGTGCTGAGATTACTCGCTGATTATTTCCGTACATGTATTAGTCGTTGACCATATATATTTGTATGCATGTATATGTATTGTGTGAGAATCACATGCCAACGGTTTTCTTCTCTTGTTCCGTTAGGAAGACTCCATGATATGTTTATCATTAAGGTCAGGAATTGCTCCCGTAGCTCGTGTGATATTTTATGAAATCAGAGTTTGCTCACCGAAGAACAATGGCAATATCGTAAGACAGGGATTGCTCACCGTTGATGCGCGATGGGAATCAATGCGCCGTGGGAATCGATATGCCGTGGGAATCGATTACTTAGATGGATACGGGACTCATTGATTCGTACGAATAGGAAATTTACCCTTTGGTATTTCTGGTCACGAAAGGAATTTAATAAATGATGCTGGAAATGTTGTGGTTTGACTCACAAAATGGCAAACATGAGTGTATTTTTGATGAAAATATAGGACACAAAAAGTCTCATTTGGTAATGACTACCAAAGTTTTTGTACCAGGCCATGAATGCATATCACATGACTTACGAAATGCATGTTGGGAACAACTTTTAAATGCATATTGGGAACAACTTTGCCACACACAGTACAGAAAATGATGTGGTTTGTAGATACAAATGGCACACAAGACAGTACGGTATGTTAGGTGCAGTCTACGAGATTCTACATGTGACTAGAGGATTGAAATACATAACCTTAGTGTTATCAAAAGTTTCCCTTCTGAAAAAATTATGGCGCGGGAGGGCTGGCTGCCACAGGTACGTGATCTACTTCTACAAATATATAACGGCACGCCCAAGCCAGACAACACACAGAAGAAGTTAGGGCAAACAACATAGTACAGAACCCACGGAAAATCTCTACACACAAAACAGCGTACACATACTACACGAAACACCGTACACACACACACACACGACACACACAACACAAAACACCGTACACAACCCGACAAAATTATTAGTACACACACAAAACCACACAAAAAGAAACACGTGATTCTTGATCAGCACCGTATTCAGAAAATAAAATAAAAAAATATGAATGCTATCGGAAAGACACGACGAAGCAAAAAATCCGAGGGGAAGACCCTTCGAAACAACAAAACCATCCGGCCCGGTGATCATCAAAATACAGGGGACAACAACGGTAAGAAAAAAAGAGTGAAAACAAACACCGCAATTACTAACAAAGTGTGTAACAGTAATACCACAACTATGAACGCATCAAAGGGCAACAGTAAAAAAAATGGTACCGACAACACAATTTCTACTACTACAAACATGGAAGAACAAAACACCATCAACCAGAGTAACGAAACAGCACTGAGCATTACCAACACAACCACCCCTACAGTAACAAGCCAACAGAAAGAAGGAACAAAAACCAATGTGGTAGAGAAAATATCTAACGGAGAATGCTGTGATTTAGAGGATGTTGCGGAACGTGTCATGAAAAAAATCCAATATGACAAATTGGCACAGGAACTGGCAAAACACTTACGGCAACAAGAGAGGGAACCACATATAGGGGTGGGAAAGGTAGTAATGGTACCTAAACAAACGGAGGCAACCATGCAGGGAGAGGGGACTGAAAATGCCGGCGACACAAGAGAACGAGCAGTAAGTACAATTACAGACGAATATGGGCTTATAACAGACAATGATATGCTTAAGGCTTTGAGTGATATGACTGAAACAGTGGACAAGCAGCTAAGGGATTACGTCAAAAAACATTGATACCACAACATGAAGTTCCCTATCAATGACAAGGTAACGGCGCATGTAATACAAAAAGCTGTTAATGCAAGTGCGGTTATGAAGCCACCAAATATTCCACTTGCGTCATTCTGTTCCTTTTACAGGAAACGAGTAGGGACAGTACTGACTGCATTGAGGCACAATTCACAAACATTAGCGAGAAAAAACTGGATAGGTAAATACAGGTGGGAGAATCGATTGTTGAAATTAGGAATTTGGGAATCTATTTTTGGTCCGACAACACTAACATGCTGCCCGTTGATACTGATGATACTTCCGTACAGACGATTACAGAAAAGGTCGAGTCCCTATCACATTCCCTGGTACTGTTGCAGTTATTGAAGACACAGAATATGAGGACACAGGTATTTTAAACCCTCAATACAGAACATACAAAGACGCGGAAGATGAAGATTTTTATTATTTTGTTACAAGAATCATGTCGGCAATCAATCCAACAAATTCAAATTTCAAACAACGGAAGGAGAGGCACTTGCTGAGTGATATATTTACTATAGCAGATGAAGCATTTGCATTGGTACTGATCTACAATGAGCATCATGTATGGGTGAACCAGCAGCAGCGAAAGGGTGATGCCACGATTTCGCGACAAAAAAAAATTCTGCGATTCAGACAGTGGAAGCAGAAATGGATGGATGGAGGAAGGACAAGAGTTGTTCAGTGACTTGTGCGACAAAATTGGCGAGATGCGAAAACACCCAGAAATAGGAAGGAAATTGGAAGAAATGATGAGGGACAGATTTAGGAACGAAAGTTCAACAGATTACACCAAGAAAAATAAGCATGGCGATGCAAATATTACTAGTAGCAGCTCCACTAATTGTAGTGGACCAAAAAAGAAAAAGAAAAGAAACGTCTATATTGATCCGGCAATAACAGCATCGATGAATGAAAGTTTATCTATTGGTGAACTAATGTAGAAAATAACAGTACATACATAATACAAACCTACTAATAATCTTGAACTTAATTTTGAGAATATTAGAAATTATGGAGGATTCGTAATACGTTGCAATAGGAATAACTCAAGCATAATAGAATCTACATTTTAAAAAGGGAATATTGTAGTTGAGAAATAGAATTCAAAATTAGGAGAGCAGTATCGAATTGTTATTTGGGAGATTAATATTTTAGAATTAATACTGAGTAAAGATTTCTTTTTTATTCGTGAAAAGAAGTAAGTGTTGTTGGTACGGAATAATAATTGGGTTCTGCTAGAGACTGAAATAAATTATTTTTATTCGAGAGTAGAGTAATGTGCATCACGCGCACAGAAATAGTGCTGAGTTTACATATACCCTTATACGATCGTCGCGAATTTCAGGGTGTACAGAAATATTGCCGTGTTAAAATCACGCACAAAATTTGTGCGCGAGAAGTAAATTCGAACCCCGCGAAACAGTTCTCGGACGTACAGGGCGCCCTGATACAGTAAAATTAAGAGCATCTCTATGAGCTCACTTCTCTTTAAATTTAAACTATTCGTTATACCTATCCGGTCGATTTTTAGAGCAACAACAAGCTAAACGCAAAAGAAGACTGGACAGCAGCGGAAGAACAGGCCGACACACTGAAACTCTTCAAGTACTTGAAAGAGATATGTTACAACAATAACAAATCATCTTTCTGTCCCCCTGTGGATGTGCTCATGAAGATGAAGAAGTTCCTTAGCTACTGCATTCCAAGATGCATCCAAGGACCCAACGAAGTATGTGGAAGAAATGCAAATGAGATTTGAAGTCATGAAAGCAGCAGGAATATGGATTGTGTCTGAAGAACTAAGCAGATACACCATGAGGAGAGTTTTCCCAGACAAGAAGTACAGGGACTATGCAGGGATGACTGAGGCGGATAAGAAGCATATCATCGAAGCGGCCAAACAGATCTTGCTCTCTGTACAGATTGTCGAGGGCCCCAACGGAAAGAACCACAGAAACCTACAAGGAACCCTGAAGGATGAATATTGCCTGAAAAAGGATGCATACCCAGCCAACACCTCCGAGCCGCTTGACATGTTCTTCAGGTTCAAAACAACAACAACAACAAAAAATCAAAAAAAACGAACAACAATAACAACAACAGCAACAACGGTAAAGGAACTCGCTTGGAGGGAAATGGCAAGCAAGGATCGGAAAAAGGCATACAAAGGAACGGCCTTTGTCACCAATGGAGAGACTACAATCAATGAGGCAGTTCAGGAAGCACATTAACTACTAATGAATGGAATTGCTGAAGGTGAAACATTTTGTGAGGAACTGTGTTTTTTGCAGATAAGCAACTGGAACTAATGACGGAGACCACCGACAGCGTAGTACGCAGAAGCACCAATAGGGAGAGCGACAATGAATACAGTGAAGGATCCATTGTTTCCAACACATCCGATGTCAACTGCTGGTCCATCAAGCCAAGCCCGTATGGCCACAGGAGTGAGGGCCCCAGGAGTGGAAAGCCCAGGAGTGAAAAGCCCAGGAGTGGGGAGGACAACCCATGGGTTGAGGAAACCGTTAGCAACAGCACTGAATTTCTATTGGCACAGAACCATGGCAAGCTTGATCCAAACCTCCTTTTGTTGGACAGCCAAGCTTCATGCAATGTGATCAGCAACAAATCATTGCTGAAGAACATTTGCTCATACCCCAACAATGGTCAGATTGTGATCCATTGTAATGCTGGAAGTGTTGCCAGAACAATGGTGGGTGACCTTCCCGGTTTTGGGATGGTGTGGTGCCTGGAGGGAGGAATTGCAAACATCCTGTCACTGGGCCTGGTCTCTGACAAGTATCGAGTAACACTGGACACTAGTATCTCCCAGTCATTCTATGTACACAAGGAGGATGGGACTATTTGAACATTTAACAGAGCAGACAATAACCTCTACATTTGCAATTTAAATGAACAGAATGAGGCAATCTATGCCATAACAACTGAAGAGGGGAAGAAAGAATCATACTCCAACATTGACATCAAAAGAGCCGAGAAAGCCCATCAGGCTGCAGGAGATCATGGGTTTCCCCAGCACTAAAGAGCTGTTGTGCATGATTGACAACAACCGACTTCAAGATTGATCTACTACAAGGAAGGATGTCCTCATGGCTGAGGATATCTTTGGAGTCAACACCAACATTGTGAAGGGGAACAAGACAGTCCGGAGGCGACCCAACCACATCCGGGATGAACCTTGTGGTGCTTGTACCACTTGAGGTATTAACCCGGTACAGAGACATCACCCTGGCAATCAACATCAACACAGTTAATGGTATCAAGTTTTTTCAAACCATATCACATGACATCCAATTTTGGACCAGCTGAGCCATCAATGCCGCTTGCCGCTCCACACTATTGAATTGTCTCAAGGCTGTCATTTGAATCTACCACAAGAGGAGTTTCTCTGTCACACAGATCTTTGGTGACAATGAGTTTGCCTGCCTCACTGATGAGCTGCTAATCATTGCCGACACCTATCACTCTACACGTGACTGCCTGGAATGAACATGAACCCCACATTGAGCAAGACAACTGGACAAGCAAGAAATGCTGTTGATGCACGTTCGCCGCAGTCCTATTTGACAAAATTCCCCGAGGATGGTGATAGAACTTGTCAATGGGGTTGATTTCTGGCTTCCACCATGACCAGCCGTCTGAACACCACTCTGTCTGCCTGTGAAATCATCACCGGAGAGAAGCTCAATGCCAATTGACACTACAAATTCCAATTTGGTGACTACGTGTTAGGACATAAGGATGCACAAGACAATACAATGAAACCGCGTGCAACTGATGTTATTATTTATCTACAACCATCTAGCAATAAGCAAGGTGGGTTTTTTCTATTTGATCTCAAGACTGGCCGTCGTATCAATCGTCGCTTGGCTACCCTTGCCCAGGATGACTGACACCATCATCCAATGCGTCCACTCACTTGCCACGGCGCAACAGGTCCCCAATGGGCTCCTGTTTGATGACCATCTTGGTCAAACCACCATCCTTGATATTGATGACAGCTCCTCCCTCGACCCAGCTGACGATGCCACTGACCCATCATACCGCCCTGACCTGGCCAATGACGCCACCATTGACACTGTCCTCACAGGAGTGTCCCTTGAAAGCCGAGGGAGTTCTATTTTTGAGGACACTGCCATTCAGTTGGTACACGATCAGGCCAGCAACTATGTGGAATCAGCAACAACAACAGAGGGTGCAGCTCCAACAGAGCCCGCCCCCATACTGGAAGATAATCTCGAGATTCCAAATGAAGCTCAAGCAATCGATGCCGCGCCTGTCATCCCTGTTACACACAATCAAACTGATCATGATGCGCCGACTGGCAAGCCGGCCAGCCCCAATGACAACCTGTATGATAATCAAGTCGGCGAGTTACATGAGCCGGATACCCCAACTAACGCACCAGACAATACCAAGGAGGGCAAGCCAGCATCGAATGAACCCCAATACAATCTTAGGCCCATGGTGCAGCGGACACATAACAAGTTTAAGGCCGGGGAAGGATATGAGCACACTACTCACCACCAATCTTTCTTCTCTGCTGGATTTTGATCAGCCGTAAAGGTTCTTGAAAAGGACTATCACGTCGTTGTTCTGGTAGCATCAGCACTAGAACAGTATAGCAACTTGGACGCAACACTATCCACCAAACAATATGGGGTAAAGAAGGGTCTCAAAATATTTGGTGAATTGGAAGTGGAGGCTATCCTAAGTGAAGCAAATGCACGACATGGAAGTGGTAGCACCCATTCACCCACAGGACATGACCAAGGAACAAGTACAATGATCACTCCAATACCTCATGTTCCTCAAACAGAAATGATGTGGAAAAGTGAAAGCCCATGGATGTGCAGATGGCAGATTGCAGCGCACTTTTATCTCCAAAGAGGAGGTCTCCTCACCCACAGTGTCCCTATATGCTCTCATGCTCTCTTGCCTCATCGATGCTATTGAAGAATGTGGACATGGCCACAGCAGACATCCCAGGGACATTCCTAAAAACCCCAATGCCTGAGGATGAGGAAGTATTCATACCACTAGATGGAACTATGGCTGAACTGCTGGCGCAGATTGGTCCACAACTGTATAAGCAGTTCCTTGTCAACCAAAATGGTTGCAAGGTTATGTTTTTAAAAGCAAAGAAGACAATCTATGGCACACTGTAAGCAGCAATACTCTTTTGGGAAAAAGCTGGTATCTTTCCTCACTGCTTTAGTATTTGAAGCTAACCCATATGACATGTGCACCATGAACAAAATGATTGATGGGCATCAGATGACAATTGTATGGCACATGGATGACCTGAAGATATCCCATTGGCATTCAGCTGCTGTCGGCCACATGATAGCCAGACTAAATGAGGAATTCGGAGTGATCAAGCCACTATCAGTCACCCAGGGGAAGGTACACAAATATGTGGGGATGACAATCGACTACAGTAAGAAAGGGAAGGTAAGAAAGTTTAGCATGTTTGACTACATTGCCGGCATGCTAGAGAGCCTCCCAGCAGAGCTAAAGGAGAATAGAACTACCCCAACACCAGCAGCATCCCATCTGTTTGACGTATTGGACAAGTCAGCAACATTGTGCGAAGAGGAACAGGAAAATTTATATTCATGTGTAGCCAAGCTTCTATTTGGGGCCAAAAGAGCCCGGTCCAACATACAAACAGCAACTGCTTTCCTATGCACAAGAGTGCAAAAGCCAAACACACATGATCAAAAGAAGCTGAAGTGAGTCCTAGCCTACCTGCGGGACACCATTGCTCTCCCGTTGGTGCTAGGATGGGATGAAAGCGGAAACTCATATTGGTATGTTGATGCATCGTTTGCAGTTCACTCGGACATGAGAAGCCACAAGGGAGCAGTTCTAACTATGGAACAGGGTGCCGTTCTATCCATGTCAACAAAGCAGAAGATTAATACAAAGAGTTCAACCAAAGCAGAAGTAGTGGGGGTTGATGACCACTTACCTTTCAATCTGTGGTGCCGATATTATCTTCAATGGCAAGGATACCATTCCAAAGGATGCAACCTGATGAATGGGAAGGACCCTGACGAGCCGGTCCTAGGAGAGAAGAACATTCTCTACCAAGATAATACCAGTTCAATAGGTTTGGAGACCAATGGAAAGAGCTCCAGTACCAAAAGAACCAGACACATCAACATCAAATACTTCATGGTAATGGATCGAGTGAAGAATGGGGAGCTTACAGTGGAATACTGTCCAACAGGAGACATGCTGGCTGAAATTTTCACCAAACCATTACAAGGCTCCTTGTTATTTAAAAAGTTTAGAAACAAGATCCTCGGAATTAATGAGCAGGACCGCCTAACCTACAAAGCAGAATTCAAGGCAATTAAATAAATGCGTGCAAAGACCACAAAGGGCTGAGCTAGTAATCAGAATATACGCCACATCGACCTTTTATGCCAATGCACCGCAGGAGTATGTTGGAGCACAGCACAGACAGTGGCCACGCAACCATTTACCAAATTACTAAAAACATGGTGTTAGGTACCCAATGTACCAGCCAGTAATCAATCTCAGTACAAGTGTAGTACATGGGCCGAGAGAGAAATGAGACAATTGCATCATTTAGTCAATCGGCACATACTTTTAATTTTATCTCACTAACAGGATATAACGTAATCTTGAGTTAGATTCAACTTTATTCTTTTAAGGTGTTCGCGTATTTCATAGCATCGCGTGATTGAAAGACACTGCTGATTTTTAACAAAACTTCGTATTACAGAAGCACGTTGTAACAATAATCCTCGTGACTGACCGATCTAATCGTGAGACTAAGATCTTATTACGCGTAATTACGTTGAATTCAATACGTACCGGTACGTACTGTGCGGTCCTTTATGAATTTACCGGAACGAAGTAATTTTGTTTTTAACTGGACCGTAGTCGTACTATCACGCGCTACGTTTGTGATAGCTTCAGTAGCTAACCTACTTGTAGTAATGGATGTGAAATGCTTGTAGTTCATTGGTGGGTTGGTGGGTTAAGCAGTGCTAGAGGTTTGCTTTGCCCACACACACCGGCGTACAGTTGGGCTTAACAGCTTGGGCGGTTAAGCCTCTGGCTGTTAAGCCTTTTCTGCGGGCGGGCGTGGCGGGCTATTTATTTATTCTACTACTAATCGGTTTAGGAGCAAAAGAGTGAGCTGTGGGCTTGTATTCTGCTGGGAGACTCCTCTACAGGCTTGTTAGCGTTTAGCCTGTATTTGCAGAGATTTGCTTGCAGATTCGATGCTTGCAGAGTTCGATGCTTGCAGAATTCGATGCTTAGAATTCCCAGTAAGATTTGTACTGGTGTACCTACAGGGAATGTTCGTACGCACCGATGTTGCTTGCTGATACAGTGAGATCTTTCTCCAAGTACGTGCGCTGTATACTCAAGGTTGTTCCCCGGTCTGTACTTCACTACCATACCCCTCATCCGGTTTGCTACATCAACTATCACGCGCTATGTTTGTGATAGCTTCAGTAGCTAACCTACTTGTAGTAATGGATGTGAAATGCTTGGAGTTCATTGGTGGGTTGGTGGGTTAAGCAGTGCTAGAAGTTTGCTTTGCCCACACACACCGGCGTACAGTTGGGCTTAACAGCTTGGGCGGTTAAGCCTCTGGCTGTTAAGCCTTTTCTGCCAATGGGCCATAAGCCACCGGGTGGGAACGGCGTGGAGAGCGTGAGCGAGCGCGTGAGCGCGCGCGTGGAGCAGAGTGAGGGAGGGAAGAGGCGCCAGGGTGCCTCAAAGAGAGCTGCCAGCAGGAGTGGGGTCCGCAGCCGGAACCCATTCCTCGGGCAGGAAGGAGTATGTTCCATTGTTGAACATAACAGAGGCAAGATTCTTGAAGATGGGGAGGGATTGCTGATGTAAGTAGCGCATCATGCAGTCACTGTGCCATCGGGCAAGGAGCTTGATGACATTAGAGTCGCATTTGCCCTGGAGCAGGGCCATTGCACCACCCGCGCGAAGGGAGCGAGCCGAGATGGCTGCAGGGGCAATGCCAGTGGTAGGGTAGAGGGCCTGGGCATAGACTCTCAGGGAGGAAGTGACAGTTGCTGCGCGAACAAGGGTAAGGGCCCCATTGTCGAAGTAACTGGCAAGCGTGAGGGAGGGACCGAAGGGAGCGCTGGAAGAGCAACAGCTTCGGAGGTGAAGGACTTGGCGCGCACAGGCGGCAACGGGGCAGCATAGTGAGTCACCACTCCTGGCATGCGCCACTACTTCCCCTTTGTCGCCATTCTTCTGGGTGGTGAAGGTGAGGGTGACAGAGGTAGCAGCTTGGAGCTCATGCGCAGGGCCATCATGGTGGACGATGCGGGAGTCAAGGTAGAAGGAGACGTCTTGTAGGTGGAAGGCTTGGTCATCCGTGGTAGTACCAGTGTACTCACCAGGTCGGAGACAGAAAAAGAAGGCGATGCAGATCATGTTTGCAATGGCTTGTCGGGTGGGGGAAGGGGACTCATGGTATGCAAAGTGGAGGGCATGCATCACGAGGGTGATGGGGACCGGCTTGACTCGGGAGGGGGCCGGGTCCAGTTTGGCATAGGCCTTGAACTGGGCAGTTAGCCGGAAGTCAAGACTGCCTGTGGAGTCGGTGCGAGGGTCTTTGGACCCCAGGCGGGCGAGCGTCTGGCCCACTGACCGGATGGTGTCCGATACTGTGCGAGATCGGATGGGCTTGTGGCTACGTGAGAGGTTTCCATCATGGAGTCGTTTGGCAAAGACTTGGAGGATGGGGATTGGATCCTGAATGGACTGGAGGCGCGGGTCAAAACCTTGAGACAAACAGAATTGAACCCATTGGTTCCAATGGGCATCCTTGCGCTTGGCATAGAGCTCAGTGACTGAGGCTCGCATGGTCTTCTGGACAGCGCTAAGGTCAGCGCGGAATGCATGGGCGGCCGAAGGTGGCATAAGGTCCAGGGCAAGTCCTGTGGGTAGGTGGTGTTGAAGTGATGGAGCAAGGCAGTGTCAGAGAGTTCAGATCGAGAGAGGAGGTCCGCCAGGTGGTTAGCGGGGCCCGGGATGTAATCCCTAAGGGGGACATATTGAAAGAGGCGCTGGTGCAGAGACTGGAGCCGGAGGAGGTAGGCTGCAGGGCCTGTGGTGGTAGTGGCGCCTTTGCGTTGCCAATAGACAGCGGCGGTGTTGTCATAGCAGTTGTGGGTGGTGCGGGCGTGGACACAAGCAGCCTGAGCCAGAACATCATTGTGGGCAATGGAACCGGCGAGCTCAAGGTCACTGTTGGTGATGGAGCCCTCAGGATTGTCGAAGGAGACGAGCTGGGCTGAGATCCACGGGGGGAACGCATGCCGCCACATGACGGGCTGCACGGCGCCCGTGGGAAGGGGGACAAAATGGACGCCCCCCATGCCCAAACCCGAAGCATCGCAGGCGCCCAAGGTGGCCGGGAAGGTGTCCGGCACGAGTTCGGCAATGGAGGTAGGCCGGTTGGAGAGATCATTGGCAAGCCATTGGAAGTCGCGAAGGAAGCTGTGGACGCGCTTGGTGAGCCGGAGGCGCCGCCTGCCTGGCTCCTGGTGGCGGAAGGCTTCTTGGAGAATGGAGAAGAGGCCAATGGAGCCTGGAATGGCCAGTGCCATTGACCGGAGCTCCCCAAGGACTTGGTGCCATTGCTTGATGGGGACATGGCGCTGGGTGGGTGAGATGGAGTGGAGAATCTCCTGTAGGCGGGCCACCCGATGGGGAGGAAGGCTGATGGTTTTGTTGACGGAATCGATGAGCCAGCCGAGGATGACTTTCTTGGTGGTCCAAGTGGCGTCCCCTTGGAGCATTTTCTTGAGGGAAGCCGGTTCCTGCCGGAAGGGAGTGTCAGAGGCATCGAGGGGCCGGAAGACTGTGTCAAGGGATTGGAAGAGAACTCGCTTGATGGCGCGGCGTGTCCATTGGTTGCCCTGGGCAAGGCCACAGAAGTCATCCACATAGACATCCCAGTAGCGAACCGGCGACTTGCTGGGAGTGGTGCTACTAGGGGGGGTGAGGGGCGGCGTGGAGGCCGTAGGGGGAGGAGGAGGCGGCGCCGTGGGGGGTGGAGCGGGTGGCTCAATGGGAGGCGCGCTGGGGGTGGTTTCAGAGGGGAGATCCAACCGATGGGGGGTGAGCCGGGCCGCGGCAAGCCCGGTGGCAAGAGTGGCATTGGCCAAGTCCGCAACGGTTTCAGTGAAGGCACAGAAGTTGGGAGGACTGGATTTCCACCCCATAGGGTTGGTGAGTGGGATGCCAATGAGTGGAGCTTCCCCAGGGCGAGAGGGGAACAGGACGCCGAGCTTCATGGTGTCTTCTGGGTGCAATCGGATGCGGTAGAAGCCATCGGCAAGGTCAATCTTCGACATATACACTGGACCAAATCTGTGGTTGGCGCGGTGCAGTTTGGTGAGGAGTCGCGGGAGGGTCCGGCCAAACTGCATGGCGTCCGCAGGGGCAAGAGGGACGGTGTCTTGGTTGACGTCCGAGTAGGTGTAATCGGATATCATGCGTGGGCGGCGGCCTCGTTGGGGGACTAAGCCAAGGGGGCTCAGTCGGAGTCCGGGGAGGTCCTGGATGAGGCTGGCGGGGAGAACAGTCCATTGTTGCTTGTCCATCATGTCGGCATACTCCTCGCGAAGGAAGTCAATGCCCTGGTGTGAGGATTGGTGCGGACCCCGGTGGAGGGCAGCTGCAATGCGAGGTGGATCCCACGAGGGTCCAGACATCAAGGCGGGGGTGCCGTCCTTGCCATAGCGGGCAAGGAGGCTCCCCGCGGGGTGGGGGATGGAGGCGACGTCAGGATGGATGTCACCCCGTCCTCGGATGGTCCGGATGAAGACCCCCCAGCTGGTGCTGTTGTTGTAGACAGTGACAGCCCGGTTGATGTGCACGTCGAGCCGGTCGACGGGGTAGAGGGAGGGAGTGATGAGGGGAACCGAGAGTTGGGCCGGGCGGAGGGTCTCTGACGTAGGCGTCGGCGGGGGGGGGGGGCCTAAGCAATGGGTTGGTGGGGTTGACGAGGAGCTCGGGCCTAGGCAACGGGGGGGCAGTGACGAGGAGCTCTGTCCTAGGCAATGGGGGGGTGGGAAGGACTAGGCGCTTGGGCCTAGGCAACTTGGCAGTGACGAGGAGCTCGGGCCTAGGCAAGGACAAGGTGGGCGGGGAGGAAGGGGGGGATGCCGAAGCCGTAGGAGGGACTAGGGATGCGGGAGTAGATGGGGGGGAGGTCGTTGAACCTGTAGAACGTTTGGGAGGCACATACACGGCGAGAGGAGTACATGCGCGCGCGCGCGGGTTGTGCTTACCTAATTCCGGTGTGATTTGTAATGGCGGAGAGGGAGGCATAGGGAGTCGTCGGGAGGAAGGCAGAGCCCCCCTCGGTGAGTTAGAGGGCAGGGTCAACGCGCCAAAGGGGCGCTTGCCATTCGGTCAGACATTAAAAGCGGCTTGGCACCAAGCCCAGACTTGGTCCTGTTCACTGCTAGTGATGGCGCCATGGTCCTGGATGTTCCTGCAGTTGGTGAAGCAGGTTCCTCGAAGGTGATAGGAATGGCAGCGCTCGTTGCCATCTGGACGAGACAAGGGAATGGTACCTTTTTCTTTCATGGTAGCCATGACTTCCCTCAGTCGGGCGCGTAGGACTTTGTTGGCTACCCCCGCCGTTTGTAGCCGGGGATCCAGGTTGGGGTTGGAGACGCGGGCACCTCCGGCGGAGCCTTGGTTGGGGCTGGGGGTAGTCTTGCCGGGCGTGGGGGTGCCTGGGGTTGCAGCAGGGGCAGCCACGGCGGCTACGCGACGTAGGTGCCTCAGAGCCGGCACATTGGTGACATTGGGGAGCCAGTAGAGGTTCTGGGTGATACGGAAGGCTTGGAAGTCCTTCCCAAAGTCGGGGGAGGGGACGGTGAATGTTGATCCCCATTGTTCCTCCAGCCAACCCCGCACCCGGATTTGGAAGTAGTATACCACAATGGAGGGAGTGATGAGCTCCCCTAGTTCATCGGCAATTGCTCGGCGGAGGGGCATTTGCTGGAGCTTGAGCTTGGCGAGTCCATTCTGGTAGCCCTGCACGACAGGGTGATGCATGCCTAGAATGGTGGCCAGGACGGCGAGATAGCTTTCCAGTTGGGTGGTAGCTTCAGTCCAGTCGATGGGTAGGTAGGCCTTGGTCTTCTGGAGTTCGAGGGAGTCCTTCAAGGTGAGGGAGTTGCCTTCGGTGGAGATCATGGTGTCGTAGGCCGCCACAGTGGCTGCAGCTTCCTGTTCCCGCTTCAAGGAGGCGGCGGATCCCCCGGGGGGAGTGAAAGCTAAAGGGAGTATGCCGTCCGCCACGTCAAAGGGGTCAGTCCCATGAAAGTTGCCATCTTGGAACTTCTTGAGTGCCGCCGTGGTGACCAAGGGTGCCTGGATGAGGAACTCGGCGGCGCATGTGGCGACCTGGCTCTGGAAGATCATATGGGTCTTCTCGTGTTTGCCTTTCTGTGCCCAGGCTTGGTATATGGGGGGTAGGTCGGCTTCCTCAAGCTTGCCACACAGCAGCAGCAAGCGCTGGGTGTACAAGGGGCCCCAGGTGTTCTTGACCGTGGCAGGGGGGCGACGTTGGTCTAGGCCCTCACTGAGCTTGAGCTGTTGGTTGGCGAGGGCGGTGAGGGTAGCTGCCAGCGTGGGATCTACCCCGGCTGGTTGGCCGGGTGCCAGCGGCTGCCCCGGATGGGAGGGTTTCTTCAATCCCGGGAGGTCCCGGTATAGTACCTGATTGCGCATGTACAAGGTTAGACCTGGCTCCCCTCGGAAGGGGGTGCCGGGTGTGGCAAAGTGGACACCTCCATCAGCAATGGTGGGGTCGGTACCAGCAGCTCGGAGGGTATTCAGTAGGGGGGCGCAAGTGAGTGCCAGGTTGAGTGTGTCAAGGTAGGGGTAGATGATGTTCAAGGCGTGGATTGGACTAAGGCCCTTGCCTAGGAGTAAGGGCACCAATTGGAAGGGGATGAAGCAGGCCTTGAAGGGGGTGATGACTTCCATGTGAGGATCATCGCCTAGCACCATGGGGATCATGTGGGAATGGTGAGCATGCTTGATGACGTCGAGGTGGCGGTCGAGGGACAGCACCAAGGTCTCGGGCGCCTGCTCGAGGAGGGCAGCATCCACTAGCACTAGCTCTCCTGCATCGCCTTCGATGTCGTCCAGGTAGCCAAAGGCCTTGCCCTTGTTGGTACTTGGCGCGGTCAAGGGCCCCGGGTACTTCCGAAGGCCATGCACCAATCGGAGGCGCGCCTTTCCAAAGGTGTCGGTCAGGAATATTCCTAGGGCCCCCACAGGTTCTGGTTCGAAGAGGTCCAAGAGCCGGCCCAGGAGTACGGGGGTGGCTGTTTCCTCAGCAAAGTAGTCATAGATGGTTTGGTAGGCCAGGTCCCGGGCAGGTCCCACTCCAAGGGGACTGGGGGTGCTCTGGTAATACTCAGTGTAGGTCAGCATGTTGGAGCTGGTGATCGGGGTAGTCGGTATTGGAATCTACGGGCTGATTGGAGGTGCGGATTGTTGGCAGCTTGGTGCGTCAGTCAACTGGAAGTGGTGGGGGTGCAACCTAGGGAGCTTAGCTGAATCAATCGGCTGAGGGTGCAGTTGGTGGCCAAATTGATAACTAGCGCGCTTGGTGCGGTATGGAGGTGCGAGGAGGCACTTGGAGGTGCAGAGTGACGTCGGAGTCGCTAGTCTCTTTCAAGCGCAAGTTGATCAACTGGAGGTGCAGACCGGAGGCCAAACCGATTAGCGGGAGGTGCGAGGAGGTGCGTGCGCGGACGCTTCTAACTGATTGGAGGCGCGGATTAGGGAGGAAGCGATTGGGGCGCGTTGGCCGAGTAGATCGACTGGAGGTGCAGCCGGTACCAATCGATTTGCGGATGCTTGGAGGCGCTGTATCTATCAAGGCCGGGCCTGCTGTAGCGCGTTGGCCAAGTAGATCGGAGGTGCAGCCGGTGACCAAAGCGATTCACGGACGCTTGGAGGTGCTGTATCTATCAAGGCCGGGCCTGCGGTAGCGCGTTGGCCGAGTAGATGGACTGACTGGAAGTGCAGATCGGTAACCAATGTGCGGCCTCTCCGACTAGTCGGTGCCTTGGAGGAGGAATCGCCCGGAAGTGCTTTGGAGGAATTGACTGGAGGTGCGCCTTGGCCGCGTCGATTGACTGGACAGATCGGTGACCAAATGGACTTGCGGACGCTTGGAGGCTTGAGTACTCCAAGCCGGGCCTATGGTAATGACAAAAGCTGTTGAGGTGTGAGTGTGTTAGGGAGAGACTGGCTGCTGTACGGGTACACTAGGCAAGACTAGGGGACCAGGACAGGAGACTGCTGTATGGTTACACTAGGCCAGGCTAGGGGACCAACAGATAGGCTTGTCGTACGGGTACAATAGGATAACTATTGGACCAGGACGCGTTACCTATTTAATTCTACTACTAATCGGTTTAGGAGCAAAAGAGTGAGCTGTGGGCTTGTATTCTGCTAGGGGAATCCTCTACACGCTTGTTAGCGCTAGCCTGTAATTTGCAGAGATTTTGCTTGCAGATTTTGCTTGCAGAATTCGCTTGCAGAATTCGCTTGCAGAATTCGATGCTTACAGAATTCCCCGTAAGATTGGTACTGTACCTACAGGGAACGTTCCGTGGATATGGTGCGCACCAATGTTGCTTGCTGATACAGTGAGATCTTTCTCGAAGTACGTGCGCTGTTGCTTGCTGATACAGTGAGATCTTTCTCGAAGTACGTGCGCTGTATACTCAAGGTGGTTCCCCGGCTGGTCTGTACTTCACTACCATTCCCTCATCCGGTTTGCTACATCAATTCTACCGGTTCGTACCGGTACGGTGAATTGAAACCCTGAATGTTGGAGATGTGCCCGCGCGACCTGAAGCTGACTAATTCGACTGGAACAGTGGGGGATGACACATGGAACATGATGTCAATGAAGTTGATCCTATCACAACAAATATAAGATATGAGGGAACAAGAGCATGTGATACTCTGCTCTCATACTTTATTCACTTGTATTTAACCAATAGGATTATTTATACTTCTTGTATTCTTTAAGGTTTTGTGATTACGTTGTTTCTACATAGTTACTGAATTAACATAAAGTAAATAAAGTATCAGTAAATCGAAATCACCACATTCATTTCCTACCAGTCCCTACAAGCCAATCAATATCCTTGGGACACCACACCAGCTGTAGCAGCCGGACATACCATCCTCCAGCATCAACAATGACCAGCTCAAGACATCCAAGGGACAAGGCAGCCACAACAACAACAACAACAACAACAACAATGGTAATGGTAATGACAACAACCCTAACAATGGACAGAAGCCCCGGCCCCATAACCGCGAGGTTGCAAGAGAAACAGAAACAACCCTGGACCTACCATAGACAAGAGATTTACCGGGCTCAACCAAGATGAGCTCAAGAACCTCGTGATTGATGGTTCCAAGTCCCAACAGTATGACAAGCTGTTTGAGGGCCTGAAGGTGATGGCAGGAAAGAAGAGCTCAAACCTGAAGACTTCTCTGCTGACACTGAAGGAGAAGACAGAGAAAGACTTTCTACCAACACTCCCAGCAAAGTTGGAATACGTCCTGACCATCAAGGATGGCAATGGAGTCAAAACCAAGGTGGTTGACAGCATCAAGCAATAGATGCTAAGCAACCTCTGGTCAAAGAAAGCAGAGAGATCTGTCAAGAAATATGACCAGTATATCAAACAACTGAAGAACTTGTTCTCCACTATTGAGGGGCAGCTGAGCAAGAGTGTGCAACACAAACTCAAGGCCAACATGGATTGCAAATACTGCTACAGAGATGGCAGCAACATGATCCACCCAATGATAGATGTGGCCTACAAGGTGTCTTGGTTCCTAAATTGCAAGGACATGAACAAGGATGCCACAACAGCATACGTTGACAAAACTAAAGCTTGATATGATGTCCTCAAGTCGGCCGGAGTCCGAATTGTTGTCACTCTAAAAATCGACTGGAAAGGATAGGATAATTGAACTTTAAAGAGAATGTGAGCTCATGGAGATGCTCTTATTTTACTACGTATTTTTGTACGGTATCGGGGCTCTCTGCTGTATTTTACTTGGTAGAGATCTTCCCCAGTTATTTCTTACTAAGGTCTTCATCGTACCGATACTGTTGCTGTATTAGTGTCGTGTGTCGGTCTTTTCGTACCGGTCATTCGATGGTATTGGTTCTTTACGAGGTTAAGTGTTTCTTATCTGATGGGGCGTATGCTTGTTCGTGGTATGTATGCTAGATGAGGCCCATCTGGAATCGGTATTGATTTTCATGATTGCAATAAGTAATTTCCTCACGGGAACCCGAGTATATCCATTTGAATATACTTAAGAGTTCCAAGTGTTTACTTATCGATCAGGTCTTTGGAGATGTCTTGTTTCTAACCGATTAACCTCTTTTGTTTGTAGTCCTAAGTGATATCGTTTTTAACCACCTAGGGATTTTCATGTAGTGGAGGTGCGTTCGATTCTAAGGCATAATCATCGAAATAACCGTGTCTCTGTGTTAATATTACGCACCTCGGTAGTCGTTTCGTTTGGTTTGTCATCGGCTTGTTTTTCTTCTTGTCGGCTTTTCTATCAGATTTGATGCCGACAAAACGCCCGTATTTTTCGCCGACAACACGAATAGTGTCTGAAGACCTAATCAAGCACACTCTTGCAAAGAAGCAACCCAGTACCACCTATAAAGCTTACAAGAAGCTCACCGGAGAGGCAAAGAAGAAGATTCTTGATGACATGGAAGAGAAGCTCCTCTCAATTGTGGCCATCAATGGGGCACACCCCAAATCACACCACAATGTGGCCAGAGTGTGTGCTCCAAGACAACTACAGTCTGGCGACAGATGCATATCCACTCTCCCCACCAATTGGAGCTCATGCAATAGTACAAGTCCGTCAAGCCCCACACAGGAGTCAACAGCAGCGGCCCCAGTGGAGGGTGGGGCAGCAACAATAGCAATGGCAAGACCAACATGGACGCCAAAGGAGACAACCAGCCCACAGGTGAAACATCCCTGACCACAAAGGGAGTGGAACCAACTGTTGATGATGCGCATCAGATACTGATGGCCGGTGTCAAAGATGGCCAATTTGATGATGAGTTTGTTTGCTTTGTGCAAACAGCAATCATTAACAACAGTCAATGCTGGGAACTAACCTCAGTTTGCAACATCAAACATAAACCCAAATGCCTGCACACCAATGAAGACTTTGATGAGGCACTTGTCCACAAACCTAGGAGTGGGGACATCACAACCAATCCAAACACAACCTGTTCAGACAACAGGAGTGCAATACGTGAAAGGGAAACTCTTCCCACCAAACACACAAACCACACACTCAGCAATAACGTAGTAGAATATTTACTATCGCAACCCAATGGATTAGTCAATCTCAATTGGATACTGCTTGACAGCCAAGCCACCTGCAACTGTATCTCCAACCCCAAGCTCCTCCGTAACATACAGATCCATCCTGAAGGGAGACGTGTGAACATTCACTGCAACCCCAGGTGTGCAGCACCAGTGGATCATGTGGGGGCCTGCCTGGTTTTGGCACCATTTGGTACCAGCCTGGAGGTATGGCAAACGTCCTATCTCTCAGTTTTGTGTCTGATGGATACCAAATCACCCTGGATACCTCAATTTCACAGACCTTCTTCATCCACAAAGAGAATGGGTCAACAAGACGTTTTAACCAAATGACGTGTGAACTCTATGTGTGTGATCTCAACATAGGCCATGACGCCATCATGCCTATCACCACCTTGGGAGGACAAAAAGAGTTCTATTTGGACCTCAACATTTGAAGAGCCACCAAAGCTAGAAAGCTCCAAGAGACGCTTGGCTTGCCACGGATCAGCAAATTCCTCTGAATGATCACCAACAACCTGCTCCTCAACTGCCCAGTAACTGGAAGGAATGTTCTCATGTCAGAGGACATATTTGGAGTGAACACCAACATGGTGAAAGAAAAGACTGTGCGAAGGCAACCCAGACATGTCCACAAGGATATGGACCCAGTCCCCCAGCAATCCTGTCCTGATATTGCGAAGTTGCTTTGGGGATTGATGTGTACACAGTGAATGGAATCAAGTTCTTTCAATCCATATCCAGACACCTCAACTTCCGGACTAGCAAAATCATCCCCGGTGCAAAACAAGCCACAGTCCTGTGCTGCGTAGATACAATCATCTGGACCTATTCAGTAAGAGGTTCCATTGTCACCAAGATTTTTGCCAACAATGAGTTCAACTGTCTGGAGGACACCCTGCTGTCCAAAACGTCACCTGCTCAGCAGTTCCTTGACACCACCTGGGACCAACATGAACCTTCTATTGAAAGAGACAATCGAACAAGCAAGGAGCGAGTTTGATGCACATTTGCAGCAGTTTCATTCACAACAATGCCCCCTTGAATGGTGATTGAACTCATCAATGGAGTGGATTTCTGGCTTAACAACTGGTGCAACCAGAATGGAGTGTCCAACATGATCACCCCAAGACATCTCATGACTGGAGTTGGACTTGACGCCCAGAAGCACAGTAGATTTCAGTTTGGGGATTATGTCATGGGCCATGAAGAGGGTGGGGAAAACTCAATGAACCCCAGAGCCAGAAATGGAATATTCCTCTGGCCAACTGGGAATCAATATGGTGCCATGTTCCTGTTTGACCTAGCAACCACAAGAATAATCTGGCAGTGAACAGCCACAAGCGCACACACGACCGGCACAGTGATTGCCCGAGTCCACAAAATTGCCAGGAAACAGAACTCGCTGGATGGAATAACATATGGAGACATGAATGGCAACACAACAATTCTTGATCTGGGTACAGCCTCAGTGGCTACCAACAAGGATGCCTTGGACCAATCATTCAATCCAGAGGACAAATCCAGAGGACAACCATGGTTCCATTGACAGTGACTGGTCAGGGGAGATTGGCCGCCATGAGGCAGCTGACCTTGAAGATGATTTGGAAGATGATTTGGAAGTTCACCAAGAAGAAAATTATGAGCAAAATGAAGAGTAGAATGAAGAGCAAAATGAAATAGATTTCAATCCAGAGCAAAACACAGCTCCTCCAGCCAAAAACAGGATTGACGAGCTTGCACCAGCGGGGCCCAATAACCCGCTAACAGAGGACAATGCTGCAGGATCTGTTGAAATTCCTGCCAATGGAAAATATGCCGGCGACAACTGAAGTGTTGAATCTGGAGAACCCAAACACCCTGGACACAATTGGAATGAGGAAGACTCCACAGAACTTGCAAACACCACAGAATTTACACCAGCAGAGCAATTTGACCTACAAGCTGAAGATGACAATGGTGAAGATGCAAACACAGGTTTGTCCCTATGTCCGCGGGTTATGCAAAGCCATAACAAGTAAAGCACATGCAAGGGGTATCTCCAACAGGTTCACCATTGAGCACATGCCACAAAGCACTCCTCATCCTTTTTTAACGGAGGAATGAACAAGACCATCAAGCAAGTTGAAAACGACAATGAGAAGTGCATGTTCATCTCCAACGCAATATCCTCATACAACAACATTGATGCAACACTTGTCACCAGAAAATATGGGAGCAAGGCCGGGCTGAAGATATTTGGTACTGACAGTGATTAGGCCGTGCTATCAGAATTGAAGCAACTCCATGACCAACAAGTCATCCATCCTGTACATATCAGAGATCTCGCCAGAGATAAGATCAAGCAAGAAGCTCTCGTCCCCTACCTCATGTTCCTCAAGAGAAAGAGGTGTGGAAAGATCAAGGTGGGAGGGTGTGCCAACAGGAGATCGCAATGTGAATATATCTCCAGAGAAGACATCTATTCCCCAACTGTATCAGCCCGCATTCTGATGCTCACCCGCCTCATTGGCACAATTGGAGGTCAAAATGTTGCTATAGCTGACATCCCAGGGGCATTCCTACAAACACCAATTCCAGAAGGGGAGATTGTTCACATCAGGCTTGATGGACCAATGGCCGAGCTGTTTGCAAGACTGAATCCCTCCCTCTATTGTATGTATATCCTTGAAAGAAATGGATGCAAGACCCTATACACACAAGCTGACAAGGCTATCTATGGTCGTACCCTAAGAGCCACTCTGTTGTTCTGGCAACGTCTGTCCGGACAGCTAACTGAGTGGGGGTTCAAACTGAACCCGTATGGCAGCTGCACAGCAAACAAAATTATCAATGGGTCGCAGTGCACCATTGTCTGGCATGTTGATGATTTGAAAATATCACACATTGGCTCAGGAGTAGTTACAGCATTGTTGAAGAATCTGGACACCAAATTCGGAAAGGAAGCGCCGCTGACTGCCACCAGGGGCAAGGTCCATGACTACGTTGGAATGACAATTGATTACACCAAGCCTGGTAAAGTAAAGTTTAGCATGTCTGTCTACCTTGAAGGAATCATTGCAGACGTACCCCAGAGCCTACAGGAAAGTAGGATCACACCAACACTGGCAGCAGACCACCTATTCAAGGTTGATGAAGACCAAGAGTCCCTTGATTTTGCAACGTCAAAAACTTACCACAGGTTCAAAGCACAGCTGCTGTTTGCAAGCAAGCAGGCTAGACCCAAACTGGGCACAGCCATTTCATTCCTCTGCACTTGAGTGAAGGTACCAGATACTGATGACCTTCACGGTGCATGCAGATATGAAGAGTCACACAGGAGGAATGCTCACATTTGGACAAGGGGCTATCATTGCAATATCCACAAAACAGAAGCTTAATACTAATAGCTCCACAGAGTCAGAGTCAGAACTTGTCGGGGTGGATGACCATCTACCATACATCTGGTGCTACTAGTATTTGCAGTGGCAAGGGTACACGGATAATGAGGATGAACCTAGGAGTGAGCCAAGCCACACTAGTTTGGGCCACAGCAACATACTGTATCAGGACAACACAAGCTCAATGAAGCTGGAGATGAATGGCAAATCTTCCAGTACAAAGAGAACCCAACATATTAACATCTGTTACTTCCTCATCACTGACAGAGTTAAGAATGGGGAGATAACTATTGAGTACTGCCCACCCGGCGATATGATCGTAGACTTCTTCACCAAGCCTCTACAAGGAGGGCTTTTCTGCCAATTTAGAAATACCATCATGGACATAAGTGATGCCAACTATATCCATTATAAAGAGGCTCATCAATCAGTCCAGCAGGCCAAGGGCCATATCTAATGCACCACTCACACCAAGTCTGGGGTCTTTGAATGAGTGTAAGGGGAGTGTGTTGGAGATATGCCTGCGCGACCTGAAGCTGACTGATTCGACTGGAACAGTGGGGGGTGACACATGGAGCATGATGCCATTGACGTGGATCCTATCATGATGAATATACTAAGATATGAGGGGACAAGAGCATGTGATACTCTGCTCTCATATTTTATTTACTTGTATCTAACCAATAGTAGGATTATTATTTGTATTCTTCAAGGTTTTGTGATTACGTTGTGTCTACCGGTACGTACGTACCGGTAGTTACTGAATTAACCCTTAACAAATTTTCTGTTGCACCGTACCGTACCCGTAGGGCCAGGGTCTTGTCGAAACAATGCTTGGATCCAATAGAAAAACTCGAACGAACACATCTTCCGACCTCAACTGCATTTTGTTGCATCCAAAGGAAAGAGCTCGATAGATACTATCGACGCAAAGTTACTACAGACGATGGAAGAACCAATCAGTGACATCATTCATTTGAACGTTGGCGGAACATTATTTACATCGTCGGTGTCGACACTTGTTAGTTCTTCCTCTTATTTTCAAAGTCGCCTATCACAAGAATGGAGAGAAGAGAGCATAGATCGTCAAGAAACGATATTCATCGACCAAGACCCCAAAGCCTTTTCCGTTCTCCTTTCCTACATGCGACTTGGCCATATAGAGGCAGGCGCACTTACGACACCAGTTCTGTTACTAGCAAATTTCCTTGGTATGGAAAAACTCTTAAATGCAGTGAAACAAGAGGCGAGACGCTCGAAGTTCGAAGAGAGGAATCTGAGATTGTTTTGGGCGGCCCAAGGTGCGCTTTTGATGAAAGAAGGCGACGTCAGGAAGGAATATGCATCGCTGCTTTTTTTCAATCCGGATCACATGAGTTTCGCCCGTCACAAAGATCTGATTCATGACTTTGTCGTCAATGTTGAGGTTCCCGGGCAAAATGGATCACTGCAACGAATACCTGATTGTGTGACATTCCTTGACGGATTAAATGCCTTGAACAAATTGGGATACGTGAGGTATGAAGAAGACAAGCTTGAGATGACAGATGCTTGTTACGAAAATGTGAAGGCGCGACTTTTTTTCTCCAAACTCGTCACACACGACGAAGAAGATATGGAAGTTGATTCAAAAGGCCAGCATTATACATCAGATACATCAATTTTCATAGAAAGCGTCCGGAATAAATACAAATACTACCCTAGGCAATTTTGTTGCATGATTGAAAAGAAAGTCCGCATGCCACCACCATTTGACGACGAAGACTTCAGCGTGCTGGAGACCGAAATGGGAACAAAAGAGGAAACGTGTGAAATAAGTACTGATTCGGGATCTAGATTTATCACCCAAAAGGTACGCACTTTTGCTCGAGATGACCTCCAAATGAGAGTTGAAAAGTATAATTGGCTCCAAAAAAAGGGATACGTCTACACTGAAACCTCGATAGCACAAGCCTTCGTCAAAGTTATCAGGTGTATGAATGGAGGGGAACCGGACGAGCGTACTCAAATTACAATTTGGTCTCGACTATTGAATGATAGTGACTGTGTTTAAACAATGTCGCTCATTACTTCAGATTTTGAGTTAACGTATCCTCGCTTTACTCTAGGTTACTACGTCAGAGTGCCAGAAGTTATTCTGGACTCTTCACAGAAAAGTTATTTTGGACTCACCGCTATACACGAAGGAATTATTTTTGCTAGATCGAGAACATGGGTGCTGATGCTGAGCGGTAGGATAACGATAGTATTAAATGTTTTGAGCTTATCTCCCTAGCAGACACGCAAATGGTCACTTAGAAGACACACATTTCTACATATGCCATCTCCTCTGTTATCAGGCTATTACTATGTCCATCGTTCAACCTAGTACATGTAAGATTGAACACCAAAAGTCAGAGAAATCGTGGGTCTTAGTATTGTAGCATGTCATGAAAGGGAGAACCCTTCAGTGTTTCTCGAGAGAGGATTAGTACCCCCCACGCTAACCACCAGCATCAAAGAATATAAGATTCCACACCCATGTCACGTGAGTTCTTGGCGTTCTGCTGTAATGCCTCCAGTCAAAGAGAACAGAGTTCAGCACTGCTACTATGCTGTGATGATTGTCGTATGTATGAATTGTGCATGCAAATTACTATTCTTTTGATAACTTGAAACCTAGGGCATCCTTGGCTACCAAATTTCTGTGCCACCAAAATCTGTAAGAGGATCCTAATATTCCCATAGAATTTATGCTCACTCAGCCATTATCTTGGGTTGGTATGGAAAATATTGTTCAACTCCTGAATTAACATCAATATGAATGAATGACTCATTTTTGTCAAAATGAATTTCTCTTTGTTCTTGCTGCTGTTCCTGTGCTGCTTTGCTCAGTATCTTGTTGAAGAATCTGTTGTCAAAGGTTGCAGTGACATAGCTCAAACTTCTTTCATTTTGTTGATAGTACTACTAGTAGTACTCCATGCCAAAAGGCTGATAGGGGGACCTTTTTTTAACAACAAATGATAATTGTGATCTCTTGGCACCAGAAAGTAAACTATTTGAACAAGATCATCACAAATCAACATTTATAGCCAGGTACTACTAAAACATAATTTGAATATCTATTTCATGATGGGAATCAGATTTTGAGAGCTTGCATCAAGATGTGAGTGTGTAAGTAACAAGACTACAAGTGGCGGGCCGCAGAGGACCTAATTAATTATAAAGGGGCAAGAACAATGATTTTTTGGACTAGTACTAGTAGTACGATGTGACGTAGTACAACTAGTAGACTACTAGTACTAGTAGTAGCCACGACCCACCTTGTTGATATCATGATTGCTTTAGTAGTACTAGCTCGTCACTGTAGTGTAGTTAATCTTCACAGCAGTTCTTTGTACTATATTCTAGCTCAGTTTATTCCTTCATTCCCAAGCCATTGATGGAATGCCCGGCAGCTCTGATTATTGCCATCAATGGGTCATTCCCAAAATACTTCTATGTAGTACATAAACCGGGATTTCTTACATAGATCCTTGTCGGCGTGAGCTCACGTCGACAAAGATCTATGTAATACACACTTTTTCTTGGGAATCCCTGACTGAAATTTTGCTCATTCCCTAATACACCCCCAATGGACTAATCACACATCCAACGGATCGGATTGCCAATTTTGGCTGATTACAGTACGAGTAGTACAAAATATTTTCCAACGCACCACAACAACCAAATCGTATCAATAATAATGCTTTATCTGCTGCTGTTTGTTCTGCTATGTGACAATGATGGGGGAGGAGATACATATTCAGCTCCATACATAATTTTTGTATCGCAGCAGACTCGTCAGCCAACAACAGCAATGGCAAAGAAAGGACGCAGGTTGGGGAAAAAAACTACAGCAGAAGTGAAGTCTTGGAACTTCTACACACCCTCAAAGCAATCCTTCCTGTTGGTCCCAAGGAATGGGCACAAGTGGCCCAAATCCATAATGACAACTTCCCTGATACTGACAGAAGTGTTCCAAACCTCTGTAGGAAATACAATGATCTATACCAGCATAACAAAGTTCCTACTGGCGATCCAAATTGCCCCGAGGAAGTAAAGTTGGTGAAGAGGGTCATCATCATCCTCCTCATCTTCTAGAAGATACAAGCAAACAAGCAACTCAAGTGACATAGTCAACAGATTGGCAACTATTTATGTTGTCAGTTGAGTACCACTTATCGTCAGTTGAGTCGCTGAAACGTTGAGTTGCTGAAAATGAAAAATTAGATCGTGAAGTCACTGAAAAATCTGAACGGATTAAACCCACATTTTTAATCGTATGAAGAAGACAAATTTGGCTATTATTATTGTCCATACCATGAGATTCCACACTCCAAAATGAGATTTTATACACTAGCCTGCAAAAAAATCTGTGTAAAATTTTTCATTCCCAAAATACTAAAAACAGAAATCTGGGTACTACGCAGAAAAGTATTTCGGGAATGACCCAATCCTCTCTTTTAGCTTGCAACAGATATGGTATAAGTACGGTATTTCGGTTTGTTCTCGTAATCTTGTTCGGACGATTACTTTTCCCACCCCAACAAAACAGGTTGGGTTATAGATTTCCCGACGCCCCTTCAAACGTGCTTACCCACCAATTTACGTAACCTGCTCTGTACTACCGTAGTTACAGAATGTCCCGTGCAACACACTTTCCACTAATCTTATGCTACCGTACGGTCGCGATAGTGAAGGTCATAATCATAAAGTGGTAAGCGTAAAAATAATCGTACTGAATCGTCGTTAACAGTCGACTAGAACCAAACTCACGTTGTGTGTGAAGCATCATTGCAAGGCAGACCCACAATCGCACACCTCCGCTCACACAAAATCTTGTTAGCATAGAGAAATGAACACTGTGCGATAGATACGGAGGATTTAAGATTACTCTAGAAGAAGAAGAATGGTAGCAAATCAACTCCACCATAGAACCGTCAGAGACGGTAGTGCAGATGCACTCAAATCACCAGTTTTACCGAAGAGCACCGTCCAAACTACATCAACACGGATTCCGAACGAGAATGAAAAGTCCCGGAGGCGAATGAACGTAATCAATGGAATTCTATCTGGAGGTGGATGGCTGTCTAGGCAGTCCGTCGTTCTTCTCTTGTGTGGAACAATGCTGGGATATGTTGTTATGCCCATACTCGTGCTGAATACGTCTACGCTGGTCAATTCTAGTTCGATCGAGAGCAAGTTCCACGATGACCCAAGGCACGCCGAGCGCAGTCTCAGCGAAGTCATGTCGCGTCTGATTGAGAACAAAAACCTTCTAGCAACGCAATCGTTACCAACCGACAGATCGCCTGGCATTATGCAAACCGCCGTACTCAGTGATCACCGACGAAAGAAAATCTTGGTGACGGGTGGGGCCGGATTCGTAGGCTCTCACTTGGTCGATAAGCTCATGATGGAGGGGCACGAGGTGACGGTTGTAGACAACTTCTTCACGGGACAGAAGAAAAATGTCGCTCACTGGATGCATCATCCCAATTTCAGGTGCGTTCTTAGTATTCCTTTCGGTTTTTCAACATTCATTCCCCTTTTGCCCTTCTCTGCATTTTTGTGATGGATCACTTTGATGCTCGTGTGTGTTTGTGTGACAGAGAGATTCGCGCAGGTCGACGAATTACTAACCACAACCCGCGTATTGGAAAAACTCATAATGTAGCCTTGTGGTCCACGATGTCACGGAACCACTTACGGTGGAAGTTGACGAAATTTATCACCTTGCATGCCCCGCTTCGCCGCCCCACTACCAATTCAACCCCGTCAAAACCATCAAGACAAGCACCATGGGAACACTGAACATGTTGGGACTTGCAAAACGTGTTAAAGCCAAAGTTCTGCTCACGTCCACCAGCGAGATTTACGGAGATCCGCAGGTTCACCCCCAATCGGAAGTTTACTGGGGCAACGTCAATCCGATTGGTCCTCGCTCTTGTTACGACGAAGGCAAACGTGTCGCAGAGACGATGATGTACTCATACAAAGAACAAAGTGGCGTTGATGTCCGTGTCGCGCGTATCTTCAACACATTTGGACCTAGAATGCACCCCAACGACGGACGTGTTGTCTCGAATTTCATCATTCAGGCACTTCAGGAGAAGCCTCTAACCGTTTACGGAGAGGGAGACCAAACTAGATCCTTTCAGTATGTCGACGACTTGGTCAACGGTTTGCACTCATTGATGAACGGCGACTTCGACGGACCGGTCAATCTTGGAAACCCCGACGAATTTACCATGAAAGAATTTGCCGAATACATCAAGAAACTCACCAAGTCGAAATCTGAAATCCGCTTCTTGGAGAAGACTCAGGATGATCCTTCTAAACGCAAACCAGATATTTCGAGGGCCAAGGAAGAGTTGGGTTGGGAACCGCGGGTGACAGTCGAAGAAGGGTTGGGCAATACGATCAAATACTTTGCGAAGGTTTTGGAAGAAGCAGGCGAAATCATCCCGACTGGACCCGGCGCTTCCAAACCGCAGAATTAAGTTTGATGGAATCATCAACAAACACAACACACGCGACGTGACGCGACATGACGGGACGAGTGCGGCAAATCACTCAAATGATCATGCATGTTGAGGGACGAAGGAGTTGCTTCCCAATGTCCAGAAATCTCCACGGTATTTTTCACCACTCTATGATTTATTTGTATGTTACATCCTTCAAAACTAATTGCTGCTTTTCGAGAATTTTCTTAGCAGCACAACTTTGTATCCCATACCACATCAAAGATACTACCGATACTTCCATGAAAAAGTGGGATTGAAATCTCCGCGAAGGAAAAAAATTCAATGCTCGGTGAATGATTTAATTTAACTGACTTCAAAAACTATCCGATGCAAATATATCATGATGCGTTACGAGAGGAGTGTTTCCGATCCGATCACCATTCCCTGTGTTGTTCATGCAGCGACAATTTTTTGTTTGTTTGCTTAATTATTTGTTTGTAAATTGTTCGCGGGCAATGTACGATCCACTCTTGTGGTTATTACTTCGCCCATGGCCAACCGGTTCCGACTCGTCCCCGGGGATCGTCGGGATCCTGGATGTTGATCCACGATTCCCCAGTGTATTTGTTGGATTGTCCCGTAAATTCTTTCAGTTCCTCGAATTGGCGCTGGCCCTCCGCCAGGTTCCGTTTGACGGCAAACGAATCCGTGTCGTGCATGTTGATCCGAAATTCCCTCTTTACTTGTTCTCGTAGGTCGTCTTGGTTGTGGGGCATGCTGTCGCGTATGCATTTCAGATATCCGCGATACAGAGACAACACCGTGAATCGATGGACGAATTCTTTGTACGAAGGAACCTTCTTGTCGTCCAGGGACATTCGTTTCGAGCGACTGCGCCGGGAGCGACTGCGAACGGGAGAACCGGAGGATTGTTGCTCCGTGGTGTCGGTATCGGAATCGGTGTCGGTTGTCTCTCCCGTGCCTGTTTCGGAACGACGGTGTTGTTCGACATGAACCGTTCGTTTCGCAAGATCACCAATCGGTTTCGAAGATTCCAACAACGATAAAGGTCGGTTGTTCATCACCGACCACGAACGTTGCTTCAATTGCACCGACGCCGGGGAAAGCCATTGCCGTCGCATCGGACACAATTGTACTGTCGTCGTTATTAGTTTATTGGAGGCCAAATTCATATTTCGACGTGTATTCTTCTTCTTTGGAACAGCTGGAGCTGATGTGCAGTGCACGGTGGCAGTGAAAAAGTAAAACAGCTTTTTGTGATCTGGTGGCGACGTTGGGAAGGATCAACTTCCTTTTCTTCTCATTGCGGTTTCAATGCGACTGCAAGATTGAGGTACGAATAGGTACTCGCAATTTACTTGTGCGGTTTGATGAATTGAGAACGATGGATGAGTAAGATTATGGAGTACTTAAGTCTTACTCGTACAATAGTAAAATCAATTTCCTACGGTTCGTACCGGTACCGCTATTTTTTGTTAATGGACCGATGGTTTGCGCCGTTTTTCGCGTTTCCACGTTCGAAAATTGCCCACCCTGACTCAAACTCCATCAGTCACGGGGAACAGAACAACTTGCGAGTATCTTACTACGAGGAGCAATATGACCCTACCGGGCTAACGTATGTAGTTAAAATTGCAGCTCTAAGTATCCAATCTCAACGACCAACACCAACACCAACACCAACACCAACACCAACACCAACACCAACACCAACACCAACACCAACACCAACACCAACACCCCGTTGGAAACTTTATGATCTCCTCTTTAAGACCATGTGCTTGGCTTGTCAGCCGAGCCATTGGCGACCGAGTGGACAACTTCTACTTAATAGGGGACTACTACTAGTAGTACTAGTACTATGCTGGTGCGACCAAAACAAAAACCGGGGAATCTGGGCATCCTTTTTCCCGTGCTTAGACTGACTTGATTATCAAATTCAAGCAATTAGTTCACTCATGCATGATCGCCAATTTTTTGCTATTTTTTTGTGCATCAAATACTTACTTTTCTTCCAAACAACTTGGTCATCGACATTACCACTGTCCGGTAGTCGTTCATTTGTTAGTCCATCAATTATGTCAATGACAAGCCTATCAGCCCAAGAGGGAGGAAGGGCTTTTGTTGAGGCTGTTGGTGTTGCTGTTGACATCGTTTTTTATGGAGCAAGAGCACCATAACAATGAACGCTACTTTGAACACAGCAACCCGTCACTTCTAGAAACCGGAACCGGTATTGGACCAATCAATGTCGTCACCAGAACCGATCAAAACCCTGGTGTTCCGAGCAGCCCAACTCCATGGGACCTACTTCAAGTACAAGGATGAGGATAAGGACGAGGACAAAAGAGAGACATTGGATGTATTCCAAGGCTTGCCCGATTCTTCACTTGGAACCAATGACAACAAAGCAAGGGGTGCACAAGATCTGTTAGCGTTTGCAACCCGAAGAAAGAGGGAATGAAGAAAGAAACTTGCAATGAAAGCCACAAAGAAACTGTTCCCCTCCCTATCCAAAGTCATGGTGACAAGAAGCAACAAACTTAACAAGGGATACCTCTGTTTGAAGTGGCACTCAGCCACCAAGGCGCAAAGGGCTCAGCATCTAGTCAAGAGTATCAATCCTGGATACAGATAGAAGATTGAAGTCGTGAGGGATTCAACAGCAAAACCACCAGCATTACCCCCCCCCCCCCCCCCCCCCAACCAACCACCCCAGAGAAGATAGAGGAAGTAGATCTCCTCAACACACTTGATTGGCTGGTTGCCCCTGTCCATCATTGCCTAGGATGCTACAACACCAAGTGCAAATTTTGACCATGGATTCACCGTGCTTACAACAGGTCTAAAGGGGGGGAATTCACAGCACAACACAAGCTTCCTCCCAAGTACAAGGATGACAACCACTTCAGTCAGGATTGGTTTTATGGGGATCTACATGCAACTGATAACTAATCACTGCCCTGAATGGGTTGACAACAACCCTACTTGTGCCGCAAACTTTGCTTCCATGGAGTTCCCTATTTTTGCTGGGGACACTGAAGATATGGAAGCATCTGCTGCAGGCCCTGATATCCAACTTGCTCAATCATGGGAAATCCCAAGTACCATCAACAACAAAGCCACTTGAGATAATCAAAGCCACAAGCTTCCCTGCTTTGCAAAAAGCCAAGAAGAAAGCCTCCCCCCTAAGGGCTTGGAGAAGATCTTATTTCAACAATCAGATGCAAAGATGCAAGAATCATTAGATGCTGCTGATGCGTCTTGGAATAGTCCCCCGTTTGACGTCAATGGTAGTCCCCCTAGTAGCCCTGCAACTGCAACAACAGACCAACTTTGGTCTGTGGAAGGAGCTGTAGCTACAGCAGAGAAGAGAAAAAGAGGAACACAACTAAACCCCACTACTAATTGGTCCACCAAAGTGCGCTGGAGATTGAAAAATTCGATCGATTGAATCCATCCAAATAAGATTGATCTAATTGGTTTCGCATTTTGATCAATTGATCTAATCCAGATCGATTCCTGATCCATTGATCCGTATCTAGGTTTAATCGGTACCCATCTAATTCATCTAGCCTAAATCAACCTATTCTAGTGATTTTAATGCAATAGAACCTAATGTAATACAGCGTAATACATCAGAATACAACTTACAGATACTGGTAGTTAATAACTTTACACTGTGGCAATTGCACTAATCAAATTAGCTGTCAACTCAGTGATACTGATAGAACTTTGTTCTTTGGCGCCTTCCCCTTCATTCTTTTTGTTTTTGCCAAACACCCAATACTCCATGTACTCCTTGTTGAAAAGAAACTCTCTTACATTCCATGGATTCCAGTTCCCCTTAGAACTTATTTTACTATCAGTTCTGTGTTTCACATCACCTTTCAACAAACCAAAGAACCTGTGATCATGGTACTGCTGGAGACATCTGTGATTATCCTTAACAGAATACAAAGTGATGTCCAACTTGCTGTCCTTACACTTAGAGCACATGTAATAACAGGGCTTTCCACAGGCATAGCAAAGCCTCACACTGTGCCACTTGGTACCTTTGAATGAAGCAAGGTCCCTACCCATTTTGATGCTACTAAAACAAAACCTGCCTGCGCCTTTCGATTCAAATACAGTCCCAAGTGAGTGATAATTCAGCACTAAACCATGGTCAGTGGTGTAGCTGCAACACTGCCTCCTGTCAGCTCTTGACTGCTGGTGCTTTGAACTCTGAATATTCTCACAAAGCAACTCATCAGTTGGGTATAGCTTCTTTTTTGGTCATATTGAAGCATCTGTTCTGCCAGCTTCTGCCTGAACACTTGATAGTCCATGGGTTTCTCTATTGACCAATTAGGACCATGTGTACCATTAGTGAGCTCCTTGTAAACATCATAGGCTGTAGCAATAGACAGCGCTTTAGCGTAATTTACAGCTGATTGATAACACTTCCAGAACGTGTAACCAATATTAGCTCTAGAAATAGAGCTATGTATCTGATCAAGTTCCCATATGTTCTTAGATAAAGTTCTTGCACGTGATTCATCTCAATTGCCCAAAACAGCTGTTGACAGAACCAAGATTACAAGATTCTCTACTCTGAAAGCTGCAATGAGCTCTACGGTAGGCTTTAGTTAACTTTCCAGACTCTGCTTTGGAAGGCGCTTCTTTTACCAATGTCACAGGATTACACATTCACACAACGCAAGCACATTTCCTTGCAGAATGACTAGCATTCTCTTTGTGAAAGTACTTGTGTGGTACTCCTTTTGGAAGCTTATTCCTAGCTACAATATGCCTTAGAATTGCTACATGATTTCTAGTAGTGTTTTCTGCTCCGACAATGGCATGATACTTTAGTAATTTTGAAAATATGCCATAGAATTCCATTTCTAGTCGTGTTTTCTGCTCTAAAAATGGCATGATAATTTTGTATCACCATGGCTTGTACGGAAGAGCACGTGCACTCGATCCGATGGGTGCCTAAGTAAAAAAATAAAAAGTGACTCAACGGCGGGAAATGGGTCTCGAGGAGGGGGTGCTGTTACTTTAGTATTGGTGCATGATACTTTAGTAATTTCCAAAATACACCGTAGAATTGGTACACAATTTCTAGTATTGTTTTCTGGTCTGATAATGGCATGATACTTTAGTAATTAACAAAATACGCTGTGGAATTTGTACACAATTTCTAGTAGTGTTTTCTGGTCTGACAGTGGCACGATAATTTTGTAGAAGTGATTTCTACATGATTTGTAGTAGTGTTGATTTTGGTACCAGGTCAATCTCACACTATTTTTGGGACATTCGTATATTTTTGCCATACACTTTTCAAGTACAACAGTACCCACTAAAGGTATGATTACACAACTCCCCCCTGTGGCCTCATTTGCTCAGCCACTAACCCATCCAGCACCCTGACCTCCATCCTATATGGTGAACCTAGCATATTAACGAGCCAACTTGGTTGGGGTCGCACTTGCTCTGGTGAACACAGTACTGGGACAGGGATTGGGGGTTGGAGGGCTATTAATAGTAGGGCACTGCGCTCCGCGTGTACCTTTTAAAAGTGTAAAGTTGACCCCGGTCCCTTTATTTCCAGTAGTAGTTTCTGTCGACGCGATTGTATTTTGAGAATTATTCACCTACCACTAATTCTGATACTCCCAGAACAGACTAATACACAGTAGACTAGGGACCAGAGTATTTGCCATAAAAGGAGCTAGAATTAATCTGTAGACCTATTTCTTGCTAGAGAGCACACCATGATGAATAATGAGGCTGTTGGGCGGACCAGGTACTAGTTCAAGGGGGAGAACGCGTCTTGTTGTATCACAGCTTGTATCGCCGCTGGAATCAATCCTTGTATCACTGCTCATATCAATTGCAATTATCCAAGGCAGTGCTCGTCATTCAAATGCCATGGATACACCAGTCCCCTGGGCTGACAAACACCGTGGATACACCAATCCCCTAGATTAGAGCAGCGCAGGGCTTGTAGTTTGAACGCCATGAATACACCAGTCCCCTAGATTGGCAAAACGTCGTGCTTGTAGGTCAAACGCCGGAGCAGGAGCAGCAGCGACAGCACTTGAGGAGAACGAAAATCCTTGTCTAATAGGGGTTGCTCAATGTAGACTTCCTGGCTGCTACAGATTGTTGTAGGGCTGTTGTTGCTGCTGTTGCATTTGTTGATCACCAAGTCCAAGGAGCTAGAGCAGAAGACCAAAATCCAGGGAGCAGCCATGTCACATCAAGAAATACACAGTTCCCTAGATCGGAACAGCGCAGTGCTTGTAGTTCAGACACCAGAGCAAGAAATACAGCTCAGAAGGTGGAATTACCTGTAGGGACATCAGATCCTTGTAGACTTCCTGGCTGCTACAGATTGTCGTTGGTTTGTTGTTGCTGTTGTTGCGTCTGTAGATGTTGTTGTTGTTGTGTTTGTCGACAACCGAGTCTGAGGAGCTGGGGCAGAAGATCATGTCCGGGGAGCAGCCTATCTCTTCTGGGGTGGAATAGTTCAAACCATAGTTGCTGAAAGGACCTATTCCCATGGTCAAAAGCAAAAAGGAGCAGTGTGGTGAGAGAGGAATAAACAAATGACCACAACGACGACAATGACAATGGCAAATCAAACAGAACAGCCTGAACATCTCCCCCTCCTAGCAAACAAAGGACAGGCAATGACTTACAGTGTGATAGAATGGATTGCTTGTTGTTGTAATTGGACAGGAAGCAGCGAAAAGGGTCTATTGCCATGGTCAGGGGAGCAATTTGGTTTTGCAAAGTTGTTGATTTTAAAATAATGAATTACAACTGGGAAAAACAGCAATGGAGCAAGGTTGTAGTAGAGATTCTACTAGATCCTACACAGGTGCCAATGAATCAATTGTGTCGAGAAACCCAAGGAAACCCCTTCAAAAAGGTTTTTAAAATCCAGGGTGTAGTAGGGATTCTACTAGATCCTATTGTGCGGGGAAGCGGCCAAAAAGGTTTTTAAAATCCAGGATGTAGTAGGGATTCTACTAGATCCTACTGTACTGGGAATAACTGCCAGAAACGTTTTTAAAATCCAGGATGTAGTAGGGATTCTACTAGATCCTACTGTACTGGGAATAACTGCCAGAAACGTTTTTAAAATCCAGGATGTAGTAGGGATTCTACTAGATCCTACTGTACTGGGAATAACTGCCAGAAACGTTTTTAAAATCCAGGATGTAGTAGGGATTCTACTAGATCCTACTGTACTGGGAATAACTGCCAGAAACGTTTTTAAAATCCAGGATGTAGTAGGGATTCTACTAGATCCTACTGTGCGGGGAAGCGACCAAAAAGGTTTTTAAAATCCAGGATGTAGTAGGGATTCTACTAGATCCTACTGTACTGGGAATAACTGCCAGAAACGTTTTTAAAATCCAGGATGTAGCAGGGATTCTACTAGATCCTACTGTGCGGGGAAACCGCCAAAAGGTTTTTTAAAATCCAGGATGTAGTAGGGATTCTACTAGATCCTACATAGATGTCAAGGAATCAATCGTGCTGCAGGGCCCTGCCCCAGAATCAACAGATGGAGTTGCGAGTGAAAATATTCTAAAAACACTTTTGAGTTGCTCGACACACGAAGTTGTGTGTGAAAATATCCTAAAAATATGTTTGAGTTTGGATGTTGCTTAACACACAAAGTTGCATTCTTTTGAGTTGCTTAACACACGAAGTTGTGTGTGCACCGTTGGAAAAATTACTTCAGTATTGGAAAACCATACTTTAGTATTTTTCTACACATACAACATGGTGGACCGCAGGCAAGGGGGATCCACTTGCGCTCCTGTCTCAACACACAAGTCAGCAGTGTTACATGTTTATCCTTGTCCCCCCCCAAACAGCGGCAACAATGAGCAACCGACGCTCGCTAGTAAGAAGAAGCTCCCCCCCTCCTTCCCTTTGTGCTCTCCCTTGCGACCATGATATTACATATGATAGTCACCCCTCCTCCTTGACCTCCTCCTCGTAGTATTGGGGGGTCTTTAGGCTACCGGTACCCTCCCCCCTCCCCCCCCCCCCCCCCCCCCCCCCGATACGAGGAGGAGGTCAAGGAGGCACGAGTCAACCCCTATCTAAAGAAAAATTCTCGGCGCGCATGCATCGAATTTTTCTTTAGAGAGGGGTTGACACGTGCCGGCAACCAAACGGAGGAGGGGTACATACAGTACTATATGTAACTACCCCTCCTCCGATTTGGTTGGCACGACTCATCCCCTCTCTAAAGAAAAATTCGAGGCGCGCGCGCCGAGAATTTTTCTTTAGATAGGGGATGAGTCGTGCCAACCAAACGACTCAGAGTATCGGGGGGGAATTTTCTTTAGGATGCTTCCTTTTTACGAGGGCGCAGCCCGAGTAAAAAGGAAGCATCCTAAAGAAAACTCCCCCCCGATACGAGGAGGAGAGCAAGGAGGAGGGGTGGTTAGGTATGTAATACCATGGTCGTAAGGGAGAGCACAAAGGGAAGGAGGGGGGGGAGCTTGCTAGCGAGCGTCGGTTGCTTGTTGTTGCTGCTGTTGGGGGGGGGGGGGGCTTGCTAGTGAGCGTCGTTCTTGTCGTTGCTGCAGTTTCGCGGGGGGGACA
The DNA here is from genome assembly GCA_037355745.1 of Pseudo-nitzschia multiseries. Taxonomy (NCBI): domain Eukaryota; phylum Bacillariophyta; class Bacillariophyceae; order Bacillariales; family Bacillariaceae; genus Pseudo-nitzschia; species Pseudo-nitzschia multiseries. The sequence continues at coordinate 5,592,061 of CM074784.1, read as the reverse complement.
AGGATAAACCTGCTCTCCCCGCAGTCTACCGTGTTGTATGTGTGAAAAATTACTTTAGTACCGTTTTCGATACTAAAGTAATTTTTCGGACTCCGTGTTAATCCAATCAAAAAGTATTTTTAGAATATTTTCACACACAACTCCGTGTGTTGAACAAGTAAGTACTTGTTCAACACACGGAGTTGTGTGTGAAAATATTCTAAAAATACTTTTTGATTGGATTAACACGGAGTGCGAAAAATTATGGTATCGTACGGTAGGATCTAGTAGAATCCCTACTAAAATTACTGTACCGTACGGTAGGATCTAGTAGAATCCCTACTAAACCCTGGATTTTGGAAAATTCCCCCTACAGTAGGATCTAGTAGTATCTCTACTAGGTCCTGGATTTTAGAAACTTAATCACGCATATATTTTCAGCCGTTAATACCGTTCAAAAGTATTTTTAGTGTTTTGTCTTAAGTAACTTAGTATTTTTAAGCTTTTGTCACAGACCAACTCCGGGTGTTGTTGAGCAATATATATCGCAAAGAGGGAGCTAACTCGCGGGATCAGCAACAGGGGCAACAGCAGCAGCAACAGGGATTTCGCCTATTTGATTCCTTCATATTGTGTAGGATCAAGTAGAATTCCTACTACAACCTTGATTTATTGCTGTTTTTCCCCGGTTGTAATTCATTATTTCAAAATCAGCCACTTTGCAAAAGCAAATTCGAACCCCCCCCCCTCCCCCCACCATGGGAATAGACACTCTCACTGGTTCCTTTCCTATTACAACAACAACAACAACAAGCAACCCATTCCTCTATTACACTGTAAGTCATTGCCGGTCCGTTCTTTGTTTGGGGGGGGGACATGGTGTTTTGATTTGATTTGATTCGATTCATCGTCGTTGTCATCCACTCACGACGCTGCTTCTTCTTTTCGCTTGTTTGACCATGGGAATAGCAACAACAAGCACCACTGTAAGTGACTGTCGGTTCTTTTTTTGCTGGGGGTTGCTTGGGGGGGAAGATGGTGTTTCGATTCATTTGTTTACTCCTATCTCACGACACTCCTCTTCTTTTTGCTTTTGACCATGGGAATAGCCCCTTCCAGCAACCAGCATGGTTTGAACTAATTCACCCTGAAAGAGCAAGCAAGGCTGCTCCAGCTTGGAACAGTGTATTCTCGCGACCGTAATTCTTGCTCTGTCCCTATGAGCGGCGTTGATACAAGGAGCCGAGTCCCTACAAGAATGGTGAATTCCTCGGCAAGCGGCGTCTTTTGACCCCAACAGCCTCCATATTTATTACAACTTGCTCTCTAGCAAGAAATAGGTCTACAGACATCTGAACCATGTGCTGTCACTGCTACACTCGCCGCGGCATCCGAACTACAAGTAGTACTACTGCGCTGCTCCAATATGGGGAACTGGTGTATCCATGGCGTTTGAATTATGAGCAGCAATACGAGGATTGAAGTCAACCGCGATACGACGAGCTGCAATACAGCAAGACGCGGCCTCCCCCCTCCTCTCAATATTCATCGTGACTTGCTCTCTAGCAAGGGATAGGTCTACAGACTAGTAATTCTAGCTCCTTTTTTGGCATATACTCTGGTCCCTACTCTGCAGTGTATCAGTCTGTTCTGGAAAGAGTGCTACAGTACCGGTAGTAGTAGGTGAAAAGTGCTCAGAATACGACAGAAAATTCTACTACCGTACGGTAGCTACAGAGGCACTGAGTAACACTACTACTAGAAAATCACGTATCACTTCTACCTTTTCTACTAGGCAACGAGTAACACTACTAGAAAATCACGTACCACTTCTACTCATATTCTTAATTATGTACCACTCATACGGAGTATTTCGGAAATTACCAAAGTATCCACCCATTGTCAGAGCAGAAAACACTACTAGAAATCGTGTAGCAATTCTACGACAAATTTTCGAAATTACTTTAGTATCATGCCATTGTCAGAGCAGAAAACACTACTAGAAATCGTGTAGCAATTCTACGGCATATTTTGGAAATTACTAAAGTACCACCAAAGTTACAAAAGTAACACCACCCCCTCCTCTGCACCTTTTTCGCGCCCATTGAGTCTGTTTTAACCCCGTGAGTCCCTTTTATTTTTTCTTACTTAGGCGTCGATTTTGCGAGTGCACGTGCTCTCCCGTACGAGCCATGGTGTTACGTAGGTACCTGCATGTTAACCGTATGTAGTTTGCGAGGAACGAGACGAGTAGGATACCGTTAGTAGGTATGTACTAGTACGAACATGCCAGTACCGTATCGAAAATCGAAAGTTCCGAGGTTGATGACTAGAAGATGATGTGTTCGAAACAAAACAGAGCTGACTCGGCACAGGAACTGTGCAGCACTCAGTCGGTCCACTCATTCTCTATCATTTTATTTTTTGGATTGGAAGCGTGACTTGAACAGAACCCTCCTCATCGATCTACTACTGGTACGTAGGGTACTGTACGTTAAAATACTTGATCCAGAGAATTCTTTTTCGCCGACCGAGCGTCCAGGTATTTAGGTAACAGCTCATACTCGTACCTACCTGTAGGATACCGATACGGTACGGAACATGAAGGAACTTCCACGACCAACTCAGTTTCTGTAACTCGCCGCAGACGGTTTTTTCTGCGGCAATGAGACGACGAGATTGATGATTCATTCAACATCAAAGCGCCAATACTACCGTACCACGACTCATTAGTAGTACTTGAGGCTGTACTTGTATACGCCAAATTCCGTCATTGAACTCGACCTTTCTCCACCTTTCAAACATTCAGTGCATTATCAATTTGAATTGACTCCGTCAAAGTTACCACGAAAGAAAGCGGCTACCAGGTATTAACGAACTCGATCAAACTCCACAGTGGCAATCTGCACAATACAAAAACGCGCACCAACAATGAAGACCCTTATCGAATTCTCGGAAGGCGTAGCTGTAGCATCGCCGGCACCATCGTCTCCTGCCTTGATGGCCAACACAACTCACACGAAACAAACCACGGTTTCGGACAACATTGACTGTGATCGTGGCAATGACAGCGATACCGACGATACGATCGCGTCCTCGACCTCCATCGAAAGCTCGAGCGACGATGCAAAGACAACAAACGAAAGCACTTCTTGTTCCAATACCTCTGTCTCGACAATCGAGACCGGCAACCAGATGCATCCTGCGAAGAAAAGGAGCGTTTCCTTTGGACCAATTCACGTTCGACAACACGAACGCATTGTTGGTGATCACCCCGAAACCCGGGTTGGTGTACCCCTGGGGATTGGCTGGGCCTACAACGACGACGACGTCGTGTCGATCGACCGTTACGAGAGTGATCGTGATCGCATTCGCAGGGGACGAGGCTCGTTTCGCCTGACGAGCATCACGCGGAAAAACATGCTACTGAATGTGTATGGCATACCCAAAGAAGAGATCCTACAAGCCGAAGCGGACACCGATAGGCTGCGGTGGCGGCGGCAACAGGCGGCCCGGAACAAATCCGCTGCAACCAAAACCGAGACGGCCTGCAAAAAGATGGGGAAACGGATACGCAAGGTCGGAGTGTCGTTCTTGAAAGGAATGTCCTACGCGGCGCAGATTGGAGTGCCGGGTGGCGGCGGCGGTTTGCCATCGGCCTCCAAACCCTTCTATTGAGAGGGGCGGATCGATTTCTTTCGACGGTTGTTTCCGCTTTCACAGTCTGCGCCACATATACATACGGACTGCAACTTCCGTGGCCTTTCATTTTTGATCGACGATGTATAGAATTCTTGCTTTGTGGATGTTTCGTTTCATCCTGGTTCGAGCGAAAGAATACTTGTAAATTTATCCTGTAAATACTAATACTTTCGATTGAGCGAACCATCGTTTTTACCGCTTCTCGAACAGTCTGTTAGATTGAAAACTATGTTGAAAATACGTCCACGGATCGTTTGATTTGTTTGATCGCACACAAGGTGGTCAGACGGCTGACGTACATTCGCACGACTATCGATGTCATCTGTTTATATTGAATTCAACATACCGTACAAGTAACTAAAGTATCATCGTGAGGATCATCCTCCGCGCACAAAGCTGTCGTAGTCAATACAAAAGATCCTCCAGCTACTACATGCAACAATGAAGCAATTGAACAAATCCGAAGGCCCAAGTGGCAACAGCAGCCACACCAACAACAACAATGGCAACAACAATGACAACAACATCAATCAAGCCTGGATTGAATTAGGACGACGAGTTAAAAACCTAGTCATCAATGGATCTAAGTGACAACAGTCTGGCATACTGTTCGGCGGAATTAAGGTGATGGCCGGAAAGAAGAAGAACTCTTCACAAACAAAGACATCCCTTCTAACCATGAAGAAACCACTTGCTGAAAGTGATTTCCTCCCTGATATACAACCAGAAAAGCATTATAACGACACTGATGATGACGGAAATAAAACTGTCGACCAAACCAAGAAGAACAAGTTCCTTTGCGACCTACTGACAAAGAAAGCTGAGCGCTCTCCAAAGAAGTATGACGTACACCTCGAGGGCATGAAATACCTATTCTTCTCCACCATTGAAGGCCAACTCAGCACATGAGTGAAACAACAACTGAAGGCCACCAAGGACTAGACACACGTTTAGGCAGCCCAAAATACCATCAAGCTCTTGTTGATCATTCTCCGTGATTACTGTTATCGCGACAGCAACACAATGGTCCATCCCATGATTGACGTCACAAACAAGATCACGAAGCTGTTCGGATGCTGACAGGACTGCCATTGTTAAAGGGGCCTCCACTTTTGTTGATGAAACCAAAGCCCCATTCAATGTCCTAACCTCTGCAGGGATACAAATCCAATCAATGGAAATGATTACCTATACCCTCAAGAAGTACTAGCTCCATCCTGGCATTGACTAGTACTACAAAAAGTGCATTGCCATAGCGGAGAAAGACAAGAAAGTTATCCTTGACGGCAATGAACAGATGTTCCTGTCTGCTGTCATCATTGTCAATGGTGCAAATCCCAAGTCTCGCTTTAATATCGATGGGGTGCTCAAGGAGGCGTTGTCCGCAGGACACTTTCTCAATTGTACACTCTAAATTCATTCATACATTCATACCTACATATCATACGTATCATTGATATAGTTGATTCCTCCTTCTCATGATAGAACACTTCTCTCCTTGATGGATCACGATTAGCATAGTTGATGGACATCAGTAAGATGATCCATTGTCTCGCTTTCTATTTTAGCATCAGATTTCATCTTAGAGAGTCCATCACACAAACAAGATTCGGGGTTTGTCAGGAATCACCCGCATTTTTGGGCCGAACTCCACCAGTCCCCCTTTGTAATTTCACCCATTTTTTGAAATGAATGTTGAACTCATAATATTCTGATGCACAGTACATTTTCCTACCCCACTGGCATCTGTTTCCGATTCAGTGGCATGCTACTGAATTTGATGCCTGAAACAAATAGTGCATTGTTGCAATTTCTCAATCTCAATTGGCTCCTCATTTTTATTTTTATTACTGGCTATCGTACTAACAATGGTCCGCACTCCCAAATATCAGGTTGATTGTAAACGTTGCTACTTGGACTCTCCTATGATCACAACTGGTTATGGAAAGAAGAAGGTTACCAAGAAGAAGAAACGGCCCTTGTTTCCAGCAAGGCAAAGAAAGAATACGGGAGTAGTTGTTTCTCCTGATCTTCTGGACCATATTTCACGTAATCCGGGTACATGTTATTCTTATTACTACCAGTGTTTGGGGGTAGATAATTTTGCATCTTCCATATTCATTAGAAAATTGAAGAAGCTACTAGAGGATGCTAGTGAACAATTAGGTCTCACGAACACCCGTAATGGTCCACTGAGTAGTGACGTATTACCAGAGGTGCCCCCCAATCAAGTTATGTATGACCCCTCTGTTGAGCCAATGGAGCGTTATTTGATTGGTTGGGAATTAGCAAACATTGAGGATGACGATGACTCTGTTTCTGATGATAATTGTTTTCTCCTAATGATGACAATGAGGAAGAAGGAATTGACAGCACAGAAGTCCCCCACTCTTTGAGTGTCAATAGTGAAGGCAACAACATTGATGTTGATGATTCCCATCATGATTCAAACATGGCAACTACAACACCCAATGTTGGAAGGGCTGTATCAGATGAACTGAAGAAGGTCAAGATCAAGTTAATGAAAATCATGCAGAATCATAGCATACCATAAGTTGCAGAGAAGGAATTGTATGAATGGGCTATCAAATCGGAGCGGACTTAGTTAATTTTCATGGACAAAAGGAAATCTCATACAGACAAGAAGGTCAAGAGTCATGAAGGACATTTACGCAACTGTGCCTGAAATACAAGGTGATGGGTTTGAACCTCATCTTATTGACTGGCGTTATAAGAGATCAAATTGTGGTGACGTTGCCGGTTGTAAACAAATCTACGTATGACCGTTCCAAAAAGCACTTCATTCCCTATTAACAAATGTGACGTTGGTTAAGGATAGAAAACCTGTCTTTCCCCCATGCTGAAGACCCTACCTTGCCAGTCCGGTATCCAGAACTAAAAGGTAATATTGAAATAGACAAACTCCATCACGGTGAATGGTGGATCAATACTTGGGAAAAGGGATGCAAAACCAAATCCAATGAAATTTTGGTGCCTAATTTTCTCTACATGGATGGAATCACAATCACTAATTTTTTGTTTTTCCATTTTCTGTAACGGTGTTGCAGGAAATGCCCTTTTTGTTGTTTTGGGGGTACAGTCAATAACTTCAGTTTTTTTTTTCAAAATCGTGTGATTGGGTTGCAGCAGCCCCCCTAATTGCAATGACATGTCTTGATGTTCATCGATTCACATATTTGTCGTTTTTCCATTTTCTGCAGCGGTGTTGCAGGAAATGCCCTTTTTGTTTTTTTGGGGTACTTTAAAGAACTGACGGATTTTTTTTGAAATCGTGCAATTGCGTTGCAGCAACCCCCCTCAATGCAATTGCACGTCTTGATGTTCATCAATTCACATATTTTTCGTTTTTCCATTTTCTGCAATGGCTGTTGCAAGAATTGGCCTTTTTGTTCCATTTGGGGAACATTGAATAACTCAAGGAAATTTTTGACAAGTAAACAATTGTCCTTATAACACTTATTACTACTATTTCACATGGGTTACAAATCTGTTGCTGTTGGCGCCCTCGCTATTGCTGTCACCACTTGCTATTGCTCAGGAATTGAACAACCTGCAACGATAAACAAAAATGATGACAATGATGATGACAGCGACAACAAGGGTGTGTCGGTGTTAGTACTACTTCTATTTGAACTGGGGCAAGGGGCAAGGATGATGAATACAGTATGGAAAAGTGTGTAAAATGATAATATGAAGTATTACTCTAGCTTTTGCCTGCTCGCTGTTGCTGCTTGCTGTTTGTCGGGCTTAAAAAAAACAGAAATGAGAAAACGCATCATCAACAGTGCAGCAGGCAGGCATAATCTTCTATCTCTCTCGCCATTGCCCTCGCCTTTGTCGTCTTTGTGGATCCGTTCTGACGTTCCCTTGTTGCTCTGTTTTTGTTCAATAAAAGAAAGAAGGGTGAGAAACAAATGCAATCTACAATAAATTGCCATCATTGTCACTCACTTGGCAGTGTTCTGTTGTTTCCTTTTTCTGTTGTTTATTCCTTCCTTTAAATGCTTTTCCCTTTGGCGTTTTGTCCTCTTGTCCTTTTGATTCGTCCGACCCTTTTTTTTTTTGTCGCGAGGTACTGTCGCAACCCCTTTTTGTGTGTAATTTTAACATGAGCCCCCCTTGTGATTCACTAGGTCAGTATCATGCCCAATTTTCTAAATCTCAATACCTGGGTCGCGTTTATTTTTTTCCTTGGGTCATGAATAATTATTATTAATTTTTAATAAAACCTACCCGTACGCTCGCGAATCACATTTACTAAAATTAAATACGCAAGGTCATGACTCACAACCAACCCCCCCCTGTGATTCGGTCGCTTCGTATCATGCTCATTTTTCTAACTCTCAATCCCTGGTTCGCGATTATTTTTTTCCTTGGGTCATGAATAATTATTATGAATTTTTAATATCACCTACCCGTACGTTCACAAATCACACCTACAAAAATGAAATACGCAAGGTCATGACTCGCAACCAGTAAAATTTAACATTAGTGCTTGCGACACACAACCCTTAAAATGTATCTCCATTGCTCGCGACACGCTACCCTTATAATTTAATATTTGTGCTCGCAACACACAACCCTTAAAATTTAATATCATCGCTTGCGACTACCTACCACTACAGTTGAATTATTCGGGTCAAGAATTTGTCTAGTAGTATCATATGCAAAATATGTATGATAGGTATGAGTACTCCTTTCCGTGCATTTTAATCATTTGTGTCACACAATGTACTATTTATTGCAACGGTATGCAATGTATGTAGAATATGTACCTTTTACCCTAATCACTCTCCCCGAAGATTTACCCGTGTCGTACTAGGTGTGAACCCACCCGCGTTGTCGTCAAATTAGTGAATGGACTGACACAATGAACAGTAATGATTCTGACAACAATGCCTAAACTTCCTCCATTTCGCCAAGCAATTGCATCAATACAGGATCAATATAGTTGTCATCCTCATTTTCCTCTTCAGCAAGACTACTGGCAACAGTGCCACCATCTTTCGATACAGTACCGGTAGGTTTTTTTTCTGACTTGAATATTTCCAGCATCATTTTCTCAAAAAGATTTACGCGTTTCCGGATCTTCTCTTAACGATTGTACCTTCTTGCACAATCTAGCGAACACTTGCCTTGCTCCGCTCCGCTGTTCTGTTCTGTTTGATCGTTCCGTTTTGTCATTCCGTTTCATCCCTTACACCTCCTTCTTATGTCCTTTTGTTGGTTTGTTGTTCCTGAAGAACAAAAATAAGAGAAAGAAAGATCAGAAGCAAATAGAATCTCCAACAAATTGCTGTCATTGTCACTCACTACTGTTTCTTGTTGTTTTCTTTCATTGCCGATCCGTTGTTTCCGTGCTTTTCATTTTTTTTAAATATCGTGCTGACCAAGAAGGATGTGTTGCTTTTTGTGTGGTTTTGATTTGGGGTATGTACAGTTTTCTGCGTGTGCACAGTTTTTTTGTGTGTGAACTTTTCTGTTGTTCCATTCTGTCATTCTGTCCCATTGTTTCGTTCCATTGTTCCGTTCTGTTTCATTGGTTGTTCTGTTTTAAGTGCCCTCCTTTCCTTCGTTGGTTCGTTTGATTGTTGTTCTGTTTCAATAAAAATAAAAATGAAAGAAAGAAAGATCAGAAACAAATAGTATCTCCAACAAATTGCCGTCATTGTCACTCACTGCTATTGTTCTGTTGTTACATTCTGTCATTCCTTTTTTTTAATTCGTTGTTCCATTTTGAGTGTCGTTCTTTCCCTCGTTCGTTTGTTTGATTGTTGTTCCATTTCAATAAAAATAAAATTAAAAATAAAAGAAAGAAAGATCAGAAACAAATAGAATCTCCATTAAAGAAGTACGTTTTTGGTGATTGGATCCAGTACCCAAATGCACTTAGTATTAGGTGGTGACACACACCAAACTATGACAGATAACTCACTTCTGTTTCTTTCATGATTCATCTTATCCATTACAGGAACAATATTCATCAACTAATCACCCAAAATATCTGATTTTCTAATTTTTAATCGCAAATTAGTGTGTATTTTTCCTCCAATCCCATTACCCAAATGGACTCATTAGGTGATAACACACAAACTATCAAAGATAACTCACTTATGTTTCTTTCGTGATTCATCTTATCCATTACAGGAACAATATTCATCAACTCATCACCCAAAATATGCGATTTTCTAATTTTTAATTGCAAATTAGTGTGTATTTTTCCTCCAAATCCAGTATCCAAATGCACTCACAGGGTGGTGACACACCTAACATCACACATAACTCACTTCTGTTTCTTTCATGATTCAACTTATCCATAACAGGAACAATATTCATGGATTAATCACCCAAAATATCAGATTTTCTAATTTTTAATTGCAAATTAGTGTGTATTTCCCCTCCCATTCTTCCAGTACCCAAATGCACTCATTAGTTTGTGACACACAAACTATGACAGATAACTCACTTCTGTTTCTTTCATGATTCATCTTATCCATAATAGGAACAATATGCATGGACTAATCACAAAAATTTATCTGATTTTCTAATTTTTAATTGCAAATTAGTGTGCATTTTTTCTCCAAATCTAGTACCCAAATACACTCATTAGTTTCTGACACACAAACTATCACACATAACTAACTTCTGTTTCTTTCATGATTCATCTTATCCATTACAGGAACAATATTCATGGACTAATCACCCAAAATATCTGATTTTCTAATTTTTAATTGCAAATTAGTGTGTATTTTTCCTCCAAATCCAGTACCCAAATGCACTCATTAGTTTGTGACACACAAACTCTCACAGATAACTCACTTCTGTTTCTGTCATGATTCATCTTATCCATTCTTACAGGAACAATATTCATGAACTGATCACCTATAATATCTGATTTTCTAATTTTTAATTGCAAATTAGTGTGTATTTTTCCTCCAAATCCAGTACCCAAATGCACTTATTAGGTGGTGACACACAAACTATGACAGATAACTCACTTCTGTTTCTTTCATGATTCAACTTATCCATAACAGGAACAATATTCATGGTTCAATCACACAAAATATCTGATTTTCTAATTTTTAATTGCAAATTATGTTAATTTCCTTTTGAAACTGGCTGTTGAGCTGATTCAATCCAAAGGCAAAGAAGAGCAACAGGAGCTGTGGCTGCAGGCCGGTTGAGGTGCCGGTCTGTTGTAATCTAATATTGTGGCCTTGATACGGTCAAGGGAGATCCATCCAAAGAAGGGTTTCAGGGACAGGTAATCGGTATCAGTGGGCGATTGAACATGGGCTGCAGCAGTGAGAAAGGTGGAAGGAGATTGATTAGAGCACCTACTAAGGATGTCTTGATGGATGTAATCAGTGGGGCTAAGCCAAAATGAAGTATCAGAAACATCCAAAGCCTGTAGGGAGGAGGTAGTAGTGCTGTTGGACAAGAATGAGGTGACTGTAGAGGAGGTGCCAATGTTGATATCCCTAAGCGCGCCAAATTCATCATAATCTTGATATGGAAGTGATGTGGAGACAGGCGGGTATTTCTGAATGAAGGTATCATCCTGGGGGGTATATGCGGTATCTAGCACAGATGGGTCCCAATGCAGATCACTTGTCATGACGACGTGAGGTAGATGAGCAAATTCTGCACGGGTATACTTGCGCATGGCAAGGTAAGGTAAGCCATGGCATATACTGAGTGGAAAGACATGGCCATCAGTAGTGGTAATGACTTGGGTTCCACCGGTCTTGAGAGAGGTATCATCCACAATCGAGTGGTATGCTTCCATCTGAGGAGAGGACAAGATAGATGGGTGTTGTCCAGTGTAGGCACATTCATGAAAGATGATAATGACCGGACCTCTGTTGGAAACAGAGTAGGCGCCACACGTTGCAATAGGGATGTTTTGGATTTGGTGATTGTTGATACCAGTTACATTGACAAATCTAGGTGGGATGTCCTTAGAGATAAGGCATGCATCATTTCCTATGATACATCCATTTGCACCCCTGTCAACCATGGCATAACCGGGTGTGGATACAGTAGTTTTGCTAGAGTGGTAAGTAGCGGCGGGGTTTGCTGGTGAAACAAGAGGTTCACAGTCCGGTGATGCCCAATAGTGGAATTTTACAGACCGTGAAGTCTGTTCAACGGGGACATAGACAGTGCCTTCTTTCTTGTAAAGAATATCAGGATTATCTGCAAGAAAACGAGCTGGATGTGCGGGAGAAACAGAAGACTTGAGCGGTCTGTTATCGGATTGAGAAGATGCCCGATATACACCAAGGGATGCATGGAATGCAGATCTGGCTGCGCTTTCCTCAGCAGGTGAGAGGATCTGTTCAATATCAGGTGAGGGGACCTGCTGATCAGTGTGGTGTTCATAGATCCGACGTGTGATCGGTTTGCTAGAATTGGGATCCGGTGATAATGCAACATCAAGGAGCTCAGATCGTAGGCAGGCAACTAGTCGCTTCTTGTCGTCAGCTGAGAAGCCAAGCCAGTGCTTCATACCCTGTTTAGAGAGAGTTTTCCAAACTGCAGATGGTAGTCTTGTGGTTGGATCTGGTGTTCTGCCAGCCTTGTAAACAGCGTAGTCCTGGTAGTCACCATCAAAATCAATAGGAGGTAAATATGAGGCCGAGTCATCAGTGATGGCAGAATATGTGGACTGTGTCATAGAAGACAAATCATGAGTATTGGCTTTGACAGACAGCCGACTTCGAGGTTGCGACAGGGAAGCCTGGGAGTCCAGTCTGGTGGCTTCAAGGAGGAGGGTATTTTTCAATTCACTGATAGCAGCGGCTTCATGCTGTCTAAACTTGGTCAAATCCTGTGCTGCAGGTGGATCATCAACCTTGCAGAACTGTTCACTGAGTTGGAAGCTGCTACTGCAGGCCTTGCAAAGGTGTGTTTTAACGGTATCAAAATCAAGTGGCCTCTGCGGGTCGCGTAGTGTGTTGAGATGGTCTAGCTGAGCAAACCATTGGGTGATGAACTTGACTTTGGTGTCCTTCCATGTTCGTAAGTCAATGTCCAATAGGTGTTGCATCACAATGGAGGTGTCATACACTTTGGATTTGGACCTATCATGCAATGCGACAAAGTCAAAGAATGCCTGTCTGCCGTCTCTAGAAGTGGTATGGCTGAGCACACAGGAGTAGGAGAGGTCACTCTGGAGGGCATGTAGAACAAGAGTCCAGAAGAATGCACACTGCTTGTCATGAAGGGCCTTCTCGTACCCGATGAGTGGTATATCAGGCCAGCTTGGATCGAGAAATGTGCGCGTATCTATGTCGGATGTTTCCAGTTTAGCCTTGAATTTGACAAGCCAACGCTCAAAGGTTGCATCATTCTTCAGGGTTGGGAATGTGGTTTCATCCCGTGATTTCTTGGTCCATGACTCATATCTGAGCTGTTCGATTGGTTTGGAGGGTCTCTCCTGTTGTCGTTGAGATGTGCCGATAGTGCGCGCCGTTGTTTCAATGTCAGTCCCAGATTCTCTTCTGGCTCTGATAATCCCTCGACAGTAGCTCTTAAAAGCGGCCTTGGTATAGTGGGTTCTATCTTCCCAGTCCAGTCCTTGTTCTGTGAGATGTTGTCCAAAATCGACAACTCGTTGTAGAGTCATCTGTACATGCCGGTAAAGCGGTGTTCTTGTTCCTCTCTCGAGGTAAGCGAGATCACCTATATTCTCGATGTACAAGAAGTCCAGCCATGTCTTGTACTGCCCAGCTACGAGCGCCTCACACAAGGTGCTGTGGGACTCCTTTGGGACATCGAAGGATTCATGCAAAAAGGTGGCTAATGGTTGGTCGAATGAAGGAAAGAGGTCGGCGATGGATGTGTTCTCCTCATCATCTTGGGTTGGATTGTTCTGGTGGCCGGTTTCTACCGTGTCAGTTGTGGGCAAGCGGGGGGTGGTTGCGGCGCTCCCAGGTTGGAGTGTTTGGAATCGTCCTGTCGACCTGCTTCTCGTTCTGCCGGCAGCCGGGATGTTGGGCATTGTTGTGTTTTGCAATTATCGCGTATGGATTAAGGCAATTATCGATGGATAATTGCAGTCGGTGTTTATTGTTGCTTAACACAATCAAATGACGGGCGTCGATGTGTCCTTGACAAGATGGTGTTACGTGGAGGGTAGACGCGTAAATAAATGTAATCCGGGGAACTTGTGATGTGGTCCTTGGATGGAGGTAGATTGCTATTGGCGTGTCCAATGCAATGGGCTTCTATTGAAGACAAATGGCTTGTCCGTTTGGTCTTTGTTATGCTGTAATCGGATCAGAGAACTATCAATCGTCGTCCGTAGTCGAGTCAATTGATGATCTTCTGTCGGGTTGTCGTCGGCGTCGAGTTCTTCTACTGTCGTCGTCGGCGTCGAGTTCTTCTACTGTCGTCGTCTTCTTCTTTTGCAAGCTTCAACAAGCTTGCGACTGTTAATCTGTTAATTTCCTTTTGAAACTGGCTGTTGAGCTGATTCAATCCAAAGGCAAAGAAGAGCAACAGGAGCTGTGGCTGCAGGCCGGTTGAGGTGCCGGTCTGTTGTAATCTAATATTTCTCTGATATCCACTACGATTGAAGACTCGGCGTCAATCAGATCTATTCTGACTACCGGTGGGCTCAGTCAGTTAGATCTTAGGCTTGTAGTTCTACAGTAGGACGCAAGAACGTCCGATGCAAGGTTTAAGGTTGAATAATCAAGTAATCTAAAAGTATAAGCGTGTTAGCTTGCTGGAGAGCAAGTTACCACTTTAAAGCGTGCTGCCGCTAATACAGCACTTTGTTACGAATATATTATACGGTAAAATACCGTGTTACGGGTAAATACCGTGTTACGTGGAAATACCGTGTTGCCGTTAGTACAACACGTATTTTTACACAGCAGATAAACAAGTTCGTGAGCAGCGCTTCGAACCTCTGCTGTCTTTTCTTGAAAACAGCACACTTAACAAGAGATTGCATGTGCGAACCTCTAGTGTGTGTTCTTTCTTTGAGTAGTAAGTATCGATTGGAGTGACGATCGATCCTATGGAGTGACGATCGATTCTTCTCTTTCAGTTTAAGTATCGAACTCGATCGTTCGAGGTCTCATTATTTTCGATCTCGTACCTCTACCAACCTAGGCACGAAAGGAATTTAACAAATTAGTGTGTATTTTTCCTCCAAATCCAGTACCCAAATACACTAATTAGGTGGTGACACACAAACTATGACAGATAAGTCACTTCTGTTTCTTTCATGATTCATCTTATCCATAACAGGAACAATATTCATGGTTCAATCACACAAAATTATCTGATTTTCTAATTTTTAATTGCAAATTAGTGTGTATTTTTCCTCCAAATCCAGTACCCAAATACACTAATTAGGTGGTGACACACAAACTATGACAGATAACTCACTTCTGTTTCTTTCATGATTCATCTTATCCATAACAGGAACAATCAATATTCATGGACTAATCACCAAATGTATCTGATTTTTTATTTTCTAATTGCAGATTAGAGCCTGAAACGCCGTTCCGGTTAGAGAATTCTGAAACGCCGTTCCATGATTGTTGACATGAATTCTACAAAAAAACCCTTTCACCACCCCAACAACAGAAGTCATTACTATCATACCTACATTACTACTACTACTACTACTACTACTATCATACTACACCCAGACACATATCTAAGAAAAGAGCATTTTTGGAACGGCCGTTCCAAAAACAGGAAAAAAGGGATAACGGTGGTGAAATCATGTAGGAAGGTACTGCTGTAGATATCTACTCAAATTTGTTACCAGAATTATGTAGTACGAAAACGGTGTAGAAAGCTACTACTGTAGATATCTACGCAAAGTCGTTACCAGAAATTATCTAGTACACTAAAGTTGTGTACGAAGGTACTGCTGTAGATTTCTACGTAAATTTGTTACCAGAAATTATCTAGTACGAAAACGGTGTAACTGCTGTAGATATCTACTCAAATTTGTTGCCAGAAATTATCTAGTACGAAAACGATGTAGAAAGCTACTGCTGTAGACATCTACTCAAATTTGTTACCAGAAATTAACTAGTACGAAAATGGTGTAGAAAGCTACTCCTGCTGTAGATATCTACGCAAAGTCCGTTACCAGAAATTATCTCCTACACAAAAATGTGTAGGAAGGTACTGCTGTAGATATCTACTCAAATTTGTTACCAGAAATTATCTGGTACAAAAACGGTGTAGAAACCTACTGCTGTAGATATCTACGCAAATTCGTTACCAGAAATTATCTGGTACGAAAATTGAGTAGAAAGCTACTGTCGTAGAATGCTAGGCAAATTCGTTACCAGAAATTATCTAGTACAAAAATTGTGTAGAAAGCTACCATAGTAGAATGCTACGCAAATTTGTTACCAGAATTTATCTAGTACGAAAAGCGTGTAGAAGGCTACTGGCATAGAATGGTACACAAATTCGTTACCAGAAATTATCTAGTACGAAAATGGTGTAGAAAGATACTGGCGTAGAAAGCTATGCAAATTCAATACCTGAATTTATCTGTTATGAAAATCGTGTAGAAAGCTACAAGCGTAGAATGCTACACAAATTTGTTACCAGAATTTATCTAGTACGAAAACAGTGCAGAAGACTACTGTAGTAGAAATCTATGCAAATTCAATACCATAAATTATCTAGTATGAAAATTGTGTAGAATCCTACTGGCGTAGAATACTACACAAATGCGTTACCAGAAATTAGCTAGTACGGAATGGTGTAGAAAGCTACTGTTGTAGAAACCCACACGAATTCAATACCAGAAATTATCTGGTACAAAAATCGTGTAGAAAGCTACAAGCGCAGAATGCTACACAAATTTGTTACCATAATTTATCTAGTACAAAAACAGTGTAGAAGGCTACTGTAGTAGAGATCTATGCAAATTCAATACCAGAAATTATCTAGTATGAAAAGTGTGTAGAATCCTACATCGCGTAGAATACTACACAATGCGTTACCAGAAATTAGCTAGTACGGAAATGGTGTAGAAAGCTACTGCCATAGAAACCTACACGAATTCAATACCAGAAATTATCTAGTACGACAATCGTGTAGAAAGCTACGGCTGTAACTATCACCGTTACATGAAAGATCTCACTGTATCACAAGTTGAGAACGTTAACTACTATTCTTTATTGTTCTATATTCAAAACGCGTGCGACGCGCGATTTATTTACTTAACGTTCTTATTTTACTTAAGAAAATCAAATTATTCTTCATTGTTCTATATTTACTGCATTAGATCTCACAGGTTAAGTATCGATTTTTTTTTTCTTCGAACACACATACAACACACACACACAGCGAAAAGTATTTTTTTTTCGAAAAGTGATTTTACAGTGTGATTTTACAGTGTGATTTTACAGTGTGATTTTACAGTGTGATTTTACAGTGTGATTTTACAGTGTGATTTTACAGTGTGTGTGTGTGTTTGTCGCAAGGCAAAAAATACTCTTTCCCTTCATAATCTTACCGAACTTATCTTGAGCAGAGTTGCTTTACCATACTTGTACGATAAAGCACTCCGTCCGAGAACGTTGAATCCCACTGAACTGATCAGCAATGATCACTAGTAGGCAGGGAATTCAGGCTCGAGATATTTTAGTCCGAAACAACTGCCTTGGCTGAAAAAAGACAATAGAGACCAGGACGAGAGAGGAATTGCTTGATAGATATTGTTTGAGGGCCCGCAAACACGTCTTGAAAAGTAACAAATCTGCATCCCTTGTGTATTTATATCAACAGGATCAAGATCCAGTTTTTCGTGACAAAGGAGTAAGAAGGCTGCAAATCTACAGCTGTTGTTACTCTAAAAAACAGCAGCAGCAGCAACAACGGCAATCGTCGGAACGACAGCGAAAGGTCGGCAACGGTGGATCAGATACAAAAAGGATAGGAAATGGTGAACAACGTGAGATACATAGACAATGATGCCTATATCCTACATTGCTGATGATGTATTCCTCACTTCTGTTTTCCTTATTATTTTCATAGGTGCGGATTGGAAACAACGGATCGGAACAATGGGTCTAGGTGCGGCGGATCGGAAAGAACAGGAGCAGAAACAACGGATCGGAAACATTGGATCGAGGTTTGGTGAATGGTGTGGCAAATCATTGTATTCTTCCCTGTAGGTGCGGCGAATTTTTCCTGTAGGTGTGGCAAATATCCGAACAACGAATCGGCAGCATCGAATCGATCAGACGCCAACAGTGTAGGTTGGTAGCACGTAGATTATACTATTCTATTGTTATCATTTACTCTACATCAACAGATACTCACCTCAATGTTTTCCAATTATTGTAGATTGTTATAGATTGGCAACAGCAACAACGGCAACAAATCAATCAGTGGGATTCATCCGGCAACTAATCGACAAATCAGCGAGAGCAACAGCAGCGAGAGATCCGCAACAGCAATCAATCCGCAACAGCAATTGTCGGCAACACCAATCAATCTGCAACACCAATCGTCTGCAACAGCAAAAACAATCGATCCGCAACACCAATCGGTCCGCAACACCAATAGATCCAACAGCAACAAGAATTGCCGTTCCAGACCACTCAATCTGAAACGCCGTTCCAGAAATTTGACCCTGAAACGCCAATACAGACGTTCTGTGGATTTTCAAGCAGCCGGAACCGGGAACAATCGAACCAACAGCAAAAGCGGAAGCAATACTGCGACATTGTGCAATCATTTTGGAGTAGCTATCAATCGAAACGTAGGAGAAATATGTTACGATCAATATGGAGGAGCAGTTCAATTCTTCACTAATACTAAGTTATTATGGATATTGTACTAGGTAAACAATTAAGTATTGGATGTATCAGAGAGGACCTCACTATCGTCATCATTGTTCAATGACATTGAACTGTCATCACCTGAATTAGTAGCATCATCATTATTGTCGCTGTCCTCTTCAACAATAGTGCATTGGGAGTAGAGTGCCTCTTCATTAGGCAAAGATGACGTTGTCTTGTGGAATTCATCCAGCCAAGCCCTTCGATTCGAGACAACTAGATATGAGTTTGATTGCAAGGTACCAATTGCATCAAGTTCTGGGACAACTGCTACATCGGAAAGTATGCTGTCGACATGAAATAAGAACAGGGAATTGTCGTCTACTTCACCTCTCGTCACAAACGATGAAGCTGTTGGTGTTGGAGTGGATTTAAACTTGGTCACTACTGCATAAATGCCTTCGTTGGCAATTTGGTACTCAGAAACAAATGAGTAAGGCTGCTTCAGATTGTAGAGTTCAAGGAAACACATAATATGGCAGGGTATTTCACATGCGTCGACATCAAACAAGGCCCAATCATACCAGACAGAGTTGAGTTGGCCACCATCGGAACGATATGAAGGGTGGCTCCGAAACAAGTAATTTTGCTGTGTGCATTTGTCAAACCTGTTATGTTCAGTAAATCCTTTCACAAACGTAGAGTCCTCCAAAAGTGGAAGCACATTCTGACATACAAAAGACAACACGATGGGAGAAATATAGGGTTTTGTTTTGTTCGATGACCTAACCCATCTCATAGTACTTGCCCCATTGTTGTTAATGAAAACGTGGAATTTTGAACCAGAAACTTCGGGAGGGACTCGATTACCAGAAACATCTTCTGCCGTCACTAAATTGAACTTGGAAGTAGCTACTTGTAGCAGCATTTTTTCTTCCTGTCGCTTTGCCGTTTGCATTATCAATGTCAAAACATTCTGTTGAGTGTTCTTCGAGGGTGCTTTGATTTCAGTTTTGTGGTGTGATTCCGAATAAGAAGAATCCCATCCGCATGGAAGTCCCCAAAGTTTAATGTACTCAACAAGGTGAAAGTATAGATGGTTTTTGATCAGTTTCGTACCCATTCCCTCTCTGAGGCAGGTAGAATTAATACAATTGATAAAATGGATTATCATCTTGGGGAGATTTTCCAATCCAGAAATGGGTATATTCCCATGCTTCAAGAATTCTTCCATGGAGAGTATCAGTTGAATTACCTCTACTTGTTTCTGAATAAATGTCGCGTCCTTGATGATGTTTATTGCCACATCGGAACAAAGGGTGATCAGAATGGAAATGAGCATTCCCGAATAATCATTACCCTCCTTTTTGGTAATGGAGAGAAGCTGACTGGAAAACTTGGTTCTGGGGAAATCTCTGTCCGATTGCCTTGACAAAAGACCACCGTATAACTGCGCAAGTGAACCAATAGTAGCTGATGTGCCATTCGTGTTTAAATCAGGGGCATACCAACACTTAGGACTACCTTTTAACAAAGAATCGAGTGATTCTACTGCCCTACGTGCTACACCCAGTTGATGCATATGCAAACACTCACCAGGAGTAGCAAAGTGAATGTTGTTGACATTACTACCAAAATTGAGGCTGTGAAAAGCATTTTTTATGGGATGGTGGGAAATGCTTTTGAAGTACTCCTTGTATTCCCTTGCAGAAATGTTTGGGGAGGGTTCAAAATCTTCTGGAACCCAGAGTTGGGTCTGTTCCTCCACTTGGGCTTTTGGTTTATGAATGACATGTGTAGGACATGTACAGTGTCGGCACAATTTCTTCACCTTTTGCGTGTAGGATCCATACTTTCCACATAGTTTGTCGTGAAGTTCTGTATCACCAACAACATATGCAATCGCAAATTTCATTTTCACTTTGAACACTTTTCCTGCATACGGAAGATAATCCCACTCCAACCCGCCCTGCATTTCACATACTTCCTTGAAAGATTGCAAAGCCGATGCAAGCGCAGTGTGTAGATTTTAAATATTATCTTTTGCCGTGTTTTTTTTTCGTGTGTCTTATGCTCTCAATTTCAGTGTCGGGATGAAAATAAATTGTGGTCCAAGTGTCAGGTCGTTTTCTTGCTTCAGTATTGAAAATACCAAGAGTCATGTTGAGAGGAGTGAGTGACAGATGGCCATGTGCATCCAAGCTGATTCCATCCATGTAGAAAATGATCGGAACAAGGATTTCATCATTTTCATTGCAGATCTGCTTCCACGATTCCGTCCACCAAGAGCCGTGGTGTAGTTCTGTTATGTATGTTTCATTGGTGAGTGGTGGGTTGTTTTTGGGTGAAAGAGGAGTCTCGGCATTCGGAAAAGACAAATTGGTTTCTTGCATCAATTCCTTATTGGTCAGAAGGGAATGAAGTGCGTCTGGGAAGGATCGAACAAATATTTGGGTGGGTAAATTGCAAGGTAACCAGTTAATTATGTGTGGCTCGAACTTGGTCTCTGAAATACCCAAATTGGACTTGATTTCACTAAATATGGCTTCTCGATGGCGGGGGTAGGTAGAGCTAAAGTCAACACCATGAATAGTTTGACATTCGTTTGCCCATTGAAAAATAGATTTGAATGTGTTTAGAGGTAACTTGTGTTTCGTCATTAGATTCATGAGCTTTATTTCAGCAATGAGCCTATTGGTAGGTGAAAAAGAAAGATGAGATCGGATCAATTGCTCTTTTTCATTGATGTTTGGTTGGGATGCGGTGGGTTCCGAAGCATCCATACCATTATTGTTCTGAATAGGAAGGCAAATTTCTTCATGAATAACCATGTCATCGTTGTTGCTGTTGTCTTCTGAAGGAAACAACTGTGATTCCATTACATTTCTATCCATTGGTGGAACAAATAAGTTGTGTACTACCTGACTGTTTAGAACAGAGTTGAACGTTTCGTTTGAGGATGCCTTGTTAGTGTGAGCGGCAGCAACAGAAGCGGAAGGAACAATTGGACCATTCTCTGTCAATGTCAGGCCATATTGTGAAGGTGAATGACAAACTGTACTAGTGGTTTCTTCTTTGGCAGATGATGAAAATTCCATTAGGTTATGCTTTAAATAGAAATCACGGCAAAAAGCTATTGAATCAAGGTGACGTGAAAGGCCTCGTGATACATATCGGTATGATTTGTGTGTAGACGAATCTTGTCTGCTTCCGATTAATGTCTTTGATTTGCTCTTACAGGACATGCAGCTACGACATATAAATGATTTGGGAATTTTGGTATAACAACCACTCTTGAAGTGATGGCGATTTTTACTAGGTTGTGACATGTTCTTCTAATGGAAGAAGGGAGGGGGAGAAATGGTTTTGATGGGGGTGTTAAATGAACATGATGAAAATGAGCATGATGCTATTGGATCGAGCATGAAAAGGCATGATGGTATGAAAAAAGAAACGTCGTGACATAGAAACAAGGCAGAAACATAGTACTAGTACGAAGTAGCAAACAAACACTTCTGAAAATAATTTTATTGCATATCTTGGGTTAAGGTTATGAATTGTTTGGCACCGAGATTTCAAATTTAAACAAGATTCGAACACAAAAGCATGAAACTGCCGTTCCGGTTACTGAATTCTGAAACGCCGTTCCATGATTGTTGACATGAATTGTACAAAAAATCGTTTCACCACTCGAACAGAAATCGATACTATCATACCTACATTACTACTACTACTAGTACTATCATAATACACCCGGACAGATATCTACAAAAAAAGTATTTTTGGAAACAAAATAAGAGAAAGAATGGTGGTGAAATCGTGTAGGAGGAAGGTACTAGTGCTGTAGAGTTCTACAAAAAATCGTTAAAACGAGCATGATGCTATTGGAGTGAGCATTAAAAGGCACGATGGTATGAAAGAAGACACGACGTGACATACCGTAGAAAACAACGCGGAAACATAGCGAAACTAACACTTCTGAAACTAATTTTATTTCATATCTTGGGTTAAGGTTAGAAAGATTGGTAGTGAAAAGTAGATTTTTTAAATCATTCAGTCAAAATGGAGAGATCAATGGACATTTTGAGTCTTCGGGGAGAATTTTGGTCGCAACCTGAGGGGGGTCGAAAATCTTTACCACAAAAATTGTGAATTTAAAAAAATACCCTTGCGCATAACAAACGCAGGGTCAATTTTCTGAAAATAGGGCTTGCGAGGGGTCGCGTGGGGTTGCGTGGGGTTGCGTGACAGTTACCGGACGGTGTCCTTTTGACCGCTTCCTTTCAATCATCCTTTCAACCGTGTCCTTTTGACCACCCTTTAGACCATGTAATTTTGATCGTCCTTTTGGCCGCATCCTTTTCATTGTCCTTTTGACCGCGTCCTTTTAATCGTCCTTTCAATTGTCCTTCCAACCATGTCCTTTTGATCATCCTTACAACCGTGTCCTTTCAATCATCCTTTCAACCGCGTCCTCTCGATCATCATTTTGACTCCTTTCGATTGTCCTTTTGACCGCATCCTTCTGACCGCGTCGTTAAAGACTTCTTTCTCCTATGTCACTTGAACATGACCTTGTTCCCATTGATATAGATGCAAGGGATGCAGATTTTGTGCTTTCAAGATGTCTCTTTCTAGCAACTAACCTCTCGTCACAATGCTTTCTACTTCCTGCAGCACAAGGCTGTTATTTTCGGACTACTATATCTGAGAACAGACCGTTGGGCTAAATGGTCAATAAATTGACCAAGAAGGGTCTGATCAAACGTTATCATATGGAGTGCAAGAAGTACACTAATCAGGTAAGGGTTGGTGTGATACAACCAATAGTATTAGGGTTTTGAGGTCTTTCAAATTTATGAATGGAAAGTGTATTTTTTTGGGCCCGTGACAATACACAGTGAAAATCACAAAGTCAAAAATAACACTGTAAAATCACGTATTGCACAGAAAATTTTCTGTATTTTGCATGGCGATGATTTTCCCAATATGCATCAGATGAGTCATGAAAAAGTTATTCATGGTCTTGACATGATACTTTGGCATTCATTACCCAATCAGTCATTTTGTGTCAGTTAGTTTTGTGCACTGTATTTGAACCAAAAATAGTATCATCTGTGGCATTTGGAGAGACAAACCACAACATTTTCCTTGTTGTGTATGGCAATGTTGTTCCCAATATGCATCAGATGAGTAACAAAAAATTATTCGTGGCCTTGACCTAATACTTTTGGAGTTATTACACAAGAAGTCATTTTGTGCCCTGGATTTCTTGTTGCACAAAAAACATTCTCTTGTGTGCCATTTGGAGATTCAAACCACAACATTTCCAGCATTCTGTATGGCAATGTTGTTCCGAATATGCATCAAATGAGTAATGAAAAAATTATTCATGGCCTAGATCTGATACTTTGGCATTCATTACCGAATCAGTCATTTTGTGCCAGTTCGTTTTGTGCGCTGTATTTGAACCAAAAATAGTCTCATGTGTGGCATTTGGAGAGACAAACCACAACATTTTTTGCAGTTTGAGTGGCAATGTTGTTCACACTATGGATGGGCTACACTATGGAAGAAAAATGACAAGAAACAAGCTGATACTTTAGGCGTTATGAATTTTGGATTCATTTTGGACCCAGGACAAAATGGACCAAAATAAGGGGTCCTAGTCATTTTTTGAGTGTCAATGTGTGTCATTGCTTGGCTGCAATTTCATCATCAGTATTGCTCATATTATGGATGGGGTAGACTATGGAAGGAAAATGACAAGAAACAAGCTGATACTTCAGGCATTATAAAATTTTGGATTCATTTTGGACCCTGGATATGGACCAAAATAAGGAGCCCAGTACAAAAATTCAGTACAAAATCACGTACGTACAATCCGTACCAAAATGCACTACAAAAAATCTAGTACTAAAATCCAGTATGAAACCACCTATGTACAATCATTACAAAAATGCACTAGGAAAAATTTAGTACAAAAATCCAGTATGAAATCACGTATGTACATTCAGTACAAAAATTAAGCACAAAAAATCCAGTAATAAAAATTGAGTAGAAAAACACGTATGTACATTTGGTACAAAAATTCAGTACGAAAAATCTAGTATTTCTTCCTTCCCATAACAACAAAAAGGGCATTTCCTGCAACGCTGTTGCAGAAAATGGAAAAACAATAAATACGTGAATCGATGCTTGGGCTATGATTATCCGTGGAACCTACGGATTGTGGTCCACGCCAAAATAAATTAAAGGGGTAGTTTCAACCACATTGCACAAGTTACCAAAACAACAAAAAGGGCATTTCCTGCAACACCATTCTTGCACAAAATGGAAAAACAATAAATATGTGAATCAATGCTTCGGCTATGATTATCCGTGGAACCTACGGATTGTGGTCCGCGCCAAAATTAATGAAGGGGGGTACTTTCAACCCCATTGCAAGAGTTCTTCCCAAAACAACCAAAACAAAAATACGTGAATCAATGCTTGGGCTACGATTATCTGTGTACTAACCTATGGAGTGATACCTCTGTTAAATTCCTTTCGTGTCTAGTGTAGTAGAGGTACGAATCAAGAATAATGAGACCTCAAAAAGTACAAGACTCATTCCTACGATCAAGATTCATACTTAACTGCAAGAGAAGAAGCGATCGTCACTCAAGTGCGAGTACGAGACTCATTCTTACGATTGAGAATCGATACTTAACTGAAGGAGAAGAATTGATCGTCACTTGATTTTGATACTTAGTGATCCAAGAAAGAACACGCACCAGATATTAGCATATGCTATCTTTTGTTAAGTGTTCTGTTTTCAAGAAAAGACAACAGAGGTTCAAAGCGCTGCTCACGAACTTGTTTATCTGTTGTGCAAAATACGTGTTGTATTAGCGGCAACACAAAATTACACGTTATATCGTGTGTTGTATTAGCGGCAACATGGTATTTTACTGTATAAAATACTCGTAATGTGCTGTATTAGCGGCAGCACGTCGTTAAAGTGCTATCTTGCTCTCCAGCAAGCTGATGCGCTTATACTTTTAGATTATTTGATTATTCAACCTTAAACCTTGCACCGGACGCCCCCCGCTGTGTCCTACTGTAGAACTACAAGCCTAAGATCTAACTGATTGCGTTGTTTGTGGATAGTCAGAATAGATCTGATTGGATTAGCATCCAGTTGTAGTGGATATCAGAGAAATATTAGAACATAACAGACCGGCACCTCAACTGGCCTGCAGCTACAGCCTCTGTTGCTCTTCTTTGCCTTTGGATTGAATCAATTCAACAGCCAGTTTCAAAAGGAAATTAACAGATTAACAGTTGCAAGCTTGTTGAAGCTTGCAAAAAAAAATATAACAGTAGAAGCACTCGACAAAGAAACAATCCGACAGCAGATCATCGATCGACTCGACTACGGACGACGATCGATAGTTCTCTGATCCGATTACATACAAGAAAGACACCAGCCGGACAAGCCAAAGTCTTTAACAGAAGCCCATTGCATTGATATCTCCATCCAAGGATCACGTTCCCTGGATCATATTTCTTTTTGTGTCTACACTCTTTGTGACACCACCTTGTCAAGGATCATATCCCCGGATAGAAGATGACAATCCGACAGGAGATCATCGATTGACTTGACTACGGACGACGATTGATAGTTCTCTGATCCGATTACACACAAGAAAGACACCAACCGGACAAGCTGAAGCCTTCATACATGTCCAACGTCCCAGTTGCCGGCAGAACACGAAGCAGGTCCTCGGGATTCCAAACACTCCAACCTGGAAGCGCTGCAACCACGTCCCTATTGCTCACAACCAACATGGCACCCAACCAACAGGGTAACCCAACCCAAGATGATGAAGAGAACACATCTATCCCCGACCTCTTCCCATTGTTTGATCAAGCATTAGCCACCTTCTTACATGACTCCTTCGACGTCCCAAAAGAATCCAACAGCGCCCTGTGCGAGGTTCTCATCAATAGCCAGTACAAGACATGGTTGGACTTCTTATTCATCAAGAACATTGGTGATCTTGCATACCTGGAGAGGGGAACAAGAACACTGCTCTTTCGACATGTACAGCTGAACCTACAGAGGGTCATTGATTTTGGACGACATCTCACTGAACAAGGATTAGACTGGGAAGATCGCGACCATTACACTAAGAAGGCTTTCAAGGACTACTGTAGAGGAATTGTCAAAGCCAGAAGGGACTCTGCGGCTGATGGTGCAGTAGTGGACCGCACTACAACACCACCAGATGGACCAGGCTGACCAACAAAATCAATTGACCAGCT
This sequence comes from Pseudo-nitzschia multiseries, assembly GCA_037355745.1. NCBI lineage: Eukaryota > Bacillariophyta > Bacillariophyceae > Bacillariales > Bacillariaceae > Pseudo-nitzschia > Pseudo-nitzschia multiseries. Next base: position 5,565,269 of record CM074784.1, on the reverse strand, counting down.
CAAATATGAGTCATGGATCAGAAAATCAAGGGACGAAACCACATTCCCAGTGCTACAAAATGATGCAAAATTTGAGCATTGGCTTGTCAAATTCAAGGCCAAGCTGGAAACATCTGATATCAATACCCACACCTTTCTCGATCCAAACTGGCCCGATATACCACTCACAGGGTACACAAAGGCCCTCCACGACAAGCAGTGCGCTTTCTTCTGGACTCTAGTTCTACACATCTTTCAAAGTGACCTCTCCTCCTCATGTGTGCTCAGCCATACCATCACAAGAGATGGCAGACAAGCCTTCTTTGATTTCGTGACCCTTCATGTCAAGTCCAAATCCAAGGTATACGGCACCTCCATTGTGATGCAGCACCTATTGGATATTGATTTGAGATCATGGAAAGACACTAAAGTCAAGTTTATCACCCAGTGGTTTGCCCAGTTGGAACACCTCAACACACTACGCGACCCTCAGAGGCCACTTGACTATGATACTGTCAAGACACATCTCTACAAGGCCTGCAGTAGCAGCTTCCAACTCAGTGAACAATTCTGCAAGGTCGACGACCCCCCTGCAGCTCAAGATATGATCCGTTTTCAACAGCATGAGGCCATTGCCATCAATGAACTGAAAAATACCCTCCTTCTTGAAGCAACCAGGCTGGATTCCCAAACATCCCTATCTCAACCCAGCAGCCGTCTGTCTGTCAAGGCACATGCTCATGACCTCTCATCTATGACACAATCCACATATTCAGCCATCACCGATGACATTGCCTCATATTTGCCCCCTATCGAATTTGATGGTGACTACCAGGATTACGCTGTGTACAAGGCTGGCAGAACACTGCACCCAAGCACCCGGCTACCGTCTACAGTCTGGCAGACACTCTCTAAGCATGGAATGAAGCATTGGCTTGGCTTCAAAGCTGATGACAAAAAGAGACTTGTTGCATGCCTTTGATCCAAGCTTCTTGATGGTGAACTTCAACCAGACCCCAATTCAAGCAAGCCCATCACAAGACGCGCCTATGAACATCATACTGATCAGCAGCCACTTTCACCTGAAGAAGAAGCCTCAGCCCGATCCGCGTTTCATGAATCTCTTGGAGTTTACAAAGCAACCTCTCAGTCTGATAATCGGCCACTCAAATCATCTGTTTCACCTGCCCATCCAGCTCGGTTTCTTGCCGACAACCCTGATGTCCTCTATCAGAAGGAAGGCAGTGTCTATGTTCCTGCAGGACTGTCTTCCCTATCTGCCAAATTCCACCATTGGTCCCCACTAGAATGTGAGCCTTGTGTTTCACCAGCAACCTCTGTCGCTGTCTATCACTCTAGCAAAGCCAATGTCTCCACACCTGGTTATGCCATGGTTGACCAAGGTGCAAATGGGTGCATCATAGGAAATGATGCATGCCTTATCTCTAAGGACATTCCCCCTTGCTATGTCAATGTCACTGGCATCAACAATCACCCCCAAAATATCCCTATTGCAACATGTGGCGCCTACTCTGTTTCCAACCGCTGCCCGGTCATCATTATCTTTCATGAATGTGCTTACACTGGACAACACCAATCCATCTTATCTTCTCCACAGATGGAAGCATATTTCTCACTCGTTGATGATACATCCATCAAGGCTGGTGGAACCCAAGTCATCGCCACCACTGATGGCCACGTGTTTCCACTCAATATACGCCATGGGTTACCATACATAGCAATGCGGAAATATACCAGCAAAGAATATGCCCGACTTCTACATGTTGTTATGACAAGTGACAAACAGTGGAATCCATCTGTACTTGATGGTGCCTATACCCCTCAGGATGACACCTTCATTCAAAAATATCCACCCATAGCCACATTGCTCCCATACCACGATTATGACAAATTTGGCACGCCTCGTGGTACTGACCACAGCACTTCTTCTGATGTCAACTCATTCATGTCAAGCAGCGCCGCCAGTTCAGCTCTACAGGCACTGGATAATCATGATACATCCTTCTGGCTCAGTCCAACCGAATATATTCACCAAGAGGTACTCAGTAGATGCTCCATATGATTCCCTTTCAATTACCTTACTGCAGCACCACATATCCAATCACCCACTGACATGGATTATTTGTCTTTGAAGCCCTTCTTTGGTTGGGTCTCCATCACTCGCATCAAGCCTACCTTTGACAATTCCACGCAATATGGCTCCCTATCCATTAGCCCAAATGGGAATATCTTTAAAAGGTTTCAGTCCCCACAGCCTGCCATGAATGTCAGACCATTCAATGATGATGTACTCTCTGATGTCATCTACTCCGATACCCCTGCAGCCAATGGTGGTTCCAAGCTAGCTCAAGTTTTCTTCGGTAAAAAATCCCATATCATTCATGTGGAGGAAATGCGCAGTACTGCTGATTTCTTATCCTGTCTCCAAAATTTTGTCCGACAATGGGGTAGACCTCTCAGGCTCCTTTGTGATCTTGGCTCCTACCAATCTAGCAAGAGTGTTCTAGATTACCTCAAAATGCTGTGGATTGGTTTATGGCAAAGTGAACCCTATCACCAGCATCAGAACCTATTTGAATGGCGGTACCAGACATTCAAGCGCGTTGTCAACTGGGTTATGGACCATACAGGCACACCACCTCACCTCTGGTTTCTATGCATGACCTACATTGCAAGTCTCTTGAACCATTTGTCTGACCCCACTCTATCCGACAAACAGCCTTTCTTCATTGCCACTGGCACCCTCGGTGACGCCAGTCCCTACCTCAGTTTCTTTTGGTTTGAACCTGTTTATTACAACACCCCCAATACCCAATTTGGCTCCCAGACTACAGAATGCCTTGGTCACTTTGTTGGTCTTGCTGAGCATGTTGGCAATAGTCTCTGTTTCAAGATATGGAATCCTATCACCAACAAACTTCTTGACCGCTCTGGTGTTCGCACAGCTTTGTATCCTGAGCATCGCAACAAGCGCGCTGGCTTGTTTACTGATGATGGCTTCCTTGCATGGTGCAAGGCCAAAGACGCTTCTCACATCCCCAAGTCCTTTGGTAACAGTCCCTCCCATCAACCGCATACACCGGCTGATTCTCTGTCCTCCTCATTTCTGCATCTTCCACAGCTATCTTTGCCTAACTTCCTATATTCCAAGGTTCCTAATACCCCAAGCTACGCACATTCTTCAATCCCTGCCAACTATGGGGAGATTCTGGATGGTCCTCCAACACCTCACATCTTCAGCAAAACCCCTGACGGCGTCCCTGTCACTGAAAATGATTTTGACCCCCCGGAGCTAGCATATTTTGATGTTAGTGAAGCCACGCCTCCACCCATCAATCCTGCTACTCCATATGTTGGTCCATCCAAAGTAGTTGTTACTGATGAAGAAGACAATGCACAATTTGATGATGATGGCAAACCCATCACCATTCCTACCATCCCTGTTGACGACTTGCAAGGTCGCTCCTTTTTAATGGCCCTCCCTGATGGCACTCAGAAAAGACTGACCATTGTTGACGTTGAAGACAGCCTTGAGAAAAACAAGGACTTCATCAAGTTCAAATGCAAGCATACAGATGACGAGCTTGAAGATATCATTGCATACAATGATGTAATGAATTATATCCATAGGGATGTCACTCAAGAAGATGGCAAACTCTGGTCATTTCGACGCATCCTTGGCCACCAAGGCCCCCTCGACAACAAGCACCCTCAGTACAAAGGTTCCAAATACAACCTATGGATTGAGTGGGAAAATATGGAACACACATATGAGCCACTATCCAATGTAGCTGCAGATGACCCTGTTACTGTAGCCAAATATGCCAAGGACAATAACATGCTTGATAAACCTGGTTGGAAACATCTCAAAAGCATTGTTTCCCTTGCCCAACAAACCAAAAAGCTAGACTGACTCATCCACCAAGCCAAGCTCCGATCATTCCGTACTGCTCCTCAATACCAGTATGGATTCAAGGTACCTCGCAACCATGAAGAGGCCATCCAGTTTGATGCCGCCAATGGCAACACCAAATGGCAGGATGCCATAGCTCTTGAGATGTCACAGCTCCAAGAATATGACACCTTTACTGACAAAGGTATCTACAAGGCTAACAATATACCATCTGGTTTTCAACAGATCAAGGTCCACATGATTTATGCAGTGAAGCACGATGGCCGACACAAAGCTCGGCTAGTTGCAAATGGCAATCTCACTGGAGCTCCTGTTCCCAGTGTATATGCTGGGGTTGTTTCTCTCCGCGGCCTGCAAATGTGCCTATTCCTTGCTGAGCTGAATAGCTTAGAAGCATGGGGAACTGACATTGGTAATGCATACCTCGAAGCTGTCACCTGTGAAAAAGTATGCATCAAGGCTGGTGCTGAATTTGGACCACTCAAAGGCCACCTTCTAGTGATTTACAAGGCTCTATATGGACTTCGATCATTTGGAACGTGTTTTGGTGATCTACTTGCTGCCTGCCTTGTCGAACTAGGTTTTAAAAGATCCAAGGCAGAGCCTGAAATCTTCATCAAGCCTGGCAAGAACAAGCATAGAGAGCCAGTGTATGAGCTCATATGCACGTATGTTGACAACCTCTGCCTATGTATGGCCAACCCTGAAATGTTTCTAGTCATCCTACAGTCCGAACCTTATAATTTCAAATTGAAGGGTTCTGGACCCATGAACTTTCATTTCGGATGTGGCTTCGAAAGGGATGAACATGGTGCGCTCTGCATGAATCCTATCAAGTTTATTGAGAAGATGGAGGCTTCATATGAACAAATGTTTGGCTGCAAACCTACCACCAGATTCCATTCGCCCCTTGCTGAAAATGATCACCCAGAGCTTGATTCATCATCATTTCTAGGTGATACTGATATCCAAAAGTATCAGAGCATGATTGACTCACTTCAGTGGGTCATAGCTATTGGACGCTTTGACGTACATACTGCTGTCATGGCACTTTCAAGCTTCTGAGTGCAAGCTAGAGAAGGCCATCTCAATCGAGCCAAAAGAATCTACGGCTACATTTCCAAGTTCCGGCATTCCAAAATTAGATTTTGCGTGGGAGCTCCTGATTTTGTACTGACTGAAGGCACTAACGCAGACTGGTCCAATACAGTCTATGGGGAGCACTCTGAAGACCTACCAAGCGATGCTCCTAAACCCTTGGGTAAGGTAGTTGTACTGTCTCATTTCTATGATGCAAATTTAATGCATGACATCCTAAGTGGCAAAGCTGTCACTGGTATCCTGCATTTCGCAAACAAGACTCCTATCATGTGGTTCTCCAAGAAGCAAGCAACATCTGAAACAGCCACCTTTGGCGCTGAATTTGTATCTGCTAGAACCTGCATTGAGCAAATTGTTGACATCCGGCAGTCATTCAGGTACCTCGGTACTAGAGTACACGACACATCCTACACATGGGGAGACAATGAGAAGATGATCCAAACATCTACATTCCCATATGCAAGGCTCCACAAGAGACACCACATTCTCTCATACCATTATGTCCGGGGCATGATTGCAAGAGGATTTATTCTTATGCAACATCCTGCAGGCAAAGATAACTGTGCCAATATCCTCACCAAACATTGGGGACACTCGGTAGTGTATCCTTTACTCAAGCCCATCTTTCACTACTGCAGCAATACAGGCAATTTGCTGCAGAACAACCTCAGCGTCTCTTAGCTAAGATGGCCTATCGCTTGGACACATGGGGAGTGTTAAATTCCTTTTGTGTCTAGTGTAGTAGAGGTACGAATCAAGAATAATGAGACCTCAAAAAGTACGAGACTCATTCTTACAATCAAGATTCATACTTAACTGCAAGAGAAGAAGCGATCATCACTCAAGTGCGAGTACGAGACTCATTCTTACGATTGAGAATCGATACTTAACTGAAGGAGAAGAATTGATCGTCACTTGATTTCGATATTTAGTGATCCAAGAAAGAACACGCACCAGATATTAGCATATGCTATCTTTTGTTAAGTGTTCTGTTTTCAAGAAAAGACAACAGAGGTTCAAAGCGCTGCTTACAAACTTGTTTATCTGTTGTGCAAAATACGTGTTGTATTAGCGGCAACACAAAATTACACGTTATATCGTGTTGTATTAGCGGCAACACGGTATTTTACTGTATAAAATACTCGTAATGTGCTGTATTAGCGGCAGCACGTCGTTAAAGTGCTATCTTGCTCTCCAGCAAGCTGATGCGCTTATACTTTTAGATTATTTGATTATTCAACCTTAAACCTTGCACCGGACACCCCCCGTTGCGTCCTACTGTAGAACTACAAGCCTAAGATCTAACTGATTGTGTTGTTTGTCGATAGTCAGAATAGATCTGATTGGATTAGCATCCAGTCGTAGTGGATATCAGAGAAATATTAGAACATAACAGACCGGCACCTCAACTGGCCTGCAGCTACAGCCTCTGTTGCTCTTCTTTGCCTTTGGATTGAATCAGCTCAACAGCCAGTTTCAAAAGGAAATTAACAACCTCATGAGCCCCACATATGGCCTCAACACTCCTCTCTCCAGCATCTTGTCAGGTGACGGCTCCAACCTCTGAGACTCCTCCACTACGACTTTGTACATCAAGGATTAACTCATCAAAAATATTTGTCATCACGCATTCAACACAAATGTCACAACAAAGATCATTTGACAATTCCAAAACAAACAAACTGCTCTTGCACTGTCCCTCACCTTGATAAAGCTTGGCATACTACTATGGTACACTGAATCCCGTGCAAGAAGATGGGACATATTAAATTCCTTCCATATGTATGCTAGTACGTATGCTACTAGTACAGTACAGTGCAGTACAATACTCCAACTTACATATGCACATTTGTACCTACAGTAAAGTACTACAACTTGAACCAGCGGGCGAGCAAAATCCAGTATCTAAAATACAGCGTGCGCCACACAGCAGCAGCAGCAGCAGCAGCAGCAACAACAGAGCAACTTTGCTCCCCAGCAAGCTCAAGATATTCATCTTATACCTTGAATTAAACTGATTAGTACACCTTCAACCATGTAATCTGCTGTCATGCACACATTGTCAAACTGGTAAAAGCTTAAGATCTAACTGACTGAGCCGAGTAATTGGTAGTGTGAATTGATCTGGTTGAGCTGACTGCTCAACCAGTGGATATCAGTGGGGCCCGGTACCTACACTGCTGGTAGTCAGTAAATAAGTTAACAGATACAGTTCTTGCTCCTGTTGCTCTTTTTCTTTGCCTTCAGATTGAGTCAGTTCTGCAGCCACTTTCGAAAGGAAATTAACAACGTACCCAGCGCCAGAAGGCACAGTGGCGGTTTGCAAACCGGCGCCACAGCTTTCTTGCTTATACAAGTCTTCTTCTATGTTTTTGGGCATAGTCCCCTTGCCCATGGGAGCCTTCTCTGCAAAGACAAATATTATGCTAAAAAACAAATCAAATAGTGTTCGCAAATTTTTGCGACATTTCATAATTTTTTGTTTTTAATCTTTTTGGGTTATTTTTGTGTTCCCAAAATCTCATTTCTGATATTTTCCCAATTAACCCTAATTGAGTAAGGATTAAAAAATTTGTACAAGCGCCGGTTAATTGTATTCCTTATGAGGAAACACGCGGAATTCTTAGTACCTTTCAGCAGTCTGTGTCCGTAATCACACTGCGCACCAATGGCACGGTCACCATACGATTTATGCTCAGTATGCGAATGAGTTCTTCCAGCCATAAGGATCACTTGTACCAAAGCATACCCAACAAATTTTGCACACACAAATCGCGCAAAAATTCTTATTACCGGCTGCTCCAGATGAAGTTTGAAACCTTAGACTTCATCCCACTCCTTTTAGAGCTACAGTAAATATGGCCACACCAAATAGGGGTACTGCTAGGCCTCAGGCACTAAGCACTAATTTCCCCCTTCATACTGCTGATTGTAATACTGCTGGTATTAAGTCAAATATCCTGGACTATGTGATGGTATGGGATATTTAGATTGGCGTGTTTATGTAATGCATGCATATCTGAAGTTTGACTGCAGGTCATTTTAACCTCTAGGCAATTCCACATGAAAGCTGAGACACTGAATTTTTGCAAGGGTATAGTGGATAGAAAAAATAAGAATGTTATTGCGCCCTCATTTGCGTTCCAAAGAGACCACGTCTGAGAAGTATTTCGCGGGGTTCGAATTATTTTATCCCCCGCAAATTTTGCGCATGATTTTAACACGGCAACATTTCTCAACACCCTGAAATTCTGGAGTCCATTGAAAAGAATTCACCGTGTAACGCGTATTCGTACGTACTAAGCGGGCGCATCGCACGAAAAATCATAAGGGCAAATAACCTTATTCATAAGGTTATCTTTTAATGAATAATCATTGGCGCTTTTATGTGGATTGTCTCTTTACCGGATTTCCCCATCAGCTCACTCTTCGAAGAATTAACAACTCTAAAACACTATCATGCCCTAAGATTTACGTACATTCTGGTACTAATTCTACACAATAAGATACGATTTTACATGTGATATTCTGATAAGAATATCACGACGCATTATACGATACGGTAAAAGACCGATCGAAGATGGCCGGTTTTTCGTGTGTTTTGTGTCTTAAGATTACGTGTGTTTTGTGTCTTAAGATTACGAATAAGCCAATAATCGATAAGACGATGAAGAGAGTAATTAATCCATTCCTACTCACTAAATCGATCGACCGTAAGGCCGATCGCGTTTTTTTTTTGTTTTATTACTGTTACGTCGCAGTTTCTTTAGTTTATCAGACCCAGCGTCTACGAGCTGTGGCCAGCATCCTACAATGCTGCGAATGGCGTTTCCCGAGAAACGCAGTTGAGCTTGAAGACCGATAAAGAATCCGGATTAGCCTGATCAGCAACCGGCATCAACCCTCAAGGATGTAAAAGAGGCAGTTGCTTGTGGAGCCCTGGAATAGACCAACACCAGGGCGGTCTCCCTGAAAGAAGAGACCAAAGACCCGAACCAAGATGGTAGGCTCCATCGGGTTTAGAGATCCAGCAAAACAAGCAAGGGAAAGGGGGCTGGACGATTGGAAAATTACCCAGGTTGGCATCAGTTGAGAGGAATCAATATCCGAGAACACTGATCTTTCACTGAAAACAAGAATGACGTGAGCCAGAAGATTGAGTCTCAAGTATTCTATGGTGAAACAGATTGGACGGAACAGATTGCAAGCACCTGCTCGCAAGAAAATCCAAAGATATGGAAACGAGAACACTAAATCTCGAAGATCCAAAAGAAAAGAGAACACTAAATTCTCAGAGAACAAGACGATGAAAGATTCATCAATTTTTTACCACAGAAATACAGAATGAGCAAATCCTGAGACTGGATAGAAAAGCTCACAATCTTAAATTGCAACAAACGGCAAAAGCTCACACATACAAACAAACGAAAATAAACCGGAACGAAATTCGATCCGCATATATACACAAACAGATAAGCAAACCACATACAACAGTCACTCAACATTCAACATCCATCTCACATCCAATCCTCCGATTCGATTAAACTCTCTCTCCACATACCACCTTGAATACTTCTCTGACGATCGAAACTTCCATTGAAACTTCCTCCGAAACGATCATTTAATTACGCCAATTTGATCATTTGATTACTCCAATAAAATATTCGAAATCTTGTCCCCATCATGGCTCCAGCGAAAAGAAAAACAAGAACAAAAGCAAAGCCAAAAGATGATGATGACTACGATCCCAGCAATGACAAGGAATCCAAAATGGACGTGGGACAGAATCCACCAGATTCCGATAGCGACGATCAAAGTCAGAAGGACATGGATTTAGAGAATGAGGATGACAAATTTGATGAAAGAATCATGCGTGTAATGGAAAAGACTATAACTGATCCAGAAAAGAACTCAACTATGAAAAGGATCATCGACCAAGAAGTAAGGAAAAGGATCAGAGCATTACATGAAGCTGCAAGAAGGGGTAGGAAACCAGATGATGTTAGCAGTGATGAAATCAGCAGTGATGATAGTGAAAACCAACAAGATGACGACTCAAGGTCTGATCGTTCTTTAATGAGGTCATCCCAACTCAAAATAAAAATCAGGGGATTCAACAATGGAAGATTACTGAATCCAGAACAGCTCGCTTTCAGAAGCAGCTTGATGGACTTTGGTATCAACTACGAATCAGCTGAAGAAATTATGAGGGGAGGAATGTCTAACATTCGAGAAATAACAGGCCTCAACAAGGAAAGCATCAAATCATTCATGCATGGATTGAAATCAATCAGTCCAGACTGTCCTAATCCAAAAAGTATCCATTACGGTAACAGGCTATCATCAAGACTTCTCACATGGGCAAATTGGGCTCGCTACCAACCATTGATTGGAGTCAAACCAAGAGCCATTGACTGGAATGTGAACCCAAATAATCTGGAACTACAACAATTCAGGATCAAGATGATGGAATCAAGTGTAAAATCACAAGAAAAAGCAACCCCACCTGAATTAAAGGACCTTACAAAATTCAGAGAATGGGAGGAAGGTTTTCGTCAAAACTTGAGATACAGATTCAACTCTGAAGGATTCCCAATCTTGTATGTCATAAGACCCCAAGAAAAGGAAGATGTTACTGATGAAGCCAGGTCTGGCACAGTCAGACAAAGTCCATCAGATGCCTATCCAACTTGGAGTGACTACAATGAAAGGTGTGGTGTTTTGTCGGGTCATCAGTATGATGAAGACAACAATGTTGTATGGAGGTTGTTGTGTGATGCAACAAGAAAAGGGCCGGGATGGGAATATGTGGCACATTTCCAAAATACCAAATTGAACTCAGGACATGCAAGAAACGCGTTTATTTCATTGATGCAACATGCTTATACTGATACCAATATCACTATGGTCCTGAACAAAACCTACCAGGAAATGAAAGAATCACATTACACCGGTGACCATAAAAATCATGATTGGAACAAGCACAAGAGGAATCGGACTGCATTCCATGGAACAATTCTGAGATTTGAAAAGAATCATAATGAAAGGAGATTTGTTTGGGACTTCATCAATTCAATCAGTGATGAGAGACTTGATGCTGCCAAAGCCGACGCGATTGACGAGAGCAAAGACTATAGAGACAACTTCAATGAATGTTTGATTCTATTCACCAATCGACTTGGATTGAAAAAGCTTGCAAATGGAAAGCATAAAAGGAGTTCCAGAAGTGTGTATTCAGTAGGCACATCAAGCAATAAAAAGCAGAAAACAACTGGAACATTCACAGGAAAAGTTGAGAATAAGACCTATCCAACAAGCGTTTACAAAACAATGTCAAAAGACTAGCGCCAGGAACTTTACCAGATGAGACAGGCAAGTAAGAAAAAGAGGGCTCTCAAGGCTGCTGAGACCAAGAAGGCAAAGGAAGCTGAAAAGGAAGGTGCTGGTGACAGCTTTGGCTAAAAAATCTAAGAAATGACATAATAACCGGACACTAGAAAACAAATGTTTAAAAATGGTGAGCCGGTCATTATATAAGATGAATATTCCACTAGATTTTGATGATGGTGAAAATGAAGATGGATACTGTGAGTTAGACTCACATGCTGACACCACGGTGGCTGGAAGCAACATGATATTGCTTAATCCTGATCAGATCACAACACGTGTTGACGTTGCCCCTTTTTCTGAAGAGTACAAGCCAATCAAGAAAATCCCAATTGGAAGCTGCGCGACTGCTTGGACAAGTCCAACATCAGGTCAAGTCTACATTATTGTGTTCCATCAAGCGCTGTACTTTGGAAACAAATTGAAGAACAGCTTGATATGTCCAAATCAAGTAAGGGATTGCAATTTCAACTCTGTTGAAGAAACACCTCGTCAATTTGATCCCAGATCCAAGCATGGAATTACAATTCAAACCCCAATGGAAGATGATGACCCCAAGAAAGTTTTCATAAAACTGAGTATGAGAAATGTGATTTCATATTTTCCAACAAGGAAGCCAACAAGATTGGAGCTTGATGAATGTCAACATCTGATTGCGACAAATGACACCCCATGGGATCCCCACTCACTGAAATTTAGGATGGCTGAGTTAGCAATAGACAATGGTGATCCAATTTCAGGGGACCAATTCAGCGTTCAAGCTATGTCAACTGAAGATGCAAGTTCAGCAGTGGTAACAGAACCAACGAGCAACGTTACCGACATGCCCTCCAAGACTAGCAGAGGGCCCAACGCCACCTTGGGAATGCAATCATAACCAAGACAGCAAAGAAGAAGTCACCAAGAAGACTATGGTCATTTTGTGGTGAGCTATGTGCAAACATCAGGCAGAGGACTGCATCAAGCAACCCTTCTTCAATGGGAAGGACCCCATTTGAATTGGTGCATGGCTACAGGCCCAATATAACATTATACACATCATCAGAATGGTATGATTTTATATTTTATTTTGATAAAGGTGATTCTTCAACTCGAGGAGTTGAAAGACTGGGTCGATGGCTTGGACCTTGCGGAAGCAAGGTTGGTGGAGGTGATTGTTTCTGGATCCTGACTGAATCAGAAATACCAATCTCTACAAATTCAATAAGGCCAGTAAGGGAATTTGAATGGAGGGATCGTGATGTTCTGAGAAGAATGGAAGCAATTGATAAATCAATTGAATCCAAGATTGGTGATGAAGTCAAGGACAGCGCGTCTTTTTTCCAGGAAAATTACCCAGAACCCCAACAAGAGCTATTTGATGAACAACCAGTGAGATCATCCGATCTGAAACTTGAAATGGCAGAGCCAGAAGCATCAGTTGAAGATATTGATGAACCAGACGAGTATCTGGGAAACAAAGTAATCATTGAAAGAAATGATGAAAGGCTCAGATGCATTGTCAAGGATAGGGTACGCGATCTGCAAAACCAACCAATTGGAGTAAGGAATGAGAATCCAATTCTGGACACGAGGTTATACAAATTGCAACTACCTGACGGCACCATAGAGGAATACACGGCAAACATTGTTGCAGAAAGTCTATACAACTCTGTTGATGATGATGGATGGATGTTCACCCTGCTGGACGAGCTAATTGATCATGAATGCGACAACACTGCTTTAACTGACGAGGAGGCCACAACTATAGCCAAAAATGGCAGAAAAACCCATAAGCCGACAACTAGGCGCTGGAGAATTTTGGCCAGTTGGAAAGATGGAACCGAATCTTGGTGTAAGCTAAGTGATGTCAAAGAATCATTCCCAGTGCAGCTAGCAGAATATGCAGTCAACAACAAGCTTGAAAAATTACCAGCCTTCAGATGGTGGGTACACAAAATTTTGAGAAGAAAGGAACGCATCCTTAAGGCAGCGAAAACAGCCAAGTATTGGTTGAAAAATCACAAATATGGTGTTGAATTACCACATTCAATTACACAAGCACTGGCAATTGATAAGAGAACAGGTACTGACCACTGGGAACGAGCAATTCATAAGGAAATGACAAACAATATGGCAGCTTTCAAATTTTCTGATGATGATGCTATTCCAGTTGGTCATAAGGAAATCACAACGCACATGATATTTGATATCAAGCTTGGATCCCTAACAAGGAAGGCTAGGTTAGTAGGGGATGGTCACAAAGTCCCTGCTGTAGCAAAGGAAAATACCTACTCATCTGTTCCCAGTCGAGATTCAGTGAGAATATTCTTCTTGCTGGCAGCGCTGAATGATTTGAAGGTTCTCTTAGCAGATATTCAAAACGCATATTTGACAGCTCCAATAAAGGAGAAATGTTTTCTCTGGGCAAGAGCTGAAGATGGCTTTCCTCCACACCTTGCAGGTCGACCTTGCAAGATAGTTCAAGCACTATACGGATTACCAGTTGCAGGAGCATCATTCAGGTCATATCTCACGAAACATTTGAGAGATCTTGGATATTACCCTTGCAAAGCAGATCCGGATGTGCACTTAAGAATTGAAACCAGGAAAGATGGATCAAGATACTGGGCAATGTTGATTGCTTATGTTGATGATATCTTATGTTCTGGTGAAGATCCTAAGTTTCAGCTAGAAAACATCGAACGAAAGTTCAAGTTGAAAGATGATACCATTGAAGAACCAACTCTGTATTTGGGAGCTGATGTTGGAAAGTTTTACTTTGAAGGTGATTCAAAACCAAGGTGGTCATTATCAAGCACCAAATATACCGCAAAAGCTGTCGCGGCTGTTGAACAAGAGCTTGGAACTGAGAAGTATGGTTACAAATATTTACCAAAGTCTGCATCCAGTCCACTGTCACATGATTACAGACCGGAGATTGATATATCAGAGGAACTGAATCCAGAATTACAAAATTACTATCAAGGCTTGATTGGAGTTCTCAGATGGATATGCGAACTTGGAAGGCTTGACATCGTAATGCCAGTTTCTCTTATGTCAAGGTATTTGGCTCAGGCGAGAATGGGACATTTGAACCAGTTATTTCATATATTTGCATATTTGAAGAAGTATAACAGGTCAAAATTGGTTTTTGATGATTCAGTACCAAGCGTTGATCAGAGTAAATTCCAAAAATGCGACTGGTCTGAATTCTATCCTGGCGCCACTGAAGTCTTACCAGCAGATATGCCTGAAGCTTTGGGAAAACATGTAACAATGAGCTGTTTTGTTGATGCTGACCATGCTGGATGCAAAGCAACAAGGAGATCTCATACTGGTGTGATTATCTTTATTAATAATGCACCAATCATTTGGTTTTCCAAACGACAAACAACAGTTGAAACATCAACTTTTGGATCTGAAATCATTGCATTGAAAATTGCAATCGAATTGGTCGAAGGTCTAAGATACAAGTTGAGAATGATGGGCGTTCCAATTGATGGGAGCACCAATGTGTATTGTGATAATGATTCAGTTGTCACAAATGTTACACGACCTGAAAGCCCATGCAAGAAGAAACACAACAACATTGCATACCACAAGGCCCGAGAATCTATTGCAGCAGGGATTATCAGAGTTGCAAAAGAACCAGGTTCAACAAATATTGCTGATTTGTTTACCAAGCTTATGAGTGGAGCTGTGTTCCGAGAACATTGTTCCGGATGCATGTGGTAAGTAAGTAAGTTTGTTTCGTGCGTTTGACCGAAACGACAGGATAAATCAATCATTTGATGGAATGTTCGATCGACCGTTCGATTGAAGTAACAAGTTGATTTTATGTTCGATCATGGAAACAAAATCGATCTGCAATGAGCATTTCGAAAATGGATAATTTGATCCATGGATACAATATATCAAACTGGCAAGGATCAGGGCAAAATGCCATGGTACAAGCCAGAATGAATGGCAAAATGCCTCCCCATTTTTTGATAGGGCCTCTGATGGTAGAATGGATACAGTTTGGTATTCAACACACGACAATGACTCACGATGAATAATGGGTTAAGTCATAGAATCCAGCCGCTTACCGGTTGGAGGATTTACGACTGAAGGGGACTGAAAAGAATTCACCGTGTAACGCGTATTCGTACGTACTAAGCGGGCGCATCGCACGAAAAATCATAAGGGCAAATAACCTTATTCATAAGGTTATCTTTTAATGAATAATCATCGGCGCTTTTATGTGGATTGTCTCTTTACCGGATTTCCCCATCAGCTCACTCTTCGAAGAATTAACAACTCTAAAACACTATCATGCCCTAAGATTTACGTACATTCTGGTACTAATTCTACACAATAAGATACGATTTTACATGTGATATTCTGATAAGAATATCACGACGCATTATACGATACGGTAAAAGACCGATCGAAGATGGCCGGTTTTTCGTGTGTTTTGTGTCTTAAGATCACGTGTGTTTTGTGTCTTAAGATTACGAATAAGCCAATAATCGATAAGACGATGAAGAGAGTAATTAATCCATTCCTACTCACTAAATCGATCGACCGTAAGGCCGATCGCGTTTTTTTTGTTTTATTACTGTTACGTCGCAGTTTCTTTACCATCGCGACCAAGTGGCAGGCTGTTTTTAAACTCAGCACTATTTCTGTGCGTGATGCACATTACTCTAATCATGATTGAAAATAATGTATATCAGTCACTAGCAGAATCAAATTAGTATTATTCCCTTGTCATTAATTCTATTCATGAATAAAAACTAATTGTTGACAGCAGTAATTCCAAATTATTATGCTACGGAATCATAACAATTAGATTCTGCTCTCCTAATTGTGAAGTTTTTTTTCTGGACTCCTATATTCCTTTTTTTCTTTACTGTATATTCTATTATGTTTGATTAAATCCTATTGCAACAGATTATTATCCTTCCAATATTTCTAATATTCTCAATATATGTACTGTTAATTCCTAAATTAATTCAAGTTCTAAACTAGCATTCATTGAGGCTGTTATTGCCAGATCAACATTCATCACTTGTGTTTGTTGCTGTATAATTGCCATGAGACGTGGGTCGAAGTGGTGTCTATTACTCTAGCTTTTGCCGCTCTCATGCTACTGCGGCCATGCTGTTGCTCTTGTTGCTTGCTACTGGTGCGGCTACTTTGTTTCATTTTTCCGTTTTGCTGTTCTGTTCCAGCGTTTTGGCATTCCATTGTTGCTCCATTTTCTAATTGGTTGGTTCAGAGCTGCTTTTACAATAGCTGGGTCTGTGACACATATGTCAACAGTGTCTTTGTCTTTGCAGCCTATGGGAGAATTTGTATTTGCAGTTACAACTGCCCTGGTACCTGGCACGACAGCGCAATTGCAGATCATGGTATTTATGACAAAGTAGAAGAATTATTTGTCAAGTACCATGCAATGATTTGTGTTGACTCGGCATTCAGGGCTTATACAGGGAGACACCACTGCCTTGTCCAAAGTTCACAGACTGATCCGGATACCCCAGAGGCTCTTCTGTTGAATCGAGAAGCAACAGCCCTTTGCCAGTTGTCAGAGTGGGGAATGTGGATGATTCAAGAGCAGTTTCCCTGATTGAAAGACAAACTCCTATTGGAGGCATTTGGAGATCGGAAGATCATTATGAACTTTGTGATTCTTCTGTACAACTACCAAACAAGTACCGTTGGCCACAGCCAGATCCTGAATGTTGTTATTCATCAATTGGATTGATACTTCTCTTATGCCAACTAGCCAACAGAAGATGCCACCGGCATGTTTGAGTAGCCAAGCGTTGAGCCGTCGAGTCATTGAGCTGTTGTGTGCTCAATCAGACTTGGATGTTTTGCAATTGTACTTGGATGGATGGACTTAAGGTTGACTTGGATGGATGGACTTAAGGTTTGATTCCAAAGTTGGACTTAAGGATTGTGTTTGGAAGAAAGTTGGACTTAAGGTTTGGATTTGGAAGTTTTGCTTCCGGTGGTTGAGTAGATTGTCAGATTTGATCGACGAGTAGATTGTTCGTTGGACTTGAACCAATTCGGTCTGACCAATTCATTTGGACTTGGATCGATTTATACTTGGATCAATTCGATCCAGATGATTGATCCACCATGGTCAACTTAGATTGGTTGGTCGGTTGCAAAGTGTAGATAAAGATTAATATCTAACAATGGATTTGGACATAGCTTTTCCTGTAGATTCGCCGGCTGTAGATTTGGATATAGCTTTCTCTGTTGCTAAGTTTTGGAATTATGAGCTTGGAGTGAGCTTGGAGCTTGGATTGATACGGGTAGTTTTGATCCATCCGGAGTAGTTCCGCTTTTGGTGTTCGGGTTCCTAAAAACCACACGGCTCCTTAAGAGGGATTCAACACAGCGCTGGACAAAGTTAATCCCATCAGTTCTTTGATACATGGAAGTGGGAATCATTGGGAATGGTTGGCGGGTGCATGTGCGTGTATACATGGACATGGCAACCCTTGATTCCGATCAGTTTGATTCCGATTGATTTCAGACTTTCATGTACCAACTTCACAATATTGCATAAGTTCTTTTGGTTTACAGCAGTTACACTAATTCATTATTTCTTTTCTTTGCAACTTGCAAAGCTCATAATTTGTTTTCTTGCAAAACCAAAAGCAAAAGCAATCATCTTTGTGTTAACTTTGAATCTGCTAATTTTGAAATTTTCTAAATCCTAAAATTGACAATCAACCATGGTGATGAAGCTGAGATTAAAAGTCAACAATCTGTGCTGGGTGGAGGTGGATATTGACCCAAGTCCATATCCAGTTCAAATTGTCAAGAGCCTGGTGTCATCATTTTGTACTACTGTAATCAGCCAAAATTGGCGATCCATGATCCGTTGGATGTGTGATTAGTCAGTTGGGTGGTTATAAGCAAATTAAAAAAAAATTCAGTCCGGTACTCCACAAAAAAATCTGGGTAGGACCTAGATTTCGGTCAACGTGACGAGTTCACGTCAACCGGAATTTGGTTCCAAAAAGACAAAAATTGAGTGATTCCCACCTCAAATAGTGAATAAAAGACCAAAGTGTAAAAATATATTCGAGAGTGAATAGATTTAATAGATTCAACGCACAGACATTTTTTATTAACTGTGCAAACCGAGCAAATTTGGAATTTGGAATCCAAGCATGCCCGGCAAGTTGTGCACATGACTGATTCGTGCGTTGGGTGACTAAAATATTTGATTTTAGTGATTCCGTTCAAGTTTATTCTGTTTTTATTCAGTTAATAAAGTTTTTTCAGTCGGTGCGGTCTCGACTGAAAAAATATATTCAATACTTAATAAATCTATGCACTATGTGAATAGATTTATTAGTTTAGTCGCGAACTTTTATTATTTTATTCGAGGTGGGAATCACTCATTGAGGTACAGATCTGATCTGGGTACGGTAGGACCCAGATTCATTACGGGAATGACGCATTGTCACTTACTTGTTGTGTTCTGTCGTTCCGTTATGTTGTTCCGTTCTGTCGTTCTGTTCCGTTGTGCACATATGTCATGGGGATTTGTTGCACGACGCATATTTTTTTAAATACCATGCTGACCAAGAAGCATGTGTTTCTTTTTGTGTGGTTTCATGTGTGTACAGTTGTGTGTGTGTGTGTGTGTGTGTG
The DNA here is from genome assembly GCA_037355745.1 of Pseudo-nitzschia multiseries. Taxonomy (NCBI): domain Eukaryota; phylum Bacillariophyta; class Bacillariophyceae; order Bacillariales; family Bacillariaceae; genus Pseudo-nitzschia; species Pseudo-nitzschia multiseries. The sequence goes on along the minus strand of CM074784.1, from coordinate 5,546,218 downwards.
AGTGTGTGGTTTTGTGTGTGTTGTGTGTGCTGTCCACTCTGACTTCTTCTATATGTCTGGCTTGTGCGTGTCCTTTATTTTCTATAGAAGTAAAGCATGTACCGGTACCAGTGCAATCCACCCCTCCTGTGCCATAATTTTTCAAAGAGGAAATTGTGATTACACAAAGGTTATATATTTGAATTCCCAACTCATCTGTAGAATCTGGTAACCAGTCAGTGGCTCAAAACTCTCCTGCCTCAGCACAGTACCTACCTACATACACTTTTTGCACAGTACCCAACTGTGTACCTTTTTGCATGCAGTATCAGCTACAACTATTAATACCCACACACTTTTTTGTCTGAGAATAATCCAAAAACAGCACTTCCATTTTGATTAAACAACTTAGGAATTATTTTCATTTTACACTCATTAAACTACATTTTTGGTGATTGGATTATAAACATTCTTCCTCTTATGGACAAGATGAAATGTGCAAGAAAAATAAATTGAATTGACCTGATCATACTTGGCCAGTCACCACTCAATGGGTCCATTTCTACACTGAATTTGGAGGAAAAATATTCACCAACGTTCAGTTTGGTGCAAAACAATCATTCATGTTTGGTTATTGGATTATGAATGTTCTTCCTATTATGGACAAGATGAAATGTGCCAGAAATAAATTGAATCGACCTGATACTTGGTGAGTCACCACATAATGAGTCCATTTCTGCATTGAATTTGGAAAGAAGATATGTACTAATGTCCAGTTTGGTGCAAAACAATCATACATTTTTGGTGGTGGGATTATGAATGTTCTTCATAGATTGAACAAAACAAATCATGGAAGAATAAGAAATTATATTGTCTTGACCTGATACTTGTGGAGCCATTACCTATTCAGTCAGTTTGGGCGCTGCATTTGCACCAAAAATACTCTCCGGCATGACTTTTGGAGAGACAGAACACAACATTTTCTGCATTGTGAGTGTAAATGTTGTTCCCACTATGCATCACATGAATCCTGCAAAAATTATTAATGGTAGCAACCTGATACTTTGGGAGTCATTACCTAATCAGTCAGTTTGGGCACTGGATTTGCACCAAAAATACTCTCTTGTATGCCATTTGGAGACACAAACCAAAACAGTTTCCACATTGTGAGTGCAATGGTGTTCTCAATATGCATCAGATGAGTCATGCAAAAGTTATTCATGGTGTTGACCTGATACTTTAGGAGTCATTATTTGCCAAGTCAGTTTGTTCACTGAATTTGCACCCAATATAATCACTTGTGTGCCATTTGGAGAGACAAACCAAAACATTTTCTGCATTGTGAGTGTACATGTTGCTCCCACTATGCATCAGATGAGTCATGCAAAAGTTATGCATGGTCTTGATCTGATACTTTGGGAGTCAATACCTAGTCAGTCAGTTTGGGCACTGGATTTGCACCAAAAATATTGTCTTGTGTGCCATTTGGAGACACAGGCCACAGCATTTTCTGCATTGTGAGTGTAAATGTTGTTCTCACTATGCATCAGATGGGCAATGCAAAAGTTATTCATGGTCTTCACCTGATACTACTTTGGGAGTCATTACCTAATCAGTCTGTTTGGGCACTGGATTTGCACCTAAAAATACTCTCCTGCATGACTTTTGGAGAGACAAACCAAAATATTTTCTACATTGTGAGTGGCAATGTGGCTCCCAATATACATCAGATGGGTCATGCAAAAGTTATTCATGGTGTTGACCTGAGGATACTTTAGGAGTCATTATTTGCCAATTCAGTTTGTTCACTGAATTTGCACCCAATATAATCACTTGTGTGCCATTTGGAGAGACAAACCTATTAAATTCCTAAACCCGAGTTACGAGCAAAAAGGGGCTAAGGCCCAAAAGAGACCCAATCCCGATAAACTGAAGGCTTACCGCGTTACTTGGAAAGAGTGAGTAGCGGTATTAGGAGACAAGGACACAGCCCTGAACAAGGCTCCTTATGCTCTCATTAATTGTCAATAACATCCTTCTAACCCTAGTATGTTAACAAGACATAGTTTTAGTTTTAATAGTTATTGACAATTAAACTCAACTCAACTGCATGAGTGTTAAGGGAAGAACCCCAGCACCACAGCGGCGCAAGAAGAGCAATATCCCGGTAATCACACCGGAACCAAGATCAAATCGAACGACGACGTTCTGGAACTCATACAGTGCGCTCACCAATATAACGGAGAGTGAAGCGAACGTAGAGTCACAGGACAACACAGAACAACCAACAGACGAAGACACTGAGTGGTACGGAGGCATGACCACCATCACTGAAGACCAGGATGACCTGGAATATTACATGGCACTGCAAGGAGCAAAGACAATGCTTCCAGTGAACAACCCGACGAAGATGGACTTGGTCAAGTTCAAATCGAACCTAGCAACAGCACTCACTAAGTGTAGCCCAACAAGCTATGTAGGCGGACACGTATTCCTCATCCTAGACCAGGAGGAGTACAGAAATAGAGTACAGGACCAAGACATCGACCTACCGGAACAACCAACCAAACCAAAACTCCCACCGAATGTCACATCAGCCACTCGTTGAAAATACGACAAAGACGAAAGGGAGTACAAAATGTGTGAGAAGTACGACCAACAAGCCTTGGATATTATCCAAAGAAAGTTCCCTGGAGGGCTCAACGGACTAAAGGACGACGAGGGCAATTTACCCATCAAACTATTCGCAAAGGAAGCACTCAAGCCCCTTGAGAGCAATATCATCACGGGCCCAGGGGCAGATCACTTGAACATTCTCCAGAACTCACTCTCACGAAAATATGAACCGAATACAAATGGTGCAGAGGACTGGTTTGTCGAAGCGGAAGTAGATAGACTGATGACTTGACGACTCGGATATCCGTATATCCCCTATAGCGTCATCATTACATGCGGACAAGTCGCCTTTGGCAACTGTGGCTACGACATGGACCTACTTCACAAGGTTGATAGAGAGGCAAACTATCAAGGAGAAGCAGCGCAGTACCTCGACGGGAGGAAACACATCCAAGAACGACAGATGGATGAAATGGAATGGTCCGGGTGGTGAGATCACCAACACCGCAGGCAACTGACAATGTGGGGGAGATAATCAACGCAGTAGTACTAATAACATTAGACAAAGCACCTATATTGATTATCTCCCGAGACAAAAGCACGTAAGCTATTCAGCAACCAAGAACGTCAATAGATCACCCACACTAGCAGTAGCGGACTCCGGAGCGTCAGGAACCTTCGTGCCCATGAGTTACAAAGGCGATAACAAAAAACGAGTCAAGGACGGTATCCGAGTGTGTAGCGCATCGAACCACACTATCATATCGAAAGCCACAGACACACTGAACACACCCACTCTACCAGCAGGTGCTAGACACTGCGACAAATTCGAAGACAAAGACCTCGCTGACCCACTGCTGTCAGTGCCTCAAGTAGTGCAGAACGGCTGTTACGTCACCTTCATCGATGAGAAAGTATTAATCAACGACAGATCAAATGGAGACCTGCTACTTGATGGGAACTACACACCAGAGAGAGGAGTCTATGATGTACCAATCAATGGAACACAACCCACGGATACAGCCAAGAAGCAATACAAACTAAGTCCAAACGCGGACCCGCGGAGCACGCCAAAAATACAGTGCAAGGTAAAGCGTACAGTGGAACTGCGTATGAACCAAAGGGAATGGCGAAACATATTGCCTTCTTACATGCAGCTGCTGGGTACCGAGTCAAGGACACATGGATCAAGGCTATCAACAAGAACAACTACTTAGGATGGCCGGGCCTAACAGCACAAAGAGTCAGGAAGTATCTAAGGACACCGGAAGAAACAGTATATGAACATCTCCATATGATCAGGCAAGGCGTAAGGTCGACAAAGAAACAGAAAAAAGCCCAGACGAACCGGAGGAATATAAGCCCCCAGTCCAGGAACGCGAACATTGGCAGTTATTTTGGACTAAAATATCTCGAGCCTGAATTCCCTGCCTACTAGGGATCATTGCTGATCAGTTCAGTGGGATCCCACATTCTCAGATGGAGTGCTTTATTGTACAAGTACGGTAAACCAACTCTGCTCTAGATAAGTTCGGTAAGATTATGAACGGAAAGAGTATTTTTTGTGTCGAAAAAAAAAATCACACTGTAAAATCACTTTTCGTTGTGTGTGTGTGTGTGTGTGTGTGAGAGAGAGAGAGAGAGAGAGATCGATACTTAACCTGTGAGATCTAATTCACAGAATATAGAATAATAAAGAATGATTTGATTTTCTTAATTAAGTTGAGAACGTTAAGTAGATTATATCGCGCGTCGTGCGCGTTTTGAATATAGAATAACAAAGAATAAGCGCGCACGACGCGCGCAATATAACCCTTACTCTTTAGTTAACGTTCTCAACTTGTGATACAGTGAAATCTTTCATGTACTGGTGATAACCTCTAGTAACAAATTTGCATAGATATCTACAGTAGTAGCTTTCTACACCGTTTTCGTACTAGATATTTTCTGGTAACAAATTTGCGTAGAAATCTACAGCAATAGCTTCCTACACAATTTTTGTACTACATAATTTCTGGTAACGAATTTGCGTAGATATCTATGGCAGTAGCTTTCTCCACCACTTTCATAGTAGATAATTTCTGGTAACAAATTTGCGTAATCTACCGTTGTGTCCGGGTGTATTATGATAGTATTAGTACTAATGTAGGTATGATACTAATGACTTCTGTTCAGGTGGTGAAATGTTTTTTTGTACAATTCATGTCAACAATCATGGAACGGCGTTTCAGAATTCTCTAACCGGAACGGCGTTGCAGACTTTGTGTTCGAAGCATGTTTAAATTTGAAATCTCAAAATGAAGTAGTACGTAAGGTTGGGTGGTGAAACGTTCTCTTGTACAATTCATGTCAACAGTCATGGAACGGCGTTTCAGAATTCTCTAAATGGAACGGCGTTGCAGACTTTGTGTTTGAATCATGTTTCAATTTGAAATCTCAAAATGAAGTAGTAATGTTGGTAAGATTGTAATGACTTCAGTTGGGGCGGTGTAACGTTTTTTTGTACAATTCATGTCAACAACCATGGAACGGCGTTTCAGAATTCTCTAACCGGAACGGCGTTGCAGACTTCATGTTCAAAACATGTTTCAATTTGAAATCTCAAAATGAAGTAGTAATGTCGGTATGATTGTAATGACTTCAGTTGGGGGAGTGAAACGTTTTTTTGTACAATTCATGTCAACAATCATGGAACGGCGTTTCAGAATTCTCTAACCGGAACGGCGTTGCAGGATTTTGTGTTCAAAGCATGTTTAAATTTTATATCTCGAAATGAATGTTACTGGGTTTTAAACAATTGGTTGGAAAATCTCAACATAGAGCACCGTATCTCAAAATCGATGATCGGTGTTTTGTATTGTTGTGGTTTGTTTTTGTCACTTTTTAAGTTTTTGTTTGGAACGGCGTTGCAGGTTCTACTATTTGTTTACCGCTAAAGTGGAAATATTTGTACATTGCTGCATGATGTTTGTTCGTCGTTAGAGGCGCTGTGGTTTGAAGTTTAGTTGAATCTGTTTTTCGTTTCATCATTTGAGAATCTCTTGATATGTCATGTTTGGTTGTGTTTTCTGATTTGTTATGCAACGAGTTATAGAATTGTAGCAACTTAGATTGCTTTCACACAATTTTATTTTGTTGTTCTCAAAATTATCAATCAAACAATGGCACTAACGAGAAGTGGGTCAAGATGTCTGTCTAATTCACCATCAAATGAAGTAACAGCTGCAGCCGCAACCGCAACCAAAGTAGCAGGCGCAACTCCCGCGTCAGAAGACAACACTAATCCAGCATCAAATGCAGCCGCAGTCGCAACCGCTGTTGCAGAACACTGTACTATTCCACCACAAGATGAAGCCGAAGCAGCAGAAAACAGCACTACTCCACCACGTGATGATGCTCAAACACCATCAGTTGTTCCCCCAACATCAGATCAAGGAGTCACAGGTGCATGACCTTTGGCGTCTTTGGACAATCAAGCCGGTGGTACCATATCATTGGAATTATTTGATGATGACTCCCAATACAAGGTTCACACAGATGCGATGAAAAGACGTGTCAAAGCTTGTCTGAAGCAACAGAGTCCTAACGGATTCTCAGAGAATATTTTGACAGACAAACTCATCACTGCCGTCAGTCAGGACATCGAATCTGTCTTCAGCCAGCTCATGAACAAGGTTTTCATCGTCACGAAACTCTTTTCTTCCGTAACCCGTCCTGACTTCAGCGAGACAGCAACGGGTGACAAGCCATCATCGGGTCCTATACCAAGGGTTGTTGACGTGATGGAAAATCTTTTCCTACGCGACTTCAGTTCACAATTGATAAAGAAGGTCTGTATCTTGGATCCAAAGGAGCTGACAACTCGTTTCAAGGAGTACAAAATGAAAGATAAATGGAACGCCTTCCAGTCAGCGCTCAACTCCGTTATCAAAAACAATGATAATAGTACAGCAGGTGTAACAGAGTACACCCGAGTTGAAGGACAAGACAAATTAGCGGAAGGCACATCGCATGCTGTTTGGTCAAAGAATGTTGTTAACTACGACACCATACTGAAGTACATGAAAGTGTATTTAAGCTTACTTTGGTGGTACATACGTTGTGTCCAATTCCCACCTGCACCTTCACCGGACAAGGAAGGTCCGTTTTTCTATCAACGATTGAAAGACAATGTAAAGAAAGGGAAGCTATACGTCCGGCAGATGGTCTCATTCTTTGAAGGTCTTTCCTTTCACCATGCATTGAGGCATTTTCTTTCAGCAAGTCACTCCTTTGAACAGTTGGACCATAGAATGAATCAAATTAGGGGTCAGGAAGTTGTGTGTGCACCAACAAGAGAAGGTGTTGCAGCAGTCAAGTTAGTGCCCTTAACTGATTCCCCAAAATACCTCAAGTTGGATTGGCCATCCGATGTGTCCAAGGTACCCCTTGCGTTTCATAAGGTCCTCATGTATTTGTGGGTACGCTTCCAATGACAGAAGGCACGAATTTTTCAAGAACTCAGCCTTGACCACTTCGCCGACGACTCATTAGTTGATGACAATTTTTACAAGGAACTATTGCCCAATCTCTATGAGTCTTTGTTTTTGGTTGGACGGTACACAATACCAGGAGTTGACAATTTGGTGGGGAAAATTCAATTCAAACTGTTATCTTCTCTTCACTTTTGCAAGATTATGGAGCACCGGAAAACTCTGAACAAGTGTTACAGAGTAGGCATTGACTTTGCAACAAATTTGGTGACTCTTTGTACTGTGAAGAAATCGGAGGAACGGGACATATTTGTAGACGATTTTGATCCTGAGGACAAGCAACACGTGAAGACATTGTTGCAACATTACCTCCTGAGTTTGTCCTGGGTTGACAATGTTGTTTCCACGCCGGACCAACTTGACCAAGTGGATCTTGTTTGCAAGGAATTGTTTGACTATGTTCTAACTTCTCGTTTGTCCTGTGGTCCTAACGGTACACGTGTCCCAGTTACTAGGATTATGGTTTCAAAGGCAACAATGAAGGCAGTACTGGGCAAGGAAGAAAAAACTTCTTTTAACGTTGACGACGCATACAAGAATTTGGACAAATATTTGAAAGCAGAGCGCCATTCATTGTCGTCGAACTCCAATCCTTGTGAACCTCAGCGCAAAGATCGGTTATTCATTTTCACTAACAACGGTGATCAATCCATTAAATTTGAAGAACGAGCTCCACCTGAACTTCTGAGAGGTGAAGAGTGTCAACATACTTACCCCATTGCGAAAGAGGACTACAGCATATCCATGACAAGGTTCCTTAATTTTGATGAGAACTGCACGTACACGGTGGACGACTGATTGTTCTGGGAACATACAAGATTCGTATTCTGTGATATTTTTATCACATGACCAGAAATACTACTCAAAGGTTGTACGTGTTTTGAGAGGTCTCTGCGATTTCTGACAACTTACAATTATCTACCTGTTGGGGGCCTATTGTTTGTTCCATTGACAAAGGAACTTCTGTCTTTGGTTTTCAAGAACAAAAAATACGTGTTGGAAGCAAACTTGGAAGTAAGCTTTGTGTCAGGCAAGGATGAAAAGACTTTACAATCCGATGGCAACTCGTTGATCCAACTTTTTGGAAAAATCAAGGTACCCACAAGTCAACGTTACAGAGCAACCGGCATTGCAAAGTGGGACTTCATGAAGGAGCACTTGAAAAGCTTTGAGACATTCATCGAAGAGAATGGCACATATTCCGTCTGGTGGCTAGTGTTCACTAACAAAGGGCTCAATGGAGTGGAATCATTCTTTCGATTTCCTTGGGAAGATAAACCAACGGACAACTCTGACTCCAAAATTGTTGAACATGAACAAGAGGATGATGAAGAAGGACAGGACGGAGGAAACGCGGACAAACCTACCGCCGTCCCTGACAAAGTCAAAGAGAACGCATCCACGAAGGCAAAGAAGAAGTCGTTCCTTACGAAACATAATAAACGAAACAAGACTGCATCAGACAAATCCAATGGAGAGCCAAAGTACAAGGAGAGGAAGGTTTCTCCAAACCTTGGCCATGTTCAAGATCTTGGATACCTTCTGCAAGTTCCTTGTCCAAGACCCGACAACGTAGTAATGCAGAAGCGCTCCGGAAATGTGAAGGTGTTGTTCGCAGATCCTGATCCCGTGATCTCGTATCCTAAATTCGCAATTGGTAGTGAGGTTACAATCACAGGTATTCCACCACCTGGAACTGGTGTAGTGAAGAGTTATGCACCGAAGAGGAAGGACCATTATCCTCAATACCCTGGATAGTACATGATGTACAAGAAACTACTGGATGGTACAACAGTGAAACGCGCAACCTGGTTCCCTTACAACCGTGTCGGGTCGAATAAACCGCAGTTCACCAAGTTGTCTGAGGTCTTCAAATAATGAAACAATGCTGTATCAGGTAGACGTGCATATTACCCTTGACCGCGCACCACCATACAACACAACAAAGAGTGGCAAACCGGCAAAGAAGTGATCATAGTAGTACTACGTCACTAGTAGTACTTCTTCTTCTCCACATTGGGTTCATATTTACCAACAAATGGTTGTTGACGTAAGAAAGAATCATAAGTCATATTTACTAGACTACTACAATCAATGTATTACTTTAAGCTTTTCATATTATTCTAGTATTACATGTTCTTGTAGTACTGTAGTCCAACCTGCGTGTTCATAGTGGTTAGTAGTTGAATGTTCTCAGATTCTTCTACCTACTACTAGTATTAGTAGTACTAGTAATACAGCAGTCCAATCTGTTCGTATCATGATTTACGACAACAGGATGTATTTTCAGTGAACAATGAATTGAACCCCGTCCATAGTATGAGCAATGTTGATGAGGAAATTGCTGGAAATGACACACGGTTGCACTTGAAAAATGATTAGGAATCACAGTTTTGGTAATTATATTATCATGTCCAGGGACAATAAGTATTTAAAAATTCATACTGTCTAAGGTAACAGCTTGAAAACTATACAGTTTGTTTCATAGTCTACCCCATCCATAGTGTTAGCAATATTGATGATGAAATTGCTGGCAATGACACACAGTTGGAACAAAAATTCCACACAAAATGCTGGAAATGTGGTGGGTTGTCTCTCCAAATGGCACAAAACAGTTTTTTTTGGTGCAGTTCTAGGGCCCAAACTGACTCGTTGGGTAATGACTACCTAACTATCAATTCAAAGCCATGAATACATTTATCATGAGTCATCAAATACACATTAGGAACAGCTTTTTCACACAGAATGCTGGAACTGTTGTGGTTTGACTCTCCAAATGGCAAAAAAGAGGTTATTTTTGGTGCAGTTACAGGGCACAAACTGACTCATTGAGCATTGTTTGGAATAGTAACATTACTCAAAAATTCATACAGACTAAAGTACCAGCCTGAGAATTGTCATCATTGTTTGATAGTCTACCAAATCCAAAGTAGTAACAGCAATATTCATCATGAAATTACAGACAATGACACAGATTTGCACTCAAAAACTGACTACAAATCACTATTTTGGTGCATGCATGGGAAGGGACAAAAATTATTATAAAACTCATACGGAATAAAGTATCAGAAAAGGAAAAGTCAATATTGTTTCATAGTATACCCAATCCATAGTATGACCAATACTCATCCTGAAATTTCAGGCAATGACACAATTTTGCACTCAAACACTGACTAGCAATAACTATTTTGGTACATGCATGGCAAGGGACAAAAATTATGGTAAAATTTATACTGACTAAAGTATCAACCTTAGAATGCTCAATATTGTTTCATAGTCTACCTAATCCATAGTACGAGCAATATTCATCCAGAATTTGAAGCCAATGATAAAATTTTGCACTCAAAAACTGACTAACAATCGCTATTTTGGACCATGCATGGACAGGGAAAAAAAATATTATAAAATTCATACAGACTAAAGTATCAGTCTTAGAATCGTCAATATTGTTTCATAGTCTACCCAGCAATCCATAGTATGAGCAATATTCATTTAGAAATTAAAGCAAATGAAAAACTTTAGCACTCAAAAACTGACTAGCAATCACTTTTTTAGTACATGCATGACCAGTGACCAAAATTATTATACAATTCATACAGACTAAAGTATCAGCCTGAGAATTGTCAAAATTATTTGATACTCTACCCAATCCATAGAATGAGCAATATTCATCCTTAAATTGCAGCAAATGACAAACTTTTGCACTAAAAAACTTACTAGCAATCACTATTTAGGTTACTTCATACAAAAATAAAGAAATACTAGTAGGAACAAAAAATAATGCAGAGACTACTACTACGTCTGCACGGTTCTACGGAGAAGTCGAGCCACCAGACGCAGTGACATCAATATGCAAATCCTTGCGAGACCAGGAAATTTACACCACTTAAAGCGCGGTAAGGATTGACAGTTTACAACGAGTAATTGTACGAAAATACCGGAGTATTTGCCCAACGTCAAACATTGTTAGAAGTAAGAGGTAAATGGAGAACACAACAACCCAATCAGCATACAAGAGGAAGGTTTTGAAGCCTAGGTATCTTTTGGATTCTGCGGAGTACTGTGCAAGAAGTAATGAGCTAAATAACGGTGAAAAAAACGACGAGCGGAATCCATTCTTATATCATTTTGAAACTGGGTTCGATGCGCTATGTGCCAAAAACGGCAACTTGGTAATCACAATACTTAATGGATGCAACAAGATTGATGACGTGAGAGAAAGACTCAACAGCCCAAAAGGGCATTTTGATGAAGAAGAAGCTTTAGAAATTTGGGAACAATGCTGGAAGTACGTAACTGAGGACATATTTCCTTTCTATGAGGAAGGCGACACTGGTGGCGTTGACCACGTGTGGGCTTTGGGGATCATTATGGCATACGTTTTATGCAGTTATCCTGCATTCAAAGAAACAGAGGACATACAGTGCTACAACAACGTGGGTATTGGACAACCAGTACAATCAGGAGAACAAGAGAGGCTCAAACTCAATGGTCATACTTTTTCACCAAAGAAATGGTGTAACCTGACGCCGGAAGCCAGAAAACACATAAAGGAATGCATACATTTTCACCCGGGTAACCGTCCCTGTCTGACAATCCTTTGGTTCAACAAGTGGCAGCACAACAACTGAAGAGGCAATCATTGAAAAGTACCGTATAATTTACATAGAAGAAACCGATGATGGAAAGGAACGAAAGAAAGAACCAGAGAAAAACAAGATTAAAGATGATTGGAATTCTTTCATGAAGAAAGCGACAAAACAGTCTAAGAGGAAAAAAAGAAAACTAAAACAATTAGCAAACAAAAGAGAAAAGGGAGGAAGAGGAGAGAAAGGAGAGAAACATTGTGCACTGGCTACAACTTTGCGAAAAATGTTGGAATTCACCGGAAGATTTAGAGGAGTACAACAACTATCCCGTTCCTTGTGGTGCGTGGGGACGTGTGAAATAGTACTAGTAACAAGCTTTATGGCAAAACTTACCCCTACTTAGGAATACGTGCACGATTCTGTCCTCGTTAAATACGTAAATATAAAAATTAACTAGTACTGTGAAAAACGTTTGTTACAAATGAAAAAGTCAGAATTGCCGTTCCAGACAACTCAATCTGAAACGCCGTTCCAGAAACTTAACCCTGAAACACCAATACAGATGTTCTGTGGATTTTCCCTAACAATGAATTGTTATCTCCAACACCGTTCCAGACACTTAACACTGAAACGCCGTTCCATATATCGTGCTTATTTTCCATTACAGGCTCATCAATGCGCCTCATTTGTTACAAATGAAGAAGTCAGAATTGCTGTTCCAGACAACTTGATCTGAAACGCAGTTCCAGAAACTAAACCCTGAAACGACAATACAGACTTTGTGCGGATTTTCCCTAACGGAGAATTGTTATCTCCAACATCGTTCCAGACACTTAACACTGAAACGCCGTTCCATATATCATGCTTATTTTCCATTACAGGCTCATCAATGCGCCTTAACATTGATACCATTTAACCCTGAAAGGCAATTCCAGACAATGTGCCTGTTTTCGGTTCTACAGATTTCAATATGCAGAGTGATAGGATGGGGAACATAAAAATAAACTGGTATCGTACAATCTAGTAGTACTAGTTGTTTTGAATAAGTAGCGAATGTAGGGGGGGGGGGGAATGGTGCGGCTAGGCCAACAGTTCTTTTTGGTTGGCCAGCGCTCACAAGCCCGCTTCCACAAAGAGAAATGTAATGCAAATTGCTGAATTCGTACAATCGATACAAAAACAAGGCATCATAAAAATTCACAAAATTGCCAAAAACACTGATGATTGAAAAAATATAAATACAAGATGCCAAAACAAAAATGGTCCAACCTACCCAAGGCAAAAATAACACGTCTTCAAGAAAAGAAAATAGAAGCAATGGCAAACGCAGCCAGGGACGGAGACACTAGAGATAATACCAAAAATACAAGCATTACCACCATGTCCACCAAGAAGAACACAACAATTGCAACAAGACAAGAAGGCACCACCGCGGCGGAAAGAGAGACACCACTAAAAAGAACAGCTGAAAACATTAGCATGATGGACAGCGACAATGACAGTGACAGTGACAGTAACAGTGATTCAAGTTCGGTTAGTGAAGACAATGATGGGAGCTCCAACAAGAATAAGGATAATAGTGAAAATATCAAAGAGAGAAGAGAAAAAAATAATACGGAGGGCAGACAACAGAAAAAGAACAACGTGACCCGCGTGGTGAAAATAATAACCAAAAAATTGAATAAGAATCCAGATCTACTAGAGAAAATGATGATGACAATGGTGAGTGATAGTATGAAGGGAGAGAATTATAAAGAGGATGCTACAAAAACTACTGACATGGTTCCATTGAAAACAGTGCGGAGTGGCGATAGCGTTGATGAAGTGAGTACGTTGAGTTATGGAAGTATACATAGTAGGGAAACGGGTACTATGAAGCTATTGAAAACACATAAAGATAAAATTGAAGGACAGGTGAGAGCCTATGTGAAGAAGGAATGGTATAGTGGCATGAAATTTCTGACATCAAAAGGACTCTCCAAAAAAATAATGGTGCAAGGAATCGATGCCAGTGTAATCTCCGTTACAAAAAATATGCCCGTTAAGGAATTCTGTGACTATTTTGATAATGCAGTACCAAAAGCCCTGGCAAAATTGAGGCACAATGATCAAACATTGGCAAGAAAAAATTGGTTTGGTAAGTGTCGGCGTAATGGTTGAATCGTTCGGAAATTCTGGTGCTTTGGACGTTGTTCCATATGTGCCTACGACCGACGTACAACTAACCCTGCCATACTATGATATCATACTGCCATTTGTTGTCATAACCGCAGCTGATAGTGAAATGGCAAAAGTGCCGGCATCATTCCCTGGTACTGTAGCTCTAAATACGGACTCGGTGGAAATTCTGGCCAACGAGTACCGGCGATATGGAAATGCGGATAATGAAGAATTTTATTATTTTGTGACAAGATTCCTGTCTGCCGTTAATCCGGGAAAGACAAACTTTAAGCTGAGGAAGGCAAAGGATCTTATTAGTACCATCTTTACTGTTACGGATGAGTCTTTTGCCCTAATGATAATTGACAACGAGTACAGCAATTGGGAAAAATAGAAGCAAATGAAACTTGATGGAACATACGCGACACAAAGAACAAAAAAATACATGAAAAAATATTGTGATTCAAAAAGTGGAAGTGCAGATGGATGGGACAAAGAAGGACGGAAAGTGTTCACTAAATTGTGCAAGAAGGTACAAACGTTAAGAGAAGATCCCGGAACGGGTAAAAATTTGGAGAAAATGATGCTGGAAAGATTCAACTCAGAAAACAATCCTACCAGTACTGTGTCAAAAGATGGTGGCACTGTTGCCAGTAGTCTTGCTGAAGAGGAAAGTGAGGATGACAACTATATTGATCCTGCATTGATGCAATTGCTTGGCAAAATGGAGGAAGTTTAGGCATTGTTTTCAGAATCGTAACTGTTCATTGTGTCAGTCCATTCACTAATTCGACACAAGTGGGTTCACACCTATGACGTTAGTACGACACGGGTAAATCTTTGGGGAGAGTGATTAGGGTAAAAGGTACATATCTTACATACATTGCATACCATGGTTGCAAATAGTAGATTGTGTGACACAAATGATTAAAATGTACGGAAAGGAGTACTTATACCTATCATACATATTTTGCATATGACACTACTAGGCAAAATCTTGACCCGAATTAATTCAACTGTAGTGGTAGGTGGTCGCAAGCGATGATATTAAATTTTAAGGGTCGCGTGTTGCGAGCACAAATATTGAATTATAAGGGTAGTCTGTCGTGAGCAATGGAGATACATTTTAAGGGTTGTGTGTCAAAAGCACTTATGTTACATTTTACTGGTTGTGAGTCATGACCTTGCGTATTTAATTTTAGTAGGTGTGATTCGCGAACGTACGGGTAGTTTATATTAAAAATTAATAATAATTATTCATGACCCAAGGAAGAAAATAATCGCAAACCAGGGGTAAAGAGTTAGAAAAATGAGTATGATATGAAGCTACCGTATCACAGGGGGGGCTCGGTTGTGAGTCATGACCTTGCATATTTAATTTTAGTAGGTGTGATTCACGAACATATGGGTAGGTTATATTAAAAATTAATAATAATTATTCATGACCCAAGGAAAAAAATAATCGCGAAACAGGGATTGAGAGTTAGGAAAATATGCATGATACGAAGCTACCAAATCACAGGGGGGGGCTCGTATAAAAATTACACACAAGCAAGGGTGGCGAAAGTACCTTGCGACGAAAAAAAAAGGGTCGCGGGACAGTTATCGGACGTAAGCAGGGAAGGGATAGCCTATCAACTGGCATCACCGGGAGATCATCGTCGAGTGAATCCAGAAGAGAGATCTATTCAAACGTACAAAAACCACTTCATAAATATGCCCAGTGGTGCGGATGTAACGTTCCCAAAGGACTGTTAGGACTTACTGATTCCACAGATCAATCTAACCCTCAACCTGCTACAAAATTCACACTATCAGCCACGACTGTCAGCATATGCCCAGATCCATGGCAACTTCGACTTCAATAGGACACCAATAGCCCCGGCAGGATGCAAGGCAATAATCCATGAACGTACAGGAGAACGAGGGGCATGGGACAAACACGGAAAACCTGGATTCTACATTGGTCCTGGCACGACCACACCACTACCGGAACTATAAGTGCTACTTACCAAGGAGCACTAAAGCCACCTGTATCAGCAACACCGCACATCTATTCCCACAGACAGGAGGACTAGGGCAAACATCAAGCATAGACAGACTTATTACCCTAACCTCGGACCTTATGAATGCACTTAAGTGCCCACACCCAAACACACTGTTCCTTAAATTGGATACAGCTGAAAGCGACGCGATGCGAAAACTCAAAGAACTCTTCCCACTGGCCACTGAAATGGTCGCTCCAAGGGTGAAAACGGAAACAAAAACGCCAAAAACACCAACCAATTCAACGACCCCGACCCGTACACGCCCACCAAGGGTGAAAAAGACCCTAACACAAGCCCCGACCACCAAGGACCCAGCTCCAAGGGTGACCGGTAGATCAACACGGTCCAACAGTATATATGGAAACGGAACAATCGTACGAAAGAAGTTCGAAGACAACAACCACTACGAGGGAGAATTAGTTCACTATGACCCCAACGACAAGTTCTACAAGATCAAGTACAGAAATGGGGAAACAGAAGAGTACACTCACCAGGAAGTGAAAGAAAACTACAAGTTCAACCAAAAATATTCCATAGGAACCAAGACACGACCGGCCTACAGCCTCAACAAACACTATGACATGTCGCTGGACTACAAGAACTTCCCAAGTCCTAAACAAATCAAGCACCGAGCATTAGCAGCAATTGGATGTGTGTGGGACGAAGAACTACACAAGATGGCCCACTATCAAGACCTAATCGTGCACCCAAACCCAGCCATGCAAAAGCGATGGATGCCAGCAGGCAAAAATGAATTCGGAAGACTATTCCAAGGCTTTAATGACATCAAAGGGATGGATGTGCTAGAATGGATACACAAAGACCTAATACCCAAAGGGAAAACAGTAACGTACTACGTCAGATAGTACACAGTGGCAGACAGACCTGAAAAGACAGAAAGTTGGAGATGTCGAATAACCGGTGGAGGAGACAAACTAACCTATGAGGGAGATGTAAGCACCCACACAGCGTCTCTGGAAACATTCAAACTGCTACTCAACAGTGTAGTATCCACACCACCAGGGGCGAAGATGTGTACAGGCGACATCAGCAACATGTACCTGTACAGCAAGCAAGCTCCTCGAGGCCGAGTACGTTGGATTCAAGGTAGATCTAGTGCCCCCAAGGATCATCAAACATTACAACCTTAAGTCCCTGATCCATAACGGATACATCTATGCCAAGGTGAAGAAGGCTTGGCATGGCCTTGTTAAACAATACGGCAAAATAGCTTATGATGACTTAGTGGAACACTTAAAGAAATTTTGATATGAGAAGATGCACTTCACCGAGGGGCTATTCAAACACAAGACCCGCAAGATTGCCTTCGCATTGGTAGTCGATGACTTTGCCATTAAGTATGAGAAGAAACAGGATGCAGAACACCTTATCAGCAGTATGCAAGCAAAATATCCGTTTAAGATTGACTGGGAGGCAAAACAATTCATAGGCATCCACTTGAACTGGGACTACAAAAAACGGACAGTAAAGCTAAGTATGAACAACTATGTGACCAGGGCTCTTGAAGAATTGGAACACAAGAAGCTTAAACAATTCCATTATGGCCCCTCAAAGGTAGAGAGACTAGTAGACTATAGAGCAAAAGTGCAATATGCGAAAGAAGACAAATTGCGGGGACTGAGCCCGGCTGAGATTAAATATCTACAGAAGACAACAGGAAAATTCCTGTATTATGCCCGCGCAGGGGATAATACTATGCTACATGTGCTGAACGATATAGCCTCATTGAAAAACACAGAAGCCACACTGAAAGCCACAAAATACTTCCTCAATTACGCTGCTTGCAATCCTAATGCAGAGATCATGTACAGAGCGAGTGATATGGTCCTACAAGCTGATAGCAATGCAGCCTACCTAGTCTGCCCGGAAGCAAGAAGTAGAGCAGCAGGTTTTTACTTCCTATGCGGCTGGAAAGGAGAACAGTTCAACGGCCCAGTGTTCGTGTTAGCTAAGATCATAAAGAATGTGATGGCATCAGCAGCAGAGGCCGAAGCAGCTGCGCTGTTCATGAATGCCCAAGAGATGGTGTCGACGAGACAGTGCCTAATTGAACTAGGACACAACCAACCGCCAATGCCCCTAAAGACAGACAACAGCACAGTGGTAGGAGTCCTAACAGGAACAATTAAACAGAAGAGATTGAAGTCGATTGACATGAGAATCTATTGGCTAAGAGACAGAGTGAAACAAGGCCAGTTTGAAATAACTTGGGAATCTGGCAAGAGCAACAAAGCAGACTATCCATCCAAGCACCATACGGGGGCACATCACCGTCAAGGACGACCTGTGTACCTACACATTGATGGGGCCAGTCCAAGGACTGTCCAAGGGTGTATTAAATTCCTAAACCCAAGTCACAAGCAAAAAGGGACTAAGGCCCAAAAGAGACCCAATCCCAATAAACTGAAGGCTTACTGCGGTACTTGGAAAGAGCAAGAAGCGCTATTAGAAGACAAGAATACAGCCCTGAACAAGGCTCCTTATGCTCTCATTAATTGTCAATAACATCCTTCTAACCCTAGTATGTTAACAAGACGTAGTTTTAGTTTTAATAAAACCACCACATTTTCTGCATTGTGAGTGTAAATGTTGTTCCCACTATGCATCAGATGAGTCATGCAAAAGTTATTCATGATCTCGACCTCATATTTTGGGAGTCAATACCTAATCAGTCAGTTTGGGGCTCTGGATTTGCACCAAAAATATTGTCTTGTGTGCCATTTGGAGACACAGACCACAACATTTTCTGCATTGTGAGTGCAGATGGTGTTCTCACTATGCATAAGACGAATCCTGCAAAAGTTATTCATGGTGTTGACCTGATACTTTAGGAGTCATTATTTGCCAAGTCAGTTTGCTCACTGAATTTGCACCCAATATAATCACTTGTGTGGCATTTGGACAGACAAACCAAAATATTTTCTGCATTGTGAGTGTAAATGTTGTTCCCACTATGCATCAGATGAGTCATGCAAAAGTTATGCATGGTATTGACCTGACCCTTTTGGAGTCAATACCTAATCAGTCAGTTTGGGCACTGGATTTGCACCAAAAATATTGTCTTGTGTGCCATTTGGAGAGACAAACCACCACATTTTCTGCATTGTGAGTTGTAATGTTGTTCTCACTATGCATCAGATGGGCAATGCAAAAGTTATTCATGGTCTTCACCTGATACTACTTTGGGAGTCATTACATAATCAGTCAGTTTGGAGCTCTGGATTTGCACCAAAAATGCTCTCTTGTATGCCATTTGGAGAGACAAACCACAGCATTTTCTGCATTGTAAGTGGCAATGTTGTTCTCATTATGCATCAGTTGAGTCATGCAAAAGTTATTCATGGTCTTCACTGATACTTTGGGAGTCATTACCTAATCAGTCAGTTTGGGCACTGAATTTGCACCAAAAATACTCTTTTGCATGACATTTGGAGAGACAAACCACAGTATTTTCTACATTTTGAGTGGCAATGTTGTTCCCATTATGCATTAGATGAGTCATGCAAAAGTTCATAAACTTGACCTGATACTTTGGGAGTCATTACCTAATCAGTCAGTTTTTATTAGTGGCACTAGTACCATGACTCTTATTGGTACCTATGTTTGTAATGTATTAAATTACAATACAGTACAAAAATACAGTATGTACTAAAATACAGTGCTAATATACAGTGCTAATATAGTAAGAAAATACAGTACGTACAAAAATACAGTACAAAAATACAGTACAGACTAAAATTTGTAGAAATTTGCAGCTTAAGTATTGTTTAATTAGCGTTCTGAAGTAGCTGTTTAATTATTTTTAATTAAGGCTCTGAAGTTGAGTATCAGGCACTATTAGGAAGTAATTAACGTCTGGAAGAAGAACAATCATCCAAAAGAGAGTGACAATGGCAGCAATTTTGGTTGGAGATTCTATTTCTTCCTGTTATTTTTATTGTTCAGCAACAAATCCGTGATGACAACAACAAATGGCGGCAACAGTGCAACAAAGCAAAGACGAATTCGTGAAGACAAATTAGGGCAACGGTGGTGAGAGAGATAGACAATTGTGCTGCCTGCTGCATTGCTAATGATGTATTTTCTCATTTCTGTTTTTCTCTTATTTCAGGCCTGACAAACATTGAGGTGCAACAGCGAGTGGCAAGAGCTAGAGTGATACTCTGTATGATTTTGTACGTTTTTCCATTATGTATTCTCTAAATAAAAGTAGTAACATGCCCTTGTTGTTGTCGTAATCATCGCCGTTGTTATCATTCCGGTTTATTGTTTTGTTGGTGTGACAAGAATGTTGGTCTTGCTTGTAATTCAAAGTTGTCAACATCAAAATGAGAATGGCCGTCACTTGTGTTATTACACTGTAGAATTCCTGTTTGATTACTTGTACCCTTCCTGATAAAAAATGAAGTAGAGTAACGCGTAGGTTTAGACGTATTTGAGTTGGTATCATTTTGTACTATTTGTACAGTGGCGAACCTTCATGGTCTGTTCTATCAAAGAAGGAAAAACAGAAGGGTTGTCAGGGTCACGGAAATGAAAGACTTTAGTGCGCGGAGCACACACATGTTTATTTCCAGTAGTTCTATGGTGCATGGTTTTCTGTGTATTTATTGTGGTATTTATGGTGTGCACTCACCATATGTTATCACCAGTAGACTTGCACATGGTTTTTGTACTATGTATTTATTGTGGTATTATTAGTATTATGTACACTCACAGTGTGTCACTAAGTACAGTTAACAGCATGTTGCGAATATGAGAGAAACTCATTCCTGTGCAAATTTTACACAAAATATTGTTTGTCACAGCAACTTTATGATATCCCTAACCCTAAAATTGCTTTTTGATTGATTATTTTATTCAACCAGGTTGAGAGTGAGTTTCGAAAATAAGGTAGGGAGTTTTGAAAGCACTGCACGATAACCTTTGGGGGGTACGCGTACTCATACCATACAATACTAGAGAAACAGTTCTCGGACGCAATTTTTATGCTGTGCTCGGGTTTCATTATTTGATTTTTTGAGAAACTCAATGCACACAAAAAAAACGCGGGAGAGGGAGTTTTGATCACGTTTTGAATGCACGATCGCTTTTTTTAGTATTTTTAGACCGTGATCTTAAAACATGAATATTTTTTATTCTGGTATCGTGATTCTACATAGTTCTACACAAAATCAAAGGTTACTAGTATGGAACGCACCTAAATTGCTTAATCGAAGGTTATTTTCGAACAAAAATAAGGTAGGGAGTTTTGAAAGCACTGCACGATAACCTGTGGGGGGTACGAGTACTCGTCGTACCGTACAGAGAAACAACAGTTCTTCTCGGACGCAATTTTTATGTGCTCGGGTTTCATTATTTGATTTTTTTGAGAAACTCAACACACACAAAAGAAACGCAGGAGAGGGAGTTTTGATCACGTTTTGAATGCACGATCGCTTTTGTTAGTATTTTTAGACCATGATTTTAAAACATGAATATTTTTTATTCTGCTAGTACCGTAATTCTACATAGTTCTACACAAAATCAAAGGTTAATATGGAACGCACCTAAATTGCTTAATCGAAGGTTATTTTGGAACGGAGGAAGTAATTTTTAACTTGCATTTAGGTTGTCCCAATACATGAAACAAAAACAAAAACAATTTTTAATGAGGTTACGTAGACTTGAAAATGGTTAACCCTACACAGCATATAGTAAAAACAAAATGAAAACAGATCATATTTGATTCATTTGATTGACCTTAATACTGTGACAAACTCACATCAATGAGACTGAAAAGTCTCATTTTTTCCTTAATTGTGATTGAATAATTAAAAAATTGGAGATTATTATTAGTATGACAGAGCGGTGTCGGACACCCCTCTTAGCAAAATGCGCGTGATTTTACCGTAACAGTCGGAATCTCTGACACACTAAGATAACCACTTTACAGTAAATCCAACCAATCAAATTCAACCATGTGCAAACCATGTGCGCGACCAAGTGACCAAGCCGGACCCTCCAATACCCAAATTCTTCAGCCAATCAGATTTAAGGTGTCACTATGCGCCCGGGCCAGGCCCGGGGCGCCCTCTCAGCACCAAACAGACCACAAACACAACAAACACAAACACTTTGATTCCGACAAACCAAACATAAAGACACAAAAATGGCAAAAATGACAAAACAGCAAAACAAACACGTGTTGCAACAACAAGACAACAACAAGCACACTTCTTACAATACCAACAAACAACACCCATCCATCCTCAACAAAACACCCCCCTTCATCTCCAGCAAGAAAAATGTCCTACACAAGCGGCCTATTTGTCAGAGCAGCACGACACGTCTAACAGGATGACCTTGATGGCGTTGCAGCGAATACACAACTTGCCTAAGGCCGCAAAGGGGCCGCAGAGTTCCTTCAGTGTTGCACTACCATATTTGGTTACCTGGATTATCCTCAAACAGTGACTAAAGAAAAGGTATTGACTTCCTTTTCTATCAGGTCTATTGCTGTAGAAGGAGAAGAGGCCAGAAGCCCAAGAGGGAGGGAACACCACAACTATTCGAGGCCGGCGACTATGGGATCGTGATGGGCAAATACAATACTAGTAACAACATGGATTGCAAATCCCTGTTGGAGCTGGAGATGGACCATGATCCTGAAGGTTATGACACTGTGAATCAATACTTGTGTTCCATCCTCAAAATATTGAGGCATGAGAGGAGTCAAAATGCCAGCAATCTTACAAAGGAACACATCAGATCTGAAAGAGTCACCCAACTGCTCCAAGTTGTTCAAGTCCGAAAGGAAAAGATGAAAAAATGAGATTTGATGAGAAGATGGATCATGCACTTTCACCATACATGAATGTGCAAAACATTGAGAGTATCGAGGATTTCTTGTTCTCTAAGAATTGTTACAAACCAAATTATTGTGTGCCAGCCTTGAGAGACAGATTCTGTTTCCTTATGACACATGGAGGTGTTCTCTGCGGCAAGTCCTTATTCAAATCTGAGCTGTCTGACCTGTGTGACCGTATCAAATATAACAAAGGCATACACGCCTGCCAGATCCTTATTATGCAAAGAATAACAGGGAAAATGAATGGTCAGAAAATATGGACACGTTATGAGACATCAAAACGTTAACATGTGTCCAATTGGTGCGTTGGGCTTCTATTTGATTGCACACTTTCATTCAAGGGCCAAGCTTGCTCCTCAATACGACTTTGCACATAATTCCTCCTGGTTCAATGTCAAATTACTCACGGATTGTAGTAATAACTCGGGGAACTATCAAGAGCCGATCACCAACCAAGCCTTTGCCAACACAATAAAAGAAGCATGCAAGGCCTTGGGTATCACTTTGAAACATTTTTTCACTTTGGCCAAGGAATTGGTGCAGTTGCATGTGAGATGCAAGAGGTTGGATTCACAATACATCAAAATGATTGGCAATTGGAATGTTGATGTCAGAGAGGACAAATATTCTTCCAAACTCCTTTTGAAGGCTATGAGGGTGTTGGCTGGGCATTTGTAAGATAAAGGGGGGTTCTTCTTGCCAAGAATTACTATCGATCCACCTCCAGAGTTTTGTCATCAAGTCTTCCCCTTCCTTGACAAGGCAACAAGCACCATCAATAGCGACCCAAAGCCCACTGCTCAAGCTTTCTTTGAGCTCGTCCTCCTCAATTTACAATCCACGGTACTGCAGGACGCAGTCATCTTGATCCACCAATGTGGGAGAAAATGGCTCTTCTCCTTGCCTATCTTCAAAACCAAACTGTTCAAGACTTATCAAGCAACACTCATTGACAAGGTCATTGTCGAAGCAGGAATGGGAGCTGCTACTACCTCAATGGAAAGGAGTATCGACGTTGCCCTTCCGGGGGTTCGGGAGGGGCTTCACAATCTTCATTCGGAAGTCCATAATGTTTGGAAGGATATTGGGAGGATTAAGGCTTCAGTTACTGGCTTCAGACAAGAACAAGGTGTTGTCAGCATGCAAGTTCACCACTTCCTGCAGCACATGTATTTGTTTCAACTGCCAACGCCAACACTGCCAACACCAACAGAAGCAACAATTGACCCGTCAGATACTCCAACAAGAAGATTGTTCCGTACCACAAGCCAGTTCTGTTGATGTGGAATGAGTGGTTCAGACTTGGGGACTTCACTGACATTGACTTCCCTGCTGGGGGTATTGAAGACCTTGAAAAGAGTGGTGGCAGTCAATGGAGAAAGCATTACACCTCAGCCGACCAGAAGCATTTCTCCCGCCTCAAGTGCATTATCGATTATGTAAAGAGTAGAGTTGTTGCCGGTGAATCCTTAGAGGCAGTACTGAAAGAAGGTGACCACTTAATGGAGGCAAAGAAGACCCTTTCAACAATCCACACCCATCTTCAAAAGGCCAAGTCCTTTAGACTTACTCCCATCGCCAACAACCAATTGACAATCCATTCATGGGCGGTCCCAAAAGCACCAGCAGTAGCACCATCAAACACTTTGCAAAGCGTTTGAGAGCCGATTTGATTGGAGAGGAGAGTCAATTGTTGATTGGAGAGCAGATTGGAGAGTCGATTGTTGATTGTTCAGACATATTCCATGGTTGATTTGATTCAACAATTCGAAGATTGTTTTGCTTTGTAGCATCAGTTTAGTAGATTGGTGGAGGAGGAATCCCATGGTCGATTCGATTCCAAGATTATTTGGCTTAGCAAAGTTTACAGAGCCAAAAAAGATGCAGAGTTTTGTTCCAAATTAGAAATTATGAGCACTTTGTTGCAAAAGTAGGAATTATGAAGTGGAATCAGTCAATATCTAGTAATATCCCATTTTACGTAGTGGAATCGCGTGCTTTTTATTTTCAAAATCAGAGTTTCCTTTTGCAAATCACTCCAACCAATCGTGTCAACCGTGTCAATGCTCGTGGAAATGGATCCCATTTAGTTGAGTATTGAAGAACATGTCAAATAGAAAAAAACAGAAATCATTTTACAAAAAGTTTGGGGATTTACCTCGGCTGGCGCGTTTAGTCCCAGCGGGTAGGGCTGTCTTAATTTATGTTCAATCTTCAGTTCTTCATATCAATTTTAAAACTGGAGTGGCGATCACTTTGGGTTCGGGTTGGTCATCCGTTGAGTTAGTACAAAACCTACGCTGACAGGATCAATGATAACTAAGGTTATTATTAATCTTTAGTGTAAAATAACTCGGCTATTATAGTACTTTCTAAAACTGCGCGCGCAGGTCTGTCAGACAGTCTGACAACTGACCGATTCTGGTATAAATAATTGCATGTACGTTTTGTTCATCTGTTTTTAAGTGAGAATCAAATAATCTCAACGAAAATGCCTTCCAGTTTGTTGAGATTTCAATCTCAACTAAAAACAGAACTTGATTTTTATTTGTTAACACTTCTGATTGGCTAATATTTCAATTTTGTTTTCGTTTTCGTTCTTATATTGGGACAGCCTTACGATGTAAAAAGCTAATTTAGTACAAACAGGAACCGTGGAGTACCGTACGGTAAGTTTTTTTCTTCTGAAGAGGCGGTGAGACGTGCCAACGGTAGACAACAACTCCACCTCAATTTCGCCCCTTCAAGCGCCAATTTTGCACGTCCTGATTTTATCGTTGTACGAAGTAAAAAGAAAGGGAAAAAGAACCAGTTATCGTCAGACTCAGCAGTCTCACACTATTCGACTTTGAAATGGGTAGCGCCATTCTCATCTCTACCGCACTCTCGACACAAGCCGAGGACAATAGAAAGTGTCAAGTAATCAGCCCATCTCCATAGCATTCGAAACGGCACCTCTCAGCATGAGCAAAGAACGAGTATCGTCACCACCTTCGTCAAACACGAGACAACGGGAATGGGATCTAGTCATCCACGGCGCAACGGGCGATGCCGGGACGGCAGTCGCAATGTACATCGCCAACAACGTCGATAGCTACAACAAACGCAAGAGTGACAATGGCAATCACAACGAAAGCGACATCAGTGTCTTCCGGTGGGCCATCGCGGGGCGGTCGGAATCTAAACTGAATCGACTCCGATCACAGATCATTGTCGGACGTTCGGGACCCTCCACCAGAGACGAAATCGGCATCCTGGTAGCGGATTCCTCATCTGTTCCAGAGACGAATGAACTGGCGAAATCGGCGCGGATTGTCGTCTCGACCGTCGGACCTTACACACTGGCTGGGAGAGAATATTTATGCGGCGTGCGTGGAGAACGGGACGAATTACGTCGATATTACGGGCGAGGTCGACTGGGTGTTGAAGATGAGAGAAAAGTACGGATCACGAGCCCTGGAAACGGGATCGACTCTGTGCTCCTTTGCCGGCTACGACTCTGTTCCGTGTGACATCACGATGTATACAGCTCGTAGGGTACTGTCGGAATGCGATTCTATGGATCGTGGTGATAAAAGTGACAACAAGGGAGACGTTTCGCTCTCCAGTGCCGAAACAGTTGTGCAACTAAAGGGCGGGGCAATGCCACGAGGGACAATCCGAACCATGATTACTAAATTCCCCGATGGACCAAAGTTTTGCAGTGATTTGGTTCGCTTTGCTACCTCCGAGAACGAAGGTTCCCGAACGATGATCGCGATGTCGTTAGTGCGGTGGCTTTTGCCCCGGTGGTCCCCCGACGTTGGTGCATTTACGCTTCCGGATTTCATGGGGTGGTGCAATATTCCTGTCGTTTGTAACAGCTGTTCTTCTATCGATTGCACCTATCACGATCGAATAGCCACCCCCTACAGTCAAGGTTGTTTGTGGACGGGGTATGGCCTGCTGCAAACCTTAATCTTTTATGTGTTTCTTCTCGCGACCGCACCAATATTTTTGTGCTTTCAGACCCTTCTTGTGCTTGTTCCTGCGACATCCGAGCTCATATTAAAGGTATTCGATGCCTTTCAGTATCGCGGAAATACCCCCCAAAACCAAGCAATGTTGGAGAATTCAACCGTGGACTTTTGGACCTACGCGACGAGCGCGTTGTCGGGCTCACAAGCAAGAGTTCATCTTCACATCAATGGCGATGCTGGGATCAAATGCA
The DNA here is from genome assembly GCA_037355745.1 of Pseudo-nitzschia multiseries. Classification (NCBI taxonomy): domain Eukaryota; phylum Bacillariophyta; class Bacillariophyceae; order Bacillariales; family Bacillariaceae; genus Pseudo-nitzschia; species Pseudo-nitzschia multiseries. Next base: position 5,519,213 of record CM074784.1, on the reverse strand, counting down.
CGGCTCTACTAGCTTGCGAAACCGCCTTTTCTATGCTGGAACTAGAAGACGCCGATAACTTGCCAAGGGGAGTGATTGGAAGTCCCTTCCATGATAGCAGGGGATGCTTTGGTAGATAGACTTCAGGACGAGGAGGCAATCGCTGAATACTGCACCTTGTCGGTGACGGTTCTTGACGGAAGTAGTGGCTATCACTCGAAAAAGGAAAACTAAGCGATGTAAATTATTCGAATCCGCTCAACTTGTGATAATCGAATGCAGAGGCTATCGATTTCTCTATAATGGAGATATGCCTGTCATTCCAATATGCAATGCATTACATACTGCCCTGTATTGATACTGTTGTTTCAAAGCAATATTTCATTTCAGTTGTTTCCTTATTAGTCGTCTCCCGGTGTCGACGTTTATCGCCTACCTATTTGTTGTGAGCTTTTTGTGCTTCAAATCATGCCAATTTGTCTGATTCAGCGTATTCTAGTTGAGCTCTCTGAAGTAATAAACATGTATGTATTGTGTCTGTATATGTATGCACATAGTATACGTATTTCTATTCTGCACAACCCATCATCCTGTTGAAGAATTCAATTTCTTTTTCTGTAACCTCTGGTTCTGCTCTGTAGCGGACATTCAAGTCGTTGATACTGAATTTGGCGCTGATGCTGTCAACTACTATGTCGGCCAGGTCTTTCGGGATAGCAGCTGGATTATAGTTGCGCCTCGCTCGGTGACGAACACTACTGCGAGTTCCCTGACGATGTGGTTTCCCATAAAAAGAACAAGTCTCTGGAGAGCATGTGCCGAAGATGCTCAGTGCCCTATGCAATTGTAGGTCCTGAATCGAATTGAGTGAAGAGAATAAAAGCATCGCAAAAACAGAAATGTAATCAGACGCTCGCTCTACGCATTTTTCACAACGAACATGCTCGGTACAAAAGAAGGAATCCTTTGCCAGCGAATCGAAAAAAAGAGAAATACAAATACGTACATTTGTCCAGAGATTTGTTGGTTTCTTGTCATTTCGACCAAACGCACAATAGTTGACAGTCGTGGGGTGGAAGTTCATTTTGTCAACAATCGTTTTCATGATTGGCTTGTCAGACAACCATTCAACTGGATTTTCGATCACAGCAATCATGTGACCTTTCTTCTTTTTTGCCCATTCCAAAAACCACGCTATTCGTGCAAGGTATCGGTCTTGCTCAAGTGCCTCGGGAGTCTTGGCAAACTGGTCGTCTTTAGGAGACCGTTGTTTCCCACACGTGAAGTACGGGAGAGATATCCAAACAAAATCAGGAACTGTTCCAATATTGTTCCATGTGAGTTTCATAAAATCAACCCTATCGGTCGCACGGGAAGTCGGATTATTGTCAATGGAACGGGTTCTCCAAAAAGAGCTGTAACGATGAAATGCTTCGGATACAACAGCATCACCAGCAAACAACTCCAACATGCGTAGCTCCCTCCGCTGCATGTGCCTGGCCCTGCCGGTATCATCCTTTCTTTTTATGATACGTTGGACGGCAGTGTTCAAGCAATATGGTCGCTTCATCTCAGACAGCACGATTCTAACTTCCTGATGGGTAAAGCCAACTCGATTACACAAATCCAAAAATGCTTCATTATAGCAGTCAATGTCCTCAGGGTGTGACGTGCAAATCGGACTGGTCGCAGTGGTCGAAGTGCCAGCTTTCTGTTCTAGTTGTGGCTTCCTGCTTGCTACATAATTTGCATGACATTCTTCCAAATGTTCGCGTGTGAGTTCCTCCTCGTCGTTGTCAATGTACCTCACTTTCCACATCTCGAAATCTTGGTTCTCAACATTGCAGTACCTCCATTCTGGTTTTTCTGAAATAACTTGTCCTTCATACCAGAACGTAAACGCCTTCCGTATTTTGTACCCTTCTTTTATTTCGTTCGTGCCAATGTTATTGTCGCTGATACTGCTGCTTATGGCTTCACCAAGGGGTAGTGGTGTTTCTTCCATGTTCGAAATGGAACCAATTCTAACAGTCTCTTCGATTTCATGTGCTGCTATCTCTCCTCTTGCGTGCTTGGCAACATTCCATAGCGTCTGCCTATCCTTCCCTTTAAATCTGGATCGATTACGCAGCTCTGCAAGTTCCCGGACTCTCGATAGTTGCTTCTGGGATTCCACCTCGTCTACTAACCGATTTTGATGGGGAGTTTGCCCATCATCATTTCCCCCCTTCTTCCGTTTCCTTCTGCCCCCACTCAGGGATACTAGTGAATACCTGGTGACTGCACGGCCAACTTGCTCGTCGTTTTGCGGCTGAGCAACAAATCTGGTTGGCTTTCTTCGATCTCGTTTCCCTGTCGCTGGCGCATAAAGAGCAGCCTTCTCCGAAATAGTAGAGACTTTATTGTGGGATTCGAGTTCAGCAAGCAATCTTCGATTTGGTGGCATGTTCACGGTAGCTACAGTGAGCGAACGAGCAGTAGATGTCTCTTTGAAAGCACTTTAAATTAAAAGCAATTTCGAGGTTGCACTCTAACAACTGTAGCGACACGACGAGAGGAGTGAAGGGAGTCGGGACTGGAGGGGCAGAATGTGCCTAGCTTTCGTTTCCTCTAATACTTCGTATGAAGTTTGTGCATCTGCACCTGTTTGAGTGGAAAGCGACGACTCTGGTGGACAAAACATCAGGGATACCAGACAAGGCGTAAGATTACGGTAGCATCTTGTTTTGAGGATGAGACCTCCTGGATTAGACCACATGAGTAAGATTCAATACACGTAGCCATAAGCAATAAGTAACTACGGGCAAGAAGCATTCTCTGGGCACTTTCAGGTCAAAATTCCGTGTTTAAGTACAGTATTGTTCCGAACTAGTCCTACCGAGTACGAAAGATACGTACTTAAATTTTACGAAGTAAGTCTTACTTAGTTTCCCTCCGTTTCGCGTGCGCAGTAACCGTCGAGTAGCACCTATTTTCCTTGCAATCCTGTGTGCAAGATTGCAAAGTGGTTCTTAAAAAATTGGAATGCCCAAACACTAAGAAACACTATTTAATTTTTAACCTAATATGTGCACCTCGTCAGGTTTCAGATCAAGCTCAGCTGAAAAAAGAACCTGATTATGAAACCTCGAGTTCTCCTTATATAATTTTCTTAATAAATAAAATCAGGTTTCAACACTCCGTATATTTATCACGGCACCTCTACCAGGCAGTTTCTTTTTGTTTTTGCAACCGGCCCAGTTGAAACTTGCAATTGATGTAGCGGACCCAATGTAAGGAATGGTAGTGCCACGTGGAACGTACGACGTACGAACCAAAGAACACCCTTGAGTATGCAAGATCTCACTGTATCACCAACGTAGGTACGAACTCTACGACTACTCCTCACCGGATACAGCAATTCCACTGTAAGCAGCAAATTACAGGGAAAGCACCAACAAGCCGGTAAAGGTTCCCTCCAGCAAGAACCAAGTGTACAGCTCACTCTTTTTGCTCCTAAAACGATTAGTAGTAGAATAAGTAAACGGCTTATACGTCCAGGTCCAATAGTCTTCCCTATTGTACCCGTACAAGCCTATCTTGGTCCGATAGTCCTACTATCGCATCACCCACGGCTTCTCCCAACGCGAGAACCGCATCGACCTCCCAACGCGAGGATCGCACGAATGAAGAAGTGTCACGACTCGTCTCCGCCTTACTAGGATTGGTAGTATCTCGAAACCTTCGTCGCCCAACCACTGACAACGCCTACCAGATACATCACCAAAGGTCCAACGCGCCTACGAGGGGAGTATCGAACGACTGTACCGCGTCACCATTCCTACCCCGTCACCGTACTACTCGATGAATTACAGGGAGTACTTCCAAGGTGCCGGGCCTTTTGGGGAAGCCCCTGCCAGGCATGACATCTACCAGGCCATCTACACTCTCTTCACGGAGGCCGACGGGGAGAGACTTCTCCCCCTACTTCTGGATATCTTCAATGCCCAAGCTATTGGCGGCTTGGGCATCTTCCAAGAAGATGCAGCTGGAGTGGACCAACTCCGGGTCATCCATGGCCTCCGACGCTATCCAGGCACCATCACCCAGCCCTCAGTCAACCGGGGCCGAGCCTTTGGCTACATCGACGATGTAGAAGGACAAGAGGGTGAGCTGGTGCAGGTGGATGCAGCCCTGCTTTCAAGGGCGGCAGCTAGCCGGGTTTACCTTTTGGCCCACCATGAAGCCACCATATCACAACACCCGGATAGAGATTACATCCCGGCCATTCCTGAAGGGACTGCCCACACTGAAATGCTCCAGGCCTATAAGGTGTGTTTCCTACCCTTCGAACTCGTCCCACTGGTGTTGTGCAGGGGCCTCACCCCGAAGCAGGCCTTCCAAGTCCTCCAACCTCACATCCACCAGCAAGGATTGGGGGACATCTGCAAACCCTTATTGGACACACTCCGAGCCGTGGGGACACAACCTACCACTCTTCTGGGCGCCATCCGGCTCCTAGAACCCGGACCTTCCTTCAGAGCTGAAGCGAACCTCCACGCCTACATGAAGAAGAATGTCCTCCTTCGCAACCTCCCAGGCCTCATAGTAGGCTCCGCAGCTCCTGCAGACCCTACCCTCACCGCAGCCTTCTCAGCGCTCACGGACCAGCAACTAAGATTGAGTGAGTCTCTGGACCAAAGACGACAAGAATCCTCCAAGCTGCACTCTGTCAGGGAAGTGTGGGGGAACCTTTACACGGAAAGACTCCTACTACTCTGTGGAAAAACAACTGAAGCAGATCTTCCCCCCATCTACACAGCCTGGGCCAAAAAGAGCAAACACGAGAAGACCCACATGATCCTCCAAAGTCAAGTAGCAACGGACGCCTACAACCTTGGTATCTAGACGCCACTCATCACCACAGCAGTACTCAAGAGGTTCCAAGATTGCAACTTCTATGGGACCGACCCCTTTGATGTAGCAGACGGCATACTCCCTCTAGCCTTCACTCCTCCAGGAGGATCAGCAGCTACCCTAAAGCGGGAGCATGAAGCGGCCGCTAATGTAGCAGCATATGACACCATGATCTCCACCCAGGGCAACTCCCTCTCACTCAAGGACTCCCTGGAATTGCAAAAGACCAAAGCCTACATCCCCCTCGATTGGACAGAGGCTACCATTCAGCTGAAAAGCTACCTGGCTGTACTGGCCACCCTCCTAGACGCCACACACAATGTAGTGAAATCTTACCAACGGGGTCTCTCCCGGCTAGAGTGGCAACAAATGCCCCTGCGAAGGGCCATCGCAGACAAATTAGGAGAACGTATCATCCCAGCAATAGTGGTGTACTACTTCCAAGTCTGAATCCGCGGGTGGCTAGAAGAACAATGGGAAGCAGACACCCCCTCCCTTCCCCAGACTTTGGGGAAGACATCCACTGGTTCAGAATGACCCAGAACCTCAACTTGCTCCCCAACGTGTTTTCGATGCATTACGGGCACTCCAGCAGCCTACCCCCCAAGCGAACGTCCCAGCACCCCCCCCCTCCAGCTCAAGCTACAGGGGGAGGCCCTCGTCCGCCACGCGACGATCAACTTTACAATCCCACCAGAGACTCCCGCTTCTCTGATCCTTCCAATCCCATCAGCTCCAAAATCAAGATCAAAACCATGCAATCTGTCATCTCCTCCATGAATGCCAAAGGCAAACCCCCCTCAAACGCCCCGATGGCCGAGAACGCTGCCACTCCTGGCACATCCGGGGCAACTGCTTCACTGGATGCAGACACCTCTCTGACCACTCCCCCATCACACCTGAGGAGCAAGACAGGCTCTGGGAGTGGTGCCAAGAAGCCTATGCGGCCTGATCCCTTGGCAAGCGCCATCGACTCGGCATCGAGCCCCCCCATCAATTCACAGCCCTCCCTGGTGACTCCCCGTCCCAAAACCCATTCCCTGTGCATTGATTCACAGCTCTCCCCGGCGACTCCCCGTCCCCGTCCCCAAACCCATTCCCTGCGCATCGATTCACAGCTCTCCCCGGCGACTCCCCATCCCCAAACCCATTCCCCATCCCACCCGACCTAGGTAAGAAATCCAACCCCCGTGTCCTCCGGTATTCCTCCCTCCACAAACAGTATTCCCCTTCCCTCCAAAAACATGCCACCCCCATTCCTTCTTCCCCGGCACCGCCGGCTTCCCTTCCCCAGGCCCCGACACCTTCCCCGGAGCCACCTCCGTCCCCGAGGCACCGACTCCCTTCACGGCGCCACCCCCTACCGGGCGGGCTTTGGCTTCCGCTCCTCCGGGTTTCCGGGGGGCTGTAGCTTCCGCTCCTCCGGCTTCCCTTCCTGCGCTGGCACTGCCCCCGTCTGTAGCTTCCGCTCCTCCGGCTCCCCTTTCCGCGCTGGCACTGCCCCCGTCCCCCAGCACCACGCTGCCATCTCCCCCAGGCACCACCCGCCCGCCGGCTGCTCCCCCCGGCACCCTCGACAGGCTGGACAAGCACGTCCGCCGAGCTATCACTGTCTACAACAACAGCACGAGCTGGGAGGACTTCATCCGCACCATCAGGGGCCAAGGTGACATCCACCCCCATGTGGGTACCATCCCCCATCCTGCCCGCCACCTTTTGGACCGCTTTCGGACCATTGGCACCCCAGCCTCCTTGACAGGCCCCCCCTGGGACCCTGCAAAGATTACCCAAGCCCTCGACAGGGGCCCCCACCAGTCTTCCCACCAAGGCATTGCCTTCCTGCAAGATGAATACACCGACATGATGGACAAGCAGCAATGGACTGTCCTACCAGCCAGCCTCATTCACGACCTTCCCCACCTCCGCCTGAGTCCCCTGGGGCTAGTCCCCCAGCAAGGGCGTCGCCCCCGCATGATCTCTGACTACACCTACTCGGAGGTCAACCACGACACCATCCCCCTAGCCCCAGCAGAGGCAATGCAATTTGGCCACACCCTTCCCCGGCTCCTTACCAAGCTGCACCGCGCCAACCCCAAATTTGGCCCCGTGTACATGTCCAAGATTGACCTAGCTGATGGGTTCTACAGGGTCCAGCTGAACCCCTCTGACACCATGAAACTAGGCGTGCTGTTCCCCGCCCGACCAGGGGAGACCCCCCTCGTAGGTATCCCCCTTACCAACCCTATGGGGTGGAAATCCAGTCCGCCTAACTTCTGTGCCTTCACTGAAACCATTGCTGACCTGGCCAATGCCTCCCTCTCCACCGGGCTCAAACACGCCCGGCAACAGCCCCATCGCCTCGCTATGCTCTTAGAAGAAGTACCCCCCTCGGCCCCACCTCCAGGCGCCCTCAACAACGTACCCGCGCCCCCGGTACCCCTACTGACAGCCACTAACAGCACCACCCCCAACAAGCAGCCCATTCGATACTGGGATGTCTATGTGGATGACTTTTGTGGCCTGGCTCAGGGCAACCAATGGACACAACGCGCCATCAAGCGCGTGCTCTTTCAATCCCTGGACAAAATCTTCAGGCCCCTGGATGCCACTGACACCCCATTCCGGCAGGAACCTGCTTCCCTAAAAAAAATGCTCCAAGGGGATGCCACCTGGACCACCAAGAAAGTTATACTTGGATGGCTCATTGATTCCATCACCAAAACCATCAGCCTTCCTCCCCATCGAGTTGCCTGACTGCACAAGATCCTGGGTTCCCTCACCCCCTCCCAGCGTCATGTTCCTATCAAACAATGGCACCAGATCCTGGGGGAACTCAGGTCAATGGCTATTGCCATCCCTGGCTCCATTGGCCTCTTCTCCATCCTCCAAGAAGCCTTGCGCCACCAGGATCCAGGCAGGCAGCGCATACGGCTCACCAAGCGCGTCCACAGCTTCCTTCGGGACTTCCAATGGCTGGCCCAGGACATCTCCACCTGGCCCACCTCCATTGCTGAGCTAGTGCCAGATACTTTCCCTGCCACCCTCGGCGCCTGTGACGCCTCTGGCCTTGGCATGGGTGGCATTCACTTTGTGCCCCTCCCTACGGGAAAGATCCAACCCATCATGTGGCGGCATCCATTCCCCCACTGGGTCTCCTCCCAGTTAGTCACATTTGACAACCCCAATGGCACCATCACCAACAGTGACCTTGAGCTGGCTGGCTCCATTGCCCACAATGATATTCTGGCTCAGGAGGCGTGTGTTCAAGCCCGAACCACCCACAACTGCTACGACAATACAGCAGCGGTCTATTGGCAACGCAAAGGCGCCACCACTACCACAGGCCCTGCTGCCTACCTCCTCAGAATCCAGTCTCTGCACCAACGCCTCTACCAATACGTCCCCCTCAGGGACTACATCCCAGGCCCCGTCAATCACCTTGCTGACCTCCTCTCTTGCTCTGCCCTCTCTGACTCTGCCCTTATCCATTTTTTTAACAATACTTACCCACAGGACTTGCCCTGGACCTTATGCCATCTTCGGCCGCCCATGCATTCCGCGCTGACCTTGGCTCTATCCAGAAGACCATGCGCGCTTCAGTCACTGAGCTCTATGCCCGCAGAAAGGATGCCCATTGGAATCAATGGGTTCAATTCTGTATGTTTCAAGGCTTTGAACCAACCCTCCACTCTGTTACCAATCCAATCCCCATCCTCCAAGTCTTCGCCCAGCGCCTCCATGATGGCCGGCTCTCCTGTAGCCGTAAGCCCATCAGATCTCGCACAGTATCGGACACCCTCAGGTCAGTGGGCCAGACGCTGGCCTGCTTGGGGGCCAAAGACCCCAGAACCAACTCAACCGGCAGTCTTGACTTCCGGCTAACTGCCCAGTTCAAAGCATATGCCAAACTTGACCCAGCCCCTTGCCAGGTCAAACCCGTCCCAATCACCCTGCGTCCGTGATCATGCATGCGCTTCGATTTGCATACCATGACTGCCCTTCCCCCCCCCCCCCCGACAGGCTATTGCCAACATGATCTGCATAGCCTTCTTCTTCTGCCTCAGACCTGGCGAGTACACCGGTACTACCAGGGATGATCAAGCCTTCCACCTCAAGGAGGTCTCCTTTTACCTGGGCTCCAAAATTGTCCACCATGATGGCCCTGAACATGAGCTCCTTGCTGCTACCTCGGTTACCCTCACCTTCACCACACAGAAGAATGGGGACAGGGGTGAAGTAGTGGCTCATGCATGAAGTGGTGACTCCCTCTGCTGCCCTGTGGCAGCGTGCGCTCGCCAGATACTCCATCTCAGGCGCCGCTGCACTAGCACCCACCCCTTCACCCCATCCCTCAAGCTGGCCACTTACTTTGACAATGGGGTTCTCACCCTGGTTCGCGCAGCCACTGTCACCTCCTCCATGAGGGTCTATGCCCAGACCCTCTACCACACAACTGGCATCTCCCCTGCAGCAATCTCTGCCCGATCCCTTCGGGCGGGAGGGGCTATGGCCCTGCTCCAGGGCAAATGTGATTCTAATGTCATCAAGCTCCTCGCGAGATGGCACAGTGATTGCATGATGAGGTACCTCCACCAACAGTCCCTCCCCATCTTCAAGAACCTTGCCTCTGTAATGTTCAATAATGGAACATACTCCTTCCTGCCTGACGAGTGGGTGCCGGCCACGGCCCCCACTCCCCCTGGCAGCTCTCTCTGATCCCCCTCTGGGGACTCTTCCTCTCAATCCCCCAGGAGGATTCTCCCGCCCTCGCTGTCCTCCATGCCCCCTCCAGGTTCCTCTCCAGCCAGCTCCCACCCTGTTGGCCTATGGCCCACTGGCAGAAAAGGCTTAACAGCCACCAAAGCTGTGCGCCGGTGTGTGGGTAAAGCAACTCGGGACCGGACCAGCCTGCAAAAACTAGCCACAGGCTGGCACTTCCCGGATCCCCCTCTAGCATTGCTTAACCCACCAACACACCTATGGACTATAAACACTGCACATCCAGTACTACAAGTAGGTAGGCTACTGAGGCTATCACAAATGTAGTGAGTGATAGTTGATGTAGCGGACCCAATGTAAGGAATGGTAGTGCCACGTGGAACGTACGACGTACAAACCAAAGAACACCCTTGAGTATGCAAGATCTCACTGTATCACCAACGTAGGTACGAACTCTACGACTACTCCTCACCGGATACAGCAATTCCACTGTAAGCAGCAAATTACAGGGAAAGCACCAACAAGCCGGTAAAGGTTCCCTCCAGCAAGAACCAAGCGTACAGCTCACTCTTTTTGCTCCTAAAATGATTAGTAGTAGAATAAGTAAACGGCCCACCACGCCCGCCCGCAGAAAAGGCTTAACAGCCACCAAAGCTGTGCGCCGGTGTGTGGGTAAAGCAACTCGGGACCGGACCAGCCTGCAAAAACTAGCCACAGGCTGGCACTTCCCGGATCCCCCTCTAGCATTGCTTAACCCACCAACCCACCTATGAACTATAAACACTGCACATCCAGTACTACAAGTAGGTAGGCTACTGAGGCTATCACAAACGTAGTGAGTGATAGCCTTCGTCACATTGCAACCGGCCAAAAACAAGAAACTTGCAACCAACGAGACCAACAATGTATGGTGACAGTAAAAAATTGATATCTCCCTGAATATTGGGAGCTAGGAGACCACACTGGTACCAAAATGTCCACAATGATAAGGCGATATCAATTATGCTGAACGGCCTTGCGTTCGTAGCTTAGGGGAGCAACGAAAATTAATTTCAGTCATCGTCATCGTTGTCGTCATTGTTGTTGTTCGAAGGCCGGAGCAACAAATAATGCACCATTCCCCTATATCAGAGCAGGCTGTGCTTGTAGTTCGGATGGCGCCAGAGCAAGAATACACCATTCCCCTATATTGTAGCTGGCAGTGCTTGTAGTTTGGAACAAGAATATACCACTTTTCCCCTAGAGTGGGGGAGGCAGTGCTTGCTTGTAGTTTGTGGCACTTTGCAATCTCTCGCGCAGGATGCAAGGAAAATAGGTGCTACTTCGACTAGTTACATATATAACTGACGAGGATACTCCCTCCAACAAGTAACACTCCTTTGGTATCAGTGTCGTTGCACTCCACTTCAACCTCAGGAGTGTTACTGCTGCACATCCCCCTTTGGTCTCAGTGTCGTTGCACTCCACTTTGACCTCAGATGGATTGCAGTGTGAAACCCTTTTGCAATCTGGATGTGCACCGTGCAATTCAGTACTAAGTAATTTCTTAATTAATTAAGCACACACTCAGGCTCGTTGCACTCCCTCTTGTGTGTGCATAATTAATTAAGAAATTACTTAGTACTGAATTGCACGGTGCACATCCAGATTGCAAAAGGGTTTCACTCGCTGCGCGAGTACCTCGACAGTTATTATATAACTCTGAGCATAATTCCGAACAGCTGAAAGTCACTACTGGGCCATTTGACGGTTTTCATTTTTAGCCCGATTTACGTACCGTACGAGTTTAGGTGTTAATGACAAAGAGACAAAGTAGGACTATGTAGAATTTGTACAAGCTTAAGTTTACCATATTATGCCCTTGCTGCGTGGGTTACTTTTTTTGTACATGAATTCAATTTTTGTTACATAAGAGTACAGGGCTATGCCATTATCATAGACCCAAAGCAGCGTTATCATAGGTTCACCTCTGCTTGAAAACTATAATTGTGGTGGTACAAGTACTGTAGTGCATCTTCTGTGCAACATCAAAGTCAGAGTGAATGACAAAAACAACACCAAGTTGCATGAACTTTCCTAAGAAGGCTATGGTACGCCAAAGTCTGGCCATCATGCTGTACAAAAAATAGTTGCTCTGTTTTGGTCTGTTGAAGCCTACGGGTACTGGTACACATTTTTGGTATCTAGTTCATGTGAAACATACCAGTACGCAGTAACATTACTTGTACTACATGTACATGTGCTACCATACGGTTCGTACTTGTATCCTCCTAAAATCCTAAAATTCTGCACGCTCATGTACGGTACTATGTACCGTACAATATGGTGCTATCTGCAACAGAATACCGTTTCTGTTGTTTCTGGTCATGTTGGCCAATCGCAAGTTGGCGATGGGATCTGCATATGATATGATGAACTAGTGCTTGCCACGATGGGCTATGTTTCAGTTGACACGTTTTTCTTTTGTTTTCATTCTCTACAAGGTTGCCACGATGGCTAAGCTGTTGCGATGTCCACGACAGAATCCTGTTTATGTTGGCTGTTCCTGTTCAACCCTTTAACATGTCAGCCAATCGCTTCATGTTGGTATGTTGTGAACTACAAGTGTGTGCCACGATGGGTTGGCTGTGTTTCAGTTGACATGTTTTCCTTTCGTCTTCATTCTCTACAAGCTTGCCACGATGGCTTGGCTAGGAATGTGTTGATTTTCTACAAGCTGTACAAGAATCAAGTGCTGTGGTGTGAGGTTTCGGACAAGCATGTGCTGCTGTATCATAATCTGGAATTCTCACAATCACGGATTCCAACAATCTAGAATTTTCATCTAGTGAAAAGCCAGAATGTCATCGTCATCTGACAGTAGCAGTGTCCTTGATATCTACACACTTGAGGAGTTGCAGCGAATGTTAACTGACCCCAAACTGCGTACTAAATTGGTGAATAAAATTGAAACTGAAGTGTTGGCTAGACTCTCAACAAAGAGTCAAAATGGGTCTCCCGTAGGTACACTCGTGACACCTTCCAAGCAACAAAACATCTTGGATCAAATCGGAGAAGCAGAAAAAGTTCTGAGCAATATTAGTAATGCATTGAGTTGTTCGGAGAAAATTAGCAACGATTGTGCTGCTGCAATAACCAGGTTGAGCGAATGCACTACTCTCGTAGAACAGTTGAAGCAACAAACGATGAGGGTAAAAGAAGATATCATCAAACCTTTGCAATGCGCCATCAACAGCGCAAAGAAGTGGCCTGCATAATCCAAAACTACTCTTGACTTCTCTCCTACTCCAAAGCAGACAAAAGAACAAATTAATGTTGAAAGCGATGAAAGCGACAAAGATTTGAATCAGAAGACCGCGTCTAAGCCTAAGTCTAAGAAGCACAACAACTTTTCCAAAGACAAAAGCGCTGCCTACATGAAGAATGAGAGTCAAAACTTTACCAAACACCGTTTTCACAATTTGGAGCCGGGAGTGGCAGTCATGAAGTTGTCTAATCATTCATGGAAATATGACACAAATTTCCCGCAAAACCTGATGAGCAGCAATGAATCTTTGCGGAAAATCCCAAACGCTATCAGGTGTATCACGCATTGTACAGATCAATGGTACCAGATGAAGAAGAAGAAGAGCAAACTTTGGAAAAGATCACTAAAATTGTGGAAACTCATGCAGATGTTGTAACAAAAGAGTCGGGTTTGGACTATTTCATGACCAAGTTTCCAAATATGAAAAAACTAGACATTGATTTGTGTGGACTTATTACATCTCAGCCTGGAGAAGGAACTTTTAAGCACAACCCTTACAACAATGCCATTGCAGTCTTTCTGGTGAGAGGTCAGGTGAAAAGATTCCATTATGTGCTTGTGAATGGAGTCAAATCTTTGGTCCTATTCATGTATCATTGGGACGGAAAGTACTTCGGCAAAAATATTCTTAATCTGGCTCTGAACAGAAATTACGATGAGGTTATCCGCTGTTTAGCACCTTATATTATTCACGAAAAGAATATGGCTAATCGGCCTCTACCAGTGTTCGTGGGTGCATGGCAGATTGAGAGAGAGAGCTGAGGACTGATTTTTTCTAAAAATGTTTTGCTGTATCTTGGCAAGATGGCTTGCCTGTTTTCTTGGCCAGGTCGAATATGTTCCGGTTTCCGGGCAAGATTTCTTGTCTATTTTCTATCTTCAATTTGAGTGTGGTACTTTCATTAATTAGCTATGGCTATCTAAGGCCAGGCATTCTTCAAAATTTATTACTGTTATATTGGTAAAATAGAATTATTATTACAACATATCTGACACCAAGCTGCTCCAATCTCAGCGTACATTTCTAAATCTAGTTCATCGACCAAGTCATTGACAAGGACAACATAATAAATGTATCTAACACCAGGCTGATCTGATCTCAGCCTACATATCTACTTCTGATTCGATGACCAGGTCATCAACAAGGACATCATAAAGGGGATCAACGATTTCAATTTTCAACTGAAATATTACACAGATGGCTTCAGATGCAATACGGAATTTTTTCCGCAGTATGTCAGAATGTGTCACAGAGAATTCTGAACACCTTCGACATCCCATTGAAGCATTCATGGCGTTTCAGGGCTTGTGCGTGAAATCTTTTGACCACGTATCCGTCATGTGGATTTGGGGTTGATGCAGTGTAATTGTGCCCATACATGACTATGGAACCCAAAAATTAGATACAGTTCTTCTCAGATAATGTCCAAAAGACAGTAGTTATGGGAAGTCGAGGTGGAAGGTGATGGGGGAATAATGTGCGTGTTGGAGCTGGATACTGCAACAGGATTATCGTTAGAGAAGGAAGCAGAGGATTGAGGTGTATCATTTGTGGCAATAGTTTGTTGAGGTAGAGGTAGATAATGGGTGGGTAGAAATCCATTTCTATGGAGGACAGAAGAAAAATTGCAATATTGACCGACAGAATCAGAAACATATGGTAACCATTTTGATTTACATTGAGGACATGTATTGAAGTCATGGTATTTGTGAGAATGATGAGAAACAGAGTAACAAATGTTACAGATAATCAGACGAGAATGAAGTGTTGATTGTTGACAGTGTACGCAACGTTGCTGCATAAGGTCAAGGCAAATGTTGATAGTGTAATAGTCAAGCGATGACTCATAGGAACTTAAGCAGAGTTTAAGAAGCGGTAGGGATATTGTTTGCAGGCCTGTAGAAACAGGGATTTGTAGTTTGGCAAGTATAAACAATATGTGTTTGCATACTGGATGGATATCAGGACACGAACAGATAATAGTTCTGCTAGAAACAACTATGGTTTAGACATTGCCGGAAGAACCGGTGACAAAAAGTGAGAAGGAGGGTGATGCTTTGGAGCGGTGTCAGAGAATATAAAAGGATTCTGAAACTGAACGGCGTAAACGCTTTTTGTCAACAAAGAGCCAAACTGTGCAGAGAAGGAGGTTTAGGAGAAAATGAGGGTATCGTATGTCAGCTGGCAAGATCAGAGAAAGTGTAAATGTAAGCAATAATAAACGGCAAATATAATAAGGAAGCACGTACTGGAGCCATTGCGTTTCAAAGAAGACACGGCCAAACGGATAGAAAGGGGAAGGTTGGGGTAAAGACAGAAGCTCTGAAACACAAAGTAGTAGACGTAATGAAAGCAATCGTAAGTGTAAGTGTTCGTTGTCATGAAGTATCGGGTGTACATTGAGTGCCGGTAAATATTTTGGGGGATAAAGGAAAACATGATAAACAAAAATAAATGGATGAATGACAATAGGACCGTTATTTTTGAAGAAGATAAATGACAGACAAAGATACGGGGAATATAAAATATTGGCGTGCATATGGAATTGAATATAGATGTAATGATCAATTAAAGACAGTTATGTTTACATAGGAGAGGAACCTATCATGAGGCTCCTCAAACCGACACTGAGGTCCAGCAGAACATAAACAGCAGGTAAAACACATGCGGTCAGGCCCAGTAGCAATAATAGCCAAATTTTTGACAGGGGCCGAGGCCGAGGCAAATTTTAGAAACTTATTTTCAGGCTCTTGCCCTAACAAAATAAATAAAAGAAAACTGTCTCTGACACAAATTTGACATTGAGTGATTCCCAGCAATAATAAAGTAATAAAAGTTTGCGACCAAAGTAATAAATCTATTCACATACGAATAGATTTATTCCATATTTAATAAAATTTGGCAGACGAGACTGTCTCTACTGCCAGATTTTGTTAACTGCATAAAAAGAGAATAAACTCCAACGGAATCTTGAAATCGTACTAAAATCAAATATTTTACTCCCCAACACACGAATGAATCATGTGTGCACCTCTTGCACCTCCTTTGCCGGGCAATTCATACTAAAATCAAATATTTCAGTCACGTGCACCTCTATTGTTGTTAAGTGGTAAAAATGATTCCACTTAAGGCTAAAAAAGAAACAGGTTAAACTATTTGAACCAAGGCATCATTAAAGACCGGATCGATAAGTAAACACTTGGAACCCATATGTGGATTCAAAAAAGGGACTGAAAATTTCAACTGCCGGCCATCCTTGAATACTTAACAGGCTTGCTTGCCAAAATAGGCCGGTAGGTGGCGCGGGTAGTGATTAAACAGACGTAAACAGACAGTTACTGTTTTGTACTTAAAAGATTCCAAATTCCAAATCAGTCAGTTAATAAAAATATTCGTCGGTTGGGTGAACCAAAAAATCTATTCATCTATTTGTATGTGAATATATTTTATTACTTTGGTCCTTTATTACTTTATTATTGCTGGGAATCACTCATTGTTAATCACCAATAAAACAGAAAATTCCCTGAAACGCAAACATCGCATCGGTCAAAAAATAAAACATCAAATCATTCGAAAATAGAACACGAATCTAATTAAGGCAAGTATTGAACATGTCGACCGGATTGTATCATGAACCGCCAATTACCTATGATTCCAGCTTTGACTGGACTAAGAACAAACTTGTCACTTTGAAAGTCTACGATGACAACATTTATTCACAGGGATGGAAAATCCCAATCTTTTCAGAAGAGGGCGGCCTAGAAGAATTATTGTATTGCAAAGAAGCCTTCCTCATTGGAGCAAAATGCCTCCCACTACCAGAAAACCGGTACAGTGAACTGTTCACCAAAATACTTTGCCTTGAAGCACAACGCAAGTGGGAAGAGACAACCAGGGACAACAATGACGACTTGAACTATCCAGAAAATATCAAAGGTTACGAAGAAGCATTCACTGACTACATATAAGAACACTACTGTGACACTGGTGACGCAAGAGAAATCATGAATGCCTACATTTGCAGTGACGCATGCAAGAAACCACACGGGGCTACCTCCCAGGATTATGCGCTGCGCATCAATTGGCTCATTTGCTACTCGGACAAGCAACAAGGACACGGTCCAAAACTCAACTAGCTCAGCAGAAAAACCATGTTGCTACACACCTCTCCCAACCTCTGGATTGAACTGTATGGGCAAATCCATGGTGGCATCAGTGAAGAAACATCCATCCAGAAAATCATTGAATACATGTCCAGCCAAGAAAGACTCAACAAACTGAGGAATGGAGGCAAAACACAAGGGAGACGTCCCGGAGCCAATGCCAATAATTCCAATGGGAAACGCAAAAACAACAACAAAAATGAAGGAAAATCCTCCAATCCTCGTCGTATTCCCGGTCACAACCATGACTGGTCCAAATGCCCGAAAAACAGATATTCCAAACAACCGGCAGAAAACAAGAAAAATGACTCGGCCGGCACCACCACAGCCAGTAATGAATCATTCCCAGCACACATGCAGCGCGCAGCCGAGTCCTTCATCCAACAACATGGAGGAAAGGCCAAACACAGTGTGCAGAGCGGTGAGCAAATATGGCTTCCATGAAGCCAAAGAGCAGTCACTCTGCCTCCAGCTCCACAGGATCCGGATGCCAACTTGGCACTGCCAATTGGGCTTGCAGGAGGACCTCTCTCCACAGAAGGGGAGAAAGAGCCTACAGGAGGTATATCTGATGTTGACAAGAGCTCACAGGCAGTCCAGTTTGAAGGAACGGACGAACGTGTTGATAAAAATAAAAATAACAACAAAACTAGGACGAACAAACAAGCCAATAAAATAGACACATCGAATGACGATTCGATCGGCAATGTTCCAACGGGTAGGAACAATAAAAATTACGCCGATTCAATCGGAAAAACAATGGGTACGGAAGCAACGACATCGACACGGTCGATGACAACAAGCTGGACGTCGCATCTAGCAAAAAGCACGCCCCTACAACGAAATACGGAATATCCTGTATCTACCAAAACAAATAAGAGCGATGTGGTTCCCATTCTATTAAGAACCATCCAATACATTCAAGGCATTCCTGTCAAAACAACAAAAACAATGCTTGCCCTACTCGACAGCGGCAGCACAACAACCCTTATCAACAAAAGGGCACTTCCCCTTTGAGTTCTACCTATCCAATCAAAAACAAAAATCATCACAACCACAGTCAATGGATCATTTGACACATCATTGTTTGTCATAATGAAGAACCTCAAGCTACAAGAATTTGGCAACACAACAATTGAGTGTTGTGAAGCCAGGCTCTTTGAGTCAGCCACATGCAGATATGATATTATCTTTGGACAAGACTTCCTATGCAATGCAAATATCAACTTGCTATTTGAATTCAATACTCTCTTAATCTTCCATGCACCCAATAAAGTTGGTGTAATTTGATTACCCCAATTCCTTTCACTAGTAAGATAAGGTACTAAAAGATGGATAACCTCATTGTCATTTCTTTTGAAAGCATCTTCATGAACATTTTTGCCCAAGTACCAACACTCCCAAGTATACATGAAGAGGATCAAAGATCGGAGTCTATTCACCAGCACAAAATGGAATCTTCTCACCTCGCCATCTATCAACAGAAAGACTGCGATGGCATTGATTTTAGGGTCATGCTGAAAATCCTCTTCTCCAGGCCGAGATGTAATCAGTCCACAAAAATCAATGCATAGTTTTTTCATCTTTGGACACTGGCACATGAAATAGCAAGACCTGTCTGCAACTCAATAATATCTACGTGCATTTTCACAATTTTAGTGATCCATTCCAACGTGAGCCCTTCTGGTTCAGATACTCCATCTGCTAACATTGATCTGTAAAATGTGTGAATACAGATGGCAGCGTTTGCAACTTTCTGCAAACCTCCCTTGGTGCTCAAGTTACTAGCCTGGAAACTTGTGTCATAATTCCACAAATGACAAGACAACTTCATGACTGCATTTCCTGGCTCCAAATAAAAACAATGGTGTTTGAGAAAGTTTTGACTCTCATGCTTCATGTAGGTAGGACAAGACTTCATAGACTTGGGCAACTTGGGTTTTGTAGACTTGGGCTTCATATCCGAATCTTCATCGCTGTCAACATTAATTGCTGATTGTACTTGTTTCTGCTTTTGAGTAGGAGAGAATGCAAGAGCAGTAATGGATACAGCAGACTGCTTCTTTGCACTGTTGACGGTGACACTGTCACCTCCTTTGTGTGGCACACAAAGGTTCAATGATATCTTCTTTCGCCCTCATCATTTGTTGTCTCAACTGATCTAGGACAGCAATGCAGTCGCGCAACTTAGTTATTGCAGCAGCACAATTGTTGTTAATTTTCTCCGAATCCCAAACTACCACAGCAATAAATATTGCCCAGAACCTTTTCCGCTTCTTCCATTTGGTCAGGGATGCTTTGCTAGGAAGGTGACACGACAATTCCTACAGGAGACATATTTTGATGCTTGGGTAAGAGTCTATCAAGCACTTCAGCTTCAATTTTAGCTACCAACTGAGGCTGCAGATTGACCCTACTAGTGTTTGTAGTATATATTTTTTGCTTACCTCGATAGATAATGGGATACCAAACATGATACTAGTGCCTACGTAGAATCGTGGTGTAGCTGGTTGCACTAGCCCAGGTTAAATTCAATGTGGGCACAGCAAACTACGGGACCGGCCTCTGGGCAATACAACCAGAGTTCCGGATCCCCCTCTAGCACTGCTTAACCCACCAACCCACCAATGAACTACAAGCATTGCACATCCAGTACGACTAGTAGGTTGGCTACTGAAGCTATCACAAACGTAGTGCGTGATAGGCTCGGACCGAGGCCTTGGGAAAACGACTAGGGGCTTGGGCCTAGGCCGTGTGGGGATAGACGCATCAAAACGCGGAGGCATGGGCATAGGCAAATCGAAACGCACGCGTTTGGGGAGCTTACCTAATTCAGGTGTGATTCTTAAGGGTGGATTAGATGAGGGATTAGGTACTCGGTGTGTAGGAATGCCCCCCCCCCCCCCCCCTGGTGGTGTAGAGGGTCGGGAAGGCAAGGCGCCGAGGGGGCGCTTGCCACTCTGTCAGACTCCATAGGCTTCCTGGCACCAGGTCCAGACTTGGTCCTGCTCACTGCTAGTGATAGCCCCATGGTCGTGGATGTTTCTGCAGTTGGAGAAGCAGCTACCCCGGAGGTGCCAGACGTGGCACCTGTCACAGCCATCTGGGCGAGACAAGGGATTGGTACCTTTATCTCTCATGGCAGCTATGACCTCCTGCAGCCGGGAGTATTTCAACTTGTTAGCTACCCTGGCGACCTGAAGCCGGGGATCCAGGCTTGGGTTGGATACCCGGGTCCCCCCTGAGGAGCCTTAGTTGGAGCCGGGGGTAGGCTTGCCCGGCTTGGTGGGGCCTGCTGCAAGGGTAGGGCCTGCTGCAGGGGCAGCCGTGGCGGCCGGGTGGCAGAGGTGCCTCAGGGCTGCCACATTGGTGACGTTGGGGAGACAGTAGAGGTTCTGGGTGATCCTGAAGGCTTGGAAATCCTTCCCAAAGTTGGGGGAAGGAATGGTGAAGGTTGACTCCCATTGTTCTTCTAGCCATCCGTGTTCCCTGATTTGGAAGTAGTATACGACAATGGCGGGGGTGATGAGCTCTCCCACGTTGCCGGCAATTGCTCTGCGGAGGGGCATTTGCTGGAGCTTGAGCTTCGCGAGTCCATTCTGGTAGCCCTGCACAACTGGGTGGTGCATGCCCAGAATGGTGGCCAGGACGGCCAGATAGCTTTCCAGTTGGGTGGTAGCTTCAGTCCAGTCGACAGGTATGTAGGCCTTGGTCTTCTGGAGCTCAAGGGAGTCTTTCAACGTGAGGGAGTTGCCTTCAGTAGAGATCGTGGTGTTATAGGCCGCCACGGTGGCTGCCACCTCTTGTTCCCTCTTTAAGGAGGCTGCTGATCCACCGGGGGGAGTGAAGGCCAAAGGGAGGATCCCATCTGCGACATTGAAGGGGTTGGTGCCATGGAAGATGCCATCCTGGAACTTCTTGAGTGCAGCAGTAGTGACCAAGGGTGCTTTGATGAGGAACTCTGCAGTGCATGTGGCCACTTGGCTCTGGAAGATCATGTGGGTCTTTTCGTGCTTGCCTTTCTGGGCCCAGGCTTGGTAGATGGGGGGCAGGTGGGCTTCCTCGAGATTGCCACAGAGCAGCAGCAAGTGCTGGGTGTACAGGGGGCCCAGGTGTTCTTGACAGTGGCTGGGGGGCGTCATTGGTCTAGGCCCTTACTGAGCTTAAGCTGCTGGTTGGCGAGGGCTATAAGGGTAGCTGCAAGCGTCGGATCTATCCCTGGCGCTGGCTGCTGCCCTGGCGCTGGCTGCTGCCCTGGGGCTAGCAGCTGCCCTGGCTGGATGGTGAGCTTCAAGCCAGGTAGGTTCCGGTATAGTACCTGATTTCTCATGCACAAGGTCAAGCCTGGCTCCCCCAGGAAGGGGGTGCCGGGTGTGGCAAAGTGGACACTCCCATCTGCTATGGTGGGGTCAGTGCCTGCAGCTCGGAGGGTATTCAGCAGAGGGGTGCAGGTAAGCGCCAGGTTGAGTGTGTCGAGATAAGGGTGGATGATGTTCAGCGCTTGGATTGGACTAAGGCCCTTGCCTAGGAGTAGGGGCACCAACGCAAAGGGGATGAAGCAGGCCTTGTAGGGGGTGATGACCTCCATGTGAGGGTCATCGCCTAGCACCATAGGGATTATGTGGGAGTGGTGTGCCTGTTTTATGACATCGAGTTTGCGGTCTAGGGACAGCACCTGGGTCTCAGGCGCTTGTTTGAGCAGGGCAGCATCCACTAGAACTAGCTCCCCGGCATCGCCTTCAATGTCGTCCAGGTAGCCAAAGGCCTTGCCCTTGTTGGTACTTGGGGCTGTTAAGGGCCCCAGGTACTTCCTAAGACCATGCACAAGTCGGAGTCGCACCCTCCCAAAAGTGTCAGTCAGGAAGATTCCTAAGGCGCCCACAGCCTCTGGTTCAAAGAGGTCCAGGAGTCGACCTAGGAGTGTGGGTGTATCCGTTTCCTTGGCAAAGTAGTCATAGATGGTTTGGTATGCCAAGTCCCGGGCAGGTCCCACTCCAAGGGGGCTGGTGGTGGCCTGGAAATACTCGGTGTACGTCAGCATGTCGTGGCTGGGGCTGGTTGAAGCTGGAGCTTGAAGGTGCGGATGTTGGAGTAGTCGGTATCCTTTAGTCGGGGTTGGTATCTTGGAAGAATCAACTGGAGGTAAGTCGGAGTTGAATCGACTGAATATGTGCGAAAGGAAGCGCACGGTGGGGTCGATGATCCTCGCGTGGAGCTTGCTGGTTGAGATGATTAACCGGCTGGGGCCTGCTGTAGGGGACAAGGAGCCGTTGTGTGAGTATAGATGAGAAGACTGGGAATCACTCATTTGCCGCCTGCGGTGACTCGTATCACTCGGTTTGTGGAGACGATTAACCGGCTAGACCTGTACGGGTACCATAGGGAAGGCTATTGGACCAGGACAGATAGGCTTGTCGTACGGGTACAATAGGATGACTATTGGACCAGGAAGTGTTACCTATTTATTTACTTATTCTACTACTAATCGTTTAGGAGCAAAAGAGTGAGCTGTAGGCTTGGATTTTGCTGGAGGAATCCTTTACAGGAGGCTTGTTAGCGCTTAGCCTGTGATTCGCTGCTTGCAGATATTTGCGCTGCTTGCAGAGAATTTGTTGCTGCTTGTTATCGTGAGCTGCTTACAGTAAGATTCGTACTGTACCTACGGGGAACGTTCCGGGGGTATGGTCAGGAGTCATAAATAAGAGGGGTGCGACACGCCGTCTGTCTGTCATCCGTCTAAAAAAATGGGGGTCCTTGAAACCATGATAGGAGGATTTTGTTATAAACTTCCCCAGCTAAATTTTTAAAAGTCTGTTTTTACTGCATAATGCTAGTAAAACTACTACACTTTCAAATGATAGCAACTCAATCAAAAAGCAATATTAAAATGAGTTACAGGGTTCATTCTAAACCAACTTTTTGTGAGGAAGCTGAATATTTAGCTTGTTTGGGCTGATTATGCACAGAATTGTATTTATTAAAGAGAGAGACAGCACAAGATATTGTGAGAAAAAAGCAGCGAAAACGGATGATGGACAGACTTTTTGTGGGTTTGGAATCATTTTTGGTGGGACTGACCAGCGAAAATGGACAACGGACAGACTGTTTGTGGGTTTGGAACCATTTTTGGTGGGACTGACCAGCAAAAACAGATGACAGAGAGACCGTTGAACCATTTTTTGGTGGTCACCCCACATGTGCTTGTCAAGAACGCCACAGATGAATAATACAGCCAAACACCACTTGCTATGTGTCTCTCAAGAGTATAAGGAAGGTGTGTATGTAATGTGAAGGTCAGAAAGTGATTGGAAGTACCTTTGGGAATCAGGTGTTTCACTGTCCTTTTTACTAGCATTGAGTGATTCCCACCTCGACTAAAGTAATAAAAGTTCGCGACTAAACTAATAAATCTATTCACATAGTGCATAGATTTATTAAGAATGGAATATCTTTTTTCAGTCGAGACCGCACCGACTGAAAAAACTTTATTTACTGAATAAAAACAGAATAAACTTGAACGGAATCACTAAAATCAAATATTTTAGTCACCCAGTCACCCAACGCACGAGTCACTAGTCATGCGCACCTCTTATTTTGAGAACGTTAACTGGTAAAAACAATTCCACTTAGGCCTACAACAGAAACAGGTTAAACTATTTGAACCAAAGCATCATTAAAGACCGGATCGATAAGTAAACACTCGGAACCCATATGTGCATTCAAAAGAGTACATAGAATAGTATACATAGAAAATTCTGAAAATTCAACTGCCGGCCAGTCTTGAATACTTAACAGGCTTGCTTGCCAAAATTAGGCCGGTAGGTGGCGCGGATAGTGATTCAACAGACATAAACAGACAGTTACTGTTTCTTATTCAGAGATTCCGAATTCCATATTTGGCAGGTAATAAATGTATTCGTCCGTTGGGCATGATAAAAAATCTATTCATCTATTCACTCGTGAATATATTTTTATTACTTTGGTCTTTTATTCACTTTTCGAGGTGGGAATCACTCATTATGCAGTAAAAATGTACTTTTTAAAATTTAGCTGGGGAAGTTTTTTCCAAAATCCTCCTATCATGGTTTCAGTGGAAACTCCTCGTGTCGTACGCCTCTAAAAAGGTACTAAAATAAGGTTTATGTATTTGTTAAAAACTAAGATTCAGATTGTGAGCTAGCTCTGTCAACTACTCCGAGGAGCCGTTGAAGAAAGCTTATAACAGTAAAAAGCCGTTGAATGGAAATTCAACGTACATTGCACATAGAGAATTTGGATATGTTCTTCATCCAGTCTTCAATATTGAAGACCGGCTTGCTTTTCAGATTTTCTTGAATCGTGGGTAATTTCAATCGTGAGCGTTGGAATACCACACTCTTCTCCTTCTCGTAAAAGTTCGATTGGTGGCACAGAATTTTTGTTAGTCGTGTGCGACCAGTATTGCTTAGATAAGAAATTTTTAGTTGGTGTGATATGGTTTCAGATTTCGAATGTTCATGCGTTGGATTACATTCCAAAGGTCTTGTTAATGGTTGATCGAACCGCGAACTGAGCCGATGATGGTGTCAATAATATCAGTTGCTTCCTGGAGAGTCTGTGGAGGGTTGGTGTTGAGTTCTGTTCTCATTGCAGACTTCATCGTATCGTGGACGCGTTCAAGTACTGCATTGGATTGTGGGTTCCGGACTGAGCAGACCTTGGCTTTGATTCCTAGGTTGGCAAGATGGAGTTGGAAGTCGTTGCTCATGAAGTTGGTTCCTTGGTCGATAATACAATTTACTGGTTTTGGGTATCTGGAGAGCCAGCCATTGTCAAGGGCATGGACTGCCATGAGGCCAGTTGGATTTACTTGCGGAGCTCGGATGATCTCGAGGAGGTTGGTACACATGTCCATGATGGTAAAGCCATTGAAGGAGACTGTTCCATGGCCAGGGATCTTGATTTTCCAAGGGCCTACTCCATCGATTGCAATGGTGTTCCAAGGAACATATTGGTGTTCTTTGGTGGGGAGCTGTCCGTGGCTTTGGTGGCTATTCTTGTATCGTTGGCACGTGTCACACGTTTTGCAGAAGGCGTTGATTTGGTCCTTCAGGTTTTGGGCATATACAAATTGGTTGATGGTTCCGTACAATCGTTCTGCGCCGGCATGGCCAAGCACGTGGTGGTAGTATTTGATGGTGGCTTGCACTCTGTTTGGAGGGAGTACAATTTTCTGGCGACCGTTGGAGTCTACAACTTTCAAGTCGGTGCCATTGAAGTTTTGAGTTGTGTACCGGGGATTGGTAGCGATATCTGCATTGGCTGCTTGATCTTGGGCGAGTTGGTCGAAGGCTAAGGGGTACATGGGAATGTCTTCTGGGTAGTTAAGAAGCAATTCGGAAAGAGAGAGAAGATCGGAGTCGGTTGAGTCAGTTGCAAGGTCCGAGTCATCCGTTGGATCGGGACCGAAGAACTCCTTCTTCTTCTCCGGAGTGTCTTGCTGGAGCGGGAGCCTTGAGAGGGCATCAGCAATGACATTGCCTTTGCCTTTGATGTACTTGAATACTGGGGAAAATTCTTCAAGGAGCATTCGCCAAGTCATAATTCTGTGGCTGGTAAGATTTTGCCTGGTTAAGTTGATGTGGTCTGTCCATACGATGATTTCAGCACCCCAAAGAATGTTTCGAAATTCTTTGAAGACTTCTACAATACAGAGCATCTCTTTATCGACCGTTGGGTATTTCCGTTGAGCGGCGTTGAGTTTTCTGGAGAAGCAAAGGATGATTTTGCTGTCTTGGAGGATGACAGCTCCGAGTTGGTAGTCAGAAGCATCAGTATAGACGTGGAAGGGCTTGTTTGGATCAGGGAAGGCAAGGAGGATATCATTGGCAATAAGAGATTTGGCTTTGTTGAAAGCTTCAAGTAGTTCTGGAGTCGGAGAGATTTTGCCTTTGGCTCTTCCAGAGAGGTCTGTAAGGGGTGCAAGAACTTCAGCTCGTTTGGGGTAGAAGTTGCGGTAGAAGTTAATCATCCCAACAAAGGATCGAAGTTGGGTTGTTGTTGAGGGAAAAGCAAGTTTCAGAATAGGAGCAATCTTGTTTGGATTGGGCCTAATACCATCGCGCGAGATAATGTGGCCAAGCCAAGGAGCTTGGGATTGAAACCAGTGGCACTTGGAGGGCTTGACAGAGAAGTTGTGACACTTCAGTAAGGACAGAACAGAGGAGACTGATTTGCAATGGGAGTCAAGGGTGTCTGAGAAGATACCAATATCATCGATGTATACTTCGATGTCCTTCAGGTGGGAGAGCATTTGTTCCATGCAGCCTTGGGCCCAACTTGGAGAGTTAAGGAAGCCCATTGGCAATCGGAGCAGTCTGAACTTTCCGAATGGAGTAACAAGGACACAAAGCCATGTGGAGGCTTCATCAAGTTTGAATGTGTGGAATTGCATGCTCACATCGATAAGGGTGACGTATTTGAATCCTCTTCTTCTGTGGAAGATGTCTTGGAGCTTTGGGAGCGGATAGTGAAGTTTCTTGGTGACTTTGTTGAGTTCTCGGAAGTCACTGATGAGTCTACAGGAGCCATCTGGTTTGGGCACTACAAACGTTGGCATTCCCCATTCAGTTGCATAGCATCTTTTGAGGATGCCAAGTTTCACTTGCCGATCGATTTCTTTCTTCACTGCTTCTTGTTGGTGCAGTGGAATGGAATAGGGTTGTTTCACATGATATGGAGTTGCGCCTTGCTGGAGATCGATGTGGAACGTTTGATTAGGGAAAATACCTAATTCTTTGTCATTCAAGCCTTCAAAAAGTTCTTCGTTTTGGAGGAGTATTGGTAACAAGGCTTGTTTCTCTTGGTAGCAGAGATGGTTTTGGTCGGTGACAAGCTTGTGGAGGTCAGTTTTCTCATACTTGGTGGTTCCATCTACATAAGATTGTTGGATTGATTGGTTGGAGTAACTTTCTGCAACCGCGTGTGGTTCGGCAGACATGACTTTGTGGAGCAAGGACTTGTTGTCAAAGTAATTGCGAGGATGGAAGTCCATAGTCTTCTCATACCATTCTATGGTACAAGTCTCGAAGTCCATTTTCATCCCAAGATCTCTCATGGTTTTCCTTCCAATAAGGAGGTGGTAGTTGATATTCTGAGAGACTACAAAGCACTTAATTTGTAGGACTTTCATGGAGTATGATAGTTCTGGGAATATGGTGTTCTCCAAGGTTACATAGTGGTTGCAAGTGGTTTTGCCGTTTGTCGTCTGCATTTGAATTGGTTGGTCTAGGAGGTTCTTCTTGATTCCAGAGGGAATTGCTGATTCCACTATGAGGTTGTCGGTTGATCCGGAATCGAAGAGGGTTTTCAAGTAGTACTTGCCAAGGGATCCGTTGATTGAGTTGCAGACACTTACTGTGGTTGGAGCAAGGTCGATGTCGACGTTGTCCTTGCTAGGGGCAACATCTTGCTTGTTGTTGTCGGAATCGGTCTTTTCAGAGGGAAACCTTTGAAGATCCGTGTTGTAGTATTCTTCATCGATATCCATATCGACATGGAAGAGATCCGGCCAAGGAGTTGCAGGGATGGTAGTTTCTTCTGGTTCATTGATGAAGACACACATGTGTTGCTCTGGTTCATGGAAGTTACTGCCGTGCGACGAGGAGGTAGTGGATCGATTGCTGTTGTTGGAATTGCTGCTGCGGTCATTCACGTGCGAGTCGGTGTTGTCCCTAGAGTTGTTATTAGACTGATTGGAGTTGCTGCCATACTTGTTGGTGTAGCATTGACCCCAAGTGTGATTGGTACCAGGGTGGATAGGACACGGTGAGTCATTTGAGATCCTAGTCGAGCCTTTGTTGTTGTTGTTGCTTTGGTTGTTGCTGCGTTGGTTGTTGTTGTTGTTGTTGTTGTTGCGTTGGTTATTGTTATTGCTGTTGTTGTTTCGATTGTTTCGATTGTTGCGATGATTGTTGCGATTGTTGCGATTGTTTCCATTTCGGTTGTTACGATTGTTGTTGGCATTGTTGTTGCTGTTGTTGTTGTTCTGAGACGAGTTATCTGATTTTTTGTTCTTTTTGTTCTGTACAGATTGGAATCTTTCAAATCTTATCATCATTTCAGAGAGAGAATCTCTATGGGGAGAATGATGTTGTTGATAGATGTCTTTCCAGTCCTCTGGCATCGATTCGAAGACTAGATTCTTGAAGTTGCTTTCATTGATCTTTGCACCTTGTGGCGGGTGTCCCGGTAGTAATGGGAGAATAACATGGTTGTGGAAGTTGACTTGCGCTACAAATTGGTGTACAGTCATGGAGGTTGTCTTCTTAATGTTGGTGAGGAATCTTTTATGATTCTGGTAGGCATCGAGGTTGCTGTTGAACTTGAAGCTGATGAATGCTTCCACTGTTGTCTGGAAGTTGTCCACAGTTCTTTGTGGGACGTTGGCTGATACATAGCTGTTCCACCAGCTACAGTCGGTGTAGTCTCTGAGCAGATCTACGAACTTGTCATAGATTCTTGGTCCTGTGGTTAGGTTGAGGGTCTTCTTAGATCTAATGAACTCATTGATGGTGAAAAGAATTTGTAATTTGGTTGATCCTGCAGTAATCAAAGGGATTTTGATCTTGGTAACTTCTTGAGATCCATTGACTTCTTGGGTGTTCTTGTATTCGATTTTGTCAATAGACTCTTGATCAAAGTCATACTTGAAGGGAATGACTGAGTAAGACATACTGGTCGATTTCTTATTGTTACTGGACAATCTTCGGATCGGTTGTTTGTTTGTTAGCTGTGTAGTAGTGGTAATTTTATTCGTGTAGTAGTTGAAGTAGTCTTTACCGGTAGAAAAAGGTTGAAGTGGTTATTCGACTGTTTAAACAGTGTCGTACGCCTCTAAAAAGGTACTAAAATAAGGTTTATGTATTTGTTAAAAACTAAGATTCAGATTGTGAGCTAGCTCTGTCAACTACTCCGAGGAGCCGTTGAAGAAAGCTTATAACAGTAAAAAGCCGTTGAATGGAAATTCAACGTACATTGCACATAGAGAATTTGGATATGTTCTTCATCCAGTCTTCAATATTGAAGACCGGCTTGCTTTTCAGATTTTCTTGAATCGTGGGTAATTTCAATCGTGAGCGTTGGAATACCACACCTCGTGTCGCACCCCTCTTATTTATGACTCCTGGGTATGGTATCGTACCGATGTTGCTGATACAGTGAGATCTTTCTTATCATACGTACGCTGCTATTCAAGGGTGTTCTCTGGTTCGTACGTCATATGTCATACGTTCCACGTGGCACTACTATTCCTTCCGGCTCGCTACATCAATTGCATTGGAGGGACATCGTGTTCACTTTGAATTAAATTTCACTGAAGATGAACTCAAATTCTATTTTCGTACCGTACTTTCAAAGAGTTTCAATTGTTAGGCGCAGCGTACCGTATCTTCGTATGTGAAACCGTTTTGTAATGCCGACGGAGTAATCCATAACACCCATAATTTACGACTAAAAATTGATACTTAAGAAACGAGATCGAGTGCAACAAAGAGCAATAATACCGTAGTAGACTCCTATCGTTTTTAGTGTCTGCGATATGCCAGACGCATAGCATCACAACTTGTATTAGAATAATCATTACTGTATAATCTTATTAGGGTCTCTTGCGCGCGCTACCCGATCATCCCAAAATCCTCACATAATCCGAAAAAAATCGCTCGCCAATCCGTCCCATCGCTGAAAAACATGCTTCTCTCGAACGAAAAACAGAGTTCTCCGTTTCAACACTGGAAATGCACTTTTTTTACGTGGATCTTATACTGTATTTGGACGTGACTGCCAATCCGCATGTCTGTTGTAGCTTTAGATATTGCGTCGTATTGTGACTTTGACATCGGGACAATAACAACAATTAGTTGCGAAGTACTTTCGATAGCGGGATCTTTTGCTCTCGCTGCTTCAAACCATGATAGGTCCTGGTTCAAGTTCGAATTCCTGCAGTCATGGTGCACCTCCAAATGCGAAAGCAGCTGAAGCTGAGTTGATCTCCAGAGCGACACAAACGGCAATTGTCGCTGCAAGATCAATTTTAATGAGTGGAGGTAGCCAAGAAGTGGCATTGAAGACAGCGAAGGCAGCTGCAGAATCGGTTTTGAATCCCGTAGCATCAGACAACGACACAATTTCTGGACGAAGCACGCTGGGTGTAAGCACACTAGGTGTCGCCTTTGGAGGAAGAAAGCGAAAAGCCAAGCGACAAGCCGAGGTTGTTGCATCGATGGCGCTCATGTCTGCAACTTCTGCTCATCCAGGTGGAAGCAGTTCGATGGGTGATTGCGATAATAGCTTCCTCAACAAAATGTACGGGCGAAACATTATTATAGGTCGTCACGACGAACCTTCGGTTTTATCGGGATCGATCACTTCACGTCCACCAAAGATTCCAACACCCAAGTCACATGCATCAATTAGTCGTTCACAAAAAGGTGAGACAAGAGATGCTGCTCCAACGACTCAAGCGCAAGAACCATCAAATGGAAAGAGACAGGCAATGCTTTCCAGTAGCAGCCCGTTGCATGGCTTGACACAGAGTATTCGGGCACTCTCTCCGAACCCGAAAAAGGCGAACGATTCCCAAGACGAAGATACGAATTTTCTTCCTTACGATTCTGGGTCTCTGAGCCAAAGTAGTACTATGGAATCTCATCTTCAGTCATCTGTAGAAACTTCTCTTCAGGGCAGGTCATCCTCGGACTATGAATCGGACACAGAGTGTGAAAGCGATTTTGTTGGAGGAGAGCTCGACGACAAGAAGAAGAAAACTACTGATTCTGAGCAAACAGAAAAAACATCGTGGAATTTCAGTGAAGCATTGATGCGTCCAGTTACTGCTACGTTGAATCTTATGAGCTGTGGACACATTACAAGCGGCGAGACTGCTGGTGATGTAGATGCACTTGAATCTCAAGGACAAAGAAGACGTCCCGGAAGACACCGAATTCGATCTTCCGAGTATGAAAGCCGAGATGACACATTTGATTTCTCGGATAACGATGGCAACAAGAGAGGCTCGTACAGAGACCGAGATTTCACTTCATCTTACTCGGAAAGCCAATTGAGTTGTCCAAGTGATATCACTGATGGTGACTCAGAGGCAGACATCAAGGTACGAAGTTCGATACGAGAGACAATGGAAAATCTTGTAACGAAATCGAAACTGAGCTACCGAAAGAGCAAGCAAAATGACGAGAAGAGATGGGCAAGTTACGAAAAAGCAACTCATGTGATTAGCCCTAGAACGAGATCACCAAGAAAGTGTGCTACCACTCCTAGAAACAGCTCTACCAGCAAAAGACCACCAAAAGCTGCTCCAAGTCCCAACAAGAGCACCAAGTCGGTCAGAAATGGGGGTAGAAAGGCAACTTCGTTTTTCAAGAAAAACAAGGGCCGCCGGTAACCAAACTGTCGTGCGATTCAATTGTATTTTAAGCGCTGCTAGATGATGTTGGAACAGCAGAAACGAAGAAAACAGTGCACAATGGTAGTATAAACTATTGCTAAAAGGCAAAAGAAAGCAAGTCATACACTCACTCGCAAGTGTTGCAACAATCAAAGGATAACTATCATGCGAAAACGCATCGTTACATTACTTTCTAGTACATCTCCAAACCCATGGAACTCATCATACTTAATAATTTAAAACATATTATACATAATATTATACCGGTACTACACGTATTTAGGTAGTAGTAGTCCCGTTCTAGATTAGGCAACTCCATTCGAATGAAGGCTGCAGAAGCACGCTATTCACACTCCGGCAGTAACACCCAGGAATGCGAGAGTATCTTGCATTAGAAGTAAGATCATTGTGCGGTACGAGTAAGATTACGAGTACGGGGTAATCTTAAGAGTACTACTGTGGGGGACCGAAGTGTTGCTCGGGGGGCGAGGGTTTGAAGGTATTGGTTGCGGGCAGTGTCCTCAATGGCATTCATGTCAGGAGGGGGGAGGCTCGAGTAGTAGGTAAGGTAGCCGGCAGCCATGCACTTGTCTAAGGTGTGTTTGCTTTGGTGATGGGGTGTGGGTTGGTCTGTGAGACCAGCGGTAGTAGTAGTGTGGTGGCTGAGGTGACGGGGGGTTGCAGAGTGGCTAGTTGCACTAAGAAGGCGAGGTGCGCCGCGTAACAAGCCGTATATTGATGTGGACAGAATGGGGCGTGGGCGACTGTGTATGGAGTGGCCAGTGGTGGCGGTTGGGTGATGTGCCGGGGTGGTGCGTGAAGCATTGGGGCTTGCCGTTTGTGGTGGTCATGCGGTACTCGCCGTGAGTGGCGGTCGGGCAGCAGGGGCGCTGGCAGTGCCAGGTGGACGTTTGTGGGGTGCCGGCGTGAGCGGACGGTCTGGCTGCTGCACCGGGGGCAGGGCGTGGGGAAGAGAGGCCAAGTGCGGTGGATGTGGGGGTCCCACCAGTGGCGTGGTGTGCCAAAGATGTGGTGGTGTGTGTTGCGGCGGTGAGGCCTTTCGGGGAAAAGTGTTGTGAAAATGGTGGCATTGGGACGAGGGCCTGTAGGCAAATGTGGTGTGCCATGGAAAGATGCATTACGGGGGATGCTGGGGGTTGGGAAAGTGTGTTTGTGGTGAAGGGGCGTGTTTTGTGTGGGGTGAGCAACCGGGGGTTAGTGTTGGTGCGCGGCGCCAAGGGGCGTATGGGGCTGTTGTGTGCCATGGTGTGGGCTGCTACTAGTGTGCTATGTGCTGTGTGGAGCTTTGTTGGTTCGCTCTTGATGCACGACATCCTCATTGTCGCGGGCCTGTGTGGGCTGCTGGATAATGTGGTGAGTCTCTGGGCATTGCTCCCCTGTCTGGGGCTCCTCTCTTGGCCAGGGTCTGTCTAGGTGTCCTTGTGGACGATGCCTGGGCAGTCACTGGTAGTGGTCTGCATCTCTGCATCATACCTACCTACCTACGCAACCATTGCATATATACCTTGCTAGTTGCTTGTGTCTTGGCGCGGGCGATAGGTAGGACAGCCAGTGCGCGAGGAGCGGGGGAGCGTGCCTCCCACGCATCCTGCTTTGGCTTGTCCTTTGCCTTGCCCAACAAGATTACGGTAAGATTACCACTATGATGTGTGAACACTACGTATCATACACTACTACCGTACGTACGTTGTGTCCCCGTGGTGTACTGCACTACTGTTCTCGTACCGGTACGAGTACGTACCGGTACCTACCGGGTATGAATGTGAATACAATTCGTTCCCAAATAGGACTAAGATAGTCTTTTGAGCCCAAACTACCTGAGCGATACGTCACTCGGGTGTGTTTTGTGACTAAGTTGAACCCAAATGCCCAATCGGAATCGCTTCCACGTGATGATGGCACACTTTACGAAATCTTGTACCAAAAGTTTGAACAGTCCTTGCGATTCGGCAATTTCCTCACAATCTTGCTTTCGAGTGACCAACTTTCTAATCTTACGGTGCAGGAAGACCATTGGTACGAATCGGAGACAGTATCCGGCTAGAGTGACTCTTAGAAAGAAGCTACGAGGATGGTTCGATTGTCGATATTAGGGCTAGTGCTGCTAGCGTTCTCTGCGGAGGCATTTCAGAGCAACCTGGTTGCTATCTACGAAAACGACGCCGAAGGAGTCGTCGTCGCCACCACTCTACACGAAAACAATCGCTGATGACGAGTTATCAAATAATGACAACAAGAATGATCGGAGATCGTTTCTATCCAGGGGAATGGTTGGGATCGCGAGTCTAGCTGCCGCTACCGCGTCTTCCTTTCCCGGAAGCGCGTTGGCCGCCGAGGAGGAGGAAGAATCCTTTGCGTCCATCGCTGCCCGCGCCCAAAAATTGTCGGCCGAAGCTGGAGATCGTGTCGCCGCGACCGCGATCAACTAATGGAGGAGGAGATACCCGAACCGCATACGATTTTGATATGCCTGTGGCAGGAAAATCCATTCCCTTTCGGGAACTTATTGGACAGGAAGTTGACGAGGATGGGCGAGCAAAGTGTAAGGTAATCCTGGTTACGAACATGAAGGAAGACGACCCTATTGCGCGAAAAGACATTCCCGAGTTCATCTCGCTTGCGGCGAAGTATGGGCGAAATGGGGAGTTTGCGGTGATCATGACACCCACGGATCAGGGATACTACGAACCCGATACGTCCCAGCTCATCCGCCTCAAGCTTGCGTCCGAATACGGATACGGCATCAACCCGGCCACCATCTTGACGGACAAGACGGACATTCTCGGAAAGAGGGCACTTCCCTTTTGGCGTTGGATGCAGAGCAACTGCCGAACCCCGGCTGGATTAGGACGCGTGGAGGGAAACTTTGAAAAGTTTTTGATCGATGGACGAACCGGCATGCCCCTTCGGCGGTACCCCCGTAAGTACAAGCCAACCAACATAAAGAATGACATCGAAGCAATCATTGCGGGTCGTCCACTCCCACCCGCCGGTGCCAATTTCTTGGAGGAATGGAGAACTGCCGCCGTCGAAGCGGAAGCCAACACGTATCGCTTCCAAAAGGGACTCAATTATTACGATTAAAAAAGGTACACGGTGCAACGCGAGTAGACAGAACGAAGTAATAGTTGGAAAAAAAAAGACTGAAAATAACACCCACTAAACTCTGCTATTCGTACGTTAGCGACATCGGAACGTCAGCAGGGTAATGAATACCGGATGTCATTAACACCTATGTTAAGCGGCGACAGCTGTCATAATGGAGTCCAGAATATCATGGCATCGAATACTGTAGTTTGTAATCTTCTGTCCAGAAATCCTGGATTATTTCATCAACTTACAAGGGTCCTTTATCGGATTCAAGCTGAACCAAATTTCTTTTTCGAATGTTACTACCTAGTTTTGCAAGGAAAGTCCATCCAGATCAACAACAACAAAAATCATGGAAGTACTTCGGACTTCGTAATAATAATAGTACGTACTCGTACCGTAAGGGATCAACATGTTGGTAAATCTCATGTCTGACTCGTCTGTCTTGGTACGTTTGACAAGAATGAGAAATGTTTGCAGTGATCTTCAATCTCGAACGACATCACAGATGAAATCTAGACACGACAATGCTGTACCGGTACCGGTATCACCGGTATGCTGAATTGATTTTTATGGAGACCAAGAGAAACCGAACCAGCCGCATTTGACGTTGTCTTGTACAGTAACATATTTTCGAGTCGACGATATCAGACGGGTCGCATTTTCCACTTCCTCCATACTCGGTATAACGCACGCGCAGTGGTTCACTTGTGGTAATAAGAACGACCCATCCATCTTGCCGATACCACGGAGAGGTCTCAACATCTCCCTCCAAGCGAAGCGTTCGAACTTTGGTTAAAAAAACGCAACCGAGCAATCTCTGCGGACAACATCCACACGCACACGCACACGCACACGCACAGGCACACACACGCACACACAGGCACAGGCACAAAGAACAACGCTACTCAATTTTACCACTCTTCCGTATCGTTGCAATCATGGCTCGTGGCAACAAGGGTGGCGGTTATTCCAACCCGATGCAGGATCATCACAAAAAGGCTCGCCAAAAGGAACTCCAAAAGAACAAAGAGAGGAGAACCAAGGAACGAGACGAGAAGGCGGTCAAAACGAAAACCATTCGAGAAGTTCGAGAGGAGATCCAAAAATTGGAGCGGGACATGAAACGACACCACGGACAACAACAACAAAAATCGGCTGCGGAACACAAATTGGCAAGGCTTCAGAAAGAACTCAAACTCATCCAGGAGGCGGCAGCTGCCGCCAGAGTCAAAGCCGATGCCGATCGGGAAGCATTGCGGATCGCAAATCAATACAAACAACCACAACGCCCGCTCACAGAATTGGACGACCCTCGAAAATCGGTCTATTACGATGAGATTATGAACCCATACGGGGCTCCTCCCCCCGGGAAGCCTCGATTGTATCACCGGAGATTTGGAGGAGTGACAATGAACATTCACGAAGCAATTGTTCCCGGAGAAGAGCAACAAGTCCCCACGCCGCCACCGCCGCCACCGCCGCCACCGCCGCCACCTCAAAACTTTAGAGGTGCACAGCATCAGGGACCACCATCCTCTTACCAGCAGCATAACCGAGGAGGATATGGACATCATCAACGACAATCACATCCAAATCGACAATCAGAACCACAAAGGGAAGAGGGATTATCAACTGATCGATATTCACACAAACGGCAATCATTGCGCAATCCACTTTCGACGCAATCGCCAGGGGAGAAACTATACGACAATAAAAATAGTAAAGATATCAAACGGCAGGAAGGAAGTGCGGCCCTATCTTCTTCTTCTTCTGCAAAATCCTCGGCAGTGGGTGAAATGGCAAAAGAAGATGGCACTTCATCCACGCCATCATCGAGTGTAATAAAAAATGAATCGACACCAAAAAAAAAAAACCTCATCGTCACCAACCATTCCTTCCCTCCCGGCTCCATCACAGGCTGTTCAAAGGACTCTTCGTGTGGCAAAACGAAAGGGCAGAGCAGGTGCCCTCGCCGATATCTGGGCCTCGACCGAAGAGGTGGAATACGAGCGACATACCAACCTCGTGGATCTAGAAGCCGACGATATCGGAACCGCCTCCAAGGTGAAGAAGAAACACAACAAAAAGAAAAAAAAGAAACAGAAGCCTCCGCTGGAATTTTATTACCGTGACAATTCCGGAGCCGTACAGGGGCCCTTTTCGAAAGAGCAGATGAGGGACTGGATCGATGCTGGATATTTTCCCCTTACCACCAAGGCCAGGACGAACCGAATGGATCCCGACGGTTGGGTTCCGATGGGAGATTTGCCATCGCTCAAGGCTACTATCGCCCAGAATGACCATTCGGCTACTGCTGCTGCTGCTGCTGCTGCTGCTGCTGGTTCTGCTGACAGTGCAAATGATAGCGTACAAGATCGAATTGCTGCCTTGAAGGGAAGTGCAAACGGTGGTGATATTGATCAGCTCGATTCTTCGATGCAGGCAAAAATTGCTGCTATGAGAGCCGACTTGTTGGCGTCATCGGTAGAGCCAGTCGGAAACGACGAGGCCGACGATTTGCCTAACGGCAGCGTTCAAGATCGAATCGCTGCTCTAAGAGCCACCGCAAATCATGACGATGGAGACGGTACCAGTTCCGACCCTTCGATCCAAGCCCGCATTGCAGCTATGAAGGCCGACCTGGCCGGTTCTGTTTCCAGTAAGCCAAAAGACGAACCTAACCAATGATGACGATATCATCGCAAATGACAGTATACAAGACCGAATTGCCGCTCTGAGAAACAACGCTCCACCGCCACCACCCCCGCCTCCACCAGCATATCCAGTGAATGATAGTGAACATGAAAATCATAGTGGACCTTCGGCATATCCTCTGGATGACGATGCGTATGCAGGAGTGGCGTCATATCCGGTCGATGACGATGTCAGTCCAGGAGTATCTTCGTATCCTGTCGATATCGATAACTATGATTCTGTGGCAGCCTCATATCCCGTAAATATGTATGAAGACGACGAGTATGGAATGGTAGAGAATCCTGTGGGTAACGATGGCGAAGAGGGGGTACCTACATATCCAGTGAATGAGAATGATGATGACGAAAATGCAGTTGCACCGTACCCTACGGACTATCCCGGGGCCGCGGACCTGGCTTATCCTGTCACCGATGCATATCCAGTGGACGACCATAATGATGGGTACGATCCTTCCTCGCATGATTCATCTCAGAATTTAGTCGCACTTGCAAAGAAAGTTGTGAAGGTAGACAAAGCGTTAGTTTCGTTTGTTCCCACGAATCTACAAAACAAGAAACGAAAAGTGGAGAAAGAATTAGACGGAAACACGAAGGAAGGCTCAGACCCGAATAAGAAGGTCAAGTC
This sequence comes from Pseudo-nitzschia multiseries, assembly GCA_037355745.1. NCBI lineage: Eukaryota > Bacillariophyta > Bacillariophyceae > Bacillariales > Bacillariaceae > Pseudo-nitzschia > Pseudo-nitzschia multiseries. Next base: position 5,481,255 of record CM074784.1, on the reverse strand, counting down.
GACGGGACACGACAAAGATGACGACTACGAGACATTTATGGGAGAAATCGACGGATTATAGCAACGAAGCTATATTTTTTATTCACTTTTAATGGTTTAGAATTTTGGTGCAAATTGCATGTCTTTTTGAGCCATCTGAATACATCTTGCTGACGAAAAACTGCCGACCTTCCTATTTTCAGAACGAGAGGAATGGCAAAAACTTCCGTCCAGAAAAAAAGTGGAAGCCGTAAGGTTGGCAAGTCACTTCCTAAATTGCCTTCACATTGCCCCCTGCTATTTATCTTCGACATTCTTCAAATGATTGAAGAGAAAAACATCATGTTTCATCCAGAACTCGTCAACCTCACTAGGTTTCTTTAACCAGGACCCAAACAACTCACGCATAGAATCCTTCCATATTTCCTTAGATCTCTGATATTGGATTCCAAGAGCTTTGTTTTCTGAGTACGATTTCTTCGCAGCAGGTACATAAAGTTTGGAGAAGGATTCAAACAACCTCTTTTTACAAATGCAAGATTCTGTGCCATTTTCCAGTCGCCCCGCTGTACCGTCGTATACTTCAATGCTTGAAACATCCTGTTCCGCCCAGTTATAACAGAGCTTTCCCTTCTTTATTTGCTCCGATCTTGGCAGTGGTAGAGGGGCATGCGTTATCCAAGGATGTTTCACTTGAAATGGTGTCTGCAACGTGACGCTCGATATTTTCAAGGCATAGTCAGAACGACAACAAATCGCTCTACATATGTGACCATGAGAATAAACATTGCCAACAATAACACCAGTGATATAGATAGGGTCTACGAGGCGGGACAAAAGAGCCCCCTGAACGCCCAATACAGACCATTTCGCCATCTTATCTGAACATGTGTGATGCATTACACGATCACCCAACATCAAGCCGTCTAAGCTCTGAACACCGTTCTCTGGCGCAAGGCAAGAGCCCTGACCAGCCTCAATCTTAATTCGAAATGATCCGTTGTGATTCCCTTGCCAACACAGCTTCGCATTTGGTAGGTTAAGCGAATATACAGCCGAGTCACCGCATGGGGTCTGGGACGTATAAAACCAAAAGTAGCAAGAGCGCAATCGAAATGGTTTGTCGCTTCGTTTTTCGTTGCGAATAGCAATTGATTCAAGAGTATCTGCATTCTGCAGTTGAGAGTACAACCAGCGTATAAGACTCCTTCGAGCAATCACTTCGGCGTGAGAATCATGGACAACTGTTCCATCGCAGCTTAATTTATCACCAGAAACGGATTTGGTGCCAGATCCAATTGCTACGACTCTTGGACGAACTGACATCTTCGAAGGATATTTGTGTTCACAAACAATGAAACCTGCAATGATATCGCTATCTTTTGCGTCAGCGTTGAGGCTTCGATATTTCATCCATACCGCCTCTCCGCAGCTCTTGGCCCATACTGTCTCGTTCCTAAATTCGCCGGGATTGTGACATTTTGATAAGGATTCCTGTATTTCTCTCTTTCTAGCAAAATTACGAGGACTCATGCCTGCCACGTGGGGTTTAGAGTCTATCTTAGATTTCATCACTTAGATCCAATTTCGCGCGCTTACCTACAGACTCCCCTGAGCTATGTTTGTAGGCACACAAAATCATTTTGCCTCTTTCGTCCAGAACTTTCAACAAGTTCATCAGAAGGACTGCTGCTGTCGGATGATGATGAACTTCTGTGTTCTGTTGCATTACTAACAATTGATTGGATCTTCCAAATGGGCGGGCAACTTCTTGACCTTCGGATGATCATGTTGTCTCGTTCTAGTCCATAGAGCATTTTGTTTGTTAGAGCAATCGACTTTCCTAGGAACGCAGCTATCGATCCAGCGCTCATACCGTGCTCTTTTCCGTATTCTGTTAAAACGGTAACCAAATTGTGTTCGTCTTGAGTATATGTTATACACTTGTCTTCGCCGTTGTCAGCATCGTTGTTCTCTAGGCCTACGGTTGACACTGCTGCGACAGTGGCTGACCAGAACGGTGGATTTTCGGCGGTTCGTTCAACCATTCCTCGTTCCTGCAATGCATATAGAAGCGAATTCATCGCTTTCTTCTCTATGCTCCCACCAATTTCTCGTATCAATTCAGAAACACGCATGGGGTGGTCGGAGTTCACAAGTGTGATCCGTATGAGATCTGACGTAGTTGCCATACTAATTTTGTTCGCTTTTTGTGATTTCACAACGAAACTGAAACCAGGGTCCGAACTGCAAGAAATAGTTGTCCAAACAGGTTTCAATGTGGCCCTTGTCTCAATGCCATTGGAAATAGCTTATAGCGTCAGGGCCTAAACAGCGGTCTCTTCTCAATCAGCGTCAAGCTCAAAGCGGGTATCAATAGCATGGTACTAGTATGTAATACCTGATACCCAAATCTTCTGCGTGCCCAACACCAATGAAAATTTCCTCTCGACCAATTAAATGATGTCCATGCAGTACAAACTAAAATCCAAGACGTTTTCCAAAACGCATGTTATTAATTTGTAAAGGATGATGAGCTAATGGCACAAACTAACATCGTGTCAACATTCACTGGTATTGACTATGTATATATGCCGCGGTGTGATTTCTCCCATGCAGTCATCCCCAGTAAGGAAGAAGTAGTACCAAGATCGAGAATTTACGCGATTGGAGATTCGTTGACTCGTTCCTTCAACTCGATTTTATCGATTTACGATTCTATCTTGGTGTGGGGACATGGTGTAGACGATAACATTTGTTGTGCGTAGAGCCAGCCTATTTCATGTGCAAATATGTTGACAAATAGGAACTTCGGTACTGGCACTCGATTCCGTTCGATTCAACTGCATTTTTCCTCGTCTTCAACTTTCTAGTACATACCCTGCTATCGAGAATTGGAAATGGCACCTTTAGACTAGGGCTCTCTGGCTAACTTCGATCCGAAATGTAGGAGGACTCTACAGGCATTAATGAAGACGTTGGCTGTGTGCATGGGCAATGGTGGGGTGGAGTCTGTTCGTGTTGCTCTATGATGTCGAGGAGATATTCCGCCATTTTCCTCCCTCCCCGACTGCTGGGTTCTACCCGAGCCACGTAGTCTTCCCTCGTCTTTCCATCGAGGACGTTGAATAGGGGAACTGGAATCACGTCCGTCGATGCCGAACGGTGACACGATCGGATGCGTATTTTCAACGTAGCCTCTACGAACGTTCGCCGGATCAAATACTGCAGCGTTTCGGGATTTTGGTCGTAACCGAGGCTTCGCAGAGCCGGCCCCGCCCAGCTCGGAGTGGCGGTCTCGTCGGGGTAGTATATCATGCAGACCAAGATCCGCTTGGGCATCGTCTTGGCCGTGAGCTTTTCGATATACTTCTGGACTCGGGTTCCAAACAGGTGCGTTGTGTATCCGAGGCACGGCGGACACGCACAAGCGCAGGAGGTCATTGCCACCGGCCCACACCCGCAGCAGTGCTCGTCGCAGGGCGGGGATGCGCAAACGCAAGAGCTCGACTCCAGGCAGGAAATGGGCATGTGCACCAGCGACAGTATCGAACAGATCGTGCAGGGCATCGGCATCATGGCGATGTCATTGCCGCCGATGCTAACCACCAGCGTATCCTCGGGTCGAAGGTTGTCGCGCAGAAAGATGTCTTGGGATCGCAGACGGCGAGTCCTCTCGTTGACCGTGGAAGCTTCCACGGCGGCGTTGATTGTCGCCATGCGAGTGCTTCGAAGCTGGCTGGGTTGTCCTTCTTGCGCTTGATTCCGTTGCCGTTGCTGGGCTATGTGATTCAACCAGTAGGTCACGTCGGCATTCATCCTTGCGGGAGGTTCCAGGACTCGTTGGTAGGCTCCCACAGCAGGTCGGGGGTCCTGAAACCAATACTTGTTGTCGAGAGAAGAGTCCCCCGCAGTCCAAATCAGAGATTCCGAGCTTTCTCGCAGGGCCGGCAAGAGAAGTTCCAGATCCCTCACGGGATGTCCGTGATATTCGCCGTAAAATCTCGAACCGTTTATCATTTTCGTTTTTCTATCGTTGCTCTCGTCGTTCAAGGGGAACGCAGAGGAAGACACCAGCGTGTAGGCTCGTATTGAACAGAGGGAAATTGAAGGTATTCCGATGCGGGAACGGCAAAATGAGGCAGCAACAAGCGCAGTTAACTTTTTGACGAAAAACTCTCCTATTTGATGCGTGAAATAAGCTTCGGATGTTTGGATTAATCGTTGAGGAGAAGAGTAAGAGAGAAAGAAGGCTGCCCTTTATCGCGTTGATAATAAGTCAATAAATAATAATGATACTGCAGAAGAAAGTAATAATGCTCCGATCCTTGCCCTTCACAGACTCCTCCTATTACGGAGTACGAAGTACAGTATTTTTTACAATACACTTAGTAGCCAAGAGCAGGCCAACAGTTCGTACCGGTGGATGATAATCATAAGATGACTTGTGTCAGATGGTGTCAGTTGATTAAATGATGAGTATCTTTTTCATTCTTAAAAAACAAAAAATGACGGGAAATTGAGCTATGAGTACTCGTACTCGTACGAGTACTCGTACTCGTAGTCCTCAAAATGAATCTATCTCAATCAATCAATCATCCGCAATTTCCGTGCTACTTTTACCCATACATAATCTTACGGTACGAGTACTGTACGGTACGTACTCGAACTCGCATAGATACAAGTTCTTTCGGACTACGAGTACCGAATACGTACGAGTATTACCAGGTACGTATCGTACCATACGCACTTTGTACGAGTTTGGTCATACGGTACTTCATACTTCCTCTCCTTGTATCCTATGGGATACAGTGCATGTCCTCTGAGCTCACACACTATGCCTACACTATGTCTATAGGCTATGTTGACTACATGGAAGTTAGTGTGGGTCGCCATCCGTGGAGGTAGTGACTGGGAAACAGAGGAACTTAGCGGTTTGATTGGCGTCAATGGTGGTGCTGATAGCAAGTTCTTGGTTGGTGGACAGGGGGACCAAGACCAGGCCTAGGGTGGCAAGGGCAGTGGTCAAAGCAGCAGGGAGCCTCTCAGTGTTGTGCAGTGTCTGGCGGGATGGGAGTGCGACCGTCAGCAAAACTGAAAACGGCTTGTTTGGTGGCAGCAAGTGGGTCAGTGGCAAAGGAAATGAAGAAGCTGACCATGTATGCATGTAGAATGTTGCAGAGGTGGGACAGTGTGGTAGGTGCGTAGGAGCACAAAAAGTTGTAGGCAGCCAGGATGGAGCCAATTTGTTTGAGCCGTGCGTCGTTGTATTCCATTTGAAGCACCAAGGTCAGGTTGTGTGGTTGCCGAGGGCTAGCTGAGTCTTGTTGACATTGAAGAAAACTTTGATGCGGTCAGGTGAGATGACAAGGGAGTAGCTGGCTAGGCTGTTGGGACTGGAGATGACAGTTCAAATGGGAATGGCGACAGGGTTGGCTTTCAGAACTTGGGGCCGGGGTTTCAGGGTATGGGGGGATGGCGACACGGTGGGCTGTCGCTTTTCGGGCATGGGCAGATGGTTCATTGGGTGGTGCAATAGGGGGGGCAGTAGGGGCATTGGTATTAAATTCCTTTCGTGCCCAGAAGTACCAAAGCTACCAGATGGTAGATATTCTATTTGTACGAATCAATGAGTCCCGTATCAACTAAAGTAATCGATTCCCACGGCATATCGATTCCCACGGTGCATCGATTCCCATCGCGCATCGACTGTGAGCAATCTCTGTTTTGTAGTATTGCCATTGTTCTTCGGTGAACAAACTCCAATTTCATAAAGTATCACACAAGCTACAGGAGCAATTCCTGATCTTAATGATAAACATACCATGAAGTCTTCCTAACGGAACAAGAGAAGAAAACCGTTGGCGTGTGATTCTCACACAATATATATATATATACATACAGATATATACGGTCAACGACCAATGTATGTACGGAAATAATCAGCAAGTAATCTCATCACTACGCAACAGCAGTTGCAACGTATTCATCTCAATAAAAGAGATATCTTGCACTTCGGCAAGATTTCACTTTATCTCATCCTTTTAACATTCAACTGATTTATATCCCAAAATTCACACTAGTTGCTACCAACTACCTGTAATCTACATTACTAAGGTCTGTCTCACTGTATCTGAATAAGTTCACAGTAAGAAGAGATCTGGCGTTTCCATAGTGTCGCCTGTAGTCCGATTATCTGTTGCCGAAAGTATCCAATCACAATTGTCACGCGTAGAGTACGATCGTTTGTCTACTAACACACTAACGCAGCGTTGCTGTTCTTCAGAAGCCTTTGATCAGACCCTCAACGGACCGGATTCAGAAGGAAAATAATAGATTAACAGTTGCAAGCTCCAAGGTGGCTTGCACACAAAGAACAGGAACAGAATTGAATACAATCCCTACGCTGGCATATGCCAATTGCACATCGTCTACAGAGCAGTTCCCATTCACCACGCGATTCCTCCGACGGATCAGGATCATCACAAAGGCTGAACATGCCCGCCAATCTATTTGGAGGCGGGAACAGCACGGGTGATGCCGAAGCCGCTGCTGTCAACCATTTCCCTAGTTTTGATACTGATATGAAGCTGATACTTCTATCCCTATTTCGCCTAACAAGGGAAGCAGATAACACCCTGTGCTTAGCTCTCAAAGAAGGAGGATTATGCGAGTGGACGTCCTTTCTCGACGCACTTATCAAACCTGATTTTGCCCGTGAGATTACCTACACTCAAGGAGGACTACCGACCCATCTCCATCGGTCCATCCAACGGATCATAGAGGCACTTGCGGAGTTCTCAATCGACCTGCGCAAGGACGGGAAGAATTGGAAGGATGTAATGTCATATCCGTATGAAGACTTCAGAACCTTTCGCTTGGAATGCGCCATACGCCTTCAGAGTGAATCTGCCCTGAACCCTCCAGCTCCTCCACCGGGAACCAATAAGAAGCCACCTCAGCAGGTGAAGTACAAATCTTGGTGTCAAAAAGCACGGGATGAAAAGTCTTTTACGCCCCTCACGAATGACTCAAGATTCGAACATTGGCTCGTGGGTTTCAAGGCTAAACTCGAGGCATACGACATTGACACCGAAACATTCCTTGATGAGACCTGGCCTCCAGCTGCACTACAAGGTTATACACGTGACCTCTTTGTCAAACAGTGTGCCTTCTTCTGGGTTCTAATGTTGGAAGTCTTCAAAAGTGACTTATCCGCAACGTGCGTACACAGCCATTCCACCACACGCAATGGACGTCAAGCATACTTTGATTTTGTAAATCTTCACAGCAAATCAAAAGCCAAGGTATATGACAACTCGACTCAATTACAGGCGTTGCTGAAGTTGAATCTCAGCAACTGGAAAGAATCCAAAGTGAAATTTATCACACATTGGTTTGAGGAATTGAATCACCTCAACAAGCTTCGTCCCCCAACAAACCCCTTGAATACCATACTGCAAAATCAGCATTATGTCAGGCATGCTATTCCAGCTTTCAGCTAAGTGAACAGTTTGCCAAAGTCAAGGATCCAGGTGGCACAAATAGCACCGTGACAGATGCAGTCGCTGAAGCAGCTGCTATTCACAAACTCAAAATCACGCTCCTACTCGAAGCAACTCGACTCAATTCCCAGTCCGCGATGTCGGCTCCTAAGTCAACGGTACGTGCACATGTTCACGGCTTCTCATCTGGACAAGGCCAAAACCATGACGACTATGCTCTCCCTATCGAATTCGAAGGTGACTATCAAGACTTTGCGGTCTTCAAGGCTGGACGTGCACCTGACCCTACCACACGCCTGCCCACAGGCATATGGAAGGCCCTATCACGTCAAGACATGAAGAGTTGGCTGAATTTTTCTCCAGAAGGCAAGAAAATAGTGGTCGCATCATTACGACGTAAATTGCTCCCAAATGATCAGCCAGATCCTAATACTGTCAAACCCATCACCCGGAAAGCATACCAACATGGACATTCTGTCTCATTCCTAGAAGATGATAACTTGAACAAAGATGAACATGTCAATTCCTCAGCAGACCTACATCCCGCTGTAGAAAATGACCGCAGAAGCGTTTTCCATGCATCACTGGGTGTAGTATACAAGTCTCAGACTTCTTCCTCCAAGGACAAAAGACCCCTCAAGTCTTCCGTGTCGCCTGCACATCCCGCTCGATTCCTCTCCAAAAACCCTGACATTTGGTACAAAAAGGACGGTAATACCCAAATACCTGTGGGAACATCCTCTTATTCCGCCAATTTTCACCAATGGTATAACCCAGACGATGATCTGACTTTCTCACACGATAGTCAGGTAACATCGTACACCTATCGTGCTCACAAAGCTACGATCACCAATCCCGGCTTTGCCATGGTCGATCGCGGTGCAAATGGTTGCATCATTGGCAATGATGCATGCCTCATCTCCAAAGATATCCCACCATGATATGTCAATGTCACAGACATTAACAATCACCAGGTACAAAATATTCCCATTGCTACATGCGGCGCTTATTCTATCTCAAATAGAGGTCCTGTCATCCTCATTTTCAATGAATGTGCATATACGGGCCGACACCCTTCTATCTTGTCCTCTGGCCAGATGGAAGCATATTTCTCCACTGTCGATGACACATCCATCAAAGCGGGCGGTAGACAGGTAATCACCACCTCCAATGGATATGCACTGCCTCTTAGCATCCGTCATGGTTTACCATACCTTGCCATGCAAAAGTACACGACTATTGAATTTGACACGCTCCCGCATGTTATCATGACATCCGATAAGCACTGGGACCCATCTGTTCTCGATACCACAATCAGTGCTAAAGATGAACACTTTCTTCAGAAATATCCTCCTCGGTTGCAACAACTTCCATATACCAACTACGACGAATACGGAAACCCACGTTGCCTTGAAGGCTTAGATATCTCTGTGTCTCCTGGCTCTTCCACGGTCACGTCTCTCAGCTCGTATTTCAGCCACTCCACTCGGTCTCCCTTCCTCCCTATTGATGATCATGGAACCAGTGATCGCTCATTCTGGCTCACTCCTACCGGCTACGTTCACCAGGAACACCTCGCATGCTGCACTTCTCCTCAAATCTCTGGGACAGTCACTGCGTTTCCCACGGACTGTACTGCTAGTGATATTACACATATCGCAACTATACCCCGTGAGCAATATCCCAACGAACATGATTACCTATCTCTGAAACCTTTCTTTTGCTGGGTTTCTACAGATCACATCAAAGCTACCTTTGACAATTCAACGCAATATGGTTCGTTAGCGGTTAGCCCTGATGGTAACATTTTCAAATGGTTTCATTCCCCCCAACCGGCTATGAATGTTTGACCATTCAATGACGACGCCTTGTCTGATGCTGTCTATTCCGATGTCCCAGCAATTGATGGCGATTCCAAACTTGCCCAGATCTTCTTTGGTTGGAAGTCCTTCCACCGACTACGCCCATCAAGAACGTCTTGCATGCTGCGCGTTACCTGCAGCCTCTGGGACAGTCACTGCGTTTCCGACGGATTGTACTGCCAGTGATACTACACACATTGCAACTACGCCCCGCGAGAGATACCCCAACAAACATGACTACTTATCTTTGAAACCTTTCTTTTGTTGGGTTTCCACAGATCACATCAAAGCTACTTTTGAAAACTCAACGCAATATGGTTCGTTAGCGATTAGTCCTAATGGAAACATTTTCAAAGGTTTCCATTCCCCTCAACCGGCAATGAACGTTTGACCCTTCAATGACGGCGTCCTGTCTGATGCTGTCTATTCAGATGTCCCAGCAATTGATGGTGGCTCCAAACTTGCTCAGATCTTCTTCGACCAGAAGTCTCATATCATACATGTTGAGGAAATGCGTACCACCGGCGACTTTCTATCATGCTTTCAGAACTTCGTTCAAAAATGGGGCAGGTCCCTTCGCCTCCTATGCGATCATGGGAACTACCAATCTAGTAAGAAAGTCACTGACTATCTTAAAATGCTATGGATTGGACTCTGGCAAAGTGAACCTTACCACCAACACCAGAATCAATTTGAACGGCGATATCAAACGTTTCAGCGTATTGTCAATCGCGTCATGGATCGTACAGACACACCACCACATCTCTGGCTGCTGTGCATGACATACGTTGCCGGACTCCTCAAAGTTATTTCTGATCCTACTCTGTCAGATAAACAACCGGTCTTCATTGCTACCAGTACACTTGGCAACATCAGCGCATACACCAGTTTCTTCTGGTTCGAACCTGTTTATTTCAAGACCAATGACTCCCCTTTCGGTACCCAATCTACCGAACGTCTCGGTCATTTTGTCGGCATTGCCGAACATGTTGGCAATGGACTTTGTTTCCGAATCTGGGATCCAGTCACCAACAAATTGCTTGACCGGTCTGGTGTACGCTCTGCTCTTACGCCTGAGTCTCGCAACAAACGCGCGGGCCTCTTTACTGATGATGGTTTCATCAAATGGCGTAAGGCAAAGGATTCCTTGCCCCAACTATACGCCACTGGTGACGCTCCAACATTCACACAACATGGGGAGCATATCACTACAAGTAGCCCCACTGAAGATTCTACACCACAGGGCGTCTCAGTTACTCCCCCTCCTGAAGTCTCAACTACTGATTCCGACACCACTCTGAACCTCGCCACTCCTGCGGAACATGACGACACAACGCCGTCTGTACCTACCGAGCAACCAGATACAACAACTACTGCATCTGGTAATCAAGCTATTCTTCAACCACCCGCCCACCCCTCGTTACCGAGCTTTCTCTATAAGAAGGTCAATGACAGCCCAAGCTGGTCCCCTTCTCCACTCCCTAACAACTATGGGGAGAGTTTTGATGGTCCTCCTACGACACACATCTTCAGCAAGACCTCTGATGGCGTTCTCCTTACTGAAGATGATTTTGATCCACCGGAGCTAGCATACTTTGATGTTAGTGACGTCACAACTCCACACACCAACCCCGCTACTCCTTCAGTAGACCCATCACAGGTAGTTGTTACTAACAAAGAAGGCAACGCACAATTTGACGATAATGGTAAACCGATTACCATTCCTACGGTCCCAATTGCCGATCTACAAGGCTGATCCTTCCTTGTAACCAACCTCGATGGCACTCGGAAGCGTCTTACCATCGTAGATGTAGAAGACAGTCTTGAACGCAATAAAGACTTCATCAAGTTCAAGTGCAAACACTCTGACGACGAACTTGACAATATCATTGCATACAATGATGTCATGAATTACATCCATCGTGATTCAACCCAAGAAGACGGCAAACTTTGGTCGTTTCGCCGAATCCTAGGACACCAAGGTCCACTGGATAACAAGCATCCTCAATACAAAGGTTCCAAGTATAACCTCTGGATTGAATGGGAAAATATGGAACAAACGTATGAACCTTTAGCCAACATTGCAGCTGATGACCCTGTTACCGTTGCAAAATATGGGAAAGACAACAACTTGCTTGACCTCCCAGGTTGGAAACGCCTCAAGCGAATCACCAATCTAGCACGACAAACCAAGAAACTCAATTGACTCGTGCATCAAGCCAAACTTCATTCTTTCCGCACCACTCCGCAGTATCAATATGGATTCAAGGTACCTCGCAACCACGAAGAAGCCCTCCAATTTGATCAAGCCAATGGCAATCACAAATGGGAAGACGCCACCACCCTTGAAATGGAACAGCTAAATGAATACAATACATTCATTGATAAAGGCGTGTACAAGACAAGCTCCATCCCACCCGGGTTCCAACAGATCAAGGTGCACATGATATATGCTGTCAAGCACGACGGTAGACACAAAGCTCGTCTTGTTGCAAACGGTAATCTCACTGAGGCCCCCATCCATAGTGTTTATGCCCGTGTCGTATCTCTCTGTGGCCTACGTATGTGTCTGTTCCTAGCTGAACTGAACAGCTTAGAAGCATGGGGTACCAACATAGGTAATGCCTACCTCGAAGCAGTTACCTGCGAGAAAGTATGCATCAAGGCAGGTCCTGAATTCGGATCGCTGGAAGGTCATCTATTGATCATCTACAAGGCCCTATATGGTCTCAGATCTTCGGGCAAGTGTTTTGGTGATTTACTAGCAGCTTGTCTTATTGAACTCGGCTTCGAAAGATCCCGCGTGGAGCCGGAAATCTTCCTCAAGCCTGGAATAAACAAACATGGGGAACGTGTATATGAACTCATATGCACATATGTCGATGATCTATGTCTCTGCATGGCAGATCCCAATTCCTTCTTGGAAATATTACAATCGTCGCCATATAACTTCAAACTGAAGGGATCCGGACCTATGAACTTTCATCTAGGTTGTGGATTTGAATGCGACGCGCATGGTGTTCTCTGTATGAATCCCATCAAGTTCATCAAAAAGATGGAAGCGTCTTATGAACAGATGTTTGGATGTAAACCTAGCACCAAGTTCCAGTCACCCATTGCAGAAAACGATCATCCTGAATTGGACTCCTCAGCCTTTCTCGAAGAAACTGGTATACAGAAATACCAAAGCATGATCGGTTCACTCCAATGGATCATTGCCATTGGACGTTTCGATGTCCAAACAGCCGTGATGACACTCTCGAGTTTCAGAGCCCAACCACGAGATGGGCACCTTGAACGTGCCAAACGTATCTATGGATATATCTCCAAGTTTAGACATTTTAAAATCAGATTCCGCGTGGAACCCCCAGATTTTATATTGACTAAACCAGACACCATCGATTGGTCCAACACCGTCTATGGGGAGCATTCTGAAGAGCTACCCGGCGACGCTCCTGCACCACTTGGGAAGACAGTAGTGTTGACACACTTCTATGACGCCAACCTCATGCATGATATTCTCAGTGGTAAGGCTGTAACCGGCATCCTTCACTTTGCGAACAAGACTCCCATGATGTGGTTCTCAAAGAAACAGTCTACTAGTACGGAAATGGCCACCTTTGGAGCTGAATTCGTTGCAGGAAGAACTTGCATCAAGCAGATCGTTGATCTACACCACTCATTCCGATACCTCGGAACACGAGTCCATGATATCTCCTACTCATGGGGTGACAATGAAAAGATGATTCAAACGTCAACCTTCCCTTACGCAAGGTTGAATAAGCGTCACAACATTCTATCGTTTCACTACGTACGGAGCATGATAGCGAGAGGTTTCATTTTAATGATGCACATCCCAGGTAAGGATAACTGTGCAGATATTCTCACCAAGCATTGGGGACACTCAGTTGTGTATCCACTGCTCAAGCCCATCTTCCACTTTTGCGGGAATACAGGCGACCTCCTCCAAGACGATGGAAGCATCATGTAGAGCGTGATGACCCTTTCACAAGGAAACATGGGGAGTATTAAATTCCTTTCGTGCCCAGAAGTACCAAAGCTACCAGATGGTAGATATTCTATTTGTACGAATCAATGAGTCCCGTATCAACTAAAGTAATCGATTCCCACGGCATATCGATTCCCACGGTGCATCGATTCCCATCGCGCATCGACGGTGAGCAATCTCTGTTTTATAGTATTGCCATTGTTCTTCGGTGAACAAACTCCGATTTCATAAAATATCACACGAGCTACGGGAGCAATTCCTGATCTTAATGATAAACATACCATGAAGTCTTCCTAACGGAACAAGAGAAGAAAACCGTTGGCGTGTGATTCTCACACAATATATATATACATACAGATATATACGGTCAACGACCAATGTATGTACGGAAATAATCAGCAAGTAATCTCATCACTACGCAACAGCAGTTGCAACGTATTCATCTCAATAAAAGAGATATCTTGCACTTCGGCAAGATTTCACTTTATCTCATCCTTTTAACATTCAACTGATTTATATCCCAAAATTCACACTAGTTGCTACCAACTACCTGTAATCTACATTACTAAGGTCTGTCTCACTGTATCTGAATAAGTTCACAGTAAGAAGAGATCTGGCGTTTCCATAGTGTCGCCTGTAGTCCGATTATCTGTTGCCGAAAGTATCCAATCACAATTGTCACGCGTAGAGTACGATCGTTTGTCTACTAACACACTAACGCAGCGTTGCTGTTCTTCAGAAGCCTTTGATCAGACCCTCAACGGACCGGATTCAGAAGGAAAATAATAATTGGGGGTGCGGGTGTGGCAGCAGCGGGGGCAGCAGCAGCGTTTAGGATGGGGGCAGCTGGAATAGGGTCATTTGGTTTGGCGCATTGGGAAAGGTCAGCGGAAGTGACGGGTGAAGGGGGGCAACGTGTCAAGGCGGTGAGGGCGGCTGGGAGAGGGGGGAGGGGGGAGGTACTGAAGGAGCTGCGTGTGGGCATGATGGAGATGGGGGATGGTATTTCCAGCTGAGGCATAGTTGCCATCTTTGACGTCAACGGCAGCAGTCCAGGCAACTAGTGCACAATTGTCAGAGGTGCCAAGAATCTCTTCAATGAGTGCAGAGGCAGCCGGGGGGTAGCATGGTGCATTTGAGGTTGGCGCGGCAACACTTGATGGTTCACTGGAGTAGAGAGCTATGCCGTTTCATGACTGCGACTCTGACAGCCATTGTGTCAAGACCATCACTCAGGTCCACCCACCGGACAATGTCAGGTGGGAACAACTTGGTGAAGGCGGCTGCACTGCCTAGGAACAACCGGAGGTTAGAGTAGAAGGTGTGGAGCGTCGTTGGCATGGTGGGAACTGGGTGGAGGAAGACGCTTTGCGAAACTTGGGGAACATGGATTGTGTAAGAAGGCAGAAAGTCACAGGAGCTTAGGATGAGAAGGGAAGGCAACATGGCAGTTGCAAGGACTAGTGACACAAGGGGACACCGAGCAGGGATGGGAAAGTTGGAAGGACTGAGTGTGGTGTGTTAAAAGGGTTTATGGATGATGTTGAAATCATGGACAATGATGCAAAACAGAAACATTGGTGAAATGGGAAGGGTGGTATTTGTTACACGGTGTAGTACCGGAAAAAAGGCATGGACGGAAATCGTGTCAGAAAGTATTTTACCAACGATTGGGTGGTAGGGCAGTCGCAACATTGAGGATGGCATTGTGTTGGTGCGAGAGCACGTGGAGGTCACGCGTATATATTTGCCAAGAGTCGCTGTTCCAACATAATTGTTTTTTGATGAATTTGGGACTCGCGCCTGCCATTTGGAGAATGCAGCACGCGCCGGCCCGTATAGAGTGGCACATGAATTTGGCCAGGGCAGAAGTAGATGTGACACCATAGACCCCCTGTGCCAGCAACCGCAGTATAGCCTCAACGTCAGAGTCAGTAATATGGTATACATGGGATTGATTGAGGCAATAGAGCGCTAGCAGATGAGTCAGAAGGAGGGCATGTGTCAGCTTGATACGGACGAAACAGTACTGCAATATGCGGAGCCAGGCAGCCACCATGTCAAAGGCAGGGAGTTGATTGCAAGAGAAGCCCTTCTTGGGTGCGTTCTTATGTTCACCATTTTTTTGCCACCTCCACCAACAGACGCTGATCCTCGTACTAATCATGGTCAGGGAGGCGAGAGCTGCCGTGCGCGGTACGGTGGCGCCCCTTGCATTGTGGAGAGTAATATTGGCTGCAGTGATGGCAACAGGGTTGTTGGCGAGGCTAAGACTCTGTTGGGCATGAAGCTGGCACGATTCACTCTTTTGGAAGCCAGCGGCAAGGCCAACTGTGAGCCAGTCTACCAGGGCTTTCGGGAGGGAGTTGGCATGCGCACCAGCATGCTGGGTGTGGAAATGGAGCAACATTGGGATGATGAAGGGTCCGCATTGGTTTGGAACACAAATTACTTGGCGGCCTTGATGACAGCCCCAATTTCCTGACATAGGATACAATGGGACAAAGGCGGTGTTGGGTATTGCAGCTTGCGTCGTGGTCAAAATGTGAAAGGAATGTGCTGGCCGTCTGGAGGTACTTGAGTGCAGTCTTGGCATGGATGGTCTTACAGAGAAGGCTATGGCCGGAGAGGAGGTGACTGGCATAGAGAGCCATCAGGAGTTGAGGGCTTCAGTTGTGATGTGTGATGGATTCAAGGGGAAAATGAGCCATAGACACGGTGATGGCAGCTTCACCAGATAAAATGGAGGCGGCGGGTACAAACTGTCTGAGCTTTGCGGGAGTTGGCTGGGGCTACCATTTTGCAGTTAGATGAGAGTGTTGAAGCCAGGAGTGAGATGAGTTCGCGACTTGGGAGGAAAGCAGTCCAAGACGCACGTGACTTTTGCTGAGAGCATATCTGTGAGAGGAGAAAGGGATATCAGTACATGTGATACAAGGTGTGAGGGGGGAGAGATAATTTGTGTGGTGTGACACAAAGTTGGCAAGGGTGTTGGTCGTGCCTTTACAATATAGTCCACATTTTAGCCAAGAGGTGAGTCTTGCTGGAAGAAAACCAAGAGGAGGTTGGCATTGCGACCAAGGAGTGACCAGCAGGTCAAAGCCTTCATCCACCAGACAATGGCAGCTGTATTGTTACATGACATGCAGAGGGTGGGGGAGGGCAGGTAGGCAACAGGATCACAGCTGTGCCAGAGCTGTCCTATGAGAAAGCAGAGGAGGATGCCAAGAAACTCAAGGGAGTTGATGTAGGACGTAGACCAGGTCGGCGTGAAGCAGCTTGGTCCTAGTGTAGAGTGCCAAAGAATAGGGGAGAAAGCAGAAAAGATTTAGTGACGGGAGGCAGGCGCTGATGCTGCTGTACAAGGAATCAGAGGTGTTGTGGTCAAACATGAAGTCATGCAGGATGAGGCGGCCAATTGGAGTAGAGCACATGCCGCCGGAAGTGAGATAGTCCACAAGGACCTGAAGGGGCGCTGGGCAGCGGAGGGAATGGACACTGTGTTGTGGTGGTGCCAGATGTAAGCTGTTTGGTCTTGGACATGGAGCCATGTGAAGCAGGCCTGTATGTTGGCAGGGAGAGACCTATAGTGTGGGGGTGATGGGTGGGTCTTGACAAGGGGCTTGGCTAAGTGGTGGGCGGCGGAGATGCTGTTGCGTAGAATGTTGCCGAATACAAGGATGTGACAAAGTCCCCATGAGTAGTGTTGGAAATCATTGCTGATGAGGCCAAGGAGTGTTGCAAGGTCAGGGATGGTCGACCTCTTGGGTGGAAGCAGCCAAGCCTCTTTGAGAACTTAGGAGAGGCTTTTGGTGTGGCAGCAGGGCAAGAGGCAGACGGTCATGAACCAAGGAGAATTGACGATGAATCCCAACCAGAAACCAATCTTCAGTGTACACCAAATCAAGTTTGTCGTATGACAAGATCCGTTCCTGGCAGGGTGGTCTGGACCAAACACGTTCTGCAGTGACATGATGCTAGCACCAGTGGACATCAGTCAGATCATGGAGATGACATTGGCAGTGAATAGGTTATCAACCTGCATCAGCATAGCCAGGGAGATACGGATGCGAGGGATGCCTGGGACAACATTCTTGCCGTCCTGAAAGACGCTGCGGTTGATGGAGTCCAGATGTGCCTGGACAACTGTGTGGTGGTCAGAGGGGGGGGTTCTGGGCTAAGTTGCATTGCATCGACCTGAGAAGAGGCCTCACAACGGGTTTCATCAGATTTGTGGTGTCATCAGTAACGGACCATTTGGATATGGGCCTGGGCCACAGAGTCCCAATTGGCAGGGCAAAAGCAGCCACCTAATGATTGGCCTGTGGCAAAGCCTAGATATCTGCTTGTCTGATATGCATGCATCAGAATGATTTCTGGGTTGAGTTTGCAGAGACGGTAGGCCTTGCAGATGTTGTTGTCCATGATGAGGATAGTGTTGTTAGGAAAGGAAATGCAGAGGTTCTAGACATGGGCGAGGAAGCGCAAGAAGGAGCCAGGGAAAGTGGCCGCGGGTTCATTAGCCTTGTTGGTTCAATTGTTGATGCTGGATGAGCTGGGGGTGATGCGGAAAGAGGCATCAAAGATTTGACGTGAATTCTTCCATGGGTTGGCTTTGTTGACAATGCCCAATGGAGCAAAGTGAAGGTTGGGAATAAAAAGGTATAGGCGGCGGCTGACCAAAACGGTGTTGCCACGGTGGCTGTCTTTGATGAGGACTTTGCAGAATTTGTCTGGTTTGGACTTGGCGAAAGTGTAGTTGCCGTAATGGTAGTAGTGCCAGAAAGTATCATCAGATGAGTGACCCCTGCAGACTTTGGGGGGGCCGGTGGTGAAGATGCGGCAGACCTTGGTGACTGTGGACGTGTCGCAGCCAAGGTGGAGGCATTGGAGGATTGCTGGAACATTGCAGTGGAAGGCCGGGTGTGGGACGGCAAGGTACCGGACAAGGCAGGGTACATTCATTTGGCAGCAGTGTAGGAGGGTGGCTGAGGAGCAGCAGATGCGGTGTGTGTTGATATCTATTTCTGTCTGGAAGTGGCAGTAGGACATAAAGCCTCTGGCAGGGGTGGAGCTAGGTGGTAGCATTCAGCATGGAGGGGGGCGTAAAGACAGGCAGGGTGGAAGGCATCGCCTTAAGTGTTGGTGACAGAGAGAAAGAATGTATTGTGGAGGAACAGGACAACATGGCGTAGGCGGATTTTGCAACAAAAGAAAATGTTAGGGTGGGACTTACCATGTGAGTTGTGGGAGACGCCGCAGACTGATGGGTGGTGTACAGTGGAACCGAAGGCCGTCAGTTCCAATGGGGTGAGGTCTACTGGGGTAGGGGTGTACAGGAAGGAGGCCAGAGCAGTGGGAACGTGCTTTAGAGTAAGACTGCCTGGGGGGGGGGGGGGGGGGGGGCAGCGCTGGACAGATTGGAGTGGTGGACTTGGCTCCTGGGTACAGTGTGACAGGTTTGGCAGATGGGGCACACGGGGCGTGTGCACTGACAGAAGAAGGAAACAGGAGGCACCGTGGAAAGACAGGAGTGTGTTACATGTGCTGACCATTGCACCGGGCCTGCCATGGGCCAGGGAGCTGCGGAGGGGCAATGTGTAGTGGGAATCTGGAGAGGCGAGGAGTACGGCACATGGGGGCAACAAGTATATTAAGTGGGCGAGTAAAAATAATGGAATGGGGCTAAATGTGTTATGGTGTGTGACTAACCTTGCATGGGGCGGGCACCACTGGAGGGGAAGAAGTCAACAGCCGGGTTGGCATTGATGTAAGCCATGACAAGTTTTTTGCCGGCGGCGGACAATTGGGCCCAGGTAGTGGCATGGAAAAAAATTGCACTGGGCATCAGAGCATGGGCAAAAGGAGCCAACTAAATAGTGGTTGAGGAAAATTCTGGCTTTGTTGGGGCCTAAGGGAATGTCAAGGCAAGGGCAATCAGTGCCGCCTTTGAGGACAAATAGGCCTTGTTGGCGGGCTTGATCACAAGATGAGTCTCAGGTATGGGTGGAGTCTGGTGGGGTGGTGGTGTTGGGCAAAGACGGGATTGTATGTGTTCAGACATTGGTGTCACGGGAGTGGCATCAGGCCCTTGCTGTTGGCGGCACTGGTGCTTGGAGTTGCGATCATCAGTTTTGGGTGGTGAGGGCCTTTTGACAGGCAGCTGTCTTGAGGAGGACGGTCCTGTGGTGTGGTCACCAGAGGAATGAGTTGGGGGCAAACGTGAAAGGATTGAGGTGGGTGCCGTATGTGGTTTGCTCAATAAATTGAATGAGGTTTGGGAAGACGGATTGAGCCAGTTAGAAACCGTCAGGTTGGACATCTGCATTGAGCTCAGCATGGTGTAGAAGTTCCAGGTTGCTCACTAGGACAACAAAGGGAGGGATTGCCTCTTGGAGAACACAAAGGAGACAGCAATGGATGTACAAATGGAGAGGGGAAGACTGTTTGATCCATTGTTGGACCCTGGGGGGATGGAGGAGTTGCAAGAGCAAGAGGAGTCCTTTGAACACAAGGCTGTGCTCAGCATCTTGTGAGAGAGTGCAGAGGAAAAGGACAAAGTTGTGGCCAGGGATGAGCTTGTTGGAATATGCCATCTGTGACCCGTTGACAAAGAGTGTGGTTGCAGAGTGGCATGTCTGATGTGTGGCTTCATCGAATGTGTAAGGCCTCAGCCTCATTTGAGTGGGCAGAGCGGGTACATTGCGGACGTGGCGGAATTTGTTGTTGCTGAGGGGGGTACGGAGGAAGTTGAAGATCAAGAGGCTTGAATCAAGGATGTTGGAGTTCTTTTGGAGGGGTGTGTGCATCTACCACGAAGTTGGTGAAAATACATAGGAACGTCTGGTCAAACTGGCCGTGGATGATGTTGACAAAGGGTAGGTCATTGTTTGCACAGCACTGGTTGACAATATGTTTGATCTCATCGTTAAATGCAGCTGTCTGGCTAAAGACGGGTTTGTTGAGGAAAAGTGTCTTGGCAACAGACGAGAGGGTAGCCGGGTGGATGGTGTATTTGCCAGTGACATCATTGGAATACTTGTGGGCAAGGAAGATCCGCCAACTCCATGCACTGCGGCTTGATGCATCACAAGCACGCGGGTCAGGTGCCAGCTTTTTCAAAGCGTGGACGAGGTCGCGGATGTTGGGGATGGTAGTAGCACCGGTGTGTTGCGGTGGGGCCACCTATGGGACAGGCATGGAGTCAGGAAGACTGGAACTGATGGCGCAAAGGCAGGCTGAGGCAGGCATTGTTGATGAAGGGAAGATAGGCTGCAGTGGCACTCAGGGGCTAGGCTTGTGCGCTGGAGCCTGGGTTGTTGTTTGTGAGCGCCCGGCAGCAGTCATCGCCAAGTTGGGAAAGGATTGTGTGGTCGGGACCAGGATTGGTCCAGTTGTCGGCGCTGAACAGAGAATGGTGGGAGTGGAGGATGAGCGCCTGGTTCTTGGCAGCAAGGAACGCCTATAGCAGCACGCCAGGTGGTGAAGTCATCATTGTAAGAGCCCTTGGGGAGGAGGTGTCAATGGGATGGTCAACTGGAATGTCCCGGGTGGTGGGCCACAGGAGGGGAACAAGTATTAGAAGGAACTGGAGCATACTGTTGGCAGAGCCGTCGTGGTCGAGGGGGGCAGACCTGACTTGGGAAGAAGGGTCAGCGGCGCTGGTGAAATTGTCAGGGAGGAGAGTGACATCTGTCCAGGTGCAGAACAAAGTTAAAGTGTTCTGTGGCACAATGCTGATGGCAAAAGCAGCGAGAACTGTGGACGGGAAGGAGACAAGGGCCTCAGCTTGGATAGAGTCAGTGTGGGCACCAACCAGATGGAGGGGTTGTGTGGTTGGACCATGGGACCAGGGAATGGACAGTCTGGATGGTGCCATGGGTATCAACATAGGAGAACCGTATCTTGGGGGAGGTTTGGAGTATGTGGTGGACCGAGGCATTGCTTGGAAGGCCAAGGGTCTTGAGACAGGTGTTGCGAGCAGTGTTGATGGCTGTGGTGTCAGGCGGGGGGAAGCTTGAGTATGTCAGGTAGCCAGCAGTCATGCACTTGCTCTGGAGATGGACGAGGTCAGTGATGGACATGTTGCGGGAGGGGGCATTGTGGTCAGTGGTCAGTGGTTTGGGTGTTTTGGGTTGTACGTGTGATGGTTTGTGAGAGCGAAAGTAATGTGTGTGCAGGGGTGTTGGAAGTTCGTGGTGTGGGAGGTGAAGTTGTGGTGTTGGGGCTGGAGGAGTGGCAATGCGACACAAAACATGCTTTGGAAGGTGTCATGTTGGCCGATGTGTGGTGGTGGGAGTGTGAGGTGGTGTCATGGCTTGGCTGGACTGGTGATATGTTTTGGCGGCCGAGCCGTTGGGTGGGGGGATGGAGTTGACATCGAACTGGCGGCGGTGTCTGTCTGCCTGTGGGTGCCAGGGCCACGTGGAATGTTGCAAAGTAAGAATGTGATGAGCTGCGCTTTGCTGGAGTCTGTGTGATTGGATGGCATGGGAGGAATTGTGTTCATGAGTGTTTATGTGTGGCGGATACAAGGGTCCGTGTGGTGTCGTAGAAGTGTGTTGCGGCGGGAGTGCCTGTTGGCGAATGTGAAGTGCCATGTAATAGCTTTTACAAGGGACGCAGGGGTGTGGAAAAATTTGTTTGTGGGGAGGGTGTGTATTATGTGTGGTCTGGCGTCTTGGCACATTGTGGGATGGCGCCGGTTCGCGGGAGCCGGCGGGGTCGTGTAGTTATTGTTCCGTAGTGTACCGTAGGAGTGTGCTAGCGTGTGATGTACGCTGTGTGGCTTATTTAGTTTGCTCTCAATGCACGCCATCCTCATTGTCATGGGCCTGTGTAGGGCTGCTGGACAATGTGGTGAGTCTCTAGGGCATCGCTCTCCCTCTGTCTGGGGCTTCTCGCTTGGCCAGGGTCTGCCTAGGCGTCCTCTTGTGGATGCCTGGGTGGCCATTGGGCAGCGTCTCTGCATCGTACCTTACCTACCTACGAGACCATTGCATACATACCTTGCTAGTTGCTTGTGTCTCGGCGGCCCAGTGCACGGGGAGCGGGGAGCGGGCCTCCCACCCGTCCTGCTTTGGCTTGTCCTACTATGCCTTGCCCAACAACTTCGTATGTCGAGTTCTCGTAAGGTACGGTATGTTGATACTCATGGTGGTTCATACAAGATGCAACCCCACTATTCCGCCACACCTCCCGCCAATGAAAATTCCGGGACCGGTGAGACAGAATACGGTATACGAGTACGAGTACCTACGAGTACATAAGAGTACTCGTACCTACGAGTAATTACGAGAACGAGTAGAAGTAGATCTTAATCGAGATGTACCGGTACAGTATCATAGTGACGCTAAGATCTTACCTGACAGTGACAGCAATGCAGTCGATTGACCATCGGAATATGGATATCAATGACATAGATGAAGACGTTTTGGTAATGACAATCGGGGGGGAGGACTGTTCGAAGGGTGATCCGGCAGCACGAAGAATGCCTTGCGAGCAGATGCAACTACCTCACGACGCCGACGCTTGTACCGTTACGGGTACGGGCACGGGTACCTCGTATGCGGACGACGAAAAAATGACACCGAGCGGCCACAATGGAGCTTCAATCGTATCATTGTCGTCGACGACACCATCGGCATTCTCTCCGTCCACTTCCAAACGCCGAAGGGTTTCCTTTCGTGCCGGATATGCGACAGAAATTTATGAAATACCTCCCCTGGCGGAATACTACGCACTGTGCGACAAAGACAACGACAACGACAACGATGCCGATGCCGAGAAAAACTACGACAACTTACGAAAGGAACTCTTCTACAACGACGAAGATTACGAACGATTCCGTGCCAACGAGCGGAAGCGATACCAGAAAATGATCGCCAAGAAACTCCAGAAGATGGTGCAAGAAAAATTGCAACCCACCATCAACGAGGCGGTGGCCAACGGCGCAACGGTGGAGGACATCGAGGCAATGATGCCCAATACGCACGAAGAAGCCATCGCCATCCTGGGTGATGACGTTACAGTCTCCAGTATCCTTCCGCCGGCCGCCTTTGCGGCCGCATTTGGTTCGGGGCACCACGGGTTTGGCGATGTTGAGACGACAACGGGAACGGGGAAACGAACAGAGCAGCGCACCATTCGAACGACGCGATGCTCGGTCTCGGCGATCCGTACTGCGGAGGGCGACGACTGCAACACCGATGGTTCCTCCCTGACGATAGCAGTAGCGACAGTGGCGGAACAAGTCGCACGGAAGGAGGAGGGGGAGAGAGGAACACCAAATAGTGGTAGCGACGATCTCAATCGTGAGGACGCACTTGTATGCAACGGCACTCATGTGGTGGGAGGCAGCGAAAGGGGTACATAGATACGGTACTCGGTAGTGGTTCGAATGCGCTCGGAATGTTTTTGCGGCGAAACGGACGTCCATTCTGCCACGTCCGGATCCTGAACGGGAGGTCAGTCCTTGCAAATACGAGCTGCAGTTCGAACGGATACATTGCACCCAACACAGCCCAAACGCATGGTTTCCTCTTTGCCACAATCTTTGATCGAAGCTGTCGGAAATTTTCCCCTCTATGCGAACCCGCTCTATAATCTCGCTACTGACTGGCGGTTTGGTAATATTGGTGAATGTTTCTTCGGAGAAGGAGGGGCCTCGTTCGCGGTTTGGTTTGGTGTTTCAATCAGGAACATGTGTTCTTGTGATTTATACAACTAGCAAACTTACCGAACAATCCGTGAACTTCGATGAGCTTCCCATCCAATATTATGCTCCTTCAAAACCTTTATTACAGATATTGTTTTGGCCCATTTCAACAATTTTGAGGGGCGACCTATAGACATCAATCAATAATATCTACACCTATTACTACACGTACTTGTTGTGTTGTCATTTGCAGTTTATCGGCTCTGGCACAGCGATTTGAACCGAATACCGTGGAGAAAGCCAGCTATGCAATTTCTTGATCGTGTCTAGAAAAGGTCTCGCAGAGTGAGACGAGTCGTCCAACGGATCGCCGTCTTCAGTGTTTTCGTGGGGTTTCGGTCCGATTATTGCTATCGGTACCAGCCCAATGCTCTTTTTTTCTTTGTGCAGGGACAGTATCCATATCTATTACGAAGTATTATTGAAACGGTAAGGCAAAATTGATGTAGCGAGCCGAATAAAAGTAATGGTAGTGCCATGTGGCACTCCCAGTAAAGTGGTAGAGCCAGACCGGGGGGAATCTAGTAGATTTCACTATCACTGAAACTAGCTTCTAAGCACACGCTCAGACCCCGATAGTCCTTAACAAGCAGGCCAAGGATTACCCTAGCAAGATCAAGCGTACCAAGGAAATACAATTGATTCCCTGTATCACCGGATAGATGTATCACTGTATCACTGAATCACTCGTATGAATGGCTTGCGACCAAAAGACGCGTACGAAAGCCGAAATGAGCTTCGAAAAGCAACCAAAATTACGGGCTAGCACTAACAAGCCTGTAAATGATCCCTCCAGCAAATCCAAGCATACAGCTCACTCTTTTTGCTCCTAAACAATTAGTAGTAGAATAAACTGGCTTATATGTCCAGGTCCAATAGTCATCCCTATTGTACCCATACACGCCTATCTTGGTTCGATAGTCATCCATTGCATCACGACCGATTCCTCCCAACGTGAGGATCCTATCTTGGTTCGGTAGTCATCTATTGCATCATCGATTCCTCCCAACGTAAGCAAGAACGCGTCCAACCAAGCGGCTTACCGAGTACCACAAGCACACGCATGTTGACCTACTCGGAGTTCTTCCACGCCACCGCGAGCCCCTTTGGGAGCTCGGCCGACGAGCGCAACAAGGCCTACGCCACCATCTTTGGATACTTCACTCTGGCCTCTACCCCACAGTCGCTTCTAGATCAGTTACTGAACCTCTTCGAAGCCCAGGCAGTGGGGGCCCTGGGTATCTTTGTGGCTGATGCCCAAGGCAAGCCATGCCTCCGATTGGTGCATGGCATCCAGAAGTACCCGGGTCCCTTGGCGCAACACAGCCCCAATAACAACAAGGCCTTTGGTTATCTGGATGATATCAAAGGGGAGGCAGGTGAACTGGTCCTAGTGGATTCTGACATGCTCTCTCAGACCACAGCCTCCTGAGTGCTAATCCTTGATCATCACATGGCAGAGTTGGAGGCGCACCCAGAGAGGCTTTCTATCCCTGTAGTACCAGAAGGGGCCAGCCATTCGGAATTGATCCGAGCCCACAAGGCCTTCTTTATCCCCTTTGAGTTGGTTCACTTCCTCCTAGGCAAGGGGCTCTCCCCATGCCGAGCCCTGGGGATTCTCCATCCCCAGCTCAATAGGGGAGGGCTAATGGAGTCCTGTGCCCCCCTGTTTGACACCCTCAGGGTAGCAGGGACCATCCCCACAGTCCCAGTGGGAAATCCCATGCTCCCTCAGCCAGGCCCCTCCTTCTGTAACAAACCGGGCCTCACCAGCTATATGAAGCACAAGGTGATGTACCGGAAACCTTCCTGACCTGGACGGGCCTTGGGACCCGACCTGGGAGCCCTGGACTCACAGCAGCAGTCACTGCCCTCACAAACCACCAACTGAGGCTCAGTGAGAATCTGGACCACAAGAGGTCACAATCAGTGGGGGGCACTTGGGGCCCCTTGTACACCCAGCGCTTGCTTCTGCTCTGTGGTAAACAGGAGGAAGCCAACCTCCCCCCCCATCTACCAGGCCTGGGCTCAAAAGAGCAAGCACGAGAGGACCCACATGATCTTCCAAAGCCAAGTGGCAGTCAGAGCCTCCGAGTTGGGGAAAGCCCCCTTGATCACTACGGCGGACCCTCAAGGGCTTCCAGGATTGCAACTTCCATGGGACCAGCCCCTTTGATGTGGCTGATGGGATACTCCCCATGGCCTTAACTCCACCAGGGGGGTCTGCTGCCACCCTGACGCGGGAACAGGAGGCAGCCGCCAATGTGGCAGCCTATGATACAATGATCTCCATAGAAGGCAAGCTCCCACACCTTGAGGGACTCGCTAGAGCTTCAGAAGACCAAAGCATACATCCCTGTCAACTGGACTGAAGCCACCACCCAGCTGGAGAGCTACCTGGCTGTCCTAGCCACCATCCTAGGACTCAACCATGATGTTGTGACCAGCTACCAACAAGGCCTCCGCAGGCTCAAGATCCAGTAGATGTCCCCTTTGAAGAGCCATTGCAGATGAGATAGGCGAGCTACTCACCCCCGGCCATCGTTGTGTACTACTTCCAAATCAGAGTAAGGGGGTGGCTAGAGGAGCAATGGGAAGAAGCCTCCACCATCCCCTCCCCCGACTTCGGGGTGGACTTCCACACGTTCAGGATGAGCCAAAACCTCAACTGGCTCCCCAATGTATCCAATGTGGCTGCCCTTAGACTACTCCAAAGACCGGATCCTCCTCCATCACTCTCCACCAAGGCGGCCACCAATGGGGGGGGGGGGGGGGGGGGCAGCAACAGCAACAACAGCAACACCCCCTCCAACAGCCCAAACGTCTGCAACTCGGGACTCACCTCACAAACGCGCCTCGCCAATCCACACCGGGATCCCCCCCTCCAAGACATCAATCCTTCCATTGTCAAGAAACTGGAGTCAGCAAAAATGAGGGAAGCCGTCCAAGCTATGCGAGACAAAGGGAAAGGCCCCCTCTCCAGGCCAGATGGCCAAGAGAGATGCCACTTGTGGCATATCAAAGGTGCCTGCTTCAGCAGCTGCAGGCACATATATGACCACGTGGCCATCACTCCTACCGAGCAAGATCAACTCTGACAATGGTGCCAAGAGGCATATGCCTGACCTGTTGGTAAGCGCCCCCACGGCGTTGAGCCCTCCCCACCCTACATTGGCCTTGGGGGGGGCATAAGTACCAATCCATCACCTAATCAGGATTCTAATCCTCCATTACGTATTACACATGAATTAGGTAAGCACAAACAGCACACGCGCATGTAACCATCTCGGCTTGTATGTGCCTTCCAAAAATTCTACAGGTTCCGAGGAAGCGCCCTCCGTCCCCTTGGGGATCGACCCAACCCCCTCCCCCACCCCCACAAGGCCTCGATCCGAGCCCCTAGTTCGTCCTACCCCTTCCCCCCTCAACAAGGCCTAGGTCCAAGTCCCTAGTCCCTACTAAAGTCCCTACCACTGCCCCCTCCACAAGGCCTAGGTCCATGTCCCTAGTTCCTCCTACAGCTGCCCCTGCCACAAGGCCTAGGTCCAAGTCCCTAGTCCCTACTCCAGCAGTCCCTACCCCTGCCCCTACCACTGCCCAAAGGCCTAGGTCCGAACCCCTAGTCACTGACCCCACCGTGCCTCGGTCCGAACACCAAGTCACGCCCCTAATGCCTGGATCCGAACCCCTAGTAACCCCGTCCCCTACAACCACTAGAGCCAAGCGCCTAGTCCCTGAGCCCATCCCCCGGAATCCCGTGCATCCACCCACGCCGCCTGACAGGCTGAATGTGCACATGAACCGCGCCATCCAGCTCTTCAACCAGAGCACTCGCTGGGGGGACTTCATCCAGGACCATCTGGGGGCAAGGCGACGTCCACCCTGATGTAGGCACTATCCCCCACCCAGCAGGGAGCCTCCTCGCCCAATATGGGAAGGAAGGCACCCCAGTGTCCATGCCTGGACCCCCTTGGGACCAGGAATGATTGCGGCGGCCATCAGCAGAGGGCCTCACCAATCCTCCCACCAAGGCATTGAATTCCTTTGCAAGGAGTACACCAACATGATGAACAAGCAACAATGGACTGTCCTCCCGGCCAGCCTCATCCAAGCCCTCCCCAATCCTCCGGTTCAGCCCACTAGGGCTAAGTCCCCCAATGAGGGAGGCGCCCTCGCATGATCTCTGACTACACCTATTCTGAGGTCAACCAAGACACCATCCCTCTAGCCCCTGCAGAAGCCATGCAGTTTGGCTGGACACTTCCTCGCCTCCTCACCAAGCTGCACAGTGCCAACAACCGGTTTGGTCCCAGTGTATATGTCCAAGATTGACCTCGCGGATGGCTTCTATTGAGTCCAGTTGAAACCAGAGGACACCATGAAGCTAGGGGTGCTGTTCCCTTCCAGTAAGGGAGAGCCTCCCATCATTTGCATCCCCCTCACCAACCCTATGGGGTGGAAATCCAGCCCACCAAACTTCTGTGCCTTTACAGAAACCATTACCGACCTGGCCAATGCTACTCTATCCACCGGCCTCGCGCAAGCCAAGCTCCAGCCTCATCAACTGGACGCACTCTCAGAGGCACTGGCCCCACCAGGAGGAACCTCAGTCGCACCAGCAACCTCACCAACTTGCCCCACTTCCTTCAGCCAGCCAAAGTACCGCACCCAGCAAGAAGCCAGTGCGATACTGGGATGTCTATGTGAATGACTTCTGTGGACTTGCTCAAGGCAACCAATGGACCAGATAAGCTGTCAAGAGGGTGCTCTTCCAATCCCTAGACAAAGTCTTCCGGCCCCTTTCAGCCAACAACACACCCTTCAGACAGGAACCAGCTTCCCTCAAGAAAATGCTCAAAGGGGACGCCACTTGGACCACCAAGAAAGTTATTCTCGGCTGGCTCATCAATTCCCTCAACAAAACCATCAGCCTTCCTCCCCATTGGGTGGAACGTCTACACGACATCCTCTATTCCATTTCACCCACCCAGCGCCATGTCCCCATCAAGCAATGGCACCAAGTCCTGGGGGAGCTCCGGTCTATGGCCCTTGCCATCCCAGGCTCCATTGGCCTCTTCTCCATCCTCCAAGAAGCCTTTTGCCACCAGGACCCAAGCAGGCACCGGCTCAGGCTTACCAAAAGAGTCCACAGCTTTCTTTGGGACTTCCAATGGCTGGCCTCTGATATCTCCAACAGGCCTACCTCCTTCGCGGAACTCGTGCCAGATACCTTCCCTGCCACCATGGGCGCGTGTGATGCCTCTGGGGCTGGCATGGGCGGCATTCATTTTGTGCCCCTCCCCAATGGAACCATCCAGCCCCTAATGTGGAAGCAGGCATTTCACAAGTGGGTATCCACCCAGCTCGTCACCTTTGACAACCCTGAGGGCACCATAACCAACAGTGACCTCGAGCTTGCTGGATCCATTGCTCACAATGACATTCTGGCACAGGCTGCCTGTGTCCAAGCCAGAACTACCCACAACTGCTACGACAACACAGCAGCGGTCTATTGGCAAAGGAAGGGCGCCGCCACCACCACAGAACCTGCTGCCTACCTCCTCAGGATCCAGGCCCTTCACCAACAACTCCACCAATACGTCCCCCTCAGGGACTACATCCCAGGCCCGGTCAACCATCATCTGGCTGACCTCCTCTCTCAATCTGGCCTCTCCGACACTGCCTTGCTCGACCACTTCAACACCACCTATCCACAGGACTTGCCCTGGATCTTATGCCCCCTCAGGCCTCCCATGCTTTCTGCGCTGATCTTAGCACTATCCAGAAGACCATGCGCGCATCAGTCACTGAGCTCTATGCCCAAAGAAAGGATGCCCATTGGAATCAATTGGTTCAATTCTGTCTGTCTCAAGGCTTTAACCAACTCCTCCAGTCTGTTAGAGATCCAATCCCCATCCTCCAGGTCTTTGCAAAAAGACTCCATGGTGGCTGGCTGTCCTGTAGCCACAAGCCCCTCAGATCTCGCACAGTATCGGACACCATCAGGTCAGTGGGACAGACGCTGGCCTGCTTGGGGGCCAAAGACCCCCAAACAAACTCCACTGGCAGTCTTGACTTCAGGCTAACAGCCCAGTTCAAGGGCTATGCCAAGCTGGACCCAGCTCCCTCCAGGGTCAAGCCAGCTCCAATCACCCTGGTCATGCATGCCCTATGTTTTGCATACTATGACTCCCCCTCCCCCCCCCCTCATCAGATCATTGCCAATATGATTTGAATAGCCTTCTTCTTCTGTCTACAACCTGGGGAGTACACAGGTACTACCAGGGATGACCAAGCCTTCAACCTCCACAATGTCTCCTTTTATCTTGGCTCCAAAATTGTCCCCCACGATGGCCCTGTTCATGAGCTCCAAGCTGCTACCTCTGTCACCCTCACCTTCACCACACAGAAGAATGGAGACAAGGGGGAAGTGGTTGCTCATGCCAGGAGTGGCGACGCACTCTGCTGCCCAGTGGCAGCGTGCGCTCACCAAGTCCTTCACCTCCAACGCTGCTGCCCTACCAGCAGCTCCCCCTTCCGCCCCACACTCAAGCTAGCCAGTTACATTGACAATGCTGTGTTAACCCTGGTCCAGGCGAGCACTGTCACTTCCTTGTGGAGGGTCTATGCCCAGACCCTCTACCATACCACTGGCATATCCCCTGCAGCAATCTCTGCTCGATCCCTTCAGGTGGGAGGGACTATGGCCCTTCTCCAGGGCAAATACGACTCTAATGTCATCAAGCTCATTGCAAGATGGCACAATGACTGCATGATGCATTACTTGCATCAGCAGTCCCTCCCTATCTTCAAGAATCTTGCTTCTGTCATGTTCAACAATGGAACATATTCCTTCCTGTCAGAGGAGTGGGTGCCATCTGCAGCCCCCACTCCCGCCGGCAGCTCTCTCTGATTCCTCTTTGGAAGAATCTCCCACCCTTGCTATCCTTCCACGGCTCCTCCAGGTCCATTCCAGGCAGCTCCCATCCTGTGCTGGCTTGTGGCCCAATGACAGAAAAGGCTTAACAGCCAAAGACTTAACTGCCCAAGCTGTTAAGCCAGGCTGTGCGCCGGTGTGAGTGGGCACAGCAAACTAGTAAGGGACCGGACTCTACAGCCTGCAAAACAACCAACAGGCTGGAGTTTCCAGGATCCCCCTCTAGCATTGCTTAACCCACCAACACACCCATGAACTACAAGCATTGCACATACAGTGCGACAAGTAGGCTGGTTACTGAGGCTATCACAAATGTAGTGAGTGATAGTTGATGTAGCGAGCCAAATGAAAGTAATGGTAGTGCCATGTGGCACTCCTGCCGTGCACCGGAATCAGTCACGAGTCTACTCGGGACTGGGAATGAAAGATCAGCGAGTCTGCGAATCGCCTATTTGGAGGACTGCTGGATCTAATCGCAAATAGACTAACCGATAGAGCTCACAATTTGCATATCACTACTACTCTAATCACTAGAAGACCCGGGGTATGGCATGATTTTAAAATCAAGCTGAGCGCTGATGACCGTGAGCAAAAAGAAGGAACCGATCGGCCGGAAAACTGACGTCCTCAAAGTTGGCAACAAAATGGAGGCGCAAAGAAGCAAAACAGGGGCAAGGAACCACCAGTGCCTGCAGCACAAAGGAACACCGACCCCAGTGGCAGTTGACATCATTAACAATGGAGACACCTAAGGGCCTTGACAGGACCATGGTCGACAAAACAAAAAAAACGATGAGTGTTGAAAAAGTGACACATAAAAGTGGAATGGACTCATTAGACCAACACTGAAAGGAAGGACAGACCAAAGAGGCCTGCCAACCAACCACTGTATATAAGATATACAAACTGGTATATATTGGAATCCATGACCTACCATCCCCATGGGAATGAGTAAGTGGGATCAACTCTACATGCGCTTAAGAGAAAAGCAACGGTGGAGAACCCACGGGAATTGAATCCCGAAACGCTAAGAGAGGGATAACCCCTCCCGCTGTACTAAAAAGTGAAACCAATGCCAAACCAGTGGTGGAGAACCCACACTGAAGAGGGAAATATAGTTACAACACAAAGAAGCACAAGAACCCGCAGAGCTTAGAGCAAACCGAAGGAAAAATCGTTTTTTCTCAGTTCCAGCTCAAAATCAGCAAAAGCAACAGGAATATTGCAACAGCATATAACAAACGAGGTGACTTCCCACCATGGCAGCTAAACAAACCAAACATTTCCCTTTCAAATTTGTTCGTGAGGATTGGCCAGAGGACGCCACCAAAGTAAAGATGAGCATCGATAGCGAGAATGGAGGAGTAGCCTTCAGTGATTACCTGAAGGTGCTCAATGGGACCGAAAGACCAGAACTCTTCATCATCTGGAAAAGAGATTTTGACAGGAAGATTGCCGGCAATGACAAACTCAAAGGTGAGCAAAGAATTGCCATACTGCAGCGCATTGTGACTAACGAGGCGCTCTCCATTGTCCAACAAACTCTAGCCCGGACCTATCTCCAGGATGCCCCCTCCAAGGACCACCACTACAAGCTGGTGCTAAAACGGATCAACAAAGCATGCTGCTACGGTCAGCCTCTCCCCACCAACACACCGGAAACTGCAAAGAAGGGACCTAACAGAAACCCTACACCCGTTCCGGATAGGGGAGAAGCTGTGCCTACCGGAAAAATTTCCCCCGTCGCTACCACCCCGGCAACCGACATGACCGCAGAGGGTACTGCACCCCCAGAGGACCCACAAATTGGGACGCGCAACTTCTCACCGACCAAAGGAACTGAAGCCCCTGGGATGCCAGGAACTCTTGCGCGCTACTATGCAACAGAGGAGTACAAGAAGGATGTCATCCAGGAGTGTATGTACGCTCTTAAACTCAAGATCTTTGGCAATGACCTCATGGGACAACACGCATACATCAACCTCCGTCGCTACATGCGAACTACCTGGATCAACCTCAAACACGGCATCCGCTCGTGGGCCAATCGCATGGCAGAACTCCAGAGCTATCTACCAGAATCCCTGTGGGAAAGTGGGGCGATTCTTGGAATGGCACTCTGCAGCTTCAACAAGACTGAAATGCAGGAAATCCTGGACTCCAATTTGGCACCATTGCAACAGGCAAAATTGATGGATCTTGGGTGGGACCTCTACGCCAAACCATACAATACAACGATTGACAAATTGGAGAACCTGGAACCAACCATCCGCAAGGAGGCAGCGCTACACCAGCGTCTCACCGAACTCAAAAAACAGGCTGGAGGCTCAAAGAAAAGCACCAAGCCGACCTCTGGAGGAGGAAATGGGAAATCACCCAAGAAAAAGAGGCAACTTGACACCAACAAGCAACAATGCAAGACCTGTGGGAAAACCCATGCAGGAAAATGCTGGAAACTGACTAGCATGTTTGATCAAGCCACGATCAACATGCTCAAAGAGCATTTCGTGGCAAAGGAAGACTGGATAATGAGGCTGGCTCCAAACCCCATTGGGGAAAGAACCTTTCTGACCATGAATATTCCTATGTCCTGGCGACAGCCCAAGCCAAAACCAGGATCTCCAACGATGATATCTTGATCGACAACAAGGACCTGAAGGAGTACAGAAAGAAGTACAAGAAGACCTTCAAGAAAAACGGATCCCACAACTGAATGGCCAGCACCACGCACACCGGACCCCGCACAGTGGACGTGTGTGTCAAAGTACTGGACCATAAGGGAAGGGGGAGGGTGCTCCGGGGACCATTGGACTCTGGATGCTCCAAATCCATCATCTTAAGGCACTTTGTCAGCAGAAGTCAACTAACGAACCGGGACCAAAGAACTGTCACCTACAACACGTACGGAGGCAAATTTCAAACCAAGTCTGCAGCTTCAGTGGGACTGAAATTGATAGAGTTTTCAAATTCCAAGACCATTAAATGGACATTCCAAGTGGATGAGTATCACCACCACGAGGAAGTACCCTATGATATGATCATCAGATCGGATCTCATGGCGCAGTTGGGACTGGATATTAAATACAGTTTCCGAACAATCAAGTGGCAAGGAGACTCCGTTCCCATGAAGGGGGCAGGAGAGCTCACTGACCCAGACAAGTGTGAGGTGATATCCTTTGCCAACACCCAAATCCCAATCCTACAGCAGGAAGAGGAAAGGCAGTCTAAAATACTAGACGCAGATTACTCCAAGGTGGACATCGACGGTATGGTCGACAACTTGGAAATTACTGACGCCTCCAAGGAGGCGCTGAAACTACATTGAAGAAGTTCCCAACACTCTTCAGAGGGGGATTGGGACTGCTCAAAAACATCAAGCCGGTGACAATTGAACTTCAATCAGGGGTTAAACCGGTCTGTCAGAGGTACTACTCTGTACCACACGCCTTCAAACAAGCACTTTGGAAGGAAATCAACCGTCTATGTGGAATTGGAGTACTGGAGAAACTGCCCCATGATGATGATTCCCCATGGGTTTCCCCTACGTTCTGCCAGCCAAAGAAGACTGGAGACATCAGAGTACTCATGGACTTTTGCAAGATGAATGCAGCAATTCAACGAAAGCCTTTCCCACTGCCTCGCATTGGTGAAACAATCCAGCGCCTAGAGAAATTCAAATCTACTACGGCTCTGGACTTGTCTCAGTGCTATTATACCATCCCGATCTGCAAGGAGAGCCAGAAGATCTGCTCCACAATCTTGCCCTGGGGAAAGTATGCCTACAAGAGACTGGCAATGGGAATCGCATGCGCTCTGGACATCTTCCAATCTGTCATGATGAACCTACTAGGGGACCTGGACTATGTGCTCATGTACATAGACAATATCCTCATTATCCAATGAGAGGGGGACTCAGAACAGGACCACCTGGACAAGATCCATACAGTCCTCCAAAGATTGGATGACGCTGGTTTCAGGGCCAACCTAAGGAAGTCCTTTTTCATGCAGAAGGAGGTGGAATATTTGGGTTTCCTACTAACAACAGAAGGAGTCCAACCCCAGCCTAAGAAGCTGGAGGTGATGAAGCGCCTGGAGGTGCCAAAAAACACCAGGCAACTGAAAATGTTCCTTGGTATGGTCAATTTCTACCGAGACATGTGGAAGCGCCGCTCCCACATCCTTGCGCCGCTCAACAAACTGGCCGGTAAGAAGGGTAAAATGAACTGGTACTGGGGCCCAGCAGAGCAGAAAGCTTTCATGGAGGTGAAAAGGATGCTAGCCAATGAAGCAAGGCTAACGTTCCCGGATTTTATAAAACAATTTCATCTCTACTCAGATGCCAGTGACCAACAGCTGGGCGCAACTGTATGCCAAGATGGCAAACCACTTGGATTCTACACACGCAAGCTGAATTCAGCACAACTCAACTACACCGCCAGAGAGAAGGAACTCCTTGGTATAGTCAAAGGACTAAAGGCATTTGAAGGGATCCTGAGAGGACAGGATATAACAATCCACACGGATTACCTGAATCTCCTATATCAGCAGATGCCCACCCAACGAATGGTGCGCTGGATACTCCTCATGGAGGAGTTTCACCCCTGTGTGAAGCACGTTGCTGGCAAGGAAAATGATGTAGCGGACGCACTTTCGAGATTGGATATCACAGAGGATCCAGTGGACACAGTGGAATGGCTACCACCAAATAAGCCCCTCACCTATGCAGATGAGGAAGAGCACCTCTGGCAACTTCTATTCCCACTTGGCAAGAAGTCGACGGACAAATTCCAGGGGAATAGTGCATTCCCACTTGCCCCGGACATGATCCAGTTCTATCAGAAAAAGGACACAGCAATCACGAGTGCTCTGGAAAAAGACAAATGACTGACCACAAAAAATGTGGAAGGTCACAGTCTAATCCACAAAGAAGGGAAAATCTTGATTCCCGACAAACTGAGACTACGAGTCATGGAGTGGTACCACAGTATGTTGGTACACCCCAGAGAAAAGAGGATGGAACAAAGCATACGCTCAGTGTTCACCTGGAAGGGTCTTTGCAAGGACGCCCAGGACCTCTGCAAGCACTGTCATACGTGTCAGATGTTTAAGAAAAGTGGCCGGAAAAAGTACGGATAACTACCGGAAAAAGCAGCTGAGGTTACCAAATGGCAGAGGGTCAGTGTGGACCTCTGGGAACCTGCAACTGTCCACAACAAAGATTGTAAAGATTACCACATCCATGTTCTCACAATGGTGGACCCAGTAACCGTATGGTTTGAACTGGCCCATCTGAAGGACTCCCCAAATGCCGCAGAAACTCAACGATTACTAGACAGTGTGTGGCTAGCAAGGTATCTGCGTCCAAAAGAAATCGGTTTCGATGGTGGCAGTGAGTTCAAAGCCGAGTTCCGAGAGCTCTGTGAGAACATGGGAATGAAGAGAAAATTAAGTGGTGCCTGGAACCCACAATCCAATTCAGTGCTGGAGAGGATTCACCAGGTGCTGAAGGACTGCCTATTGTCCTTTAACTTGGAAAAGCAGGACCTCCACGAGAAGGATCCGTTTGAAGAATTCACCACAAAAGTGGCATACGCTATCAGGAGTGCCATCCACACCACACTGGGATACTCCCCAGCGCAGTTGGTATTTGGCAGAGACATGTTCATGCCGGTGAACTTCCCAGTGGACTGGGAAGCAATCCAAGCTAGGAAGCAGAGGAGCATCCACAAGAGCAATATCCGGGAGAACCAGAAAAGGATCCCCCATGTCTATAAAGAAGGAGACTATGTCACCCTGGAAAGGAAGGGCATTATTCCCAAACTCTCCTTCCCACGGCAAGGACCTTACAAGGTGCTCAAGGCTCATCACAATGGAACTGTGACTATTGAAACTGCTCCCTTTGTAACTGACCGGGTTAATATCAGATGCATCCACCCCTACTATTGCAGGGATAGCCCCAAAGCAGAACCATAATAACAGTACCATGGAGGAGCATGCCGTGCACCGGAATCAGTCATGAGCCTACTCGGGACTGGGAATGAAAGATCAGCGAGTCTCCGAATCGCTGATTTGGAGGACTGCTGGATCTAATAGCAAATAGACTAATCGATAGAGCTCACAATTTGCATATCACTACTACTCTAATCACTAGTAGACCCGGGGAATGACAACTCCCTACCAGTGGTAGAAGGCCAGACCGGGGGAATCTAGTAGATTTCACTATCACTGAAACTAGCTTGTTCTAAGCACATGCTCAGACCCCGATAGTCTTAACAAGCAGGCCAAGGATTCCCTTAGCAAGCTCAAGCGTACCAAGGAAATACAATTGATTCCCTGTATCACCAGATAGATGTATCACTATAGTATCACTGAATCACTTGTATGAATGGCTTGCGACCGAAAGATGCGTACGAAAGCCGAAATGAGCTTTGAAAAGCAACCAAAATTACAGGCTAGCACTAATACTAAGCCTGTAAAGAATCCCTCCAGCAAATCCAAGCCTACAGCTCACTCCTTTTGCTCCTAAACAATTAGTAGTAGAATAAACTGGCTCACCACACCCGCCCGCAGAAAAGGCTTAACAGCCAAAGGCTTAACTGCCCAAGCTGTTAAGCCAGGCTGTGTGCCAGTGTGAGTGGGCACAGCAAACTAAGGGACCGGACTCTACTACAGCCTGCAAAACAACCAACAGGCTGGAGTTTCCAGGATCCCCCTCTAGCATTGCTTAACCCACCAACATGCCCATGAACTACAAGCATTGCACATACAGTACTACGACAAGTAGGCTGGCTAC
Source organism: Pseudo-nitzschia multiseries (assembly GCA_037355745.1). Classification (NCBI taxonomy): domain Eukaryota; phylum Bacillariophyta; class Bacillariophyceae; order Bacillariales; family Bacillariaceae; genus Pseudo-nitzschia; species Pseudo-nitzschia multiseries. Next base: position 5,443,456 of record CM074784.1, on the reverse strand, counting down.
TACTAAGGCTATCACAAATGTAGTGAGTGATAGCATTGTTCGACTTCGCTGTTTCGTACCGTATCTTTCTTTCGATACAGTAGATGATAGTCTGAGAGCGTACGTTACATACCAACAAGACTGACTAAGACTGACCAAGAACCAAGACCAACATCATGTTCAAATCTGTCGCACGATAACTTTGTGGTGGGCATGCGCGTTATTTGAGCGTTAGAAACCGTTACAACAGCCCGAAAACGGCAGGTTTAGCTCATTGAAAAATTAAAAAAACATGTTGGGTTTACGGTACGATACTCGTACGAGTACGAGTTCGTGGAAAGATGTTTGAAGTTTGAAATCTGTTTGTTGGACAGAAAACATCATGTTCTACCGGCATTTACGGCACAGCCTCTGTGAAGCACGTCCGCAGTGCTATCACTTCGACAGAGATGAAGTAAGATTACTCCTACGATTACAGCGTGTACAAACAACCTTGTTGGTAATTTAAGAAACCTGCACGACCTAACTCTCTGAAATCAAACAATGGGACTTAAAAATTACTTTAATCCATCCTATGCGAAGGTTCAGCCGTCTCCGAACTCCTTCTCTTCCGACGACAGTGTGTCAACTAGTGGTCAACATAAAAGAGGATCGTCTCGGTTCAAGTGGTCTTATTCTCGCCCGGGTAGAGCAGATGGAAGCAACGAATGTGGCGCGGAAACATCCAAAAATAACAATTGTACTAGAACGAAGGAGACGATGCCGGGTACCGACAAGAACGATGGACGGGGCAGCCGCCGTCCGCCGCCCCCACTTTCACCCTCTGCCTCGCCCGAGCTTTCGCAGGCACTGGACTACTTTGATATCACCCCCGAAGCAAATTTTACAAGAGAATCGGTAAAGAAAAAGTACAAGAGATTGAGTCTCGTTCACCATCCCGATCGCAATAGCAACGCGGAGAAATCGATCCAAGAAATGCAAAGGATCAATCATTACTATGATATCTTAGAGGATGAGTTGGACCGACTCGAAGATAGAGCAGATGACGAAGACGATTCACTCAGTTCGCCTCGTAGCAGCAGCAGCAGCAAAGATGACCGTAGCGGTGATGACGATGGCAAAGAGAGGAACGAGAGAAAGAAGGACAAAGAGCGCAGAAAGCATAGCTGGACTTCATCTCGCCGACGTAGTAGTTCTGTTCCTAGACGCAATAGTATGCATCGACACAGAAGCAAAAGCAGAAATCCAGAGCACGAGCGGAGGCGGCGACGTGGAAGTACAGAGCCAAAAAAAACACGTCGGCGATGCACCAGTACGGAGCGCAGACAACGCCAAGAGGAACGCCAGCAAGAACGCCAAGATATGGAGCAAGAAATGAGAAGAGAATGGAATGACAACGCTCGAAAAATGGACAAGTTTCGAAGAAAGCAAAGAGAAGTGAGACAATGGAGCAACCAACGATATGCCATAGAAAAACTTGATACTGATTGGGGACGCGACCAGGCTTTCAATGCCTATACGAAACAGGTGCAAGTCTATCGAAATCAAATAGAATTAATGAAAAACACCGACTCTGACGAATTCACATCAGAGAGAACCACATCAATGCCAACAAAACCGAATTACTCTCTTATGGAGTGCTCCAACGAAGATGTTGCAGTTGCAATGAGACTGGGAGAAACTGGCATTGCGATAGAAATTGTTGATCAAGAAATAAGTAACATGACTGAGGAATGGATTTTGATGAAGATGAGAACATCAACATCGACCAGTGCGGGTCCGGGCGTTTATGAATCTACATCGAAACGAGGCATTTCCGTCCAACAGGATAGGAGTTATTGCAAAAGGATCCTTCAACTATTAACGTGTCCGCTTGACAAGGATGGGAATTCGATGCTTCATTATGCAGTATACACCGAAGATCATGAAATGATTTCCTACCTCATACAGATTGCGAGGCAGAACAAAGCTTTTGCCAAATTTGTATGTTACATGAATTGCCGAGGACTCAATGCGGGATGATTTTACGGTTGGGTGCACGGGGGTTGATTCTCCTGTTCCCTCGTTGATGGCGGCATTGACAAAAGAAGCTGTTGAAATTTTGGACGAAAAGGAACGTAGGCGTGCGGGTCGGCATCAGCAAGACCGAAAACTATTTGATCATCCCATAGCGGATGCTGTCTTCAATGTTTTTATGTGTCTCGTCGTGGGAAGATATGTCACGTGTTCTGGACGGGTTGTATCGTGCGTCATTATTGTTTTGGCCCACTTGGTGGAACTTTGGAATAAATCCACTCCTGCTATTCGCGTTTCCAAAGCATTTTTCTTCACTCTTCACACAGGATGGTATCTGCTTGTAGGGATTCTGCTGAAAGGGTTAAATATCATCTTATTTGTTGGTGAGAGTATTCCCATTCCATGGCAACTACAGATTGTGGGTGTGTTGGCCTTACCCTTCGTTGTGAACATCCAATACTGGCCATTGAGATATTTACTACGTGCAACCATCCTCATTGAATCGAATTTGATAAGTGGTTTGGAATGGATCATTTCCCGCAATGGAACTTTTTCGAGTGGCTATACGAAACATTTCGTCGATTATGCAATTTTGTCGGTGCCTTTTGTTGCAATTCAACTCCTTTGCGCAATGAATATGAATTGAGATGATTGCTATATTCAAGTGATAACTTGAATATCGTGAAATATTGAACTACTCTTTAATGATGAATTTCGTAGAGGATGTAATAATAATATATATACAGAAGGCACTAAGAACACAAATTTCACAGCCCCCCCCACACATATGTTAATGCTTATGATGTGTTATTCAGTTATGGACATATTGCGTAGTGTCAACTTCTATTTTAATGCCAATTCTGGAATTATGCCATGCAGAAGTGAAAAACGGCGCACACCATTGCGTATGTCGTTTGAATGCGGCCTAATGCAACCTTCATACAGAAAGTTCAAATCACGAGAGGTGGAACTGTACCGTACGGTGCAACCAGCGAGAAGTCCGAAAAAAAACGTTTACCTTTTGGAAACGAACATTGAATTATTCCATAATACTTATTGTAATGTACACCTTTATATTATTGTATGCGATGAGGGGGTTCTTATATAACTACTTTTCAATTTTAGATCATAGCCAGAGTAAAAGTCCCTCTTTCTTCTCTTGCCGATCGCTGCTTGTCTGCATGACTGAGCGCGTTAGGGCGATTTGTGCGAATACGAGGTTGATGTCCTTCCCCTCTATAATTGGTGTTTGGTGATGCTGTCGTCATGTTACTTCTACCAAAGTCTTTGGTAGCAAGACTTCCAAGCTCGACGTCAGGTTTGTCTTCGGCACGGCCGATTTCTTTGTTCAATTTGTTGTCAGTGTGTGCCATGAAAGTGGCAAGATCGACTTTTTTCTCGGTAACATTATCCGATTTCTTCTTTTCCAGTGATTGTCTGCCACACAACGGTGGATTGAATGGCCATCCAAGGATGTAAGGGTTCAAAATAATTGGTATGTAGAAGGCAGAAAGCGCAAGGAATGCAGCAGGCGCAGCAAATAAAAACGTGCCCAACATATCATTTGGCCACTGATTAAAATCCCAACCCGCATCCTTCAGAACAACAAGGTAGGACATAATCAACAAATAAATGGAAATGCCCCATGATCCTATGTTGAAACGAACCATATCGCCGAAGGCAATGCATCGCGTGATCTTAATAGAGTCCTTGTTGGTTGCCCCACAGATGTTTGGTCGGGCCATCAAGTGATCCATAGAACCAAGGAAAAAATAATTACCCATCACTGAATAAAACAAAACTTGAAAGTACATGCAATATCGAACCAAACGCCAGCAGAGGTAAAGCACACCATGGTGACGGTACTCGGGGAAAAGCAAATTGTTGTTGGCCCACTTCATCTTGATCATCGCAAAGAGGAAAGTGGTGTAACCGATAATGTAATAGCAAATCACCGATAATACCAAAACGCCAGCACTATTGAAGGCGGAAATGAATTTGACATCATCGTGAAAATCGCACATTCTTGCAATGGCTGCGATACTAAAGATCAAGATGTAGCATCCACCGCTGGTGTATCCAAAGAGGTAGGAAGTTAGAAACACCTTGTAGTAACTGGGAATGTCTGATTTCAGAAAAGTACTAAACAAAGGAGTGAATGGTCCAAATCCGATCCAACTGTCGAAGGAATTGAAAATGAGCTCGTGAGCACCAAGAGCAAATTTACGGTGACGCCCAGCTTCTTCGTCAAAAGTACGTGTGATGCCCTCTTGAAATTCACAATTAGGATAGTTTACATATCGGCCATTGAAGCCCAAGTTGTAGAGGTGGATCATGAGTTCGAAATCTTCCGAAACATGAGACTCAGACCAGTATTCAGTGCTTCCGTGATCTTGAAGATTGTAAGATCCAATCTAAAATTGAGACAATAGAGAGAGAGAGAGAGAGAATTGGATTTGTGAGAACAAATAGAGTTGATCTCGGAAACTTGTCGCTAGGATAAGTTCCACATTGATCACAACAAACTCACCTGCTCGACGGACAAAAAGGGCAATCCAATATTTTGTAACCACCTCTGTGCCTTTCGAAGATTGCGAATACGACCCGTTGCCTTGATAGCATCGCTGCGAAGAACAATCGAGTGACCGACAAGAGGTGGGTGACATCCGAGAATCGAACTCAATAAAAAGTGTCCCATGTACAGAGCATCGGTGTACGATGACAGCATGTTTATGTAATAGGATTCTCGTCGCTGATCATCCAACGTTTTCGTAGCATGCTGAGTGAATCCCAAGTGTTTGTCATTCAAAAATTCCGGAACTGTCTTGATGATGACAGATTCCGCCATGCGCGCATCTGCATCGTTAATGAGCTGGAGCTCACCTATTTCAATGTCACCGCCAAACATGACGAATCGCGATCCATCAGAGTTGTGAGAGTTTTCGATGAGTGCTTCTTCGAAAGTGACATCGTCGGCATCCATCAATTGTTTGGCTCCCCATGCCAAACGCAAATGCGAGTTGAGATTGGATGCTTTCTTGAACTTTCCACGTCTGTCAAAGGTCGATCTAGCAACGAACCCAATTCTGTTGTGGTAATAGTAGAGCATCCTATGGAAGACTTCGTATACAGCTTTGCTGGAAAGTCCCTTCAAGTGGCGACGAGAGGGCTTAGGTATCTTTTGCAAGAGTTGACTGAGCTTGAAATACTTTCCCTTGGTCGCTACAATTGTCTCCCAAAGCATTTCAGCGGCAGCGAAATTATTTTTGAGGTACGCCATCATTCCATCGTCGGCGAGTACAATGTTGCACTTGGCACCAGAATTTCTCACGTAGTGATCGCGTGCTGTCATGCACGATTTCAAAGTGGGCATCAATACCTCTTGCAAGCTCTCTTTGTAGACAGGAATTTGGATGGTAACACTCATCCATTCCGCATGCTTCGGTTTGCTTTCGGGAATGACACTGCAATACTTTGTGTTAGTTCTGAACGCCTTGGCAGGGATGAAACATTTCATAATAGAGGAGACTGTAAAGTAAACATTCCAAAACAGACCGATGAAGGCGATAAGCGCCAGGCAAATTTCGACAATCGCTCTACCCCATGAGGTTCTGTTCCAAATGGCGTTAAACAATAAGAAAGCAACGATGCCAATTGTCAACAAAAAGGCAAATTCCGATGTATATATAGCGATGGAGAGAGGTTCTGAGGGGCGGTTGGTGGCATTCATCGGAGGTTTCGCCCATGGACTTCCGGCAATTTGATGAACTGCGTCGTTCAAGACTCCAGTCTAGTTTCGGTCCAGTGTTGACACAAAAGCAAGTGAGTGATCGAAGCATTCTCTCCAACACACATTTTTCTCACGAACAATATGCAGTAGGATTTGTAGTGCACGCGTACCTTTCTGGGATCGTTGAACATGTTTGGTCTATCCCAGTCTTCCTTTGTATCGTCGCCCGAGGGATCATCTTCGAAAAACTCTGCGAGATCATCCTGGTCTCGTTCGAAGGGATCAAAAACGTTTTCAAAGTCTACGTGATTGCCGATCATTCCTCCGTTGGTCTGATTATTTCGTCCTCCCCGGGATCCTTGGGTCCGCTGATTAGCCGAATACGGAGTATCGTAGACAATTTCGACATCGCTGTCATCTCTGTGGCCTGTCATCTTGGTAGTTGCTTCGCTCACTTGCTTGCTGCTTGAAGTATTGAGCGTATTGAGTTAATTATTTCTATGTGGTCTGCTATATATCCTGACTCTGCAAATTTGCGTTGATTTTCTATGAGTCTTGATTTCTTGCTTTCCATTGAGTTGATGAAAAATTATATGGGTGCCCTGATCCGACACAATGACATCCAAAAACACATTTTTTCGTTTGTTGGTCTGAGCGTTTGCTTATTTTGAATTGCAAACAGCGAACAGTGCGCCGTTGGATAGCCTGATAGTTCCTACGGGTGATCCGAAATTACGTTGACAAGACTTGAATACTATCTGAACTCACGCATTGGAATTATGAATAGGACCGATGTAGCACATGTTGTTTAACGCTTAGAAACAAATAATTCTGTATTCAAAGTGAATCCTCGTCGAAAATTATGAAGCAGGACTCAACTACATAGTGGGACGTCATTGCATTGTAGCGTATGTCTATTGCAACCAAAATAAAAATAATCATACAAGTTCAAAGTATCGTAAGATCTTACTGTATCGCAATACCGGTACTACTCAACTCAGTGTTCCATACCGGTACTACAGTACAAGTATGGCGATTTCACAATTAATGATCCACGAATGAATCAATGCCTTACGGAGTACGGAGTATTTAATTTCGCTAATTTTGACCGTTCCCAAGAATTAATCTGCACTTGCCTACTTTGTCGTTCCCTAGTGACCTGGGTCGCTGGAAAACACCCCAAGCCACATATCCATGATGAAACAAGGTTGTCAGCAATTGATCTATCGATGTCACGATGTCACGACTCGCGAGAACATGTCGAACCAAAGAGATCCCAGCGCATCGTGGTATTGTGAACATGAAGTGTATGCAACTGCAATGTTGTGTGTTGACTAATTGATTGGTAATTGATTTCCTTTGTTGTGGAGAATCGAGAAGATGGTCACACTTCAAAAATAACGCTACCCGAGTACCGGGCGTATCCGCGTTGGATCGTGCGTAAGCGTATGCAGGTTATTGTTTCTTGAAAGAGACAAATTGATTGCTGCCGTTGTCATCGCTGGTTACACGAACTCAGATTTTTCGAATTCATTTTCGGCCGTGCTATCCCTTGCCTTGTCTTTCTTGTGTTTCGAGTAGCAAAATACCATACTTATATTTCTTGCAAACAAAATTTTGAACTGCATGGGTGGGGTCCGGTCGTCCAATGCTTGTTGTAACTTTTGTTGGTGTATAGTTCGCTTACCATCGATGCGGTAGTTTCAAAGGCGCTGCCGTGCATGCAAATGCCACTCTTGTGGTCGCGCAGAATAGCTATCATTTCGTCGCGACCAAATTTCTCGGAATTCGAATGCATTTCTAGCATAGCCCGGCCACAACCTTGTCTCGAATCCTCGTCGTTGTTGTCGACAAGGCCTGCCGCTCCGCCTTCGCTGAAGATTGCCGCAAAATCAAAGTTCGATTTTGTTCCGTTGTTGCCATCGCTCCACAAACCGGTTTCCCTGGCGTACTCTCGAATGCCGCGAGAGCTCAGATCGAATTCTGTTCGAATCGTCAATCCGTTCGATATGTTTCGCCCTCCCGCGGTCCATTTTTGCGCTACCCAGTGGCGGCCCGCCGTTTCCAACACATAGGCTTCGGTGACATCGGCAATCAAAAACGAGCTGTGATATGTAAACGATGGATCATCTTCGGCACACGGACCTCCCTGGCCGTGTTCCTCGAGAAGACGAGTGATGACATCCAGCGCCTCTCGGGACGTTTTTCCACGCTCGAGCCCGAGCCGGACCAGATCCATCCCCAGGAGCAACGCCTTGGGTCGACCCGTGTTTTCGTCGAGTTCTTCGGGAACGCGGGTCCATACCGCCTCGTTTCCGATCACGACACCGTGCTCGTTCGCTCCGTGTTCGCAGCCCCACATCCAGCCAATTTGGGAAAGCAGGATGGCGTGTGTTTTCGGTGCTTGTGGAATGGAAATGTAGGTGCATTGGACGGTCGAACCCGCTTCGTGGTCCGATGCCGGATATCTTCGCAGAGGTTGTGCTTCCCCGGAGGGACGATCGCTGTTCTTTCCGAACACAACTCTTCCCATGGCAGTGGTGGGCGGATATGCCACGAACGTGTCGCAGCCTTTTGGGCTGGATTGTTTTTGTTTTTGCACTTGTTTTTCTTGCTCCGGTCGTGTCATTGTGGTGCGGTCGGGTTGGGTTGGGTTGGGTTGGGTTGGGTTGGGTTGGTTGTTGTACTCTTGGAATGCATGTTACAGTTGATTGGGAAAGAGGTGATGTTGCGTTGATGGATTGACATCTGATCCGGGCTCTACGGTACGAACGATACCGTTAGATTGTTGTTGTACCGATCAGTAACGAAAGATCCGGCGAAGAAGATCCGGCATCTTTGAGGTCATCTTTTACCTAGTCATTTACAATGAGTATGATACGTACGGTATCGTACCTAGTCGTATTAAACATACAAACATGATCAACTCACCGGGTACGTACCGGGATGGAATACAGTATTACGTACGGAACGTACGTACTGTAACTTCTGCTTTTCTTCTTCTGCCTGCAAAATAATACGGAGTACGAAATAAGCAATACCGTACGGTATGTAAGATTACGTACTTCGTGCTTCGGTAATGATATGATGATCTCGTGACTGATTTGACCAACACAAGAATGCTTGTTGCTTGCTACCGGTACCGGTCCGGATTTCCGTCATTTTGATCCGGCAAAGAGAAAAAATACAGTGATTAGCCGACAGCGAAGCAAACCAAACCTTGATACAGTACGTACTGTCGAGAGCATCGGTGTTGCTACAGTCTGGGTGTATTGAATGCAGTCGTCCTCGACATCTCGTCAAAGCGTGTGATTAGAGGCATAAGAGTCTATCGCAACTCTACTCGTAGACACCACAGAGATCGACAGGAAGGGCAGAGAGGGTCATTGCAACCTTTGAATCGGGAAACCTCTTTTCGATTTCTTGGAACCGTACGGTACGGTACGGTACGCAGGAAGCCGTCGCGAATCAGAAACAAACAATGTTCAGCCTCTTGAACGGCATTTATGATAGCTATCTCGCACCCACGCAATTGAACCTGTTGGTGGTGGGTGCTCCAGAGTCAGGGAAAACAACGCTCTTGGAACGCTTGAAGGTCACGGAAATTCCGACGCGGCCTCGCACCGGAACCGGTGGACACCACACCGTTCAGGAACGCATCGGAGCAGAAGAACCCTGCTTGTCCTTAAAAGATGCCCTGATCGAAACGGGGGCCATGGAGGGAGTTCGCTCCCGACGTCGGGCAAAAGCGTCGCCCCCGAGCAGCTCGGCTGACATGATTGGAAACACAACGGTGACAACAACAACGGGCGATGCCGCTTCTTCGCCATCCAAGGGTGCTGCAATTCAATTGACGACTGCTGCCACCCCACAGACGAAAAATTCTATCCGAACGGGTGCCGGGAATGCTCTGGTGGTGACGGAAAAGAGGAGACGATTCTCGATTTGCCCGGCTCCGGAACGCTACTCACGATCTGCGCAGGATCAAGACGAAGATTTCGTGGACGAAGAGACAGAAAAGCTACTCTTGGCCGGTAGGTTGGGCAATGGAAATAACAGCAATGTCAGCAACCAAAAGAATAGCACAATGCGAGACGAACGCACGAATGATCCGCCGAGACGGGTCAGGTGCCACTCGAAAGAATTCGACATGGACACACTTAACTTGATTACCGATGGCATAGACAATGTAGATTTGATGCCGAATAGAGACGGAAAAAGTCGCCATGACAGCATGCTATCGATTGACTTGGGCAGTGACCACCCGGCAGCACCCGTCACACACAAAGCACTACAACCCAAACCAGAACCATTGCCAATTTCAACAACAGTACCTCGGCAACAGAGCCCATCCTTGCACCAAACGACGCCAGAGGAATACAATCGACGACCGAAAGCAAGAATGCTTCCTCTTAGAATGATTCGGCCTACAAGTGAGTTGACTAACATACGTTGGATCATCCAACTGTGAATTGCAAAGATTATCTTTGAAGTAAGCTCTCTGACTCGTTTTCCTCCCAATCTCTCGTGTCGTGTCGTGTCGTGTCGTGCTACCTCGCCGTTTTATTTCATTGATCCAAATCCCAAAACTAAGTTGGCACCAATTTAGCAAAAATAGACATGTATGGTGCCAAGTGCCACATATTCGATGTTGGGGGGAAATTGCAAGACTTGTGGGAACGATATTACGACGACTGCGACGCCGTGGTCTTTTGCTGGAAACTAGGAGAAGATCCAGACAAACCTCCACGGGAATCCGATAGCGATGATGACAGCGATTTCGAAGAAGATGATCCTCGGGAGACTATTTACAAAAAGCAACAAGAAATGCTTAACACGGTGAGAAAGTCCGTACCAGACGACGTTCCCTTTTTGATTCTGGGTCACGTCTTTGGAAACGCCAACCTTCAAATCGTTGACAAAATGTACAACACTGATATCTTGCTGCCACGGTATCACAATCCCATGACCGGATTTTGCTGCTCGTCTGCAAAGACAGGAGCCGGAGTCCAATCGGCCATGGAATGGTTGATCCCACTCGCAAAGCGACAACAACGGGAGCGGATTGCCTCCAAAAAAGAGTTGGACACGATGCTGGAAGAACAAGGGAAGACAATATGAAATCTGCACGTATTCATAGCAGAGATGATGCACAGAATGAAGTGTAGTACAATCTTTTTTTCCTATGTAGTTATATGTAGTTTAGATGAGATACACCTACACTTCGCTACGCGTATCGTAGAACCGGAAATTGAATACTAAAAGTACAGGTTGCACGTACCGATGTGTTGATGAACATGATTGAAAATGGAAGAAAGCCATAACAACGCCTTTCGAAGAATCAGAAGCATCTAATTTTCCCCATGGAGCCGTTACTGTGCAATCGGTCTCTCACTTTTTCGAGAACTACTTTGGGTAGGATTAAAAGCACTGAAGTATCCCGCAATTCCTTTGTGACGCTACCGTATGCATAACTTTAGAATACGCAAAAAGAAGTACGGTACTAGCTTAACATGGTGCTAGAAGCTCGCATCCTGGCTTCTTTTAGCTTTTTCACGCGCAAGGGATGAAAGGTTTTTCGCAACCGGGGGACAACGTCTTGCATTCGTAGTCGAACCACGTTCTGAAGCAACTTCCGTCGTATTATTTTGCGGACTATATCAAACCTCTTCACTGCGAGTTCGCTCTGCAGCAGTTTTGCCAAAATCTCATCGTCGTTGTTTCCCGTTGCCTGGCGCCGGAGGGCAATCTTCAGAGTTGGGGAAGCATATTTTATGATGAAGACCCAGTCAGCTGTCGCCTTTCGAGTGCAGTACATGCTTTCTTCTACTAGCCAGGCTGTCTCGATCTGTATCGGATTCAGAATGATTTCTTGTTGATCGACGGGATACCAATAGTTTGGATCGGTGGAAGTGATCTTGTCGGTTGTACTGTCAGAAACATAGCAGGGCTCGGCATTGCTTGCCGTAAGACTTAAGTTGCTCCTTACGTCGATTCTATTATCAGCATAAACTCTTTTCCGACTCGTATTATTTTTCGTTTCCAACAATGCATGAAATAATCCCGCGGTTGTGTTGCTCGGATTAGTTTTTGAGCTCACCGCTAAGTTGTGGCTCCCTGTGATTTCACTACGACTGTCAGGGTTCTTTTCCCTCCCTGTGATTTTTGGATTCAATAATAATAAATGAGAAAAAAGAGGTCCTTTCTTCGTCGCAACACTTATACTCGAGTTTGTTTCGCTGCGTTTCAAATCGCCCGTAACAACACTCGACGAAGGCTCGCCGCTAATACATCTCCGTCGATGGGGAAGAGCTGACTGTTTGATTGTATCCAATATCTTTCTTTTCTTTTCTCCGTTACCAAATTTAGATACGTCTATTGCATTAGTGGTGCTTGAATTTTTTCTTTTCTTTTCTCCGTCTCTGCCAATTGTAATCGATACAATTTTGAGATCTTTCGATCGAAGTCGACTGTAAAGATCGATTATGCATTTGTTGGGCGTGACGGCGCTTTGGGGTTTTCGGTCGATCTTTTGACACATATCGATGCTATCATAACTTATTATCGACGTGTTGGATCTGACATTGTTGCCGCTTTTGGAGCTGCAACGAGTAATGCTTCCTGGGGAAGTGCCCGATGTATCAGTCATTTTTCCATTCGTAAAGCTCCTTTTATTCCCTGTGCTCTTATTCCTCGAGCGAAGAAGACCAACTTGAGCAACTTCTGTCGTCTTCTCATTCGTTCTGCCCACCGCAAGTATGTCCTCTAAAATAGTTAAGCATGAATAAATCTTACGTTTCAATGACGAGTCCTCCGAAATTCCAAGAAAGTCCCACTTGAGGATTTTCATACAGGTCGCTGCTCGAGCTAAGAAAAGCATACATTGGAAAATTCGAGATTGTTTCTGTCTAAACAACGCGATACCTTCGCACCGAGCCAAAAGAGGGTATTTGCATTTCAACTTCCATCGAAACATTGCATCTGCGATAAAATTCCAGAGGTTCAAATCCTTGGTAATCTTCTTCAGCATTAGAAAATTGCTACGAGCGATGCGGTGGTGCTGTAGACACATGAGTAGCAGATCCTTCCCGAGGGTACCACAAAATTTTCCATGTATGACGCCATCGGTCCAACCACATCCATAGAGCATTCCGGAGGTAGAAATCTGGTGAGTCGTTTCCATAATGATTTTTGCTTGTTCGTATCCGAATACTTGTATGGCGTCGTTAGAGGGAAATTTATTTTGCCTTCGAAATGAGGAGCCGAGACCCTGTTCGGGGTCCATCAGCGATTGTGTATACTCAAAGAGATATTCTCCGATTTCGGCGCTAGCATTGTATTTGTAGGGCGAATCTTCAATGGTTTCAAGAGAGGACATGCCTAAGCTCCATGCTACTCCGCGACTCATCTTACTTTGTTCGTGTCGTGTTTCTTTGTTCGTAGTTGCCCTCGTTCTATTTCGAAGAGGCTTTTGTTGAGCTCGTAATCGATGTGAGTGAAGCTAGTGTCAATGGCACGAATTTAGTCAAGTCCAGGGAAGACGACTAGAATGGTAAGTTCTGTATGTGAAAGAGAGTCCTTCTATTCGTTAACTGGACTAATACAGTATCCGATTTTGTTATCAGACCACTTGTTTGCACTTGACACTTGTGATTGGTTTTTAATACCGAGAAACTGTTGGGGATTAAGGCCTGTTTTTAGAAGTTCCGACTGTGGCGTTTCCTTTTCCTTCGTAAAAATACTGTAGTTTTCTTCGGTTTGTGTTTGGTCACTGATAGTTCTGCTGCTTAAGTTGGGGACTTTTTTTATTTGACGTACAGTAACGATTTAGTACGTGTACGAAGTGTTGAAGTAGATATGAACTAATCTTACTTCGTCATCAATTAAAAACTTAAATAATGGTCATTGTGGATTGATTAGTACGTACCCTGCGAGAAAAATACGAAGTAATTATTTACGTACCGGTACTCGTACGGTACACCCACTTGTTTTTCAAAATTTTGAAAACCAAGAAGCGGTATCGTACCTATATCGGCCTAAAATGAAAACCGTCGGATGGCGCAGTACAATACTGTACCATACTTCTATTAAATCAATGTTGTAGTAGTAGGAAGTAATATTGAACGTTGTCTTCAAGGTAACGGTCGCTATGATGTTTTCAATAGCAGTTTAATTAATGCTTAAATGAGAAAGGAATGTTAATCATTATCGTTCAGAAGACGCTCAACCGTTCAATTAACGTTCTACGAAGTAATATTGAACAATGTCTTCACGAATATTATTTCGTACTCCGGTAATCATTGTCGTTCTGAGAAGATGCTCAACCGTTAGCGGTAGAAAAAAATAATAGAAGTAATAAGAGATTATAAATATTTAGGCACTAGGTCGGAGAAAAGTCAAACCGCAGTCTTAATGACTTGGTAGAATAACCACTTTCAGCAATTCCAACCGATGAGATGAAGCACTTAAAAATAGGTTTGCGAACATGCAACACCAACAACATGTGAGGCCCTGCAATACTTTAATTATTGTTCAGCCAATCAGCTTTAGGAAGGGTGACTACTAGTACTAGGGCACCAAACACAACAAACGCATACACTTTGATTCCAACAAACCAAACATAAAGACACAAAAAATGACAAAAACGACCAACATGTTACAACAACAAGATAACAACAACAAGCACACTTACAATACCAACAGACAGCAACACCCATCCATCCTCAACAAAACACTCCCCTTGGTCTCCAGAAGCAAAACAATGTCTTACACAAGGAAATGGTATTATATTTGCCAAAGCAGCACGGCAAGTCCAACATGATGACAATGATGGTATTCCAATACTCAACTTCTTGCCTATGGTTGAAAAGGGGAAGAATTCCTTCAGTATTGTTGCACCAGCGTATTTTCTTCCTGTGGTTACTCGTCTACTCAAATAGTAACTGAAGAAAAGGTCTTTGGCTTCCTTTTCCATCAGGCGTATTGAATGCAAAGGACAAGATGCCGCTGTAAGAAACAACAGCAATCCCGAAAGCAAATTTTTGACGTCCACAACTATCACGCCATGATGGCAAAATACAACAGCAATCATAGCCCTGGTGCTTGTGAGTTGATGCTGGAGACAGACCCTGTAGTAGGTTATGATAATGTGAATCAGTAATAGTGTTCCATCCTCAAAATATTGCAGCATCAGAGGAGTCAGAATGCCAACACTCTTACAAAGGAACACCTTTGCACTGACAGGGTTACTGTTGTTACTCTAAAAATTGACCGAAAGGTATAGGATATTAAAATTTAAAGAGAAGTGAGCTCATGGAGACGCTCTTATTTTTTCTACCTAATACGTGTATTTTCCACGGTATCAGGGCTCTCTGTATTTTCTACATGGTAGAAATCTTCCCCGGTTGTTTGTTTTGTCGTACCGATACTCTTGCTGCTGTTGCTGTATTAGTGCCGTGTGTCGGTCTTACGGTATTGGTCATTCGATGGAATTGGTCTTTTACAAGGTTAAGTGTTTTGTTTGATGGGCCTTATGCTTGTTCATAGAGTAGGTAAATAAATGAGGCCCATTCGGAATCAGTATTGATTTTCATTATTGCAATAAGTAATTTCCTCACAGGAATATAAGCGCATCCATTTGAATATACTTAAGAGTTCCAAGTGTTTACTGATTGATCAGGTCTTTGGAGATGTCTTGTTTTTAATCCGATTGCCGTATTGCTTGCAGTCTTAAGTGATATTGTTTTTACCACTTAAGGATTTCCGAGTAGTGGAGGTGTGTTTGATTCTAAGGCACGATCATCGAGGATATTCATGTCTTTGTTACTTTGCGTTATATTTTGCACCTCGGTTTGTCAGCTTGTTGCTTGATTGAATTTACCGCCAACAAGGGTCCGTATTTTTCGCCAACAACATACCCCTTGATACAACACACTATTCACTTGGTGTTGGATTACTGTTGGTTTATGAAGGATTAACCTTCATTCATGTGGAAGTTGGTTATTTAACCTGGATCAAATCAGAGTTTTGATTGATCAATCGGATCGAATCGAATCAACGCGATTGTAATATGAGATCGAACCGTGATCCGGTTGCCATTCAAAGCAATCGTCGGAGCGTGGAAGTTTGAATGATTTAACCTGGGTTGTGTCCCATGATGTATCTTGCATGTCAGGCGTGCAAGATGCTGTCGGTCAAAAATACACGTACTCTACTTACGTACATTCTACAGGAATAATATCCATTCTACACTTGAAAAGTTACTTATACTCCTACAGAGATAAAATGACTTCAAGTATCAAGATATTTACGTCACATCATGTGTTCTCTGTCTTATGACGAATTACACATGATCGACGACCGGTTTAGACATCCCTACATACAACACTAACACAGGGATACCGGTCGAATACAGTAAAATACACAGTAACAGAGCAATCTCATGATATGCTCACATCTCTTTAAATTTCAATTATCCAATACCTTACGGTCGATTTTTAGAGTTACAACAGGTTACAGAGCCCTTATACCTTCCACTAACAAGTGGATACCTTAAGCTACCTATCTCCGCCCCGTACAGCACCTCCACTGTCGGTTACAGCCAGAGTATACTTGATACGGGACGCGCTCGCCGGGCTGTATCAATAGACCTCCCCCGCTTCTTCCTTTCTCCTTCTCCTACCTTGCGTATCAAGGGGTGTATACAGATCCTTCTACCAAGAATCTTCTTCTGTAATACACGACCAAGCATACGTATCAAGGGGTGTATCTACAGAACATTCTACCAAGAATCTCCTTCTGTAATACACATAGACGGCAACGACGATCATTCGTTATTTCGACCACAACGATCGTCGACAAGTACGATCGAACGGGTGTATCCACAGATCCTTCTACCAAGAATCTTCCTCTGTAATACACATCCAAGGACAACAATCGAATGATTACGATTACGATTACGTTAATACAAGCCCATTGCACCGGACAAGCCGATTGCAACATATTTTTCTTCCGTGTCCATCATCCCAATAAAGGACCATCGACGCCCATTTGATTGTGCTAAGCACCTCTCTATACAACAATACCACAGACTGCAACTCATCCTACGATAGTTGCTTTATTCACTACATTCCGCACCTTCGTTCGGCCATTTCTTCCATGACTGATAACGCCGACGCCACCTTTGACGCTGCCAATTATCTTCTCCCTCCGTCTCGCTATCGACGACAACTGCAAACACCGGTTAATCTGATAATCGCATCATCGCAACGACGATTACCAAGGTTCATTCGTTTTTGTTAACGACGCCATCCCAAGCACGAACCATCGCACGCCGACGACTTAAACCATGCCGCCAGCACCTCCATTTGACTGGAATCAAATCCACGATATTGCAATCATATTTGGGACATTCCCAACCAAAGCCAATACCCACAAGCATGAGGCCCTCAACGACTCATTCCGCCATGATCTAGACGACACTGCTGGCCTGTTCATCACAGACGACGACGCTGATGCAGAAGGACCCAAAACACTGGCTCCGGATCCGATCACCATGCTCAGGGAAATCATAGTCACCGCAATCATGGATATCCTCCCCTACAAAGAACGAACTGCAGTCAACAAAGGACACATATCCAGGCTTTTTGCTGATGCCACTTTCTGGTATGTTGCTCCAAACCAATCCACAAAGAGCCTCCGAAACAAACACTCAATGGACAAGGCAGGAGAACTAGCCATCGAAAATGGACACACCAGATTGCTCATAGAAATCAGAGCCACACACTGGGGATTCAAACCAGATTAGGATGCAATACATTTTACCGAGGTCTATGACACCAACATCTATAGTTCCCCTAAAAAAAGCAACACCCGCAAAGCTACACTGGTAGCAAATAAAACTCCCAATGCATCCAGGGCCAGATTTGCTAATTTACAACAACAAAAATACGTCACACCAAAGGCCGTCCCTCTCCAACGCACGCACATCAATACCACGGCACGCATTCCTCCGGTGACTGCCGACCTGGGTCCCCTTCAGTCAGTTGGTCCAATTGCCGATACTCCCTTCGTCAAAGCTCCCCATGCCACCTGGACTTGGACTTATTCTCCCCAAAGTGAATTGGTCTCATTCCGCCGCGTCCGCTGTGACTCCCTCCTATGTGTCACATCTTCAAGCCCTCCTGATCACAAGGAGAAGTCTTCCATTGTGACCACACCATCTGTATTGCCATCTGCACAGTCTCGATTTGATCATCATTCTGCTCCACCTTGGAAACCAACCAACTTTGTATGGACCTTCAATCCTCAGGATGAAATTGCCACATTCCGGCGCTTGACAAAATCAGTTCCGCCACCCTCACCACTACTCCCATCTGAAGTGCTGGATGTGGGAAGTGACCCTCCAAACGCCGCTCCTGCATACATCCGATCATTGCAATCTCCATGCCATCATCAAATTTCCTC
This sequence comes from Pseudo-nitzschia multiseries, assembly GCA_037355745.1. Taxonomy (NCBI): domain Eukaryota; phylum Bacillariophyta; class Bacillariophyceae; order Bacillariales; family Bacillariaceae; genus Pseudo-nitzschia; species Pseudo-nitzschia multiseries. The sequence goes on along the minus strand of CM074784.1, from coordinate 5,425,266 downwards.
CAGACCAAACCATCAACCGGTCCTCTTGCGAATCACCAAACGGCACCGCGATGCTCTCAAGATCAAGCTGTACCAGCTACATGCAAATATCTTGTCTATGAATTGGTTTTATGACAATAGCGACTGACCGCTACTCGGTTTAATTCTCCAATTCACATACGGTGTCGTCTGAGCACCTACCATCCCGTAAGATCTCCTCCAGATTGTTGTGAACCCGCTGTTGAGCGCCTCACTTCCAATCTCCCTCGATTGTATCTCCGGCGCATTTCTATGATTTGCTCTATGATCGCACGGTTCCTTGATCCGATTATATGATTCGACTGTGTTTAGGTTATATCAACCTTTCACAATCTCCCTTTTGTTTCTACACCCATGGAATTTGATAGAACCATGGAATTTGCCCTACAGTTTTGTATCATTGACAAACATGGAATTCTATTGAACCATGGAATTATCTTCTTTAAGTGTGAATCCAGGGGTGTGTACCTGAATTGAGGGGTGTGCATCCGAATCCAGGGATAACATTGGATGACTGCATGGCGCTCAATTTGGACGTGCACGTGCACAAATTCCGGAATTTTTTTTGGATACACTTAAAGAAATTTACTTATACATCTCCGGGCATTTATGTCACGTGCTCCAAGGCTACAAGCGATTCCCAGTATTGAGATCCCACTGACAACACATCACTGAACCGCCTGATAATTCACCACTCCTCCACCAAGTGTCGAATCAAGGGGTGTGTTGCCGGTTCCGACAAATTCACGGAACTTCCTTAAGACAACGAGATGATCCAAAGCTTAATTAACATGCGAGCTAGATGAGATCTCATACAGAAGGAATCTGCTAGTCGGCTGGTGTGATCATACCTAATGTTTGATTCAAGCAGTTGCAATCGCTTCTGAACCATCCAAACAATCCAATGCTTACGATTTGATTCTACGATCAAATTGAATCAATCTCCAGCGTTTTCATCATAAGCCTCCACCACTTTACTTATGCTCAATCCCACTGAAACCAATTCCATGAACCGAAAAATAATTCAACACTCCCTCACTCCGTGTTGAATCAAGGGGTGTGTCACCGGTTCATGTAACCCCACCACAGGCGGATTCCAGCTATTTAATTGAACTTTCCACCAAGTCTCCCGTTCGAATTCCATACTTCTCTTCTCATCATTGATCTCCCCTCCGTTAGATCATCAATCAACCCTATGCTTCCATTTCGATCATCATTGCTCTGGATTAATCACCTTCAGTTCGATGCTCATCACATGGATACGAACTCCTTCTCATGGACAACCCTTGTTCATCCCCTCCGTAATACCAAGCATTGTCCAATCAATTCTCTCCATTGACGTCTAATCTAATTTCTATATCATCGTGGAGCAAATTGCTTTGAGACGATCTCTCAATCACATTCCAATCTCTCAATCGTATTCCACACTCAACCGATTGCTAATTGATTCTAGAATCAATAGATCTTCTTCCTACCAAGTCAGAATGCATCCCCTCCTGATTCCATTCGTTTCTACGTCAAGTCTCTTTGCAATCCTACGACGCTCTGATCTATGGTCGATTTTGACAAGTTTCATTCAATTTATACTATGGTCGATCCCTCCATTGACTGTCGATCCCTGCTTCTGCTCCACGCTTGATTCTAAATCTATGGCTTGAAGCAGTCAATTCAACCCTCGAGGTTTGACTTTATCCTATGTGTAATCGATATCTTTTCAGCGTCTCCACTCTGTTGGCGATCTACGATTGGTCAACACTCAACATGTTTCGATTCTCAGCAATTTGAATCATTGGTTTTCCTACGATCATCAATCGCCTCAGCAACTGCCGTGAATCTAAGACTATCTACAATCAAGTTTCTTTGAGTCGATTCTGATTCCCCAATCACATCTTCCAAGATATGAGTCTCTCTCACATCATCCAATCCGGCACGTTTAGGCCTAAATCTATCCCACAACTCTTTATCCCATCCGCGATATCCCACACCAAACATTCTTCTTGTTGTTACTCTAAAAATCGACCGTAAGGTATTGGATAATTGAAATTTAAAGAGAAGTGAGCTCAAAGAGAGGCTCTTATTTTTTACTACGTATTTTCAATGTGTATCGGGGCTCTCTGCTGTATTTCATGTGGTAGAGATCTTCCCCGGTGCTGTTATTATTCTCGTATTGTCTTCCCGCACCTCGGTCGTTTCGTCGTTTTGTTTTGTCGGCTTTTCCGACCGAATTTGATGCCGACAATCGTCCGTAATTTTACCCGACAACACACCCCTTGATCCAACATGTTCACCTGATGTTGGATTACCGTCGGGGTATAGTTAACCTTGGTCGAATTGTTTGATGGCTTCTATTAATAGCCGGATTACATCATTCTATCGCTTCGGATGACCGCTGGATCTCATCTTTCAATCGCGTTCGAATGGAATCGTATCGACGCTTGATCGATTGATAGATCAAACGTTCCAATCAAATCGTAATGCGCAAACGATTTAACCTGGGTAGTGTCCCATGATAAATCTTGCATGTCGGGCGTGCAAGATCCATCCCAATGGTTTGGTTAGATCATCAGCTGGGTTGATAACTCCAGGAATATGAATCATCTTGATTTCACCATTTTCTTTCCATGCTTGAATGGCAAAGAACCTGATTTCAATATGTCTGGTCCTTTCAGTTGGCTTCTGGGCATTGATGATTTCAATTGCTGATGCATTGTCTTCATAGATCGGAGTTGGACCAACTTGGATGAATCCTAATTCCCTGAGTATGGATCTGAGATATCTGGCTGTTTTGGCTGCTGTTACTGCAGCAATGAACTCAGCTTCGGTAGAACTCTGTGCAGTAAGTGACTGAGCTTTGGATCTGTAAACAATTGCTCCACCAGCATAAGTGAAGACGTATCCTGTGGTGGACCTCCGGTGTTTTGGATCATTTCCATATGCGGCGTCCACAAAACACATCAGTTTGGCTTGCTTGATGTCTTCCGGGAATGTTGGGAGTGATAGATCTTGGACTGCATCGTTGTATGGTTCCCCTGGTGACAAAGTTGGCTCGGCATTTGGTCTGTAGAATCTAATACCCCTAGATCTGGTTGTTCTGAGATAGCGGGCTATGTTCTTCAGACTTGAATAGTGGAAGGCGGTGGGATTGGAACTGTATTTTGACATTAGAGTCACTGCGTAGCCAATGTCTGGCCGGCAACTCACATATGCAAACATCATTTCACCTAAGAGTGTCCTGTAGGAGAAGCCAGATGTGGATTGCAATTCAGCATGTTCCTTGGTGCCTTCTAATGGTCCATTCGTGTGTGATTGAAGTTGACTCAATACTTCCGTTGATAATGGTGCTGAAGGCTTGGAGTGAGGTTTCATTTTAGAGTCAGTCTCCCAACCATGGGATGTCATGATTCTGTCAATGTAGTTCGCACAGGACAGTTCAATGTAGTCAGCTGTCTGTTTGACATCAATTCCATTGAAGTCTTCAAGCAATCCCATTTTGGTGAAGGGGACAGCATCTTCTCTAGGAAGCTTCAGCTTTGCGCCAATTATGTCATAGATCTTGTCAGATATGGATTCTGATGTGCAAGCCAGTGCAAAATTGTCAACTTGTCTCAGCATGTAAACCGTTTCACCTTCAAAAACTGTCGTGTAGATCGTCCTGTCATGTGTGGTGGTTTTGAAGTTGAGATCGGGACCTTTCAAGATCTTGTTGATGTGGGTTTCCCAGAGTCTTCCAGATTCTGGGTGGCCTTGAAGTGCTCGAAGGACTGGAAGCACCAATCGTCTGTCTATGTCCTTGTCATGCTTGTGTCTGTACCATTCTGCATAAGCATCGTCAATAGTCATGTATGTAGGGATGTTGGGCCCTGGAGAATGGGCATAGGCGTCTGCAGCATCACCCCCGTACACTTTGAGGTTGAGGCTTGCAGCAATAGCAAAGAATAACCTTTGAATGGGATGTTCAACACATGATGAGTATGACATTGCTATGGCATGCAGGGTTGGCGCTGCATATTTGCTGCCATTGCAACATTGTCTGGCTCTTCTGACACCATTTCGTTTCACACTGTATTGCCAGTGAGGTCTGAGAATAATGGCATTTGGGTCCTTAGGATATTGAATTGGTGATCCAAACATTTCCAAATCTTCAAACTGATCAAGTTGTTTTCGCTCCCCAGCTTGCCATTCAGGCCATGTAGATAAAGGCTTGAGATTCCTTCGGGTGAAGTGCCCTAGTGCCTGTTCTTCAGGTGTAGTTGCCTTGGAATTGATGGCCTTGATGAAAAGTTCAATTTCTTCAGTGGACAGTGAATCTGCATCTAGTGGTAATGCTTGATTTCCTGGTTTATGAAGTTTGGTGATAGCTCTGAGTGATGCAATGTCAATAGTAGGAATGACAACCTCCATATCGTCTTCAATTGGCGCCAAGTGTTTTTGGATGGAGGCATGGAGTGTTTCAGTGCTATCGACCTGGTTGATTCTTGATTGTATCAGCTGCTTGTATTTTGTACCAACGCGCTGGATAGCTTTGATGGAGGAAATCCGGTCCAAGAATGGTGGATCTTCTTCAGCAGTGGGTTCCTTCCAGGAGGTATTGGGAGCAAATAAACCATATTCGTTTGAGTGTTTCCTGACCTCCTTCATAGACAATTTCGCTTCAAGTGCAAAGGTAATTGGTGTATCTATTGAAGAATCCCTCACCCCTCGATCGTGGCAGGCCTGTAAAGCTGTAGTAACATCAGCAGCAGTAAAGACACGATTGTGATTGATAGATACAATATATGCGCCTCTGAGCTTGGAGAGAGTCTTCTTACGGGAGGAGAAAAGCTTTGAGGCAGGACTGTTTGGAACGATATCGGTGACGTAAGCTCTGCCAATCAGTGAGTCGGTGGCGTAGCGAAGACCAAAGGCTTGATCAGCACAAGATGGGGAGACAGTGAGTCTGAGATTTGTGAGATCCGCAAAGGGGGAGATGGAGAATTGGAATTCACTAGATGACGCCTCACGGTGTTCTGCAGGAAGGGGAGTGTTGTCATCAGTCCGGAGGAGGTGCTTGACATTAGTTGGTAGATCTGCAAGTGGGAGATCATTCATCCCTTCATCAAACCGGACATGGGTAGCTATTTTGACTCTATGCGTCTCAGTATCATACCAAAGGATGTTTCTGGTAGTGTATGGGACGAAACCCAGGAAGAGGCCTTTTCGTGCATTGGGTTTGAGTTTAATAGCTCGTTTTCCTGGGGGCCTAACCCAAACTCTACAACCAAAGGTTCGGAAATCAGCAAGGTTTTCCTTACGGCCAGTTGCTAATTCCAATGGTGAATGTGGTTGATTGCCTTCAGGAAATGCATTGGACAACCGAAGTGCATGATAGAAAGCAAAAGGCCAGAATTTAATGGGCAAATTAGCACCAGACAGCATGGTGCGCATTGAATTAGCCAGTGTGCGATGCCCTCGTTCGACTGTACCATTCTGGTGTGAAGCATCAGCACCAGTGGGGAAAATTGAATATCCAAACGCAGAGAAGAGGTTTCTGACATCAGGATTGTGATAGAGCTCGCCGCCTTGATCAACTGAAACATACTTGTCGGCACAAGTTGGGTTGTACTGGGCGAAGAAATGCTCCAACCAGTGTAGGGGCGCTGCCTTCGAGATTCGTGTATCACCGTATTTCATACCTGTGTAGTGATCTGTGATGAGAATCCAAGCTGTTTCTCCATGAATGCCTTCATAATCGCGCTTGCGTTTGCTGTTTGAGGATTTGGTACCTGAGAATGCAAAGTCAATGGATAGACCTTGAAACGGTTGTGTGGCCTTTCGTGTGGAATGTGTGCCAGCAGGTGTTTTGGTTTGCTTACATTGTATGCAGGTTGGGCATTGGTCAAGAATACTGGTTTGACGCTTGAACTTTGGTACTCCAACGATGTGCTTATGAGCATTATACAGAAAGTCATCGCATGGGTGCCCCAATCGTTGATGCCACAGGAGTTTCGATGTCTTGGTTTTGATGGCGTGGATGGGGATACTTTTGTCCACAATCTTGGTGAAAAACAGGTTTGCATCAAACTTTGGCATGTCGCTGGTATCAGAATGAGCTTGAGCTTCTTCAGCGCATTTTTGGAGATTGACAAGATTCGTGTATATATCATACCTGTAGTTGCTAATTGCTTCTTTGGAGGCCAGTTCACAAGCTTCCTTGAACTGCATGTCAGTCGCCAAAGCATAGGCTGACGATGTTGCACAATTAGCATATGGAGATCCAATATCAATGTCTGGGATCAGTACTGGGTGTGTATAGCATTGACCATCAATGATGCTTCCATGGAGGACAATGCTGTTGGCAGTGTTCTGCTTGTGATGACAGATGATTGTGAGGTTGCCGTTTTGTGGAGCAGATGAGTCATAGTTGTCAATGAATGATTTATGGATTGACTGCCCACTGAACTGACGTCGCATGCGAGATGTCATTCCACAGAGATCATTCTCACTCAGTAATGTCGTTGACAGGGAGGGAGAATAGTAGAAGAAGATTTTGAGATACCCTAAGTGGTTGGGTGCTGGGATGTGCAAATATCCCGAACCTTCTGGGATGCAGGTAGCTGCTGTGCCTCCTATGGCTGCTGTGAGCCTGACCGGACATTTTCTTATCCTGGTGTAAGGTTTGTAACCGTGCAGGATGTGTTTGAGATTTGTGCATGAAACCTTTGCACCGGTGTCAATCTGAGCCCTGACACCCTGTTGGAGATAGGTTTTAGCTGCAATGGGGTCTTGTGGGACTAGGGATTGCACATTGTATGTACCAGCTGGCGTAGGGTTGTCCCTATCGAAATTGGGATCCTCATTGGTCGTCAGGTGTGGTTCCAATGTAGGGGTCGTAGCCCCGAGTGGTTCCATATCACAGTAGACATCAATTGGTATAGATGACTGGAGGCTGTCTTTTGGAAGGAGGTCGACGGCACCAATTATGACAGATTCATAGGAGCTGACACTGCTGGAGTCCAAGGAGGGGCATAAGCTGTTCACTTGGGACGCTGGGATGTTGTCAAATCCTTGAGGATCATCTTGAGGTGATGTCATAGTATGGCTCCAAGAAAGACTTTCTATTCTTGGCCATTGCAAAAATTTTGGTTTTCTACTGTAGCATCAGGTGAAACCTCATCTTGATCTTCATTGCCAATGTTGATCTGAGAGATTTGTTGGGTGGAATCTAAGAGTTGTTGGGTCTGTTTATTGGATTTGTTCAGAAAAACAGCCGCAGCAATCCTATGTTTCTTCAGGGACTCAATATCTTGCAATGCAGGACAATTATCAAAATTGTGACCAGACATGTGGCAAACAATACATTTTCTGGATGTGTCAAAAAGACTAGGTTGCTTATCGAATGCCATGATAGCATTGCAATATGCTTGGTGGAGGAAGGGATCGTCAGATTCTTCATCCATCTCCGGGTAGCCAAGTGATTCAATCAGGCTGATTGAGTGAGATGTCAAAGTAGAAGGTGTTCTAACAGTACTGTTGCTAGCGCGCTTTTGAAACCGATCATTCCGACGGGGACCTGGTCTGGTTCCTGAGACGGTCAATTGCTTGGGCTGGATTGGTTTGGAGGTGTTCCTCTTGTACTTTTGCTCAGCCTTGATCTCTTGTTCATATGTTTGGAGGGTTTGTAGAAGCCTACCTGCCTTGTATTTGTCTCTTTTGAATTGGTCATCAGAGTCGCGTTCATCTTCTGTTTTTTTGAAGAGCTCTTCTGAGAGGGTGGTTCCTGCAATAAGGTTGCTAACTTCTTCTGTTGAACCGATAGTGCCAGGTTGGTTTTGGAGGAACACTCTGAGTCTCAAGTAATCCTTGTACCGGAAGTAGTATTCTTCAAGGGATTCACTTGCGTTTTGGTTTGGAGGATTTCGGACCATTCTGCTGGCATTGGATGGTCTTTTTGAGTTGGGATGTGTCTGAGAAATAACTGTGTATAGCGCTTCATAACCTTGTCCTCCTTCAAAGCTCTGGATGGTTGCCTTCATGCTTGCACATGAATCAGGGATGATTTTGTCGCTTCTGAGTGCGGTGTAAATCAGATTTCCCCATTCATTGATGGCCAATTCATATCTTAAAGGTAAATCATGTGGAAAGTTATCGCCAATGGTGAATCCTCTTAGGTGATCAGCTTCGCGCCTGAAGAGATAGTATGGGTGGACATAAATATGGTGTTGCTGTGAGTGAGCTGTGATTTCTCTGTACCATTTCCTAACCTGAGGGTCCGTTGCATCCTGTAGTTGTGGAAACCCTGAGAGGAATAGTTTGTCTCTAGCGGCTTCCTTGGACTTGTCATAGGCTCTGGTGAGATCAAAGCAGTCACCACTTCTGGTGATCAGGCGCTGGTCATTTCTGCCACTGCCTAGATTGTGTAGGTAGTAGTTTTGCCTGACAATTGTTTCATTTCCCGATGAGTCGGTGTAGGTGATTGGGAAGTCCTTCATATCATCTTTGGTGAGGAATTCATCTCGCCTGTAATATCGCTCTTTCACAGGTGGTGGTAATGTTGCTGGATTCCATGGAAGGTCAAGAGATTGGTGGTTGACGCCGGTATTGTTGTTGGTGGCGTTGTTGTTGTTGTTGTTGCCGTTGTTGACCAATTGTTGGAGTAGGGTGGTCAATTCTTGCATGTCGGTGCCCGTTGCGGTGGGCGTTGGGTTTTGAGCTGTGGCAGTTTCATCCTCAACGTCGGGTTGAACTTCACCTGTGTAAATTCCATTGAAGTAGTTGCCGGGGTTATTGGTCTTCCAGTTTCTTCTGAACTTCCATTGATTGATGTTGAAGATTACTGTGGCGAGTGGTTCTGGGTTATTGGTTGCTTCAGCTTGTCTGACAGCCTCTCTTCCTGCAGAGTCAAACTCCTGTGGGTTTCTGATCCTTTGGTTTGGGAAACCAGGTTTAAGAAATCGTACGGGGCATGAATCAAGGAGATGGGCTATGTGTCCCTTTTCTAGTTCATCGATGTTTGTCATTTCCAAGGTGATGCTGTTGCAGAAGGCTTCTCTTAGTGCAGTGACTGGGGCAGGACCAAGGGTTCTTGGGCCTTCGTCATTAGCGTCCGATGTGAAGAGAGTTGATATTTCAGGTGCTGTAAGTGGGATGCTTTCTGCATAGGTGCCATTGAGAGAGAGGACTTCTTGGGGGTTGTTGTCACTTTGGAATTTGAATGCAATCCCATAGACATTGGACCAATCGTATGCTTCTGGTGGAGGAACCATGGTGGATGGCGAATCGGTCGTCGTCGTCGCTAGTGTCGATAACTGGCGCTGTTGGCGTTATGCACGGTTGTGGCAATTAAGCGTCGTTGTCGAAATAACGAATGATCGTTAAGCGTTGTTGTCGAAGATAACGAATGATCGCCGATGAGAGGCCCAGAAGATTCTTGTGTTGTGTCGGCGTCGGTGTTGGCGTCGGCGTCGGCGTTCTTGGAGCTTGGTGGTAGAATCGTTTGATCGTAATGGTCGAAACGAATTGTTGCGAATGATCGTCGTCGGCGGTCTTGTATCAAACGGCGTAACCGGTCTTGTTTGTGGATTACAAAAGACGATTCCGGTAGAAGAATCGGTATTACACCCCGTGATCCACAAGCAGGGAGGTGAAAAGGAAGAAAAGAATGAGACTGGGGGAGGCCGAGAGTAGCACACGGATGGGCGTCACTACAGGTGTCCTCTGGAGATGGGGGGAGGCCAAAAAGGAGCACACGGATGGGCGTCACTACAAATTTCCTCTGGATTTAACCGACAGTGGAGGTGCTGAACGGCCGGAGATAGATAGCTTAAGGTATACACGATCCTACGGATGGGCAGCAATCGTGTGAGTTATAAGGGCTCTATAACCTGTTGTTACTCTAAAAATCGACCGTAAGGTATTGGATAATTGAAATTTAAAGAGAAGTGAGCTCAAAGAGAGGCTCTTATTTTTTACTACGTATTTTCAATGTGTATCGGGGCTCTCTGCTGTATTTCATGTGGTAGAGATCTTCCCCGGTGCTGTTATTATTCTCGTATTGTCTTCCCGCACCTCGGTCGTTTCGTCGTTTTGTTTTGTCGGCTTTTCCGACCGAATTTGATGCCGACAATCGTCCGTAATTTTACCCGACAACACTTCTTCTCCACGTTTGATACGGTCTTGATTCCTACAATCTATCAACCGTATTCGATGTCTCCTACAACTTGATGATTCGTTAGCCATTCAATCGATTTTCTAATCAGATCTTTGACCTCCTATCCATCAGCGTTTCCCTCTCATCGATTTCACGACCACTACATCATACTCAAGCACCTCTCCTCCTTCATTGATTTACGATTGGTTCGATTCTACGATTACAATCTTCTGATTCGATATCCAAGCCCATACTTAAGTTTTTTTAGAGTTCTACAAGATGGAGAACCGACTTGTAATTCAACACTCCTTCACTAAGTGTTGAATCAAGGGGTGTGCTGTCGGTCAAAAATACACGTACTCTACTTACGTACATTCTACAGGAATAATATCCATTCTACACTTGAAAAGTTACTTATACTCCTACAGAGATAAAATGACTTCAAGTATCAAGATATTTACGTCACATCATGTGTTCTCTGTCTTATGACGAATTACACATGATCGACGACCACAACTTCGCGTCTCGCAATGTTGTCCGACGTTCCGAATTTCCAGTACTCAAAACACGTAGGATTCTACACAGAATCTCTTTCTCATATCATCTCTCCTTTCCTCAGTTTCTCCCGACCCCAGGCCCCACATCTACCTTCTTAGACCTGCTCCTTCTGTTCTAGCATTCAGTTTGGTTGCTCGTTGCCTCCTTTGGTTGCTTTGTTGGATCCACTTCTGTCGTCGGCCGATCCCTCCGGACACAACACATAATTTTCTACGCTGGCCCCAGTACAGTTTCTACGTAGCGTAGCCATAGCCGGCTTATCCTCCACACAACGACACGCCGACACGCCGACACGCCACAATCGCTCGCAGATAACAACCTTGTCTGGTGCTTCCTCCCAACGCTCTTCTTCGATCTGTTCCACTCCCAGCTCGCTTTACTCTATCCACATTATCACCGCCTGACGCCTTGCCTGCTTCATCGACCCGCTCCCCGTACCGACCGGCGCCGACTGCTTCATTGAATCGCTTGTCGCACCTTCTACCAGCACTCGTACAGCCGCTTTATCGCTTGCCCGATTGGTTCCATAGCCCCGCCCGACGCCGCTGCTCTCGCCTGCCCTATCCAACTGCTTCATCGAATCGATCGCCCCCTCTACTAGTGATCGTACAGCCGCTCCATTGCTCGAGCTCCCTCTTCTCCGCTTACTCCCTACACGACGTACCTTGTTTGTTGAGGCTATAGAATCACCCACCGTTGACACAGCACCGACCGGCGCCGCTTCTATCAACTCTCCACCTGCTTCATCGAATCCATCGCACTCTCTCCCCGCAATTGCTATAAACCAATTCCCAGCATGCCTACTCCCACTACTCCTACTCCGCCTCGTGAGCGCCGCTCCTCTGCTTCTTCCCCCAAGAAACGGCTCCAATCTACACCCTCTCTTTCTTCTTCCTCTGCCCGCTCCTCTGGTTCTCGCTACCCCAAGCGCGCCCATCTGAAGAAGTCCTCCACCCCTACCCCAGCTCCTACCCAGGCCACCCCTTCTCCTTCCTCTCTTCGCCCCCGGAAGGATGCATCTATGTCTGCTGGTTCCTCTTCCTCGGCCAGCCAATCCTCTGTTACCTCCATGTCTGTCTCTTCCTCTGATTCCTCTGTGGCCTCCTCTACTCAGTCTTCTAAGAAGCCTGCTCCTCGTCTGGATTCTAAGAAGCCAGCCCTTAAGTCTCCCCCCCTTCAGCCCCCCGCTCTCAAGCAGCTTGTCCTTACTCCCCCAGCTCTTCAGCAGCCAGCACCATCTGCCGCGCGTCCCGCCCCTGCTACAGCTCTTAAACAGTCTCTCCTCCAGCCGTCCCCCTCCTTGACTCCCTCCCCCAGCTTGGATCGTCAAGCACTTCGTCAACAGGCTCTGGCCGCTGCCAATCAGGCCCACTCTGCTTCCTTCCTGTGGCGTTTCTATGGTGATGGCCGTTTCCCTACCCCATCTTTCATCCACCGCCTCCGGAAGTCTCCAGCGCAGACCCGGGTTTGGAATGCCTCTCCCAGTCCTACCCACTTCTTCAGCAAGAAGGATGGCAGTGACAAGAAATCCATCCATGATGTGTGCCGTCTATCAGTTGCCCCGGTGTATGCCCTGGTCCATCCCGCTGATTCCGATTGGAGGACTGCTACTGTGGAATCTCTGGTCTCCCTGGCTTCGGCTTGCTTCCAAGGCTCTGCTGCGTGGACCAAATCCCCGCCCGGCCAAGCCCTTCGGAAATGTCTCATTGGCCTTGCTAAAATGTCTCCCGAATGCTTTGATGCCCTGTACTGTGAAGGCAACCTTCTGCCTAGCACTGAAGGGCTGGTGTGGCTGTCTGCCAACCGGGTTCTCGGCTCTCATTGGTTTTTCAAGACTAAGCCCCCTGCCCCTGCTCCGTCAGCTGCCTCTGCATCTTCCACCCCGGCACCGGGTTCTCGGTCTGTCTCCTTTTTTCCTTCTGTTGGAGCTGCTTCTGTACTTTCTTCTTCTGTCGGCCACTTTCTTCAACGGCGTGGGGTTTGTTCCAGTGATTCCAGGGCTCCGGTTGATGTCATTGAAGGTACCAAATGCTCCTACAGCTCCTACTTCACTCTGTCTCTCCCTCGGTTGATGTCACCCCGCCCTAGTGATTTGTACGACGAAATGCTGGCGTCCCTGACTGATGCCCTTAGCTTGCTCTGGTCGGCGGATCGGAAGCTGGTCCTCTATGTCTTCCCTTCCCGCGCCAGCATTAACCCCAAGGCTAAGCCTGTTCCCAAACTCTGGTCTACCCTGCCTGACAGGCGCACTCTTGAGCTCTACGTTGCTTCCCTCTGGCTTCGGGTCCGCGCAGCACCCCACCATCGGTTCTATATTGGACACAGTGTCCCGGTGGATGCTCTCTTGTCTGACACTCTCCTTCAGCGCCTCCAGGACCGTGAAATGGACTTCAAGTACGATCATATTCAAGCCTCCACTACTGTCACCTGTGGTTTCCTGCTCGGTTCCTATATGCAGAGTTTTGATCTTAATCATTACAATGCCCTGCTCCAGACCCATCCTCGGTTTCAAGCCTTCCCTATCGCTGTCATCCGGAAGAACATTCGGCTCGACAATTCACGAACCCCTGACCCCTCTCCTGTCCCAGCCGCTCACATCTTGTGTGATTCTACCAAGCGTTCCCAGACTGTCAAGCTACTGAAGGCTCAGTTCAATCGCTGCTCTGCGTCTGATATAGCCTCCCTTCCTGATGGTAAATTCTACAAGTTCATTGAGACTGCTACCAATCCCTCTGACCGATGCCTTTCCCCTTCCAAGCTGAAGACCCTTCGTCAAGCTAAGCACCGGCAAGCCAAGTTCATCCAGACCCATGAAACTGCTTCTGTTCTCGGTGTGGTTGACCTGGATCTTCCTGTCGATTTGGGTCAGGGCCTGGGCGCTACCACCTTGCGCCGTGTTCTTCTGGGAATTCGTACTAGGGACAACTGGTCCTGGCCATTGTTTCTCTCTGTTGATACCAGCTCCTACCGTGGTGAAATCCTGGCCCTGTACAACACTACTACCTCAGCTGAAGCCCAAGCCATGCTGTCCTTTCTTCCTATCTTCCTGGAGGCCCGGTATGGCTCTTGTGTTCGCCAATGGTTCTCTACTGAGTGTCTCACTGAGTTGGAGGACTTTCATTGGGATCCCACTGAAGGACGGGTTGTTGAAAAGGCCCCTGCACCGGACCAGGACCCGGAGGATGCTTTGCCCTTCTTTGGTCGTGGTGACGTCTGCGATTGGGAACTCGTGGATGACGACCTGTCCATCGACTCCACTTCCAACGCTGTTACTTTTGACCTGGATATGCACTTCTCTTTTCAGATACGTGAGGACAGCGCTGGGTGTGGCTTTGATGATGGCCAGTCCATGTCTACTCTTGCAACCGGCACTTCCAACATCACTTCTGTTCTAGCTGCCCCTCCACCTGCTGCCCCTCTTGAAGGCGTTGCCTTGGCTGACATTGTGTCCCCCGCTAGCACACTCCCCACCGCCCTCAACTCTCCTCTCCGCTCTGGTTTCACCTCCATAGCTTTTTCTCCCGGCACCGACGCCAGTATCAGCGAGCTGAGCCATACCAATGCCTCAACCAGCTCTGCACCGGCTTCTCTCCTATCCGTGCGACAGACACGGTATTCCTCTGACCATGGTTAGGAATCCTTTCTTCTGGCCTGGTGGAATGCCTCCTTCTCCAAATTCCACCTCTGCATCCCTCAGTCAACCTTCCTCTCCTTCCGCTCCTCCTGCTTCCCGCCTTGTCTACCCCACCGTGTCTCTCCTATCCCTGCATCAGGTGTTAATGCCTTTGGTTTGCTTTCCAGTGCTTCCCCCAGGATTGCCTCCAGTGCTCCACCTAGGGCTGCATCAACTGGTGCTCCATGTGGTTCACCCGGATATGTACCCAGGGCTCCTCCCAGCGCTGCACCTGGCGCCAGCCCGAGTGCTTCCTCCTGCCATGCATTTGGCTTGCTTTCCAGTGCTTCACCTAGGGTTGCCTTCAGTGTTCCACCTAGTGCTGCACCCATTGTTGCTCGCAGTGTTTCCCCCTGATATGCACCCAGTCTTCCTCCCGGCACTGCACCAGGCGCCACTCCCAGTGCTTCCTTCTGCCATGCATTTGACTTGCTTTCCAGTGCTTCCCTCAGGATTGCCTCCAGTGCTCCCCCTAGTGCTGCATCAACGGGTGCTCCCAGTGTTTCACCCTGATATGCATCCAGTGTCCCTCCCAGCGCTGCGCCAGGCGCCCCTCCCAGTGCTTCCTCCTGTCATGCATTTGACTTGCTTTCCAGTGCTTCATCTAGGGCCGCCTTCAGTGCTCCACCTAGCGCTGCATCCACTGGTGCTCCCAGCGTTTCACCCTGATATGCACCCAGCGTTCCTCCCAGCGCTGCACCAGGCGCCATTCCCAGTGTTTCCTCCTGCCATGCATTTGACTTGCGTTCCAGTGCTTCATCTCGGGTCGCCTTCAGTGTTTCACCTAGTGCTGCATCAACTGGTGCTCCCAATGTTTCACCCTGCTCTGCCGACAGTGTTACTCCCAGAATTGCATCAGGCACTCCCAGTGCTTCCTCCTGCCATGCATCTGACTTGCTTTCCAGTGCTTCCCCCAGGATTGCCTCCAGTGCTCCGCCTAGTGTTGCATCAACTGGTGCTCCCAATGTTTCACCCTGCTCTGCCGACAGTGCTCCTCCCAGAACTGCACCAGGCGCCACTCCCAGTGCTTCCTCCTGCCATGCATCTGACTTGCTTTCCAGTGCTTCCCTCAGGATTGCCTCCAGTGCTCCACCTAGTGCTGCATCAACTGGTGCTCCCAGTGTTTCACCCTGATATGCACCCAGTGTTCCTCCCAGCGCTGAGCCAGGCGCCACTCCCAGTGCTTCCTCCTGCCATGCATTTGGCTTGCTTCCCAGTGCTTCCCCCAGGATTGCCTCCAGTGCTCCACCTAGCGCTGCCTCAACTGGTGCTCCCAGTGTTTCACCCTGCTCTGCCAACAGTGTTCCTCCCAGAACTGCACCAGGCGCCACTCCCAGTGCTTCCTCCTGCCATGCATTTGACTTGCGTTCCAGTGCTTCATCTAGGGCCGCCTTCAGTGTTCCACCTAGTGCTGCATCAACTGGTGCTCCAAATGTTTCACCCTGCTCTGCCGCCAGTGTTACTCCCAGAACTGCACCAGGCGCCACTCCCAGTGCTTCCTCCTGCCTTGCATCTGCCTTGCTTTCCAGTGCCTCCCCCAGGATTGCCTCCAGTGCTCCACCTAGTATTGCATCAACTGGTGCTCCCAATGTTTCACCCTGCTCTGCCGACAGTGTTACTCCCAGAACTGCACCAGGCGCCCCTCCCAGTGCTTCCTCCTGCCATGCGTTTGGCTTGCTTTCCAGTGCCTCCCCCAGGATTGCCTCCAGTGCTCCACCTAGTGTTGCATCAACTGGTGCTCCCAATGTTTCACCCTGCTCTGCCGACAGTGCTCCTCGCAGAACTGCACCAGGCGCCACTCCCAGTGCTTCCTCCTGCCATGCATCTGACTTGCTTTCCCGTGCCTCCCCCAGGATTGCCTCCAGTGCTCCACCTAGCGCTGCCTCAACTGATGCTATCAGTGTTTCACCCTGCTCTGCCAACAGTGTTTCTCCCAGCGCTGCACCAGGCGCCCCTCCCAGTGCTTCCTTCTGCCATGCATTTGACTTGCTTTCCAGTGCTTCATCTAGGGTCGCCTTCCGTGCTCCCCCTCGCGCTGCCTCAACTGGTGCTCCCAGTGTTTCACCCTGCTATGCACCCAGTGTTTCTCCCAGCGCTGCACCAGGCGCCACTCCCAGTGCTTCCTCCTGCCATGCATCTGACTTGCTTTCCAGTGCTCCCCCCCGTATTGGTTCCAGTGCTCTACCTAGTGCTGCATCAACTGGTGCTCCCAGTGTTTCACCCTGATATGCACCCCGTGCTTCTCCCAGCGCTGAGCCAGGCGCCACTCCCAGTGCTTCCTCCTGCCATGCATCTGACTTACTTTCCAGTGATTCATCTAGGGTCGCCTTCAGTGTTCCACCTAGTGCTGCATCAACGGGTGCTCCCAGTGTTTCACCCTGATATGCATCCAGTGTTCCTCCCAGCGCTGCACCAGGCGCCACTCCCAGTGCTTCCTCCTGCCATGCATCTGCCTTGCTTTCCAGTGCCTCCCCCAGGATTGCCTCCAGTGCTCCACCTAGTGTTGCATCAACTGGTGCTCCCAATGTTTCACCCTGCTCTGCCGACAGTGCTACTCCCAGAACTGCACCAGGCGCCACTCCCAGTGCTTCCTCCTGCCATGCATCTGACTTGCTTTCCAGTGCTTCCCTCAGGATTGCCTCCAGTGCTCCACCTAGCGCTGCCTCAACTGGTGCTCCCAGTGTTTCACCCTGCTCTGCCAACAGTGTTTCTCCCAGCGCTGCACCAGGCGCCCCTCCCAGTGCTTCCTCCTGCCATGCATCTGACTTGCTTTCCAGTGCTTCCCTCAGGATTGCCTCCAGTGCTCCACCTAGCGCTGCCTCAACTGGTGCTCCCAGTTTTTCACCCTGCTCTGCCGACAGTGTTACTCCCAGAACTGCACCAGGCGCCACTCCCAGTGCTTCCTCCTGCCATGCATTTGACTTGCGTTCCAGTGCTTCATCTAGGGCCGCCTTCAGTGTTCCACCTAGTGCTGCATCACCTGGTGCTCCAAATGTTTCATCCTGCTCTGCCGACAGTGCTACTCCCGGCACTGCACCAGGCGCCACTCCCAGTGCTTCCTCCTGCCATGCATCTGACTTGCTTTCCAGTGCTTCCCTCAGGATTGCCTCCAGTGCTCCCCCTACTGCTGCACCAACGGGTGCTCCCAGTGTTTCACCCTGATATGCATCCAGTGTTCCTCCCAGCGCTGCGCCAGGCGCCCCTCCCAGTGCTTCCTCCTGCCCTGCATTTGACTTGCTTTCCAGTGCTTCATCTAGGGTCGCCTTCCGTGCTCCACCTAGCGCTGCATCAACTGGTGCTCCCAGTGTTTCCCCCTGCTCTGCCGACAGTGTTACTCCCAGACCTGCACCAGGCGCCACTCCCAGTGCATCCTTCTGCCATGCATTTGACTTGCTTTCCAGTGCTTCCCTCCGGATTGCTTCCAGTGCTCCACCTAATGCTGCATCAACTGGTGCTCCCAGTGCTTCATCCTGCTCTGCCGACAGTGCTACTCCCAGAACTGCACCAGGCGCCACTCCCAGTGCTTCCTCCTGCCATGCATCTGACTTGCTTTCCAGTGCTTCCTTCAGGATTGCCTCCAGCGCTCCACCTAGTGTTGCATCAACTGGTGCTCCCAATGTTTCACCCTGCTCTGCCGACAGTGCTACTCCCAGAACTGCACCAGGCGCCACTCCCAGTGCTTCCTCCTGCCATACATCTGACTTGCTTTCCAGTGCTTCCTTCAGGATTGCCTCCAGTGCTCCACCTAGTGCTGCATCAACTGGTGCTCCCAGTGTTTCCCCCTGCTCTGCCGACAGTGTTACTCCCAGAACTGCACCAGGGGCCACTCCCAGTGCTTCCTCCTGCCATGCATTTGACTTGCGTTCCAGTGCTTCATCTAGGGCCGCCTTCAGTGTTCCACCTAGTGCTGCATCAACTGGTGCTCCCAATGTTTCACCCTGCTCTGCCGCCAGTGTTCCCCCCAGAACTGCACCAGGCGCCACTCCCAGTGCTTTCTCCTGCCATGCATTTGCCTTGCTTTCCCGTGCTTCCCTCAGGATTGCCTCCAGTGCTCCACCTAGTGCTGCATCAACTGGTGCTCCCAGTGTTTCACCCTGATATGCACCCAGCGTTCCTCCCAGCGCTGCGCCAGGCGCCACTCCCCGTGCTTCCTGCTGCCATGCATTTGGCTCGCTTTCCAGTGCTTCCCCCAGGATTGCCTCCAGTGCTCCACCTCGTGCTGCATCAACTGGTGCTCCCAGTGTTTCACCCTGCTCGGCTGACAGTGTTACTCCGAGAACTGCACCAAGTGCCACTCCCAGTGCTTCCTCCTGCCATGCGTTTGGCTTGCTTTCCAGTGCTTCCCCCAGGATTGCCTCCAGTGCTCCACCTAGCGCTGCCTCAACTGGTGCTCCCAGTGTTCCACCCTGATATGCACCCAGTGCTCTGCCCAGCGCTGCGCCAGGCGCCACTCCCAGTGCTTTCTCCTGCCATGCATTTGACTTGCTTTCCAGTGCTGCCCCCAGGATTGCCTCCCGTGCTCTACCTCGTGCTGCATCAACTGGTGCTCCTAGTGTTTCCCCCTGATGTGCATCCGTTGTTCCTCCCAGTACTGCACCAGGCGCCACTCCCAGTGCTTCCTCCTGCCATGCATTTGGCTTGCCTCCCAGTGCTTCCCCCAGGATTGCCTCCAGTGTTCCACCTAGCGCTGCATCAACTGGCGCTCCCAGTGTTTCACCCTGATATGCACCCAGTGTTCCTCCCAGCGCTGCACCTGCTGTGGCCTTCGGTATTCCACACCTATGCCTCACACGCTTCCTCTTCCGTGCGACAGACACGGTATGCGTCGGATCATGGTTAGTATGTCTCCTTCAGGGCACTGTGGGATGCCCTCCAACTCTCATCCCCACCTGGATTCCTCCAGTCCTTCTTCCCCTTCCTTGCCTTCTCTTGCTTCCCGTCTCGCCCAATCCAATCTTCATGGGGACATCCTTGTGAATAAAGATTCTGATGCTTTTGGCCATCCCTTTCCCCAGTCTCCGTCCTCAAACTCTACCCTCATCACCTTCCAAAATATTGGTCCCCAGCGGAAGTCCGCCTTCATGTCTCGTTCCCGTCACAACTCTCGGCGTGTTGCTCAAAGTAAAGCTGGGGTTGCTCTCTACGCAGAGCATTGTCTGAACGAACCCCAGCTCCCCCTTTGTGATCTCTTTCACTCTCGCATCAAACAGGCCTACCCTTCCAGCTTCACCTTCCTTGCTAGCAACCAGCATGAGGCATCCTCTGGCACGTGGCGCCTCCCTGGTGGTACGGGGTTTACTATTGACCAGCTCTTTCATTCTCACAAGCTTGCCCACGGTGCTGATCCTTCGGGGCTTGGCCGGTGGACTTTTGTTCGGTTTCAGGGGAGGGCTCAAGCTACGGTGACCATCTTTTCAGCCTACTGCCCTGTAGAAAATGACAGGGACCTTGGCTCTGTTTGGAACCAACACTGTCGCTACTTCCAGGCTGAAGAGGATCTATGCTGTCCCAACCCACGCATTCTCTTTCGACGTGACCTCACAGCTGCCCTTCAGGCTTGCCTAGAGGCAGGTGACTCCGTTGTCTTAGGGATCGACCATAATTCTGATGTCCGTTCTGACGGTCTCTCCTCTGAGCTCACAGCACTCGGCTTCAAGGATGCCATCTTAACTACCCACCCTTCACGTTCCCCACCTGCCACCCACAATCGAAATACTACCAGGACTCCCATTGATGCCCTTTGGACTACTGAGCATGTTGATGTCATCCGAGCTGGTTACTGTGCTTTTGATGGTGAGCACGGCATGGCTTCTGACCATCGCTTGCTCTGGATCGAAGTGTGTAATGGCAGTATCTTGGGCAAATATCTTCCACCTCCTGTGCGATCCTCTCTTCCTCGCCTGAAATCTTCCCACCCTCACCTTCGGCAGCGCTATCTCAAGCGGGTCAAACATGCCTTTGCTACTGCTGGTGTGGTCCCCCTTCAGACTAAGCTAGAGCACCTAGTGGCACTGTATTTATCTGGTGATACCACTGTGCGCGATACTCTCATCACTACCTATGATGTCCTCCATGCTACCTCTGCCTCCATCCGGCTGTCTGTTGAACAACATCTTTGCCGGCTTCGCACCGGCATGATTCCGTGGTCCCCCAAGCTCCAGGTTTACCGTGACACCATCGATTTTTGGAGGCGGATTGTGCAGCTTCGTCAAGGTGTCTCCACCAGTCACACCAAGGTGAAGCGCCTGGCATGTAAACTTTCCTTATACAAGGGTGAACACTGTGATCTTGCCACGGCTGTCCTTCACTTGAAGCAAGCCTACAAGCAATACCGTGCTGTAAAAGCCCTGGCTCCTTCGTGGCGTGACTCCTTCAACCAAGGCTTGGTGGACGCCCTTCTTACTGAAGGCAAGCCCTACAACCAGAGCGCCTCTCAGATTCGGGCACGCATGCGCCGTGAACGGCTCCAACGGGATCTAGGGCTCGCTGCTCGCGCTATCCGTGGCCGCCTCTCCAAGCCTGCTGTTCTGAAAGCGGTTGCTGTCAGCTCCAATGGCACTGAACAAGTCTTAGAGTCTCAATCTGCCATGGTGCCAGCCATGGCTGCCTCCAATGTCTGCCGTCAACAACAATGCCTAGACACTCCCTCCATGTCTCCCTCATTCATTCAGGCCTTCGGCTACTTGGGAACTGGACCTTCCTCAGCTGATGTCCTTGCCGGCACTTACGTCCCTCCTCCCGGAACTGACCAGTACCTGACTGAATTTCTTACTTGCCTTCAAGTGCCTGCTGCTATTAAGTCTTTGGCTCCCTTTGACTATTCTGTTAGCCCTGCTGACAATGCTGCTGCCTGGAAATGCCAGAAGGAACGCACTGCTGGTGAGCCTTCTTGCCTCAGTTTTGCCCACCATAAATCTTTTGCCTTGGACACTCAGCTGAATTCCTTTGATACTCTGATGCGGACTGCTCCTCTGCTTGCTGGCTTCTCGCCCTCTGCTTGGCAGGTTATCACCGACGTTGAAATTTTCAAGAAACCTGGTGAATACCGTGTTGACAAGATGAGACTTATCCAACTGATGTCTCCAGAGTTCCAGATCAACAACAAGATGATCGGTAAACGCATTCTAGCTCATGCTGAACAGGCCAACGCGGTGGCAGTTGACCAACATGGCAGCCGGAAGCATCACAAAGCCATCAACACTTGTCTCAACAAGAAGCTCATTTGTGATGTCCTCCGCCAGAAGCGCCGCTCGGGGGCGGTTGCAATGAACGATGCCAAGGGCTGCTATGACCGAATCTCCCATCCCATTGCAAGTCTCACCCTCCAAAGCTTTGGGATTCCGGCTCACGTTTGCGAGGTTTTACTCTCCACTCTCCAGCGTGCTACCCATCACATTAAAACTGGATTTGGCCGGTCCGGTCCTATGTATGGTGATGAATCCATTCCTCTCAGTGGGATTGGGCAAGGCAACGGTCTCGGCCCAACTCTGTGGGCTCTGGTTTCTACCATCCTTTTCCGGATGATGCAGAACGCAGGCCATGGGGTTCATCTCCTCACCTCCCTATCCCTTCAGCTGGTCTCCTTGGTTGGATTTGCTTTTGTGGATGATACTGACCTTTTTTGTGCCGGTTCCTCCTCTACTACCTCTGGTGAGGCTTTGGCTGTTGATTTTCAGGCCGCTTTAGACCGCTGGGCTGGTGGTCTCATTGCTACTGGCGGCGCTATTGAACCTGCTAAATCCTTCTGCTACTTGATAGATTTCAAGTGGACTGGTTCTGGTTGGGACTATCGTTCTGTTGATGAAATGCCCGGTGTTTTCACCATCACTGACAAATCCGGTGCCCAATCACCTCTTGACCGTTTTGAGGTTGACCACGCGGACAAGACTCTGGGTGTCTACATTTCTATGGACGGCAATGAGGAAGCTCAAGTTGATCACCTGCAGACCCAGTCCCAGTCCTTTGGATCTCAAATGAGGTCCTCCAAGTGCGAGAAGAACACCTCCCTCTACACCTTCAGGTACTCATTTATGAAGTCTTTTGAATACCCCATGCCCGTCACTCAGCTCAGCGCTTCTACCTGGACCCGCATTCTTCACCCAACTCTGGTTCCAGTGCTCAATAAGGCCGGCATGTCTCGCAACTTTCCTCGAAAGGTTTTCTATGGTCCATCTTTGTATCAAGGCTTTGGTTTCATTCACCCTTTCCTTCTCCAGGAATTCAGCCACATTGCTACCCTGCTTCAGGAATCTGTACGTGGTTCCCAGACAGGCCATATTCTTAGGCTTACCGCTGAAGCATTTCGGCTTGAACTAGGGATCCCTTTCCATCTCGGTATTACCCCCTATCAGCCCTATGCCTCTTATATCACTCCTTGCTGGTATAAGCATGTGTGGCATTTCTTTTCTATGCACCCTGTGAGTATGGTGGAAGACTTTCCTACACTTCCTCTGCTTAGAGTGAATGACTGCTACCTCATGCAAGCTTTTGTCACTGCTGGTTTTCGGGGCGCTGACCTGTCTCTTCTGAATCTCATCAGGATGTCTCTCCAGGCTATCTCCCTTGCTGATATCTGCACTGCAGATGGCACACGGCTTTCTCCTATGGCCTTCCAGCTGCAGTCCTCCAACCATCTTCGCGCTCACCTTGACTGGCCTCGTTGCCCCCCTCCGTGGCATCTTCCCGCCCTTCAGCTCTGGCAACGTGCCCTTCGGAAATCCTTCTTACCCCCGTTGGCTTTGCCTTCGGACCGAGCTTTCCACCCCTCCTTTCACCTGGGGCATTGGCTGTCAACCGAGTCCTCCTCTGTTTGGCCCTGGTTTTTGTGCCGTTCTACTGACCGGCTCTTCTCCAAATGCCCTACTGGTTGGAGGGTCGGATCTTCGCAAGGCAGAGGTCGTTATAGCTTTAACACTACCATCCTTTGTGCTAAACCTACCAGTGCAGACACTATTGTATCCCTCCTTTCCAGTGGGAATGTGTTCCGGATTGTCGGTCAATCCTCCTTTATCTCTCATCCACCAGACGAGGACCCCTTGACCTATGATCCTTTTCAGTGTCTTCCTGCCACCCCAGAGGATGCATTTGATGCTCTCTGCGCTTCTCCCCGAGTCCTTCTCCATCAATACTCCCTCCCCCAGGATGGATGCCAGGCTCTTACCGATGCCATTCTGCGTGGCTCTGCCAGCGCTGTCTGTGACGGCTCTTATGATCCCGTTCTCCTCCGTGGTACATCTTCCTTCATCCTGTCCCCCAACACCTCCACCAAGTCTCCCTCCTTGTTCCTCACTGGATCTAACCTTGTCAGTGGCTCCCCTGAAGATCAGTCTTCCTACCGCAGTGAATTGGCTGGCATCATTGGTGTCCTCACCTGCTGTATGGCTCTGGTGGACCTATATGATGTAACCTCCGGCTCACTCACCATTGCCCTTGATGGGGATACGGCTCTTCAACAGGCTCAGGGCACCTGGCCCTTGTCTATCTCTCAGAAATCTTTTGACTATGTCTATGTCATTCGCAATATGCTCTCTGCTCTTCCAATCACTGTCACCTTCAAGTGGGTTCAGGGTCATCAAGAGGGTCTTTCTCTTGACTGGTGGGCGCTTCGCAATCATCAAGTTGATGGCATGGCCAAGGCATTTCTATCCATGAATCGTTCTTCTCCTTACAACTATCCCCGACTTGTGTTTGAGCCCTGGGCTCTCTCACAGAAGGGTCTCAAATGCTCTCGCTTTGACAGAGATGCCTTGCACATTCTTATTTCAGGTCCCCCACTTCTTCACTATTGGCAAACTCACCACGACATCTCCATTCCACCACAAGTCTCCGATTCTATCCATTGGTGTGCCCATCACTCTGCTTTCAAGCGCCTCCCTCCTGGTATGCAGCGGTGGTTTGTCAAATTTGCTTCTGGTTGTATTGGTGTTGGCAATCAGCTACTTCATTACCAGCACCAGGATCACTCCCGATGCCCTCTGTGTGCCCAAGATGAGGAAAAGGTTTCCCATGTTCTTTCATGTGCCGACCCCGGGGCTGTCCAGCACTGCTTGTCTTCCTTTCGGGGCCCTTTGCAACAGCGCCTTACTTCTGAGCTTACAGACCCTTCACTGGCTCTTGCCATTGTGGATGTTACCACTAGGGTCCGTCAAGGTAGGCGTATCCACCCTTCCTCATACTCCCCTGATATTGCATCTGCTATAAGGGCTCAGCGTCGGATTGGCTGGCACAACTGGTTCCTTGGGAGGTGGACACCCCTCTGGCATCAGATTCAGGCTGACTATTATTCTTCAATTGGTAGTAAGCGTTCTCCTCGTAGATGGGCCACTGCAGTGATTCATCAATTTTTCCTCACTTGTTGGGATCTCTGGACGTACCGAAACCAACGGCTCCATGGCACTGGAGGGTTGCTTGAGTCAGAACAACACCAATCTCTCAATGCTTCCATCTCATCTGAATTGGCCATTGGCTTCGCTGGTGCACTGCCTCAATCTCACTCCCTCCTCCAGATCCCCCTCCAAGTGCTCCGTGGTTACACTCTTACTGCCAAGCGTCAATGGCTTGCGACCATCCAGCTTGCCAGGAGACACTATGCAGTCCCTCTCCCTTCCCAGCAGCCGTATCGCCAGGAGGCTGCCTTGATGAGGGCTTGGCTGAATGGATCCTAATGGATGGGCCAAACTTTTCACCCAGCGCTTTCCCCAGTACTTTTCCCAGTGTCTTCCCCACTGCAGCCCACATCGCTACAGTGTTTCACCAAGTACTGCTCCCAGTGTCTCACCAGGTTCTGCACCCCTCGCTGATTACAGTTTCTCACCAGGTACAAGCTGCATCAAGTTTGGCTTCTGGCGCTGCTTCCAATATATCCCCATCTTCTGCACCCCAGTGCTTCCCCCAGTGTATGACCCGGTTCTGCACCCACCAGTGCTGCTCCTTGTGCTGCATCCAGTGTGGTTCCTGGCACTGTCCCCAGCGCTGCTCCCACTGTATCACCACCTTCCGCACCCAGGGTGCTCCACCCGGTGCCCTTCCTAGTTCTTCCCCCAGTTACCCACCTCTGCCCACCCTGCGGCTCCCAGTATTTTACCCTTCCTCCTGCCTGTTTGTTGGTAGCTGCTCCCAGTTCGGATTATGCTACCGGTATCCTTCAACAGTTTTCACTTGTACTCTCCCTGCTTGCTTTCAGGATTCGTTTGACAAATTTGTCGTTCTACAACTTGGGGCTTAAACTCTCTTTGATTGAGGCGACGTTAAAGTCTGGATACAGACTGAGTAGTTTAGATCCACCTTCAGTGGTTAAAGTTACTTAAATACGTATATTATTATTACACATGATCGACGACCGGTTTAGACATCCCTACATACAACACTAACACAGGGATACCGGTCGAATACAGTAAAATACACAGTAACAGAGCAATCTCATGATATGCTCACATCTCTTTAAATTTCAATTATCCAATACCTTACGGTCGATTTTGAGAGTTACAACACAAGATCCATCCCAATGGTTTGGTTAGATCATCAGCAGGGTTGATAACTCCAGGTATATGAATCATCTTGATTTCTCCATTTTCTTTCCATGCTTGGATGGCAAAGAATCTGATTTCAATATGTCTGGTTCTTTCAGTAGGTTTCTGGACATTGATATTTTTGATTGCAGATGCATTGTCTTCATAGATCAGAGTTGGACCAACTTGCACGAAACCTAGTTCCTTGAGTATGGATCTGAGATATTTGGCTGTTTTGGCTGCTGTGACAGCTGCAATGAACTCAGCTTCCGTAGAACTCTTTGCAGTGAGTGACTGAGCCTTGGATCTATAAATGATTGCTCCACCAGCATAAGTGAAAACATATCCTGTGGTGGACCTGCAATGTTTTGGGTCATTTCCATATTCTGCATCAACAAAGCACATTAACTTGCTTTGCTTGATGTCTTCAGGATATTTGGGGAGTGATGCATCTTGGACTGAGTCGTCATATGGCACCCCTGTAGGCAGGGATGGTTCAGCATTTGGTCTGTAGAATCTAATACCCTGAGATCTGGTTGTCCTGAGATATCGAGCTATGTTTTTCAGACTGGAATAATGGAATGCTGTGGGGTTGGAACTGTATTTTGACATCAGTGTCACTGCATACCCAATATCTGGCCTGCAGCTGACATACGCAAACATCATCTCTCCAAAGAGTGTCCTGTAGGAGAAACCAGAGGTGGATTGTAACGCAGTGTGTTCCTTGGTACCTTCTATTGGTCCATTTGTATGTGATTGCAACTGGCTCAATACTTCAGTTGATAATGGGGCTGATGGTTTGGAGTGTGGTTTCATTTTAGAATCTGTCTCCCAACCGCCTGGCTCTTCCCACACCATTCCTTTTGACACTGTATTGCCAATGAGGTCTGAGAACAATTGCTTTGGGATCCTTGGGATATGGAATTGGTGATCCAAACATTTCTAAGTCTTCAAACTGGTCAAGTTGTTTTCGCTCTCCAGCTTCCCATTCAGTCCATGTGGATAATGACCTGAGGTTCCTTTGAGTGAAATGACCTAGAGATTGTTCTTCTGGTGTAGTTTCCTTTGAGTTGATTGCCTTGATTAAGAGTTCAATGTTCTCAGTTGGTAGTGAATCTGCATCAAGTGGTAAGGCATGGTTGCCAGCCTTTGAAGCTTGGTGATGGCTCTGAGTGAGGCGATGTCAATGGTAGGAATAACAAACGCCATATCATCTTCAGTTGGTGCCAGGTGTTTTTGGATGGAGGCATGGAGTGCTTCAGTGGTGTCAACCTGGTTGATTCTTGATTGTATCAGCTTCTTATATTTGGTGCCAATGTGCTTGATAGTTTTGATGGATGAAATCCGGTCCAAAAATGGTTGGTCTTCTTCATCAGTGGGTTCCTTCCAGGAAGTATTGGGGGCAAACAAACCATATTTGTTAGTATGTTTGCGGACTTCCTTCATAGATAATTTGGTTTCAAGTGCAAAAGTGATGGGTGTATCTATAGAATCCCTCACCCCTCGATTGTGTGATTCAAGCAGAGCTGTAGTGACATCAGCAGCAGTAAACACACAATTGTGATTGCTAGATACAATATAAGCGCCACAGAGCTTGGAAAGGGACGTCTTATGAGAGGAGTAAAGCTTCAATACAGGGCTTTTGGGGAGGATATCAGTGATATAGGCTCTTCCAAGGAGGGAATCATTTGCATATTTCAACCCAAAAGCTTTGTCAGTGCAGGAGGGCATGACAGCAAGCCTGAGGTTGGTTAGGTTGGCAAATGGTGAGATTGAGAATTGGAAATCGCTGGAGGAGACTTCAGTGGGTTCTGGTGGAAAGGGCTGGTTGCCATCAGTTCTGAGTAGGTGCTTGCTGACATTGGTAGGTAGGTCAGAAAGAGGTAAGTCAGTCATGCCTTCATCAAACCTGACATGAGTGGTAATTCTGACACGATGTGTTTCTGTATCATACCAAAGAATGTTTCTGGTGGTGTATGGTACAAAACCTAGAAAGATGCCTTTCCTGGCATTGGGTTTGAGCTTGACTGGTTTCTTGCCTGGGGGTCTGACCCAAACTCTACAACCAAAGGTCCTAAAGTCAGTGAGATTCTCTTTTGTACCAGTTGCCAATTCCAAGGGTGAATGGTGCTGTTGACCTTCTGGGAAGGCATTAGACAAGCGTAAAGCATGATAAAATGCAAAGGGCCAAAACTTGATAGGAAGGTTTGCTCCACTAAGCATGGTCCTCATTGAGTTGGTGAGGGTTCTATGAGCGCGTTCTACAGTACCATTTTGATGTGAAGCATCTGCACCAGTCAAAAGAATGGTATATCCAAAGGCAGAGAAGAGGTTTCTGATATCTGGGTTGTGATAGAGTTCACCTCCTTGGTCAACTGTCACATACTTGTTGGGGCATGTTGGATTGTGCTGGGAGAAGAAATGCTCTAGCCAATGTAGTGGGGCAGCTTTGGAGATCCTTGTATCACCATATTTCATACCAGTGAAATGATTTGTGATAAGGATCCAAGCAGTCTCGCCATGAATGCATTCATAGTCATGTTTCCTTTTGGTGTTTGATGATTTAGCTCCTGAGAAAGCAAAGTCAATGGACAAACCTTGAAAAGTTTGAATGGCTTTCCTTATAGAATGGGAGCCGGCAGGTGTCTTGGTCTGTTTACATTGAATACATGTAGGGCATTGATCAGGAATGCTTGTTTGATGCTTGAACTTTAGAGCACCAATGATGTGCTTGTGAGCTTTGTATAAGAAATCATCGCAAGGATGTCCCAGTCTTTGGTGCCAGAGCAGTTTAGAGGTCTTTGTCTTGATGGCGTGGATGGGAATTTCCTTGTCAGCAATTTTGGTGAAAAACAGTTTGGCATCAAACCAGGGCTTGTCACTGTAGTCATGTTTGCCGCCAGCAGCTTCAGTACATTTTTGAAGGGTGGCAAGGTTAGTGTAGATTTCATATCTGTAATTGCTGATGGCTTCCTTGGAGGCCAGTTTGCAAGCTTGTTTGAACTCCAGGTCAGTTGCTAATGCATATGCTGAAGAAGTTGCACAATTAGCGTATGGGCATTCCAGATCTGTATCTGGGATCAATAAGGGATGAGTGTAACACTGGCCGTCAATGATAGCTCCATGCAGGATGACGCTTCTGGCAGTGCTATATTTATGGTGACAAATAATAGTGAGATTGCCATTCTTTTGTGTGGGTGAGTGTTTGGTATCAGTGAATGCCTTGTGTATGGACTGTGCACTAAACTGGTTTCTCATGTGGGATGTGGTTCCACACAGGTCATTCTCATTGAGCAGCGTGGTTGAGAGCATGGGAGAATAGTAAAAGAAGACTCTAATGTACCCTCTGTGGTTGGGTGCTGGTATATGCACGTAACCGGACCTTTCTGGAATACAGCTGGATGCTTTTCCTCCTATTGCTGCTGTCAGCCTAACAGGACATTTTCTCAGCTTGGTGTAGGGTTTGTAATCATGGAGAATATGCAGTAGGTTTGTGCAAGAAAATTTGGCACCATTGTCTAGTTGTGCTTGTTCACCATGTTGGAAGTATGATGCAGTGGCAAGTGGGTCGGATGGTACAAGCTTTTTGACATAATTGGTATCTATTGTGATGGGGTTTTGACTGGTGTGTTTGACTGCTGAGCATGAATTGTCACGGTCAAAATTGGGATCCCCATTGGTTTCCAAATGTGGCTCCAATGTGGGGGCTGTAACTTCATGTGGTTCCATATCACAATACACATCAGTTGGGATGGATGGATGAAGGGTAGCCCTTGGGATCAAGTTGACCACACCAAGTTGGATGGACTCATAGGAACTGACACTGCTGGAATCCAAAGTGGGGCATAAGCCTTTACCTAGTGTTGCTGGGGCATTGTCAAATCCTTGGGGATCGTCTCTGGGTGACATGGTGTGGCTGCAAGAAAGTCTGTTTATTCTTGGCCTTGGCAAAAAAATTGGTCAGCTGGTTCATCATCAGTAGACACTACATCCTGGGTCTCATCTTCAATGTTGATCTTGGAGATGCGTTGAGAAGAGTCCAAGAGCTGTTGAGTTTCCCCGTTGCATTTGCTTAGAAAAACAGCCGTTGCAATTCTGTGTTTCCTGAGAGATTCAACATCTTGTAGGGCAGGACAATCATCAAAGTTATGACCGGAAGTGTGGCAAACAATGCATTTTCTGGAAGTGTCAAAAAGCCTGGGTTCTTTATCAAATGCAGTGATGGCGTTGCAGTAGGCTTGATGAAGGAATTGGTCATCTGATGCTTCATCCATTTCAGGGTAACCAAGTGATTCAATCAGACTGATTGAGTGGGAGGTCAGAGTGGAGGGAGTTCTACTGATGTTGTTGCTACCTGCACATTTTTGTAATCTATCACTGCGGCGAAAGCCTAGTCTGGTTCCAGTGGTGAATGATTGTTTGAGCAGGCTTGATTTGGAGGATTTGTCCTTGTACTTCATCTCAGCCTTGATTTCTTGCTCATATGTTTGGAGGGTTTGTAGGAGCCTGCTTGCCTTATACTTGTCTTTCTTGAACTGATCATCTGACTCTCTCTCTCTCTCTCATCTTCTGTTTTCTTGCATAGTTCATATGAAAGAGTAGCTCCTTCAATGATATTACTCACTTCTTCCATGGAGCTGATTGTGCTAGGTTGATTGTGGAGGAATACTCTAAGTCTTAGGTAATCCTTATACCAAAAGTAGTATTCCTCAAGTGACTCATCTTGCTCCTGGTTTGGTGGATTCCAAACCATTCTTCCCTTGTAGGAGGGTCTTTCCGAGTTGGGATGTGTCTTGGCAATCACACTGTAGAGATCCTCATATCCTTGTCCTCCTTCAAAGCTTTGAATTGCAGCCTTCACACTCTTGTATTATTTTCCTTCTGAATCCGATTCGTTGAGAGTCTGATTCAAGGGCTTCTGACGAACAGCAACGCTGTGCTAGTGTGTTAGTAGACGAACGATTGTACTCTACGCGTGACAATTGTGGTTGGATACTTTCGGCAACGGATAATCGGACTACAGGCGAGACTAGGGAAACGCCAGATCTCCTCTTGCTGTGACTTATTCAGATTGCAGCAAGACAGACCTTAGTATGTAGATTACAGGTAGTTGGTAGCAACTAGTGTGAATTTTGGGATATAAATCAGTTGAATGTTAAAAGTATGAGATAAAGTGAAATCTTGCCGAAATGCAAGATATCTCTTTTATTGAGATGAATACGTTGCAACTGCTGTTGCGTAGTGCTGAGATTACTCGCTGATTATTTCCGTGCATGTATTAGTCGTTGACCATATATATTTGTATGCATGTATATGTATTGTGTGAGAATCACATGCCAACGGTTTTTTTTTTTTCTCTTGTTCCGTTAGGAAGACTCCATGAAATGTTTATCATTAAGGTCAGGAATTGCTCCCGTAGCTCGTGTGATATTTTATGAAATCAGAGTTTGCTCACCGAAGAACAATGGCAATATTGTAAGACAGGGATTGCTCACCGTTTATGCGCGGTGGGAATCGATGCGCCGTGGGAATCGATATGCCGTGGGAATCGATTATTTAGATGAATACGGGACTCATTGATTCATGCGCATAGGAAATCTACCCTTTGGTAGCTTTGGTACTTCTGGTCACGAAAGGAATTTAATACTCCCCATGTCTCCTTGTGAAGGGTCATCACGCTCTACATGATGCTTCCATCATCTTGGAGAAGGTCGCCAGTATTACCACAGAAGTGGAAGATGGGCCTGAGCAGTGGATACACAACTGAGTGACTCCAATGCTTGGTGAGAATGTCGGCACAGTTATCCTTACCTGGGACGTGCATCATTAAAATGAATCCTCTCGCTATCATGCTCCGTACGTAGTGAAACAATAGAATGTTATGACGCTTATGCAACCTTGCGTAAGGAAATGTCGACGTTTGGATCATCTTTTCGTTGTCACCCCAGGAGTATGAGATATCATGGACTCGTGTTCCGAGGTATCGGAATGAGTGGCGTAGATCGACAATCTGTTCGATGCAAGTTCTTCCTGCAACAAATTCAGCTCCAAAGGTGGCTGTTTCCGTAGTAGACTGCTTCTTCGAGAACCACATCATGGGAGTCTTGTTCGCGAAATGGAGAATGCCGGTAACTGCCTTGCCACTGAGAATATCATGCATGAGGTTGGCATCATAGAAGTGTGTTAACACTACTGTCTTTCCAAGCGGTGCAGGAGCGTCGTCGGGTAGCTCTTCAGAATGCTCCCCATAGACGGTGTTGGACCAGTCGATGGTGTCGGGTTTAGTCAATATAAAATCGGGCGGTTCCACGCGGAATCTGGTTTTAAAATGTCTAAACTTGAAGATATATCCATAGATACGTTTAGCACGTTCAAGATGCCCATCTCGTGGCTGAGCTCTGAAACTTGAGAGCGTCATCACGGCTGTTTGTACATCGAAACGCCCAATAGCGATGATCCATTGCAGTGAACCGATCATACTTTGATATTTCTGTATACCGGTTTCTTCAAGAAAGGCTGAGGAGTCCAATTCAGGATGATCGTTCTCCGCGATGGGTGATCAGAACCTAGTGCTAGGTTTGCATCCGAACATTTGTTCGTAAGATGCTTCCATCTTTTCGATGAACTTTATGGGATTCATGCACAGAACACCATGTTCGTCGCGCTCAAATCCACAACCTAAGTGGAAGTTCATAGGTCCGGATCCCTTCAGTTTGAAGTTATATGGTGACGATTGCAATATCTTCAAGAATGAATTGGGATCTGCCATGCAGAGACATAGGCCATCGACATATGTGCATATAAGCTCATATACACGTTCACCATGCTTGTTCGTTCCGGGTTTGAGGAATATTTCCGGTTCTGCGCGGGATCTTTCGAAGCCGAGTTCGATGAGACAAGCCGCGAGTAAGTCTCCAAAGCACTTGCCTGAAGACCTGAGACCATATAGGGCTTTGTAAATGACCAACAGGTGACCCTCCAACGATCCGAATTCGGGACCTGCCTTGATGCATACTTTCTCGCAGGTGACTGCTTCTAAGTAGGCGTTACCTATGTCGGTGCCCCATGCTTCTAGATCGTTGAGTTCAGCTAGGAATAGGCACATACGTAGACCGCGAAGAGATACGACGCCTGCGTAAACACTGTGGATAGGGGCCTCAGTGAGATTACCGTTAGCAACGAGGCGAGCCTTGTGTCTTCCGTCGTGTTTGACAGCGTATATCATGTGTACCTTGATCTGTTGGAATCCCGGGGGAATGGAGCTTGTCTTGTATACGCCTTTATCAATGAATGTATTGTATTCATTGAGTTGTGCCATTTCCAGAGTGGTGGCATCTTCCCATTTGGTGTTTCCGTTGGCTTGATCAAATCGGAGGGCTTCTTCGTGGTTACGAGGAACTTTGAATCCATATTGATACTGCGGAGTGGTACGGAAGGAACGTAGTTTGGCTTGGTGCACGAGTCGATCAAGTTTCTTGGTTCGTCGGGCTAGGTTGGTGATTCTCCTGAGATGTTTCCAACCCGGGAGATCAAGCAAGTTGTTGTCTTTCCCATATGTTGCAACGGTGACCGGGTCGTCGGCTGCAATGTTGGCCAGAGGTTCATATGTGCGTTCCATATTCTCCCATTCAATCCAGAGGTTATACTTGGAACCTTTGTATTGAGGATGCTTGTTATCCAGTGGACCTTGGTGTCCTAGGATGCGGCGAAACGACCAGAGTTTGCCGTCTTCTTGTGTTGAATCACGATGTATGTAATTCATGACGTCATTGTATGCAATGATATCATCGAGTTCGTCATCGGAGTGTTTGCACTTGAACTTGATGAAGTCTTTATTGCGTTCAAGACTGTCTTCAACATCGACAATGGTAAGACGCTTCCGGGTGCCATCGAGATTGGTTACAAGGAAGGAACGTCCTTGTAGATCGGCAATCGGGATCGTAGGAATGGTAATAGGTTTACCGTCATCGTCAAATTGTGCGTTACCTTCTTCGTCGGTAACAACTACCTGTGATGGGTCTACGGAAGGAGTAGCTGGGTTTGTGTGCGGGGCTGCGACGTCACTAACATCAAAGTATGCTAATTCCGGTGGGTCAAAATCATCTTCAGTAAGGAGGACGCCGTCGGATGTCTTGCTGAAGATGTGTGTCGTAGGAGGACCATCAAGACTCTCCCCATAGTTGTCAGGGAGTGGAGAAGGTGACCAGCTAGGGCTGTCATCGACCTTCTTATAAAGAAAGCTCGGTAACGAGGGGTGGGCGGGTGGTTGAAGAATTGGTTGAGTGCCAGATGCGTGGAGCGTGGTATCTGTTTGTTTGTTGGGTGCAGATGGAACGGTGTCATCGGTGGTGTCAGAATCAGCAGGTGAACCGTTAGGGGAAACTGAGCTGTTTGGTTTAGTAGACTCGTCAATGAGTTTATTCTGATTGGTATGCTCCCCATGTTTGAAAGCTGGAGCTTCTCCAGTGGCGTATATACGGGGTAAGGAATCCTTTGCATTACGCCATTTGATGAAACCATCATCAGTAAATAGGCCCGCGCGTTTGTTACGTGACTCAGGTGTAAGAGCAGATCGAACACCGGACCGGTCTAGTAACTTGTTGGTAACTGGATCCCAGATGCGAAAGCAGAGTCCATTGCCAACATGTTCGGCGATGCCGACGAAATGACCTAGGCGTTCGGTAGATTTGGTACCGAAAGGAGAGTCATTGGTCTTGAAATACACAGGTTCAAACCAGAAGAAACTGGTGTATGCGCTGATGTCGCCAAGTGTACCCGTGGCAATGAAGATCGGTTGTTTATCGGACAGCGTAGGGTCAGAGACAACATTGAGGAGACCCGCGACGTATGTCATGCACAGTAACCACATGTGTGGCGGTGTGCCGGTACGATCCATGACGCGATTGACAATGCGTTTGAACGTTTGGTATCGTCGTTTGAATTGATTTTGGTGTTGATGGTACGGTTCACTTTGCCAGAGTCCAATCCATAACATTTTGAGGTAATCCATGACTTTCTTACTTGATTGATAGTTACCGTGGTCGCAAAGGAGGCGGATGGGCCTGCCCCATTTTCGAACAAAGTTCTGAAAGCAGGATAGGAAATCGCCGGTGGTACGCATTTCTTCAACGTGAATAATATGTGATTTGCGGCCAAAGAAGATCTGAGCAATCTTGGATCCACCATCAATTGCTGGGACATCTGAATAGACTGCATCGGACATAACATCGTCGTTGAAGGGGCGGACGTTCATGGCCGGTTGAGGGGAATGAAACCGTTTGAAAATGTTACCATCAGGGCTAACCGCTAACGAACCGTATTGGGTTGAGTTTTCAAAAGTAGCTTTGATGCGATCGGTGGAAACCCAACAAAAGAAAGGTTTGAGGGATAAGTAGTCATGTTCGTTGGGGTATCTTTCGCGGGGCGTAGCTGCAATGTGTGTAGTGTCACTGGCTGTACAATCTGTCAGAAACGCACTGACTGTTCCAGAGACTGCGGTTGGCGCGCAGCATGCGAGACGTTCTTGATGAGCGTAGTCAGTGGAAGTAAGCCAAAAGGAGCGATCGTTGTTCTTATGATCATCAATCGGAAGAAAGGGAGATCGGGTGGAATGGCTGGAATACGAGCTGAGGGATGTGACCGTGGAGGACCCGGGAGAAACAGATATATCGAATCCTTCAAGGCAGCGTGGGTTCCCATATTCGTCGTAATCGGCATAAGGGAGTTGCTGTGGTTGGGGAGGATATTTCTGGAGAAATTGTTCATCCTTTGCACTGATTGTGGTATCGAGAACAGATGGGTCCCAATGTTTATCGGACGTCATGATAACATGTGGTAGCGTGTCAAATTCGACAGTCGTATACTTTCGCATCGCAAGGTATGGTAAGCCGTGTCGTATGCTAAGAGGCAGTGCATAGCCATCGGAGGTGGTGATGACCTGTCCTCCGCCTGCTTTGATGGACGTGTCGTCTACAGTGGAAAAATATGCTTCCATCTGGCCGGATGACAATATAGAAGGGTGTCGTCCTGTATAGGCACATTCATTGAAAATGAGAATGACGGGGCCTCTGTTCGACATGGAATATGCTCCGCATGTAGCAATGGGAATGTTTTGTACCTGATGATTGTTAATGCCGGTGACGTTAACATATCGTGGTGGAATATCCTTGGAGATGAGACACGCATCATTACCGATGATGCAGCCATTTGCGCCGCGATCGACCATGGCAAAACCAGGGCTAGTAACCGTAGTTTTGTGTATACGGTATGTGTATGACGTTACGGGCCCATCATTAGGAAAGGTGAGATCATCCTCGGGAGTATACCACTGGTGAAAATTGGCGGAATACGATGGTGTTCCGACAGGTATTTGGGTGTCACCGTCCTTTTTGTACTGAATGTCAGGGTTGTTTGAAAGGAATCGAGCTGGATGCGCGGGTGACACGGAAGACTTGAGAGGTCGCTGGTCCTTAGACGAGGAGGTCGTGGATTTGTATACACCTAGGGATGCATGGAAAACGCCTCTACGATCATTCTCTACAGCAGGATGTAGGTCTGCTGCGGAATTGGCATGCTCATCCTTGGTCGAAGTACCGTCTTCTTGGAAAGATACCGAGTGTTCATGTTGGTATGCCTTCCGGGTAATGGGTTTGACACTGTTGGGGTCAGGTTGGTCCGTGTTAAGTAAGTCGTGTCGCAATGAGGCAACCACGATTTTCTTGCCTTCCGGAGAAAAACTGAGCCAACTCTTCATGTCCTGACGTGACAAGGCCTTCCATATGTTTGTAGGCAACCTTGTGGTAGGGTCAGGGGTACGTCCAGCCTTGAACACAGCATAATCTTGATAGTCTCCTTCAAATTCGATGGGGAGAGCATAGTCCTCATGGTTTTGGATCGAGTCAGAAGAGAAATCATGAACGTGTGCACGTACGGTCGACCGAGGAGCAGACATCGCAGACTGGGAATCAAGTCGAGTTGCTTCGAGTAAAAGCGTGATTTTAAGATCGTGGATAGCAGCGGCTTCGGCAACTGCATCCGTTACGGTGCTATTCGTCCCACCTGGATCCTTGACTTTGGCAAACTGTTCGCTTAGCTGGAAGCTGGAATAGCATGCCTGACACAATGCTGATTTTACGGTATGGTACTCAAGGGGCTTGTTGGGAGGACGGAGCTTGTTGAGGTGATTCAATTCATCAAACCAATGTGTGATGAATTTCACTTTGGATTCCTTCCAATTGTTGAGGTTCAACTTGAGCAACGCTTGTAGCTGAGTCGAGTTGTCGTATACCTTTGCTTTTGATTGGCTATGGAGGTTTACGAAGTCGAAGTATGCCTTGCGTCCATCACGAGTGGTAGAATGACTGTGTACACATGATGCAGAAAGGTCACTCTTGAAGACTTCCAACATTAGTACCCAGAAGAAGGCACATTGTTTGACGTAGAGATCACGGGTGTAACCCACAAGCGTGGCTGGAGGCCAAGTTTCATCGAGGAATGTCTCTGTATCGATGTCGTATGCCTCGAGTTTAGCTTTGAAGCCGACGAGCCAGTGTTCGAATCTCGAGTCATTCGTGAGGGGTGTAAAGGACTTTTCATCTCGTGCTTTTCGGCACCATGATTCGTACTTTACCTGCTGAGGGGACTTTTTGTTACTTCCTGCCGGAGGAGGTGGTGGGTTCAGAGCAGATTCGTTACGTAAGCGTTGGGCACGCTCTTCGCGGAATGCCTGGAATTCCTTGTATGTATATGACTTTACATCTTTCCAGTCCTTCTCGTCTTCTTCTAGGTCGACACCTTCTTCTTGTAGGTCGATAGCGAAATCCGCAAGTGCTTCTATGCTCCTTTGGATGGATCGAGGGATATGCGTTGCCAATCCTTGCTCCATATAGGTAA
The DNA here is from genome assembly GCA_037355745.1 of Pseudo-nitzschia multiseries. Classification (NCBI taxonomy): domain Eukaryota; phylum Bacillariophyta; class Bacillariophyceae; order Bacillariales; family Bacillariaceae; genus Pseudo-nitzschia; species Pseudo-nitzschia multiseries. The sequence continues at coordinate 5,387,492 of CM074784.1, read as the reverse complement.
GTTCGCGTGCAAAATCCGGTTCGATAAGTGCGTCGAGGAACGACTTCCACTCGCATAATCCGCCTTCTTTGAGAGCTAGGCACAACTTGCTAGTAATCTCACTTGTTACGTTGAGTAATGATATGAGTATCTTTCTCATATCAGCATCGAAGCTGGGAAAGCGTTCGATAGTGGTGACTTCGGCGTCATTCTTCTCTTCGCCTCCGAGTGCATTGCCGGGCATCAACGGTATGTTCGGCATCTGTGGTGGTTCGGAGCCTTGGAAAGAATTGCGTGGTGACTGAGAATGGGAACTGCTTCGTGTACGATGTGCGACGTGCATATGCCAGCGTAGGGATTGTGTTCAATTCCGTTCCTGTTCCTTCTTGTGTGCAAGCCTTCTTAGAGCTTGCGACTGTTAATCTATTATTTTCCTTCTGAATCCGATTCGTTGAGAGTCTGATTCAAGGGCTTCTGACGAACAGCAACGCTGTGCTAGTGTGTTAGTAGACGAACGATTGTACTCTACGCGTGACAATTGTGGTTGGATACTTTCGGCAACGGATAATCGGACTACAGGCGAGACTAGGGAAACGCCAGATCTCCTCTTGCTGTGACTTATTCAGATTGCAGCGAGACAGACCTTAGTATGTAGATTACAGGTAGTTGGTAGCAACTAGTGTGAATTTTGGGATATAAATCAGTTGAATGTTAAAAGTATGAGATAAAGTGAAATCTTGCCGAAATGCAAGATATCTCTTTTATTGAGATGAATACGTTGCAACTGCTGTTGCGTAGTGCTGAGATTACTCGCTGATTATTTCCGTGCATGTATTAGTCGTTGACCATATATATTTGTATGCATGTATATGTATTGTGTGAGAATCACATGCCAACGGTTTTTTTTTTTTCTCTTGTTCCGTTAGGAAGACTCCATGAAATGTTTATCATTAAGGTCAGGAATTGCTCCCGTAGCTCGTGTGATATTTTATGAAATCAGAGTTTGCTCACCGAAGAACAATGGCAATATTGTAAGACAGGGATTGCTCACCGTTTATGCGCGGTGGGAATCGATGCGCCGTGGGAACCGATATGCCGTGGGAATCGATTATTTAGATGAATACGGGACTCATTGATTCATGCGCATAGGAAATCTACCCTTTGGTAGCTTTGGTACTTCTGGTCACGAAAGGAATTTAATATCTTGCATGAGTCAGGGATGGTTTTATCAGTTCTGAGTGCAGTGTAAATAAGGTTTCCCCATTCATGGATAGCCAATTCATGTCTTGCAGGGAGGAGGTCATCCATATGGGTGTCGCTGATGGTGAATCCTCTGAGATGATCAGCTTCTCTTCTGTGGAGGTAATATGGATGGACATATATGTGGTGCTGCTGTGCGTGAGCTGTGACTTCCCTGTACCACTTTCGAACTTGAGGGGCTGTGGAATTTTTCAGTTGTGGGAAGCCTGAGAGAAACAATTTGTCTCGCGCTGCCTCTTTGGATTTGTCAGAAGCTCTGGTCAGATCAAAGCAGTCACCACTTCTGGTGACCAAGCGCCGGTTGATTCTAGTACCACTGCCAAGATTGTGTAGGTAGTAGTTTTGTCTGACAGTCATTTCATTCCCTGTTGCGTCTGTAGAAGTGATTTCAAAGGAGTTCATTTCATCACTGGTGAGGAATTCTTCTCTTCTGTTGTATCTTGCCTTGACTGTTGGGGGTAAAGTTGCTGGATTCCATGGGATAGAAGTTGGTAGGAGGTTTGCGCTGTTGTTTTTGGTGTCGCTACTATTGATAGCACTTTCTGATAGCTTGTCAAGTAGAACACGTTGTCCTTTGAGGAGTTCCATCATCTTTTCATCATAGATTCTGGTTTGAGGTGTATCTGTGTTTGAATTGTCATCGGTATTTTCATCATCAGAGTCTGCCTGGGTTGCACCTTCATAAACCTTGTCAAAGTGTTGGGCTTTCCAGGAGGATTTAAACTTCCATGACATGATTAGGAGTTCAATGGTAATAGTAGATGGTTTTGATGAATCATCTGTGTGATGCACAAGTGCATCCTTTGCTGCCTTTTCCAAGTCAGCGGGGCCGCGTAGTTTCTTGGAGTCACCAGTATGTGCGATATAGGAGATAGTGCACTCGGATAGTAGTGTGTGATGTGTCCTTTCTGGAGCTCCGTGGTGTGGGGAAGAGGATAGGTGATAGCGTTGACAACACTGCCACGTAGATTGGTCATCATGGAGGGGGCTAGTACCTTGGCGTCCATTGTGGTGCTTTCCACAAATAAGTCTTCCATGTCTGTATCATCCATGATAGTGGAGTAGAGGGTATTCAATTGTTCATCATATGGGATGTTGCCCTTGAATCTGAATCTGATGCCTTCAATAGCATTCCAATCAAATTGGTCAACCATGCTTGCTTGCGGATTATCAAAGAAGAACTGTGTGTATAAACAGTGGATACACCCCCTGATTCACAAGCAGGAGGGAGAGAAAAGAAGGACGGGCGTCGGAAGAAATAACCGGAGAAAGGACCTTCGTTCGCCGGAGAAATCGATGCCGAGGAAACGGAGAAATGACTGAAGGCCGTCGAAGAGAGGAAGAAGAGTGATCGATCATCGAAGAATATGCGAGGAAGGATCGATTGCCAGAGAAAAGACCGTCGGATAGATGAGGAAGGGCCGGACGTTCGAAGAAATAACCGACCGTCGTCAATAGTCAAAGAAAGAATTAACCGGCGGAACCGACGAAATGACTGAGCGAAGGTGCAGCGGCAGTGTCAAAGGGATGACCGTAGGAATAGTCTTGAAGGAATAGTCCAAAGAATGTTCCGCAGAATTAACCGAAGGAACCGTCGGAGAAACAATCGGAGTCTGAGGGAGATTGGAAGGGAGTCACTCAACAGCGGGCTCACGACAATGATCTCTGCGCTGGGGGGAAGGCCTATTGCTCAACAGCAATGTCTTCTGGCTGTAACCGGTCAGTGGAGGTGCTGATCGGGCGGAGATAGGCTCTTAAGGTATGCGCCAACGCGTGAGTTATAAGGGCTCTATAACCTGTTGTTACTCTAAAAATTGACCGAAAGGTATAGGATATTAAAATTTAAAGAGAAGTGAGCTCATGGAGACGCTCTTATTTTTTCTACCTAATACGTGTATTTTCCACGGTATCGGGGCTCTCTGTATTTTCTACATGGTAGAAATCTTCCCCGGTTATTTGTTTTGCCGTACCGATACTCTTGCTGCTGTTGCTGTATTAGTGCCGTGTGTTGGTCTTGCGGTATTGGTCATTCGATGGAATTGGTCTTTTACAAGGTTAAGTGTTTTGTTTGATGGGCCTTATGCTTGTTCATAGAGTAGGTAAATAAATGAGGCCCATTCGGAATCAGTATTGATTTTCATTATTGCAATAAGTAATTTCCTCACGGGAATATAAGCGCATCCATTTGAATATACTTAAGAGTTCCAAGTGTTTACTGATTGATCAGGTCTTTGGAGATGTCTTGTTTTAAATCTGATTGCCGTATTGTTTGCAGTCTTAAGTGATATCGTTTTTACCACTTAAGGATTTCCAAGTAGTGGAGGTGTGTTTGATTCTAAGGCACGATCATCGAGGATATTCATGTCTTTGTTACTTTGCGTTATATTTTGCACCTCGGTTTGTCAGCTTGTTGCTTGATCAAATTTACCGCCAACAAGGGTCCATATTTTTTGCCGGCAACAGTTATACAGTTGCTCCATGTTGTCCATGTAAGAAAGAAACGAATCAAGAAGATGCGACATGGTGAGAAAATAGATCATGCACTGTCGCCATACATGGGAGTGAGAAGCATCAAGCGAATCAAGGCTTTCTTGTTCTCTAAGCATTGGTACAAACATAACTGCCACGTCACAGCATTGAGGGACCAGTTCTGTTTCCTTATGATGCATTGTGGTGTTCTGCATGGTGAGTCCTTATTCAAATGCAAATTGTCGGATCTTCGCAGCAGCATCAAATCTGATGAAGGCGCACACTCCTGCCTGATCTTTATGATGCAAATCATGACAGGGAAAACAAATGGTCAGAGAACTTTGTATGGACGTGTTTTGAGACACAGAGATGTTAACATGTGTCCTGTTGGCGCATTGGGCTTCTACTTGATGGCACGATTCCATTCAACTGGAGAGCTTTTGTTATACAGCTTTGTGGATAACCCGTCATTGTTTAACATCAAATTGCTCACCAATTGTAATAACTCGCAGAACAACCGTCCGATAACAGACCAAGCATATGCAAAAATCATGCGGACAGCATGCAAAGCCTTGTGCATCATATCAAAGCATTTTGTTTATTTTGGCTATGGTACAGGTGCAGTTGCATACAAAATGCAAGAGGTGGATCCACAATACATCACAATGATCAGAAACTGGAACCTTGACGTCAGAGAAGATTGATGTTTGTCAAAACTCCCAATGAAGGTGATGTGGGTCTTGGCTGGACATGCACAAGACAAAGGCAGCTTCTTCTTGCCCCAAGGTACTATCGACCCACCTTCAGAACTTTGTTGTCAAGTGTTCCCGTTCCTTGACAGTACGATGGACACAATCAAGAATTGCGAGAAGCCAACTGTTTGAGTCTTCTTTGACCTCTTATTGAATTTCCAATGCGCCGTACTGCAGTATGCCGCGGTCTTGATACACAAAGGGAGAAAAAATCACCTCTTCTCCTTGCCCATATTCAACGCCAAATTGTTCCACACTTATTAAGCAGCAGTAGTTGAACACGTTATGGGAGTGGGAGAGGAGAGAGGTAGCTCAATCCAACAAATTATGGATGTTGTGCTTCGGGGGTTCCACAACCGACTTTACAACATTCATTCCAAAGTCTATAATGTTTCAAAGGACGTTACATGGATGGAAGCTAAGGTTAGAAAAATTTGAAGAGAAACAAGATGCCATCAACACACAATTACAGCATTTCCTGCAGCACATGGCATTCTTCCATCTCCCAACAGAAGCAACAACAAGAACAACAATCGGTGTGGCGGGTACTAACACTCTTCAATCTTGATCTTACAGCATACGGCGGTTTTCTCAATGTGGAAGGAGTTGTTCAAACTTGAGGCCTCCAAACAAGATGACTTCCCTGGAGGGATTGAATAGCTTGAAAAGAGATTTGGCAATCGATGGAGGAAGCATTATAATGCAGCCAAGCAGAAGCTGTTCTTGCGGCTCAAATGGATTATAGAATTTGTGAAGGGGAGAGTTGATGCTGGCAAATCCTCAGAGGCAATGCTGGAAGAAGGCAATGCCTTAATGAAGAGAAAGACCACACTGACGCCACTCCACAACCATGCCCAGAAGGCTAAGACGTTTTGACATAGTGGTCCAACCACCACCAACCAATTGACAATCAATTCGTGGTCCATCCCCAAAGCATCAAACACTTTGCAAACAGTTTGACTTGTAGATTGTTGATTAGTTTCCCATTGTTGATTGGAGAGTGGATTGGAGAGGAGAGTCGTCGATTGGATAGGAGAGTTGTCAATTGGAGAGCTGATTAGAGAGGAGGAGAGTTATCAGTTGTAGAGCCAATTGGAGAGGAGGAGAGTCGTCAGTTGGAGAGGAGATCCGATTGGAGAGGAGAGCCGTCAATTGGAGAGCCAATTGGAGAGGAGAGCCGATTGGATTGGAGAGGAGAGCCAATTGGATTGGAGAGGAGAGCCGATTGGATTGGAATGGTGATTGGAGAGCCGATTGGAGAGTCGATTGGAGAGCTGATTGGAGAGCCAATTGGATAGCCAATTGTTGATTGTTCTGACAAATCCCATGGTCGATTTGATTACAAGATTCTTTTGCTTAGCATTAGGTTAGTAGATTGGTGGAGGAATCCCATGGTTGATTCCATTCCAAGATTATTTGGCTTAGCAAAGTTTACAGAGCCAAAAAGATGCAGAGTTTTGTTCAAAATTAGAAATTATGAGCACTTTGTTGCAAAAGAAGAAATTATGAAGTGGGATCACGTGTTATCTAGTATAATCACATGTTACGTAGTGGAATCACATGCTTTTTCTTCTTTTGTGAATTGCAAATTAGAGTTCCTTTTGCAAATCACTCCAACCAATCCAAGCAATTGTGTCCACGATTAAGTTGAGTATCAAACAACGTTTTGTGTTTAGTTAAGTGTCAAAAAATAGAAATAAATAGTTTTGGGATTTGCCTCGGCCGGCGTTGAGTCCCAGTGGGTATGACTGTCTTAATTTATGTTTCATCTCCAGTTCTTCATATTGATATTAAAAAACTGAAGTGGTGATCACTTCAGGTTCGGGTTTGGGTTTGGTACTTTGGTTAGAAGAGGTGCAGTCCGTTGGTTGGTTGGAAGAGTAGTACTAAAATAAGTTTCCAGTACAAAATGTACGCTGACTCCTGTAAAATAATTCAACTTATTAATTTATTCCTGTATTAATAACTGTGCTATTAATACTCAAGTCAAGAATTGAGCACACGCAAGTCAGTCAGCGAGTATGACTTTGAATCGATTCTGGTAAAAATAATAATAATTCAAAATTAATGAGGTTGCTTTCTTCATTCTTTTCAAAAACTGGCATCCTACCGGTTTTGGTACACATATTATTACCCAGTAATTGTTGGAAAAAACATCAGGCACACCCCTTGTAAATAATCAATGATCCATGTGTACAGTAGCTAATAAAGCCGGTTATAGGGTATGTTTCTAGATCAAAATCAAAGTGATCAGCACCAGTCATTGTGATCATAGTCATTGACTAGATTCCAGCTGGCAATGACTTTAATCTTGAAGGAGATCCTTACAGACATAGTACTAGATAATCAAACAAAAGATCAAATCTATGTGCAATTGATCCCTTTCATCTCGAGCTTATAATTTTCATTAGACCTTCCTTCATTTATCAATCTACCTCTTTCCTTTGTAGTTTACCTATTACTGGGGGGCACTCCAGTAGTAGATTTGGTGGCAGAGGATGCGGTTGATGAAGCAATGGCAGTCAAGATGGGTAAAGACGCATTTGCCACAATCATCCATATGGATCCCATAGACGGGACAATTGTCGGATCAATCCAAAAAACCAATCATTGACACCATACTATGATTGTGGGGGTATCAACAATGGCAACAAGGGCTGGCTTGGAGGAAGAAATAGCTCAGGAGGAGGTCAGGGTCAATTCAGAGGAAGAGGCTGAGGAGGAAGTGGCCAATATTATGTCAGAGATCAAACCAGAGGGATCAACAACGCATCAATAGCAACACCCAAAAGAACAGGAATTGTCAGCAGTGGAGCTCACAGCCTCAATAATATGAATGACTATCAATGCCAACACAGAGAATGCAAATCAATGGAGCAACTGCTCAGGATCGCAATACAGCCATGATCGATGGAGCAATTGCTGAGGATCATAGTATAATAGAGATTGATACAGTGATTGCTCAGGATTAAAGAACAGACAAAGAACACTCACAAACATCATATGATGCCTACACCATGGAGATAAGGGCGTAGACCAGCAATAACGATGTTGCCCCGGTCATCATAGCAAAAATAAGATCTGTACAGCAGGCATTACAATTAGATCAATATATCCTTGCCCTGTGTGATTCAGGAAGCACATATACAATGTACAATGATAGAGCACTGCTATTTGGACTTAATAAGTCATGTCAAGAAACAGCTAATAAGTGGCTGGCCACAAAAGCAAATGGAGTGTATGACTTCTCATCTTCAGTGTGGCTGAACACACTCCAATTGCCCAAAATTGTGAACGGCTGTCACATCAAGGGAGTTCATGGGCAAATTCTACATTCACCATCCTGTCCATATGAGGTTGCATTGGGCAAAAAATTCATGGCATCCATAGGATTGGATATATCATTCAAGGAAAAAAGAGTTTGATTGCTAGATCCTCAATCATCTATTCATCGGCGACTTTGATGTGACACTTCAATACGCTTATGGCAAAAATAATGTCTTTACAGATTGCGTCTCATGGTTGCCTTGCATGGAGCCCCCCATGTGGGAGATAAAGAACTACAAGAACAGAAGATCCATTTCAATGCCATTTGGATCCCTCAGGATGATATTGTCATTGGCAACGGGGCATTTGCTGCACTAATTGGTCTTGATTGTACCAACATTGACAAAAGCAATGAGTGAATGGAATGCCTTCTGAACCTGCCACCGTTGCAGGAGATGCCCAATTCTAATACATTGATCAACATGGAGAACCATCAAAACAACAACCAGCACCTCAGGCTGGCAACAATGCAGGATCCAAACCGGTATCCAGTCACACTGATTGGAGGAATTGCACTAGCATGTTACACAGACACAGACAAACAACAATGAAAAACTGTCATACCAGCACCTAGTCTCATTCAGTAGGAAATCAAATGGTACATCATAACACTTCGTCTGAGAACTGTTTCTCTACCCCCTGCAGGGTATTGCGCCATGTGTTCAAAACTCCCTACCTTATTTTCAAAGCTCCCTGCCTTCTGAGCCCACATGTTCACTAGAAAAACCTTGCGTGTCGTGTGCTTCCCCTTTCCAGACAATATCTTGTCCATTGTGTCTGGGTCATTGCCTAAAACTCAATCTTGACATGGTAGAATAAAAATAATCAATTAAATAACATTTTCAGGGTTAGGGATATCATAGAGATGCTGTGACAAACAATATTTTGTATCAAACTTACCCACACAAATGATTTTCTCTCATCTTTGCAACATGCTGTTAACTGTACTTAGTAACATACCATGAGTGTACATAATAAAAATACCACAATAAATACACAGTACCAAAAACATGTACAAGTCTACTGGTGGTAAACATACTGTGAGTGTACAGTACAATAAATACACAGTACAAAAACCATGTACAAGTCTACTGGAAATAACATGTATGTGCTCCACACACTGAATTCTCTTCAAAAAAAGAACAAGTTGGGAGACCTTGCAACAACCCTTCTGTTTCTCCTTCCATAGAACAGACCATGAAGGTTCACCACCATACAAATACGTCCTAGTACAAAACGAGACCAACTCACATACCTACACGTTACTATAGCTCTCGCTGTTGCCGAACGTTGGTTGCCGCTACTAGCTGTCACACTTCCTGTCATCGTCGCTCTTACCGCTGTTGCTCTTCTTGTTAACACTCGATGCTCTCACTGTTTCCGCTTGCTGTTACTGTCGCACTCGCCGCTTGCTATTTGTTGCTCTCGCTGTTTCTCAGCAATCAAACGGCCACTACACCAACACACAACAATAAATGCAAATGATGACGACAACAACGATGAGTGTGTGTTACTATTGCTACTTCTATTTGGAGCAGGGGAGGGGGTCGAATGACAAATACAGTATGCAAAAGTGCGTAAAATCATACGAAGTATTAGTCTACTAGCTCATGCCGCTCGCTCTAGCTGTTGCTCTTGTTACCGCTCTCGCTGTTGCCGCTTGCTCTTGCTCTCGCTGCTGGGCTGCTCTCATTGTTGCTATTGCTGTCGCCGCTCGCTGTTGCTCTTGCTGTTGTTCTTGCTCTTGCCACTCTTGTTGTTCTTCTCGCTGTTGCTCTTCCTGCTGTTGCCGCTCGCTGCTCTTGATGTTGCTCTCGTTGTTGCTCTTGCTCTCGCTGCTTCTGAGAAATAAAAACAACAGAAAGAAATATGAGAAACAAATAGAATCAAACAGATGTTGGTAGTTGTCACTTAGCGTTCTTTCATTTGTTCATCCAGTTCCACATTCTGTTGTTTCCTCGTTCCGTTGTAATATCCTTTTGGACTTGACATCCTTTTGTTTCCTTGTTATGTTTCATTGATTCCTCGTTGTTGTTGTTGTTGTTGCCGTCAGCCCTGAAATAAGAAGAAAAACCAAAGTGAGAAAATACATCATCAGAGCAATGTAGCAGGCAGATATCATTGTCTATCTATCTCACGTTGTTGATGTTGCCCTCAATCTGTGTTGCGTCGATTTGTGGTTGCTGACAATTCGTTTTGCTGGCGATTCATTGTTGCCAACGATTTGTTGTTGCCGATAACAAGAAGAAAAACCAAAGTGAGAAAATACATCATCATTAATGCAGCAGGCAGGCATCATTGTCTATCTATTTCACGCTGTTATTGTTGCTGCCGATTAATTCTAATTTCTACTTCATGTTTGTTAGATAGATTTCGTTGTAATACTGATTAGGTTCTAAAATTGTGAGCATTAGGATCAAAGGGTACTTGGATCGCACCTCCACCGACCTCTCTTTACATGATGTATGTGCGTTGAAATGAATCGTATAAACAGTTATTTACTCTGGCGACTGTCACGATTAAGTTATTTGGCCTGTCTGATGTACGTCCCGCAGTCTGTCTGCCTGTCTTTAACCGCGTGATTTCTAGAGTCCCCGTGTCTTCGTGGTAGTGTAGTACTAGTAGAAGATACCTATCCCGCGGGTCTCATTTTTTCATCAACCCCATCTCGCCACATACACCTCATTGCTAGTTCAATTAGCCTGGTCCCACTCATTAATTTAGTGAGTAAGTCTGCTATATTCGACTTGCCTGGCTCCTTTGCAATCCGGATGGTTCCTGCTGCTATGCACTCCCTTGCCTTATGATAGGCGACACTATTGTGCTTCTTCTTACAAGGACTTTCCGGTCGTGTAGTGTTCTTCACAACTGACTCATTGTCACAATAGATATTGGTGGGTCCTTCTATAGGTATGCCCATCATTCGTAGCTTATACCTTAGCCCCTCTACCATCTTGATTGCTATTCTTAGTGCAACTATCTCAGAGCCGAATGTAGATGTCTCAACAGTCGTTTGCCTCTTGGAGAACCACAAAATAGGTGCTCTGTTAACAAAGATGATGACTCCTGTATGAGATCTTCTGGTAGCCTTGCAACCTGCATGATCTGCATCTACGAAACACGTAGTAATAACAGCCTTCCCTTTCGGTTCGGGCATATCTGGAGGCAATAACTCTTTGGCATCTGGATAGAACTCACTCCAGTCGCACGACTGAAAATTCGACTCATCTACCTCGGGCATGGATGCATCAAATACCAACTTGGACTTACTGTAATTCTTTAAGTATGCAAATAGATGAAACAACTGGTTGAGATGACCCTCTCTCGCTTGGGCAAGATATCGAGACATAAGTGACACGGGCATAATGATATCCAATCGGCCGAGTTCACATATCCACCAGAGTATCCCTACCAAACCTTGATAGTAGTTTTGTTTCTCCGGATTGAGTTCTGGTGACGCGTCTATCTCAGGCCTATACTCAGCGCTCAAAGGGGACCTCGCTGTCTTAGGTAGTACCTTAAACACATATTTTCCGGTTAGTAGTTCTTCTTCAACCGATTTGATGGCTTTTGCAGTATACTTAGACGAAGCCATGGACCAGTACGGGTTACCATTGATGTAGGTCTTTCCTATATCAGCTCCCAAGTAGAAAGAAGGTTCTTCAGCTGTTCCATTCTTCAACTTGAACTGCCTTTCTATTGCATCCATCTGGAACTTTGGATCCATTCCACATACAAGAATATCATCAACGTAGGCCACACAGTACTCGTAGTAAGCCGAGCCATCTGGTTTGAACGCAGATTGGAGATGAACATTAGGATCTGCTTTGCAAGATACATAACCAAGCTATATTAAGTGACTAGCCAAGTGTGATCGAAAAGATGCCCCCGCAACCGGGAGTCCATATAAAGCCCTTACAATCTTGCAGGGCCTCCCACATAGCTCTGGCGCAAACCCTTGGGCCTCTGTAGCTATTGTGAAGTACTTCTCTTTGATGGGTGCTGTTAAGTAAGCGTTCTGTATGTCCGCACTGAGTACCTCAAGGTTGTTAAGTGCTGCCACTAGGAAGAACAATCGAACCGAATCCCTACTGGGTACACTGGAATAAGTGTATTCCTTGGAGATTTCAGGGACTTTGTGGCCATCACCGACTAAGCGGGCCTTCCGAGTTAAGTCAATCTTGACATCGAAGACCATGTGCATAGTTATTTTGGTATGCCCCACTGGTACCTTGTCTTCCTCGTTGAATTCAAAAGCAATAGAGCTGTTTCTCATTTCTTTTGCAATAGCCCGAGCCCAATGATCGGTCCCCGTTTCTCAATCAATCGCCTTTGCCTCTGCAATTGACTTAGGGAGCCGGACCCCGTACTTATGGAACTTGGTCCAATATTTGGTTTTAGCGCCAGATATGATCCGGTCTTTTCTCCGAAGTACCTTATAGGCCCACCACTTAAATGCTGGCTCATTTATGATGCCTTCCTTGCGGGCGTATATTGCTGTTTCAATCGGGAAGCTTTCCTTCATATCACTTAACTTTGCCCAGGACGTAGTGCCATCCTTCCACCTAACAAGGAATCTCCATCCTTTGGTTGTTGGTCTTGACCTAGTTTGTCCGGATTTAGTTGTGTAAGTAGCCTGTTCGATAGTTAAGGTCTCCTCTTCCTTTTTGAAATCGATGATCTCATCCATTAGACAATACATGCGCCCTTCATTGTCGACTGAAGAATAGATACTTTCTGCTAGCATATTGGCTGTATAAATTTCAATAGATCCATCTGGCATAGAGACCTCGTAAGACCTCATGTCTAAGAGTGGATTGTTGTTCTTTTCACCAACCAGCACACCATCCTTATCCCTGCAATGGCTCTTGACTAGCCCCCGGATGTGTTGGTCCCCTATCTGGAGTAATACCTCACTCCCAAGATACTCGTCAAGGTCCTTATCAGATAAGTCATCAACATCGGGGGAAGAAGCCTCGGCTTCTGCCATGAGTACTTCATCCTCTCCCTCATATTTGCCAACAAATAGGCCCAGAGGTGGTTCGCCAAGTTCGTTTTCAAGATAAGTATCAGAAGGTTTAACCTCATTGCCTATTTTGGCGTTGATTTCTTTGTTGTGTGCTTCCAGCTGTGATAGGATATCTGGGTGTCTCCATTCCTCCTCAGATATAGCCCGGGTGCTGTTTGTTATGTGAACTTTTCCGGTCTTAAATAAGATATAGTGACAATCTCCACCACCGAAAGTGTCCCCACATGGGCCCAGCCACCGGCCAAGCCTATTTGTCTTTCCATTTAAGTCGTACCACCAAATGAAATTGTACCAGTCATGGATCATATACAGGGTGATATCTGGAGTATACCCATGCACCAATTCAAAGCTAGTCCTTCCCATCGAAGAAGGGTCACTCGATGCCGCAAGGTTCATTCGACCGGCTGCTAACATTCCACAGAAGGCCAAGCACCTCCTGGGACTGCCCTTCTTAGAAGTCATCCAACGGATTGCCCGCCTCAAGTCCCCAGCACTGTGTTCTGTAGTATTTTGCCACCAACAATGGGGCTGTATGTAGGTTTGGCGGATGCGATACTCTGACCTGAGTTTGTGCCAACCAGTGTTGTGTGTCTCATGATTTCCCTGGGCTTTTGCTCCATCGGTAACAAGATGTTCTGGGATTCCCACTTCATTTATAAAGCAAGATAGACCATCATGACATCGGACTTCTCCCCTGACAGGATAGAAGGCCACATAGCCTTTTCCATTTGTGAAGATCTGAGCTGCTGTATCATTTCGGATGAGGCTGGAAACCTTGAACTTCATAGTATCGGCGTACCAATGACCCTTGAGCATCCTCCTATTCCTAGACTTCTGCGTCTTCAGTTGCTTTGTAATAGGCTGGGACAATTGCCTAATACCATCTTGGGTAGTGGCTTCAATGGTAGCCTTGGCCCGCTTCTCACTTATGTTCCACATCTTAGCAATGGCCTTGGCGTCGTACCTGTCGGCCTTGTCGGGGATTCTTATTGGAGGTCCCCATTGTCCCCGGCGTATGGAGGACTTCTTTTCAAGGAACATTTCTTGGTCTAGAACATCTTGTTGGCGACGTAGCAGCTTCCTCTCCTTGGTCCTAGCCTTTGCTTCCTGTTGAATGGCAAGCTCAGCTTCAGATAATGAGGACAGACCGGCTGATGAAGGCTTGGTGGAAACATCAGAAATTGTAGAATTTGCTAAATTGCGAAGATTTTCTTGATCCTCCCCGGTGGTTCCAGCAAGGGCTGAAATCAATCGTGTAGAGACGTCCGTTGGGTTATACCCTGTGCGTTGGAAAGGGACTCGACCAGTGCACACAGAGGCAAGATGACGTAGCTGGTACTTGTCGTACCCAACACCGAGAGGTTCAGGATGGATTGTGGATGAATAACAGACTGGAGTCCCGCAAGCCGGCAAACACCCTGAGAGAGTAGCAACAACTCGCGGGAAAGAACCATTCGTGGCTTCTTCTTCTTCTGCAAAGTGAGAGGAGTAGGGGTCCCATGTGTGGGTATCTGTAGCCAGTACATATTTACAGGTTGCCAGTTCCTTCTTTGTAGGTTTGCGGGAATCAAAATAGGATATGACCCCGTCGACTTTGAGAGGAATAAAGAGTGCGGTATCGTCGGATTGGAATGTAATCCCGTGTGTAGAAGTGGAGTCGTATCTTCGTGGAGTATCCTCAACCTTGTTGAAGTTGCAGTCCCGGACTTGGTTGGGACATACCAAGCTGTGTTGCAACTTGGTGCCAAAGAACAGGGCCTGCCCAAACACCAAGATATAGGTAATCCTGTTGGTTGGGTCAGTCCAAGCTGTGGCGCAACGAGCGATAGGGACATTCTTAAGTGGTGAGTAGGTGTCTGAAAATGGTACAACATCCACATAGGTCAAAATAGAATCCAATGAATCAAGTAATACCATATTTGATCCCGCGGCTGTTGTATCAGCATGGCTGTCCAACTCGCATCGGCCGTTATGGGGAGATGGTGAGCCAACACTCTTAATATGGACTACCGGGCGGCCTACCCGGGATACAATCGACAGGCCCCGGCCGGCAAATCAATCTTGATTCTTCTTCTTGTGAGTATGGCTACCAAATTGGTCACCGGCCGGCCCCTTTGCTGTAGTATTCTCCCCCTTGGCTGCAACCCTAGAAACTTTCGCAGACTGTCCAGAAGAGTTGAGGGAGGGGCGTAGGGCCCTTACTTGGTTCTTTTGCGCCAAAGACATAGTGACCCAGACTTCTTTTGGATAGATTTTGCCCTCAAGGGGCCCATCATATGTACCGGGAGTCTTCTGTTTCTTGTTGTTGCCGGATTTCTTGTTGGAGGAGGAGTTGCCTTCATTGTTGCGTTTGTTACCCTTTTTCCCCTTGAAGGAAGAGATATTACGCCAACTGCCTTTGCAACTGGCTTGCATTTTCTTGATACCAAGCGCTTGAGTGAAGTGGGCAGCCGCTTTGTCGAAGTTGTTATACATGCCACCTCCTTCGTTTAGGACCAATTGGACTGCTATTTCTAGTCTTGGGTCTGATAAACTCTAATTTCTACTTCATGTTTTTTAGATAGATTTCGTTGTAATACTGATTAGGTTCTAAAATTGTGAGCATTAGGATCAAAGGGTACTTGGATCGCACCTCCACTGACCTCTCTTTACATGCTGTATGTGCGTTGAAATGATTTGTATAAACAGTTATTTACTCTGGCAACTGTCACGATTAAGTTATTTGGCCTGTCTGATGTACGTCCCGCAGTCTGTCTGCCTGTCTTTAACCGCGTGATTTCTAGATAATGTTGTTGTTGCGATTGATTCGTTGTTTCCGTCGATTTGTTGTTGCCGTTGATTTGATGTTTGAATGAAAGACTTCTTACTCCTGTGTCACTTGAACAGGATCTTGTGCCCATTGATATAGATGCAAGGGATGCAGATTTGTGCTTTTAAGATGTCCCCTTCAAGCAAGTAATCTCTCGTCACAATGATATACCTTTTTCCTCCAGTACAAGGTTACTCTTTGGACTTCTCTATCTGAGGAGCACGGGTCTTTGAGCTAACTGATCAATGGATCAAGAAGGTTACTAGATCCCACGTTCTCAGACAGAATGCAAGCATTCTACTCAGATAAGGGCCAGTGTGGTACAACCAATAGTACGAATATTTCCGATGTCTTTCATTCTAATTTATGAATAGAAATTGTATTTTTTTCACCTGCGATAGTGAAAATCAC
Organism: Pseudo-nitzschia multiseries; assembly: GCA_037355745.1. Classification (NCBI taxonomy): domain Eukaryota; phylum Bacillariophyta; class Bacillariophyceae; order Bacillariales; family Bacillariaceae; genus Pseudo-nitzschia; species Pseudo-nitzschia multiseries. Next base: position 5,371,456 of record CM074784.1, on the reverse strand, counting down.
ACTGTAAAATCACTCTGTATTTTTGCACAGAGAAAATCTGTAAAATCACTCTGTATTTTTGTACACGAGAAGAAAAAAAAAATCTTTCCTACACCTACTAGTAAAATGCAGTACAAAAATACAGAGCAAAAATACAGTACAAAAATACAGTATGTTAATTAAATTTGATGCTTAATGAATGAGATCTGTTAATTCAATCCATAATGTTAATGAAAAAACATACTTAAGCTGTAAATTTTAACCTGTATTTTAGTATTGTACTTTAATGCCATTATTCGTCTAATTAAATTTGCTACTACCTACTTAATTAATAAAATCAATTTGATGTTGAAGAATTCTTCAGTGTTCTTTTTCCAGCCATTAATTTCTTCCTAATAGTGCTGAATACTCAAATTTAGAAGCTTTATTAATAATTAATTAAGCAGCTACTTCAGAACATTAATTAAAAACATACTTGAGCTGTAATTTTTGTACTGTATTTTAGTACTGTATTTTAAGGCCATTATAATTGTCTAATTAAATTCGCTACTTAATTAATAAAATCATATTGATGCTTCCCGGTCATTTACCATAAGATATGAGAGTATTCCAATCCTGCTTACAGAGATACTCCAATCTTGCACACAGAAGAAGTGCATAACGACTGAGTCTCATTATTCCAAACACTAGAGGAGGTGCATGTGACTCGATCGGTTGTATTGACCGCTCCAGCTGTAGTACTATAAATTACCTAGGAATATACGTAAGTTAAGGTACTGGCCTGTAGTCCCCTTACATACATACGAAAGGAATTTAATATGATCCATCTTCTTGCACGTGATCAAGTATATCACATAGCTCAAAAAGAAGAATCAATAGATTTCGTGAGTACGTATGTGAAAGAAAGGAATTTAATATTGAAGAATTCTTCAGTGTTATTTTTCCAACCATTAATTTCTTCCTAATAGTGCTGGATACTCAAATTCAGAAGCTTTATTAATAAATAATTAAGCAGCTATGGAGTACTTCAGAACGTTGAATTAAAAATATACTGAAGCTGCAATTTTCATACTGTATTTTGGTACTGTATTTTAGTACATACCTGAAATTTGCGCACGCACGAGTATTCCAAATTTAAATTCGCGCGCACTGTTGTATGCCTCTAAAAAGGGTACTAAATTAATGCTTATATATTGGTTAAAAACTAAGATTGTGAGCTAGTAGCTCTGTCAACTACTCCGAGGAGCGGTTGGAAAGCTTGTAACAGTAAACAGGTGTCGAATTAGAATTCAACGTACATCGTACATAGAGAATTTGGATATGTTCTTCATCCAGTGTTCAATATTGAAGACCGGCTTGCGTTGCATTGCTTTTCAGATTTTCTTGAATCGTGGGTAATTTCAATCGTGAGGGTTTGGAATACCGCACTCTTCTCCTTCTCATAAAAGTTTTGATTGGTGGCACAGATTCTGTTAATCGTGTGCGACCAGTATTCCTTAGATAAGAAATTTTTAATCGGTGTGATATGGTTTTAGGTTCCAAATATTCATCCATTGAATAACATGGTTTCCTAAGAGAAAGGAAACTGTATCATTTGTGTGGATTTGCTGGATAGTGTAGGGGTCTTTGCTTCTTGCTTCAAAAGCCCCAGGAATCTGCTTTTCATTTTTTGTCATAATTTGGTCTCCTACACGATAATCATGAAGTTTTCTGTGGCTATTCTCTTTCATCGCGTTCTTATCTATCTGGGCCTGCCGTTTGTTTCTCACCATGGCCAAGTCGGTGATTACAGGAATTGGGAGGAACATATCTCTGTGGAATACAAGGGCTCCAGGCGTCATTCCGAATGTTTTGTTGATGGTAGATCTAACAGCAAACTGAGCAGAAGCAAAGACACTATCGATGATGTCAATAGCTTCCTGAAGGGTCTGTGGAGGATTGGTATTGAGCTCGGTTCTCATTGCAGACTTCATGGTATCATGTACTCTTTCAAGTACAGCATTGGATTGTGGATTTTGAACAGAGCAGACCTTGGCTTTGATTCCAAGATTGGCAAGATGGAGTTGGAAGTCGTTGCTCATGAAGTTGGTTCCTTGGTTGATGATACAATTTACTGGTTTGGGATATCGCGAGAGCCAGCCATTGTCGAGGGCATGGACTGCCATGAGACCGGTTGGATTTACTTGTGGGGCTCAGATTATCTTGAGGAGATTGGTGCACATATCCATGATGGTGAAGCCATTGAAGGAGACAGTTCAATGGCCAGGGATCTTGATTTTCCAGGGACCGACTCCATTGATTGCAATAGTATCTCAAGGGACGTACTGGTGTTCTTTGGTTGGGAGTTGTCCATGGCTTTGGTGGCTATTCTTGTATCATTGGCACATATCACAGGATCTACAGAAGGAGTTGATTTGGTCCTTCAAGTTTGCGGCATATATAAATTGATTGATGGTTCAGTACAATCTTTCAGCGCCGGCATGTCCAAGCATGTGGGGGTAATATTTGATCATGGCTTGTACTTGGTTTGGAGGGAGTACAATGTTCTGGCAACTGTTGGTGGACTCAACAACTCGCAAGTCGGTGCTGTTGAAGTTTTCAGTTGTGTACCTTGGATTGGTGGATATATCTACATTGGCAGCTTGGTCTTGCGTGAGTTGGTTGAAGGCCAAGGGGTACATGGGGATATCTTCTGGGTAGTTAAGAAACAGTTTGGAAAGAGAGAAAACGCCGTCCGTTGGGCCGGGAGTTGGAGTTGAGTATGGAGCAATGTCCGAATGCCAAGGATCATCCATTGGATTGGGAGTTGGTGTTGGGGATGCCTTCTAATCCTCTGGAGTGTCTTGCTGGAGAGGGAGCCTGGAGAGCGTGTCAGCAATGACATTGTCTTTGCCTTTGATATACTTGAATACTGGGGAAAATTCTTCAAGGAGCATTTTCTGAGTCATAATGCATTGGCTTGTGAGGTTTTGGCGAGTAAGGTTGATGTGGTTGGTATACACAATAATTTCGGCACCCCAAAGAATGGTTCGAAATTCCTTGAAGACTTCTACAATGCAGAGCATCTCTTTGTCAATTGTTGGGTATTTTTCGTTGAGCAGAGTTGAGTTTTTGAGAGAAGCAGAGGATAATCTTGCCATCTTGACAGACAACGGCCCCAAGTTGGTAATCTGAAGCATCTGTGTAGACATGGAAGGGCTTGTTTGGATCTGGGAAGGCAAGGAGGATATCTTTGGCAATGAGAGTTTTGGCCTTGTTGAAGGCTTTGATGAGCTCGGGGGTTGGAGTGAGTTTGCCTTTGGATCTTCCTGAGAGATCTGTAAGTGGGGCAAGAACTTCTGCGCGCTTTGGGTAGAAGTTCCGATAGAAGTTGATCATCCCAACAAAGGATTGAAGTCGGGTTCTTGTTGAGGGAAAGGCTAGGTTCAGGATAGGAGATATCTTGTTTGGATTGAGTCTAATTCCATCTCTGGAGATGATGTGGCCAAGCCAAGGCGCTTGCGATTGAAACCAGTGGCACTTGGAGGGCTTGACCGAGAAGTTGTGGGCCTTGAGTAAGGAGAGGACAGAGGAGACCGACTTGCAATGGGAATTGAGGGTGTCAGAGAAGATTCCAATATCATCAATATATACTTCGATATCTTTGAGGTGGAGGAGCATCTGTTCCATGCAGCCTTGGGCCCAGCTTGGAGAGTTGAGGAAGCCCATTGGCAACCTGAGGAGCCTGAATTTTCCAAATGGAGTAACAAGAACACAAAGCCAGGTGGAGGCTTCGTCAAGTTTGAAGGTGTGGAACTGCATGCTAACATCAATAAGGGTCACATATTTGAACCCCTTCTTCTGTGGAAGATATCTTGGAGTTTTGGTAGTGGATAGTGGAGCTTTTTGGTGACTTTGTTGAGTTCACGGAAGTCACTGATAAGTCTACAGGAGCCATCTGGTTTTGGAACTACGAAGGTTGGCATTCCCCATTCAGTGGCATAGCAGCGTTTGAGGATGCCAAGTTTGACTTGCCAATCGATTTCCTTCTTTACAGCTTCCTGTTGGTGGAGTGGAATTGGATAGGGTTGTTTGACATGAAATGGAGTTGCATCTTGCTGGAGATCAATGTGGAACTCTTGATTAGGGAAAATGCCTAATTCCTTGTCGTTCAAGCCTTCAAAAAGTTCTGCGTCTTAGAGTAGGATTGGTAATAAGGCTTGTTTTTCATGGTCAGAGAGATGGGTTTGTTTGGTAACTAACTTGTGGAGGTCTGTCTTCTCATACTTGGAGGTGCCATCTACATATGATTGTTGGATTGCTTGGTTGGAGTAGCTATCTACGACAGCATGGGGTTCTGCAGACATGACCTTGTGAAGTAAGACCCTGTTATCAAAGTAATTGTGCGGATGGAAGTCCGTCGTCTTTTCATACCATTCTATGGTGCAGGTTTTGAAGTCCATCTTCATTCCAAGGTCTCTCATGGTGCGTCTACCAATGAGGAGATGATAGTTAATATTCTGGGTGATAACAAAACACTTGATTGTTGTTGCCAGAATCGAGAGTTTCGATGGGAAATCTCTGAAGATCTGAGTTGTAATATTCTTCATCAACATCCATATCTACTACGTGGAAGAGATCCGGCCAAGGGGTTGATGGAATGGTTTCTTCAGTCGGTTCATTGATGAAGATGCACATGTGTTGCTCTGGTTCATGAGAGTTGCTGCCATGGGAAGAGGAGTTGGTGGATCGATTGCTGTTGGAACTCCAATCATTCAGATGCGAGTCGGTATTGTCCCTGTTGTTGTTGTTGGACTGATTGGAGTTGTTTCCATATTTATTGGTGTAGTATTGGCCCCAAGTGTGGCTGGTGCCAGGATGGATGGGACATGGTGAGCCGTTAGATATTCTGGTTGGCCCTTTGCTGTTGCCTTGGTTGTTGTTGTTGTTGTTGCGTTGGTTGTTGTTGTTGTTGTTGCGTTGTCGGTTTTGGTTATTTCCATCGTTGTTTTGATTGTTGTTGCCATTGTTGTTGTTCTGATTGCCATTTTGGGATGAATTATCTAATTTCTTTTTTCTATTCTGCGCATATTGATATCGTTCAAATCTCATCATCATTTCAGAAAGGGAATCTCTGTGGGGAGAGTGGTGTTGCTGATAGGTGTACTTCCAATTGTTGGGCATGGATTCGAAAATTAGATTCTTGAACTCTCTCTCCTTGATCTCTGCATCCTCTGGTGGGTGTCCCGGAAGCAGTGGAAGGATAAGATGGTTGTGGAAGTTGGCTTGGGAGACAAATTAATGTACTGTCATGGTGGTTGTTTTCTTAATATTGGTAAGGAATCTTCAGTGGTTTTGGTATGCATCGAGGTTGTTGTCAAACTTGTAGTTGACAAATGCTTGCACAGTTGTGGAGAAGTTGTCGGCAGTTCTTTGAGGAACATTGTTTGATATTTAGTCATTCCACCAGCTCTTGTCATTGTAATCTCTGAGGAGGTCTACAAACTTGTCATATAGCCTTGGACCTGTAGTTAAGTTGAGTGTCTTCTTGGACAGCATAAATTCATTGATGGTGAAAAGAATTTGTAATTTGGTTGATCCTGCAGTAATCAAAGGAATCTTGAGCTTGGTGGTTTCAGGCATTCCGTTGAACTCTTGTGTGCTCTTGAATTCCACTTTGTCAATAGACTCTTGGTCAAAGTCGAACTTGAAAGGGATGATGGAATTGTAGCTAGACATTGTCTTCCTCTTCTTACTGGACAATCGTTAGAAAACGTTGGTTGCTTGTTAGCAATAGTAGTCGTGTTTACTCCAGTAACTGAAGTAGTAGTAGGTCAAAGCAGTTTTTCGACTGTTTAAACAGTGTCGTATGCCTCTAAAAAGGGTACTAAATTAATGCTTATATATTGGTTAAAAACTAAGATTGTGAGCTAGTAGCTCTGTCAACTACTCCGAGGAGCAGTTGGAAAGCTTGTAACAGTAAACAGGCGCTGAATTAGAATTCAACGTACATCGTACATAGAGAATTTGGATATGTTCTTCATCCAGTGTTCAATATTGAAGACCAGCTTGCGTTGCATTGCTTTTCAGATTTTCTTGAATCGTGGGTAATTTCAATCGTGAGGGTTTGGAATACCACACGCACTGGATTAGTGACTGGACTAAGATATTATTTTAAAATACTCCATACAAGTACCGTACCGGTACGTACCAGTACTTATTTCGGTACGATACTTCGGTACAGTATTTTGGTACGGTATTTCGGTACGTCATACTTCGGTACGGTATTTAGGTACGGTATTTGGTACTACTGTATGTACCTTTAGGTACTCTGTACTAGTGGTGTGCCCTGTAAGACTATACAATGCATAATACTCAAAGTAGTATCCATGGACCAAAATGAATCCAAAATTCATAATGCCTAAAGTATAAGCTTGTTTCTTGTCATTTTTCTTCTTCCATAGTAGTCAATCCCATCCATAGTATGAGCAATATTCTTGATGATGCAATTTCAGTCAATGTCACACATTTGCACTCAAAAACTGGCTGACTAGGACCCCTTGTTTTGGTCCATGTCCAGGGTTCAAAATGAATCCAAAATTCATAATGCCTAAAGCATAAGCTTGTTTCTTGTCATTTTTCTTCCACTGACTACCCCATTCATAGTATGAGCAATATTGATGATGAAATTTCAGCCAATGTCACACGGTTGCACTCAAAAACGGACTCGGACCCCTTATTTTGGTACATTTTGTCCTGGGTCCAAAATGAATCCAAAATTCATAATGCCTAAAGTATCTGCTCCTTTCTTCTTGTTTTTCTTCCATAGTCTACCCCATCCATAGTGTGAACAACATTGCCACTCAAACTGCAGCAAATGTTGTGGTTTGTCTCTCCAAAGGGCACACAAGAGACAATTTTTGGTGCTAATGCAGGGCACAAACTTACTGATTGTGTAATGACTAACAAAGTAGCAGGTCAAGGCCATGAATCTTTTTTCAACCAAGAGAATTTTTTGGTCAAATGAAGGGCACAAACTAACTGATTAGGTAATGACTCCCAAAGTATATATCATGTCAAGATCATGAATAATTTTTTCATTACTGATCTGATGCATATTGGGAACAACATTGCCCCACCCAACATAGAAAATATTGTGGTTTGTCTCTCCAAATGCCACACAAGAGATTATTTTTGGTGAAAATCCAAGGCACAAAATGACTGATTGGTTAATGACTAACAAAGTATCAGATCAAGACCATGAATAATTTTTTCATGACTGATCTGATGCATATTGGGAACAACATTACCACACACAATACAGAAAATATTGCGGTTTGGCTCTCCAAATGCCACACAAGAGATTATGTTTTGGTGTAAATCAAGGGCACAAACTAACTGAATGGGTAATGACACCAAAAGTATCATGTCAAGACCATGAATAATTTTTTCATGATTGATCTGATGCATACTGGGAACAACCACATTGCCACACACAATACAGAAAATGTTGTTGTTTGTCTCTCCAAATGCCACACAAGAGATTATTTTTGGTGCAAATCAAGGGCACAAACTAACTGAATTGGTAATGACTAACAAAGTATCAGGTCAAGGCCATGAATAATTTTTTCATTTTTGATCTGATGCATATTGGGAACAACTTTGCCACACACAATACAGAAAATGTTGTGGTTTGTCTCTGCAAATGCCACACAAGAGAATATTTTTGGTGCAAATCCAGGGCACAAACTAACTGAATGGGTAATGACTGTCAGGAACAGGGGTCATAAATTAATAAGAAGTGTGGGATGACCACACATCCAGTTTTCTTCACCCAGTTGAACACACCTTGTTAATAATTAATGATCCCTACTAATAAATTCTGATCAGGTGACCCAGCGGAAGGCCAGTTTGTCTGGTACAAATCCTACATATGTTTCAATCTGGTACTCATTTGTACACCAATTGCTGATTGTTCAGTCCCAAGGAAGTACCCAACAAATATGGTTCCATGATAGTAGTCAATGGCACCAACGACACCCAGTTCTTGAGGCACAAACCACACATAGGGCTTAATTGATTATTCAAGAAACAAATCAAAGTAATGTAAAAGGGACACCACCCAGTTGCTAAGGAGTCAAGAAACCCTGGCAAAAGTCTGCCACCCAGCCCATGTCTTGTGATGGAAGTACACAGTGCCCATTTAGAAAACAGTGTTGAGTGCACCCTGAACCATCTCTGGCAGCACCGTTGTTCATACTGTGACAAGTACCAAACAAATGAAGAAGCCAAATCAGCTTGCCCATTTACTACCCTGACTTGCCCTAGGTGTCACGATCCCAACTTCTTAGATGACTGCAACCCAACATAGACTCACCAAATTGATGGTGTCTTCAACCCAACATAGACTTGCCAAACACCAAATGTGAATGATGACTGGAACCCAACGTATACTCGCCAAATGATAATGATGACTGGAACCCAAGGTAGAGTCGCCTAACTGCCAAATGACGATGACAGCCCAACATTACTATGCATCACAACCCAATCAAACTGCCACTTGCTAAATACACTGCAAACCAAATTGCCACGCACTGCAACCCAACCAAATCACCACTTGCCAAATGCAACCACATCAAATCACCACTTGCCAAATGATGACCACAACCCAACCAAATGAGGACCAAACCACCAAACACCAACGGCAGCACAATAACTAGGACAACACAAAACAACAAACAGCTAGTACTAGTACTTCCCCACGAAACAAGGCAACTTCTGTCACTGATGGTTCTCATCATCTATCAACCTCCATGGATAATTGTGCATGTAACTACTAGCTGCATCATTACCCACAGCTCAACAAGTGCCCAACAAAGGTGTTCACCTGAAGAAGAGCCAGACTCAAGAAAAGCGTCCCCTTTGAGCAACAGTTACATGCCATAGACCAGAACTGCCACAGTGACTGTTGATAGAAGAAGATGATTGCCATGTACTTGTTTCCAGAGTAGACCCAAGAAATGAAAATGACTACGAAGAACAAAATCATGAAGAAGGGGAGCTCTATGCTTTGAAAGACTTTGAAAGAATTTTCTTTCCTACATAATATAATTATTGCCACAGCAACATGTCAGTACAAACCTCTTACCGCCGTTGTCATCTTTGCTGTTAAGAGCAATTAAGAGCAACAATACAAGCTGTTGAGAACATTGTGTGCATGCTGGTCAAATTTTGTTACTGGTGGGTGGTTTTCCTCCATCATAGGCAAGGAGCTTGATGGGGAGTTTAGCAAGTAATGTCTCTCCTCATGCTGGAAGGATTCCCACAGCCAGAAGAGTATTCCTGCAGCTGGCAGAGCATTCTTCCCACAAAAAGCAAAACTATTCCTACAGACTTCAGAATTCCTGCATTCTGCGTCATGTCTGGGGGAAAATAAATCCCCCAAATGAAAGTTTTTGGATGTGAGGGAATTGAATAGATTCCTGCTGGTGACTCACTCAGTTGCGTCTGTAATCCTCATAGCGAAGGTTGGGTTTGAAGAAAAAGGGGGCCTGCTTAGCAGCTTGAAGTTGAGCAACAGCAGACATGGTGAGTTAGACGTTACGGTTAGTTTTTAGATATTTTTATCGATAAAAAAAAATTCAAAGCGATATTGCGATTGAATTCAATATGAACTAAGCTGTGTATGAAATTGTGTGCTATTGAGTTTTAGTGTCTACTATGACTTCGAGATACTTCGAGAAGCTTCCCAGCTAGTTCAGTGATATGATTGGAAAAGAACTGGGTTCTTTGATAATCGGAATTCGGATGAGACTTCAAGGAGAAGATTCTATTTGATGTTCGAATACGATTGAACAATGACAGAAGATCGGGAACGATGTCATTGACTCATGACTGAGGGAGTGTGTCAATGACGCGTGACTGGACTGAAGTGTGTCAATGACGGTTGACTGGAGTGAAGGAGTGTGTCAGTGACTCATGATTGAAGTGTCTGTGCGTTGTTCAGGAATGAAGAATGGGACACAAGCGCACTGGACTCCCGCAACCTCACCGAGAAACGCTCGTGAATTTTGATGTGCAGGAGTGTCGAACATCGAAATCATAAGCAATTCCGAAATCTGTGTGTCTTCTTTGTTGCGTCCTTGGTTTGTTGTCACCAAATCAAGTCTCGATCGAAGCAACACACCGTACCGTAGTTGCTGTGTCTACCTACTGACGGAAGTTGGGGCAAAATGTCCCGGTAGATGTCCAAAGAGATAAAGTAGAATCCCACTAAATAATAGATCCAACAGTAGGGACCTCCTGCGGCTACAAGAGCCGTCGTGCAGCAAGCAAGCAACCACAATGGACAACCGACAATGCGTGGGCCTGGATAAATTCCACGGATACTTATCGACACTGTTTCCTTCCCGTGACGATGCTGCCTTCGAACCCCAGAATTGCGACAACGATGGAGGCAGCGAGTACGATGCACCGGACGTCAAGCAAGGCAGCTCGCGCGTGCAATACAACAACGATGGGTTCACGAATTCGCATTCGCTTTCGCACCGTCCAACTACCACCGGCGACAACGGCAACGGCAACGACAACGCAAGTGTCGACCCGGGAGTCCCCGACGCGGAAACCGAGACCGGAACCCCCCCGGACGGGACGGATCGTCGCATTGTTCGGCGTCATCGTCCCGTAAAATTCACAAAGAATGCCGTGGAAATGCTTCGGGAAACCCTCAATGCGTTCCTGCGAAGAGTCGGAACGGAACTTGCCGAGGTCGATGCCATGTCGATTACCCCGGAAGAGGTGGTCCGGGCACTTGTTTCAATCGACGACTTGTCCCACAGCGCAGAAACGGAATCGAGCGACGAAAACGACGATTCCGCTGGTGTTGCAAACACAGACAACGATTCCACACGCAGTGCTCCTCCAACGATGAAACAATTGGTGTCACAAGCTCAACACCTGCTGTTGATGCAAAAACAACAAGAGCGACAAGAACGGCAGGAAGCGAAACAACGAAAAATAGACATCGGTCCGAACGGTGATGGCGAAACGGCCGGATCGGTTGCATTTCGGAGCACAAAAAGCAGCAGCCACTACCCGGAACCAGCGTCATCCGAGGATGCAACAACCGCAGCAAAATCACGTGGAGCTGGGGAGCAAACCAACAAACCGTCGGCGTCGGGGCAGAAAAAGAGGAAACGCAAACCGAAGACGAAAATCACTGCCGAAATGGAAGCGGAACAAGAACGTCTTTTGAACGCATCCAAGCAGGCATTCCAGTCGTCTCAACAATAGCAGGGCCAAGGGAAGGCCGAATGCTGTCGCTGCGTTTCGTGTCGAACTGTTTTGGTGTCGTGCACGTAAGATTACTTCCTCGGAGGAATCCAATAACATTTGGTGTGTTTTAGAAATGAAATACTATAGCACGGTAGTGGAAACCTTCTCCTTTCTATTATATGGAGTACTTGGAACCTCGCAGTCAAATGTTGCGAAACTTGTCGTGGCGAGATCTGAACAAGAACCAAACAAAATGCTTCCATCCACTACATATTTTGTCGAAAGGTTGAATGCGACCACTGCATTCTAGTGTACATTAGGGCTTGCACGTTCTTTATACGTAGTCGAGCACTCAAGCATTGCAATCTTTCAATCACGGATATGGAATTTGTCGAATACTCCTAAATGCCCTTTGATACACATCACCATCGATGCGAACCCGTTGCGATGCGATCTGCTGCGACCCAGAGAAAGCATTGCCCAGCCACCGAGTTTCCGCATTCCTTCTTCTATTCATTCGTACGTACTCAGTCCGTCGCACCGAATTTTTCGAAATTTTTCACGGCAAAAGAACTGCCACAACCACAGGCCGACTCGGATTGAGGATTGTCCGTTACGACAAAGGCGGATTTGATCATTTCGACAACGTAATCGATCGTGGATCCCTCCAGAAATCCCATGGAGGTTTCGTCCACCACCACTCGGGGTCGCACCGAGGTGGTGCCATCCTCGTCAATATTTGCGAACGCTACTACCACGTCCTCGTCTTCGTCCAGTTCGTTGTCGACCTCGAACTGGTACTGAAACCCGGAGCAACCGCCCGCATCGACAAAGACCCTCAAGAAATAGCCGTCGTCACCGTTGTCGTCTCCGTGGTTCTCCGGCTGCTGCTCGGCTCGTTCGCGCCGTTGCCTCAGCAACCGCTCGACCTGGTTCAGACAGCTCTGTGTCACGTTCAGCTTGGACTCCTCGTTCAGCACGTACATCGGTGCGGTCGCCGTCGTCGTCGACGACGACGACGACGAATCCTCGTCCACCTCCGGCGACGAAAACAGGGGCACATCAGGACGATTTCGTCTGCGTGATCGTGACCATGGACCGGTGCTGCCGGTGCTACCACCAACCTGGTGGTGGCGGCGGCGGTGGTCGTTGGCAATCCGTTCCCGCGCAGCGGTTTCGTGGCGTAACCACGCCCATTCCTCACGGAGGGGGAACGGGAGCCGAGTGCCCCCGTTGTCTCGCCTCGTATCGCCCGAGAAAGTCGGCCTCCGATGCCAACGGCAGGCTTACAGAGTGTTGTTATCCTTGCTTGGATCATTGCACCAAAATAATTCGGTTCGATTCGGTTCGGTTGTTGTTTTTAGTATTGGTATTTGAGTATGGCCTTTCGCGCAGGACTCTTTGCTGTGGGAGCTCGGTACGGTACAATACGTGTAGTCTGTTTTGGATCGCTCCTCAATGGTGTCTATTTTCTCCGTCTTTAACCTTCGAACGGGATCTATCGCTACCAGTCTTGGCGAACTCTTCTCGTTTCTGTCAGAGATGGCAATGGTACTTTCTGTTCTTGTATGATACTTATATATTTGTACCGGTAAGATTACTCCAGATGTGCGATCGGTGATTAGATGTTGTCTTGTCCCGGTAAGATTACTACCGGCTATGTAATACCGGGCGAAAGGCAGAGAAAGGAAGCATGGAAATTCGAGGAGAAAAGACGACGACGAATTGCGAAACCGGGGAAAGTCAGTTTTATCCCTATCCTTAAAGTATTACTTGGAAGAAAATGGGATTGACTCACTCACTCCGCCAACGAGCACAAACAAGTGCACAGGGCCTAGAGTTCGTACGAGTACGTACTGTACGAGTAATCTTACTTTTATGGTAAGGTGGTCACTGTCATGTACCGGTACTACCGTACGGTACGAGTAAGAGGACTCGTACAGTACGAGTACCGCTCAACGCGCCGGGTGGAAACTCGTCGTGCGTCTGACGTCAACGGGAAATCGCTATCTCATCGCATCCCATCACGACAGCCATGAAATCTTCCTGGTCCGATTGATTCTGTCCCGTGATGGCTGGCTGTGCAGATGATGTATTCTGGAATTTCGAAGAGAAGGCACTGTACGGTACTAACAACTACGAGTACGAGTACAGTAGGTCGGTACGAGTACTATCGAAAACGACCATGTGTAACTCCCCACCGTATCGAATCGTACCTACCGGCAGCCTACCGGTACGTAAGAGTTTCGGATTTTATGGCCGATGTGGGATGGGATGGGATGGGATGGGATGAGATGCACCAAGGAATATCTTCCTTGCAATTTCTATGAAAGTGTTGCAACTCGTTCGTTCCCCGCCACATCAATCGGCTGTCGCAAGACGTTTTGCTCCCCATCTCTCTCTCTCTCTCTCTCTCTCTTTCTCATTTTCTTGCTAGGTGAAACTCTTTACTACATTAACAGTAAACAAGCAGTATATACCATGAAGTTCTCTCCATCGACCGTTCTTGCCCTCGCCGCGATGGTTGCCACCGGCACCACGGCCTTCGCTCCCCTCTCGACGCCCATGAAGTCTGCTGCGGTCGGCGTCGCCAACTCCCAGAACAATAATTATTTCCAGAATGGATTGCAACAACGATCGGTGTCCGTTTTGAAGTCTACCGAAACCGCAGATGCCGAAACCTACGAGTACGTTGCGTCGCAATGATTGATTGATTGGTTGATTGATTCGTTCGTTCGTTCGTTGGTTCGTTGTCGTGTTCGAGAGGAGATGTTCGTCGTTGTCAACGTCGTCGTCGTCGTCGGTGTACTTTGGAAGCAATCGATATCATTTATTGCATTTTTTTCGTTTTCTGACCCTTTCGAAACCATTGTTCCTTGCCTTGCCCGTCGTTCTATTGTACCAAATCCATTCGATGCGCACCATTTTCCGCGACGCACCTTCAACCTCAACTGAACCCAACCCAACCCAACTCACACAGATTTACGAGCGACGTCGGCCGAGTCATGGACTTAATCATTAATTCGCTGTATTCCGATCGTGATATTTTCCTCCGTGAATTGATTTCCAACGCCGCCGATGCCTGCGACAAGAAGCGATTCCTGTCGATCACGGAAGACAACGAGGAGGCCCCGCCGTCGATCAAAATCAAGTGCGACGAGAGCACCAACACCGTCACCATCGAGGATTCCGGTGTGGGAATGACAAAGGACGAAATCATCAACAATCTCGGTAAGATTGCCCAATCCGGTACCCGCGCCTTTGTCCAGGCATTGGGAGAGGGCAAGGCCGACGTCAACCTCATCGGACAGTTCGGTGTCGGTTTTTATTCTGCGTACCTCGTCGCCGACAAGGTCACGGTCATTACCAAGTCGATGCAGGACAGCAGCAAGGCCTACCGGTGGGAATCCGAGGCCGATTCCAATTATTCGATCGCCGAGGCCAGTCCCGACGAGATCGAGGGAGCGTCGGGAACCAAACTTATTTTGCAGCTGAAGGAGGACGCGTCCACCTACCTCGAGGCATCCAAAATCGAGGAATTGCTCACCCGATATTCGGAATTCATCGAATTTCCCATTTCCGTGTGGAAGGAAAAGACAGAATACAAACAGGTCCCCGACGAGGAAGCCAACAAAGACTTACCAGAGGGCGAAGAACCAAAAATGAAAACGGTGCCAGAGACCATCGAGGGATACGAAACCGTCAACAACCAAAAGCCAATCTGGTTGCGATCACCCCGCGATGTCAACGAGGAGGAATACAAGGAATTCTACAAGACCGCATTCAAATCCAGTTACGACGACCCCATGAAGTCCACCCATTTCGTGTTGGAGGGACAAGTCGAATGCAAAGCCATCTTGTACATTCCCGGCATGTTGCCCTTCGAATTATCCAAGGACATGTTCGACGAAAACTCGCGCAACATCCGACTCTACGTCAAGCGTGTCTTCATCAACGATCAATTCCAAGACCTCATGCCTCGTTGGTTGAAATTCGTCAAGGGAGTGGTCGATTCCGACGACCTTCCCTTGAACGTCAGTCGTGAAATTTTGCAAAAGTCCAAGGTCCTTTCCATCATCAACAAGCGTCTCGTGCGCAAAACGTTGGACATGATCCGGGATATTTCCGAGGACGAGAGCGATGAGGGCGCCAACTACATCGTAAGTCATCTCTGCTTGGTCTAGACTACCGCGATTGCTTTTCATTCCCGGGACAGTTTCCGGTCGGAGGCGTCATCCTTTCATTTTTTTCTTCTCTAACCCACTTATTCCCACTTCCAACGCAATCCTTTCACAGATGTTCTGGAACAACTTTGGAAAATACTTGAAGGTAGGAATTATCGAAGACGACAGAAACCGAAAAGAACTCGCGGAATACTTGCGATTCTTCAGTGCCAGCTCCGGAGAGGAGTACACAAGCCTGAAGGATTACGTCGCCAACATGCCCGAAAACCAAAAAGCTATCTACTACGTCACCGGAGAAGGCAAAGAGCGAGCAGCTATGTCTCCCGTCGCCGAAAAACTCAAGGGCAAGGGCTTTGACGTTCTCTATGCTACCGAACCATTGGATGAGATCATGTTCGAATCGCTAACCAGCTTTGGGGACTACGACATCAAGGATGCCGGGAAGGACACCCTCAAATTGGATGACGATGACGAAGAAGCTACAAAGAGAAAGGAAGAGTTGAATCGTGAAAACGTGGATGTCATCAATTACCTCGAGACCATCTTGAACGACGAAGTCGAAAAGGTTACGGTATCCGATTTGCTTACGGACTCGCCTGCTGCTTTGGTGCAGGGAGCCTACGGAATGAGCCCCAGTATGCAACGTTACATGAAGGCTCAGACCGTGGCCAGTGGTCAAGAACTCAGTGGTTTGGATAGTATGAACAAGGTTTGCATGGAGATCAACCCCAAACATCCTATCGTCATCGACCTTGCCCGAATGGTCAAGGAGGACAAGGTGGCACAAGAAACCGAAGACTTTGCACGACTCCTGTTCGATGTAGCGGGAATGACTTCGGGTTATGACATCGAAGATATGGGTGGCTTTGCAAAGAGAGTTATGGGACTGATGACTACTCAAGCCGAAGTTGGAGGAACCACAGACGCAGTTGTCGAATCCGAAGACAAACCCGCTGTAGAAGAAGAAAAGAAGGACGACGACGAAGAGAAGGCCGTTGTACCTGAAGTTGTAGAATAGATGACAAGTCATTGAATTATCGATGGACGTTTTGACGACGAATTAGATTTTAGGGAAAATAGTAATTCGCCCCGACATCAGAGTGTTGCTTTGGTAGGGAATATGTAATTATATTTTTTATGATGCTCCTTTTTATGCTTCCCACGGGAAATAGTAATTCACCGCGGCATCCGAGTGGTGCTTTGGTAGGGAACAAGCACTTGACTTGGAATATTCATTCATGATGCCCCGTTCTACATTTTATGATTCCCGTGGAAAACTTCATTCGACACGACGAAAGAGTGTTGCTTTGGTAGGAAATAGGTAATTGAAATGATTTAGAATATTTTATCATGATGCTGCGCTCTACTTTTGATACTCCTCGGGTTATCGCGGTACACTATTGCACCGTGCAAGCGCACTAACGTGCTCTTTCACACAATGAACGAAGCCTTCTTCGTGGCATTTATCCAGTCGTTTTTGAAGTGCATACGACGAAATGACATCTGTCATAGAAGGTGGCAACTCCGATCCCAACTCCAAGCATCTCAATTCAACAATTTTTCCTTGATTAGCTGTTGACTGCTTCGCACCCGTCGATTCTTTCGCGGGTTTCACATGTCGTGAATGAGGGCCAAGTGCCTCATCCCCATCTTGGGAAGAAAAACTTTGTGGACGACAGCAAGGAATGCCATATCCACCTTCCATCACACTCAGAACTCTGCCGCTACAGCACTTGTAGGACAGTTTGCAGATGACTTCCGTAAGAGTACCAAAATTTTCTGCGGTAAGACCACCCATATTTAGTGGGTCATTCTTATGCGCATCAAAACCAGCTGAAATGATGATGAGTTCCGGATTAAATCCTTCAACAGCTGGAGTCACTTTTGTTACCAGGGCTGTTCCCAACGCGTGAGGCGTAACCCGACCACCTAATGGTATATTCAGGACTCCTTTGTGGGGACTATAGTCCCCACATCTACCGGGAAAAATCCCTCGTTTTGAGTCCCCTCCAAGATGATGTTCAAATTGCTCCAGTCCATCTTCTTCAATTTCCACCCCATTGATGTCGGGGCCACCTGCATGCGTTGAAACATACAGAAATCTTGGGTCATATGTCGAGCAAAGGATATCTTGTGTTCCATTTCCGTGATGTACGTCAATATCAATGACACATACCCTTGACAGTCCAAGGCCACCGTCAGAAATCGGAGCCGTCGCGTAAAGAGCAGCACATGCAACGTTATTTAGGATGCAAAAACCATTCGAAACGGCTTTCATTGGATGCAATTCACGACCGGCGTGGTGACCAGGAGGTCGAGTTGCACAAAAGATATTCAGACATTCCCCATTCATAATCATATCAACCCCCTTCAATGCAGCTGCAACACCTAAGAGAGCGGCATTCCAACTCCCCCTTGATCCCTCTGTAAGATTAAAAAAAAAGTTAGAAGAAAATCTTCAACCAAATATGAAACATTCACAAATGTATAACTGACGCCAACTCACTTGTATCTTCCCCTCCGTCCCCATCACTATCTTCAGTCAAAGCGACAACATCATCTATTGGCGCTGCCATACATTTTTTCTTTATCTTCTGTATGTAAGGCATCTTATGCGCTCTGCCGATGGCCACGTTTTCAGCCAAATTTAGATACACATCCTCGATTGAGTTTACAATTTCAATATTTCCTTTTGCTTGTTTTACTCCTTTCAACGCAGCGGGTAAACGGACAGCCCTCTCAAAACATTCACTGGAAGTGAGGTGGAGGTTGCAACGACTATCTGTGATCACGAACGACTTCGCTTCACTTCCCAATGCTACATTGATATGCTTATAAATCCTTTCACAGCACCGACACCAATCCTTCAGAAATGGTGCATATTTCTTGTCTTTTAGTGCGGCTAAAATCAAGTTCTCGCCCTTCGACTGAGATATGTACCGGTGGATAAACTTGTGAGGTCAAAGGCTGAGACCATCACCATGCCATTGCACTCTCCGTTAATGCTTAAACTTACCTTTACAACAACCCATGTCCTGTTCAAAGATTTTGTGTATCTTCTCCTCGCTTCAGGTTGCAACTCCTGCAACGAACATTTTCTTGTAAAAGTACCAACCAACTCATTGAGACAATTTTTTAGCATTCTACTAGTTGCAGATTTTTCTGATAAAAAAAACTTCAATGACAATAGGCCATCCAGAAATCTTGCTGTATCGTATGGATCACTTGCGGTTCCATTATTCTTATCAACAAAAGTGATCGGAGACCGAATCAATGAATCTACCTGGGGTGTTTCCATGGTTTTTGACGCGTCGCCTCGATCTAATCCCCAGCATGCAGGCGGTTTCATCGAGATTAAAATCTTATCGAAACGAAGTGCTGGCTCTGTCTTCGCGGTTTCTGCGTCAGCCTGAGAAAACACTTGTCGTTCATGATCGGGGAGCTGGGATAATATGTGAACGAAGGGTAGCTGAATAACTGATGAGGGAAAGTGAGCAGTTTGAACTGCTAGTGGGTGTCCTTCCAGCAAAGCTGCAGAAGTTTGGTCGCTGTCGGATGCGCGAGTTGACTTCAATTCTGTTTGAGAAAATGTCTTGAACCCCAACGCTATTCTCTGACTATCCAAGAATCTCGGAAAAACAGCCTTGGGCAGGCCCATAAATTTGAAGCTGGATCGCAACGCATCTACGTCCAACCCCATCTGTGCATCGTAGGGATAGCTCTGAATGCATGATTCATTTGCCTCAATACTTTCAATCTCAAACAGTGGGCCTGATCGAAAAAGAACCTCGCCGTGACGAGCCATGGAGTCCGATAGGGGTTCTGAGCGTCTTCCAGCAGTGGACGCCGATGACTGGTCGCTATTCCAATACGGGGCTAGGAATACCACGTCTATCTTCTTGCTCTTGTTCCGTCTGCTTGTATATTCCGATAATTCGGACGCGTGCATAACCCGAGCAGGCCAAAAGACGCCGTGCCTTGCCCCCCTCGCATACGACGTAGCTAAAACTATACCGTGTTCGATGCCATCGACGTGGAAATCCGGTTTCAGAGCCTTTTGGGCTTCTTCCTTCTTTTTGCGTTCGGTTGATGCCGCTTTTTTGCGCTCGTACTTTTTCCTTGAATCTTCCAACTCTTCTCGCTCCAAATCGAACGTCGCCAAGTCTTCTACCCATATTGCTTTCCAAAGATCTCCATAGTCGTCGTCATGAACAAATGCAATCACAACGCCCGGATAACCCTGCCACCAAATCCTTTCTCCAATTCTATGTGCACCCCCTGATGCACCTTGCGGTTCGCTCGCCTTAGTTGTCGTCCAACCATCTTGTTGCAAGACCACAGGATCAATCGACAGTCTTTGAATTGCGTCACCTATGCTTTTGGGATCCGCCGGAATCACATTGGCCAATATGAGTTTCGCTTGTTCCGGTACCTTCTTGTAATTGTAAACGTGCCGCAAGAGATTGTTCATAAGTTTCAAACTTTTGTTTGTAGGTGATTCATTTTTATTCGAACTGACTTTCGTGTTCATTCCTACCCACTCCATGAGGGAGCGTTTCTTTTGTCTTTCACCCACTCGTCCATCGGGATTTGAGACTTCCATATTGCACAAATCTAGAACTCCAAACCAGTCTTCGTCCCAGTTTTTTCCGTGGCCATTCCTTCGTCCAATTTCAAAGAGTTTTTCCAATTGAATCCGTTCCAAGGTAGTCAAGGGTTTCAGCGGACGAACCTCCTTCATTCCTTTCAGAGGTGGAAACTTGGTGTATTGGCTAACAATTTCATCATGAACGACAGTGCTCTCCTTCTTCGAAGTCTTCGAAGATGATAAAGAAGAAGGACTGCTAGGTGTGTTTCCATTTTTGGTACTCTCTTTTCCCGTGGAACCGATGTTTATCGTTACGAAATCGCCACTCGTTTTGTTTTCGGTTGAACCAGCGTTCGTTCCTGCTACATCCAGCAATGACGCCTTATTAGCTGTTTCTGTTTGCGGTGTCGGAGGTTTGTTGACAGAATCGACCTTCACCTTTTTTTCAACCGGGTGAGCATTGTTGATACTTATTGAATCGGTTTCGTCGGATTTTCTCTTGAATGAGTTGGCAGAGGAAACTGTGCCGATCAATGCGTTTGCCTTTGACGTCGCCATCAAAGTTCCATCGCATTTTGATGATTCATCATCTATAGTCTCGGCAACAGCGCTGTGTTTTGATGATAGAAATGTCTTCGCTTCAGTTAAGGCCTTGTCCGTTTGCGAGGCGAAACCAGCTGGCAACGATGCTTTCGGCTCACCGAGTGATTCTACACCAAGAGGTGCATTTTCCGAGGAGGCTGTGACCGTAGTTGCATCAGTACAACCCGCTTTTGCATCCTCTGCCATAGACCCAACAGGCCCAGAAGAGTTGGTTTCGGGTATTGGTAGCAGATTTTTGTCGTCGTCTTTTCCGTTGCTGCCACTATAAGTCGTGTCATTGGTCTCGTTTGAAGTTTTCATGCTACTCCTCGTTCTCTCCACGCCTGATACAAAAATTAAGTTTAAAACGAGACGCCAAGTCGTCGTTGCACACTTTCCTGCCTAGTGTTCAATTATCTAGTTGTCACAATTTGATTGACACTGATATGTTTACACAGTGCAGGCTGACCAAGACCTAAGGAGCTAGTATTTCGTATTTTAAGTATTATTGCAGGGCAACGAAACTGAGCAAGTCTGAAAGCGGTTGCGATGTTGTGAACCGTATCGTGGAGATGAAAGCGCAAAAGTTACTCAATGCAGTAAGATTACGACTACTCAGTATGGTACCGTGCGATACCGGTACGGGGTAAGAAGATACTGCTAAATATTTCATGCGTTATCGTATAAAGCGCGCCGGACACCGTTGCGATGGAATCTTAGAGAAATGTATTTTGAATTATTTTTTTCGCTTACGTATAATCATTGATGAAAGAAAAATTATTCCCCATGAAAAGGTTTCCTTCTCGGTACTTTTCGTCACATCGTGCTCGAAACTCCTCAAAACCAAGGTTCTGAGGAGTTCAGATGGACAAAAAAATAAATTTGTGGCTATGCTGATTTATGACCCTTCCACTCTGAGAATCCAACATCATCCATATCAGTACGAACACACAGTCTCTTAATTTCACAACAAATATCTCCAATCATCAAGTTTCATGGTGTGAGAAATGCTTTTGAAATTGCCTTTTTATCAGTAACCATCAATCATCAGCATATTTCACCATATGAAAAACAAGTGAACAAAGACAACAACAACTGCAACAACAATTTTCTTTGGTTTTAAGTCCAATAACTTATTTCTTTACACTCTGAAGAATCGAATAACTAACTTAACAATCAAGTTGTTATTCTTTCTTTCCATCCTCATAAACTGCTAATACTTTTCAAACCAAATATGGAAAACTTGCAGGAAGATTCTCTGTGTGATGACTATGATTTGATTTGTACTGCGACACTTTTTCGTCAGGTTGTGGCGTTGCGCACGATTCTGTTCTTTTGATGCCAAAGCTGTTGTTGTTGTTGTTATTATTGTTGACTGTGATCGACTTTGCGATTGAAAAACACCGAATTTTTGAAAATTCACTGTCACAGTACGAGTACCGGTATTTCGGGATTCCTTGGATTTCACGGGAGATTCGGGCGCTAAACTTGCGTCGACTTTTTTGTGTCGTGGTGCGAACATGACTGAATCGGATTCATAATTCTTATTCGTGATCCGATTGATTTGGGATTCATCGATGACGCATGCGTAAAACCAACTCGATGTCAAGACGCGAATGACCCAAACACAACGATTATGAAAAGGATTCTCTTCACACTTCCTTCTCACAAAAATAAAATCAGACGACACCGAAAAGTTCGTTAAACTACCGAGAAGAAAATCAAGTAAACTCCAGAAACCAACAAGATGCCTTCCTTCGACTGTGTCCGAGTAAGTATCGTGATATACACCCACCAATATTCAAGGATCATCCTTGGTTTTTCGTTGTCATAGGAGTGGATCGACGAATCTTTTCCCTGCCTTCGGATTTGACCTGAATACAATTAAACCTGGGATACCAATGCGCAACAAACGAAAAATGACAATTGCAGATTGCAATCATGAGCTATGTCATTCATGTGTTCGTTACCTTGAAATCCGGTCTCTAAACGAATCTTGTTCCATTTTTCCTCGTTCACACGACGTAATTCCTACGGTTCGGATAATTCGATGTTCCACAGTCCAAAATGGAGTCAGAGAACATTGCTCCTTCGGCAATCTCTGCATTCCAATCCACCTTTGACTCCCTTGTTTCGGGAAACACTGGTTTGATTCCTGAGTCTACTATTGCTCCCGCCGATGATCTTGTAGACGCCGAATCTTTCTCGGCTGAAAAGAACACCTCGGTTTTGTCTGAGACTGTCGTATTGAAGCTCAATGGTGGACTTGGAACTGGTATGGGACTGGACAAGGCAAAGTCTCTTCTTAAAGTGAAGGGGGATGATACCTTTTTGGATATGACTGCCAAACAAATTGTTGAGATGCGAAAGGAATTCGGCATGAAGGTCAAGTTCATGTTGATGAACTCGTTTTCTACCAGCGAGGACACCCTCAATTTCTTCAAGGAGAACTACCCCGAAATCGCAGCAGAGGAAGGCCTTGAGATGATGCAAAACAAAGTCCCCAAGCTTGACGAAGAAACCCTCGAGGTATGTCACACGTGCAATTGAAAAGTTTTGTCGTTGAAAGGAAAAATCATGTTGGATTTTGCTTCGATATTGTCTAACAGCTTACGTTCCTCGTTCGGCAATTTTTTATGTATGAATTAAAAATTAATGCTTCGTTTAGCCTGCCACATGCGAGTCAGACCCATCCAACGAATGGTGTCCTCCAGGTCACGGAGATCTTTACGCTGCTTTGGAAGGATCTGGACGTCTTGATGCTCTTCTCAAGGACGGATACAAATACATGTTCGTTTCCAACTCGGACAACTTGGGAGCTAGTCTTGATCTTGACATTCTTACGTACTTTGCTCAAGCTGACGCTCCGTTCATGATGGAATGTTGCACACGCACAGCCAACGACAAGAAGGGAGGTCACTTGGCCAAGCGCGTTTCGGACGGTCAATTGATCCTTCGTGAATCCGCCATGTGTGCTGACGAAGACGAGGACGCCTTCCAAGATATTTCCAAGCACAGATATTTCAACACCAACAACCTCTGGATCCGTCTTGACAAGTTGAAGGAAATCATCAACGAAAATGGAGGATTCATCCCTTTGCCTATGATCAAGAACAAGAAAACCGTCGACCCAAAAGACGACTCTTCCCAAAAGGTCGTCCAACTCGAAACCGCAATGGGTGCAGCCATTGAGTGCTTCAAGGGTGCTACTGCGATTGTAGTCCCCAGAACACGATTCGCTCCTGTCAAGAAGTGCAATGACTTGCTTCTTCTCCGAAGTGATGCGTACATCATCGAAAACAACAAACCTGTCTTGAACCCAGCGTGCAACGGCAAGGCCCCCGTCATGGCCCTGGATAGCAAGAAATACAAGCTGGTCGGCGCCCTTGAGAAAGCCACCGAGGGGGGTATTCCATCCTTGGTCGAGTGCACGAAGCTCAAGATTTCCGGTCTCGTTACGATGACGAAGGACACTAAGTTCGTCGGTGACGTTGAAATTGTGAACACCAGCAGCGAAGCTAAAGCCGTACCAACCGGAACCGTGACCGGAAAGTTGGACCTGTCCGGCAACTAAGATTTTTTACCAAACCCAATTAACACAGACGAAAAGCCTTGGGCTGAAATTTTTCACAGGGTTGACATCGAGGGTGATCAGCAAAACAATAAACGAGCTACACACACGTTTCCACTTTTGTCAACCCATTGCTACTGTGAATCTGAAAAGGAAGCATGAGAAGAGTTACCACGGAAAATCTATTCTACATTTCCCGATAAGCTAACGGCACACCCCGTAATGGTGACCGTGTAAGATATTGCGGCACACACTATATTAAAATCCAATTTCATAGACAACGAATACTTCATGATTATAACACGAACGATACTGAAGAGAAACCTACACTAGTGATTGTTTCTCGCTGTTTTTCCCAGCAGAACCTGGTAGTCGCTGAGAGACAACGAGTTGGTTTTGGTGCAAGCAATGTTTTCACAACGAATCCCTTCGGATCGAAATGATGTAGAAAACGGATCACTTTTTTTCTCGGCTTCTATACCATCATCCAATCTCAGGACAGAGATGTAAGATCTTTCTGGATGCACTACCCAGAAATTACACCCGTTCTTTCCAAGGAATCATTATTACAAATAAAAGAGAACGCTCTCCGGCTCACGTCAAGTCGACCTTACCAATCGTGAAGGAACAAAGAACAACAGATTGAGAATACAGTAAGAAAGATTTGAATCAGATTCGTATCGGTTGACAAAAAGGAATCTTTTTCCATCGTGTTCTATTCGACGACTCCACCCGAAAAAGAAAAAATGATGTGAATCCGAAAGCGTCATTTTCTAAAAGCGTCATTTTTGGTCATGACTGACGTCACGCTATTTTTCGGGTACCTTATGATACATCGAAGTATTTTTATTCCCTGACGCAAATCTACGCACTACGGGTTTCGAGCTACAGTCACAGTCAATAAATACAAATGAATTTTCACACGGGATTGCAAGAATACAAGTTAATCGCGTGTTTGCCTTCGCCACATCTATTCTCCATCGTCCTATCACGAACAAACAACACGACGTACGAAACGAGAAAAAGGATTCTTTTTCTAACGTACCGTATAGAAAGATCGTCCGTCATCGAACCACGAGAAACCGCGTCTTTTAAACCCAGCGTTTAAACCCAGCGACAGGATCGGATCTCCAACTCTAAGCGCTCATAAAAAGACCAACCAGAGGATCCATCCGACTGTTGTGAAAATTGACATTGCCAAACATAAAAGTTTCCCATTATGTCTTTGACAGCAAGCACCGTAACAACCGCACCCATCGCGGGGCAAAAGCCCGGAACCTCTGGTCTCCGAAAGAAGACCAAAGAGTTTATGACTCCTAACTACTTAGAGAATTTCGTCCAGGCTGCTTATGACTCCATCAAGGAAAGTGGAACCGATCTTTCACAGGGAAGTCTTCTTATCGGGGGAGATGGAAGATATTTCAACCCAACGGCTATCCAAACCATCATCAAGATGGGTGTTGCCAACGGCGTCAAGCGCATCTGGGTTGGAGAAAACGGATTGATGAGCACACCAGCTGTTTCCGCCACCATCCGTGAGAAGGGGCCCGTCTGGCAAAAGGCCTTTGGTGCCTTCATCTTGACCGCCAGTCACAACCCCGGTGGTCCTGAAGAAGATTTTGGAATCAAGTACAACTGCGAAAACGGAGGACCTGCTCCCGACGAGATGACTGATTCCATCTACGAGAAGACCACTACGATCGAGAGCTACAGCATCTGCAAGGACTTCCCCGATATTGATATTTCAAAGCCAGGAGTCACCGTCGTTGAGGAAGGATCCGAAGTTGTCAGTGTTGAAGTTATCAGCACGACCGAATCCCATGTCAATCTTTTGAAGACAATCTTCGATTTCGACGCCATCAAGGCTCTGCTCGATCGACCCGATTTCTCCATGATTTACGACTCGATGCACGGAGTCAACGGACCTTACGCGAAGGAAGTGTTGGTCAATCAGCTCGGCCAATCCGCGGATGTTTGCATGAACGCAGAGCCCAAGGATGACTTCAACGGAGGCCACGCTGATCCTAACCTTACCTACGCCAAGGAACTCGTCGCTATCATGGGCTTGAACCGAAAGGGTGAAGTTATTGACACCGGTGACAAGGCTGTTCCTTCCTTCGGCGCCGCTGCCGATGGAGATGGTGATCGTAACATGATTCTTGGAACCAAGTTCTTCGTCAGTCCCTCGGACTCCCTCGCTATTATCGCAGCTAATGCCAACATGATCCCGTTTTTCAAGGCTCAAGGTGGATTGAAGGCCGTTGCCCGATCCATGCCCACAAGCGGAGCCGTTGATCTTGTAGCCAAAGAAATGGGATTTGATCTTTTCGAAACTCCTACCGGATGGAAGTACTTCGGAAACCTTATGGACTCCAAGGCGATCTACAAGGGCAAGGACTACACTCCCTTCATTTGTGGAGAGGAAAGTTTCGGAACTGGTTCCGACCACGTTCGCGAGAAGGACGGTATATGGGCTGTGTTGGCATGGTTGCAGATCCTTGCCGGCATGAACAGCGATGCTTCCAAACCTCTTGTGACAGTTGAGGACATCACCACTGCCCACTGGAAAAAGTATGGACGCAACTACTACTGCCGATGGGATTTCGAAGGTGTCGATAAATCCAAGGCCGAAGCGATGATGGACAAGATGAGATCCGAATTCGAAGCAAACACTGGAAAGAAGGTCGGATCATACGAAATTTCCAAGGCCGATGATTTCGCCTACACGGATCCCGTCGACGGTTCTTTCGCCGCCGGAAAGGGAATCCGATTTTTGATGGCATGTGGTTCTCGCGTCATTTTCCGACTATCGGGTACTGCTGGGTCTGGAGCCACCATTCGTATGTACATTGAACAATACGAAGCCGAAAAGATCGGGGCCGTTGCCTCCGAAGCTCTTTCCGGACTTGTCCGAGTTGCCCTTGACCTTTCTGCCATCAAGGAATTCATCGGAACTGAAGAGCCTACCGTGATCACTTAAATTCGCTATCCACAAAAAGAATCTGGGATGTTCCCAGTCGTTCTCGATGTTTCTAACACGAACGAATTCATCGAAAGAAAGGAATCTACGGTCATGACGCTGAGACAAGCACAAAACATTATCTGGATTGGTCGGTATGGACCCCGAGCAATTTGCCTTCATGGAAACCCCGGTACCAGTACCTAAAAGCATACAGCCATCGCTAAAGCATACAGCAGATATGTAGTTTGTACATCGTGACGTACAAACGATTACTAGTAGAAGTAACCTCTATACACAATTATATTGTTTTTCACTGTATTCTCTATCAACTGCACGAGAAACGTGGAATTTGACCTTTCACATTTTTTTTTAGATCATAGCACATCAACTGTGCATTGGTTCATTGAGGCATTCAGTCATGTCGATAATCTGTTCCGTTTCTTTGAAAATCATGTTGCCCTCACCCACCGGACAATCAGGATTTATCAATGCTCCGGTAAATTCTGGTACTCATGTCATCAGATACGAATTCCAAGGCATGTCAACTCTGTTGCACTGCAGCCAGCACAATTTGTTCGTTGTTCCTCACACCAGCAGATACATATTTCAAGGCTTACCAATCTTGTTGTACTGCAGCCAGCACAACCTGCACATTGTTGTATATATCATCGGATGCATACACCAAGGCGTGACCATCCTGAGTCACTACAGCCAGCACAACGTGCACATTGTTCTGCATATCATCCGATGCATACGTTAAGGCTTGCCAATTATGTTGCACTGCAGCAAGCACAACTTCTTCATTGTTTTTCATGTCTTCAGATGCATAACACAAAACAAATCCATTGTGTCTCGCTGCAGCCAGCACGACTTCTTCATTGTTTTGCATGTCTGGAGATGCAGAACACAAAGCAAATCCATTCTGTGCCACTGCAGCCAGCACAATGTGTTCATTATTTTTCATGTCTTCAGATGCATGACACAAAGCAAATCCATTCTGTCTCACTGCAGCCAGCACAACTTGTCGATTGTTTTTCAGCATGTCTTCAGATGCACCATAACGCAAATCAAGTCCATTCTGTCTCACTGCAACGACAGCGAGCCAAAAACCCTCATTGTTATTCTCGTCCATATTATTTTGGTTGCTGTTGTGATAGTAGTAGTAGTATCCGTGCGAGGATGTTCTTGGTTTGGAATTATGAAGCAACCGAAAAGTTTCGGAAACGAGAGAGTTTAGTACGTGTAAACAAAATATGAAGAACCAGAATTAATTGAATCTTACCGGTAGTTCCCTCTTTGTCCTAAAAAATCACAACAATCTAGATCTTAAAAATAAGATTTCATTCCTACCGTATCCTGGTCGTACGAGTACGTACGAGTACCGGTACCATTCAAAACTAGGAAAATGTCCTTTCGTCAACAGGACTTTATCGATGTCATGTACAAAGCATATGCTTACTACCTACAAGTCAGAGTATACATTCGAGTCGTGGAATGGGGAAAGGGAAGCGAAGCGATTAGCCGCGTCTTCGTTTCAAGTGTTCCGAATACACTACGAGTACTTGTTGTACCGTACGAGCTAGCATGCTGTCAGTACGTATCACCCAGGGGTCCATTTGCCAGTGTACCGTATCTTCAAACATCGCAGCACAGTCGTACCGGTACGAAAGACTTTCAGCAAACCAAAGTGGATAGATAGATCTACGGTACAGGCCATTGCCAAAGTATCTACTGATTCAAAAAGGACAGCCAAATTAAGGACGAACAAACGAACGATGAGTACACCAGCCAAGATAACCAGGGCTGAGCCAGAGTTCGCAACCACAGTCAACGTGAATTCCGCTATCGACGATACAACCGAAAATGGAATGAATTCTTTGCAAGAACCTCTCTTGCCTCCAGTAGTTCCACCTGGTAAGCGATAGCTACATATTACAAAAGGATCCTTATTTCGGTCCCAGCTGCCTTCCCCGATCGGTTGGATATTCTTCCGTACGAAAGAAAACCGCATTGTGTCCACGCTGACATTTTTCCTCGTTTGTTTTGGTTTTTTGCTTTGTCTACAGATACCAACGCCGAAGATGCACCCGGGGAGCGCTTTCTCAGTGGTAACGCTCTGGAAACAGATGCATCTGACTTGTCCACACAATTCGATGAGAGTGGATGGGATCACGGAGAAATTCAAGCGAGCGGTTGCCGCGATTGCTTCTGGGGATTTCTATTTCTCTTACAACTTGCGGTGGTTTTGACACTGGCTGTTATGGGGATCCAACACACGATCAAGGAGGGGTAAGCTCTTTTTCTCTCCGATTATTTGATACTGGAGTTTCTTTTTGAAAATTCGGAAAGGCAAAACACTCTCCTCACCCGGGACTCTCTGTTTCTTCCATGCCTTGCTCCTACACACAGTGCCGAGTGGATGCCCGATGACGACGATTCCGGAGACGACACTGACCGAAAGCCCCTATGGTTCATTCTTGCTCTGATTGGCTCGGCCATTGCGATTTCTTCCTTCTTGACCAATGTTCTCCTCGGCCCATTCGCTTCCATGCTGATTCAAATCAGTTTGGTTTTGCCACCATTATTCATGCTCGTTACCGCTGTCCTTTCGTTGCTGACCTTCAACGTTCCCGTTGCGTTCTTCAGCTTGATCATGTCCGCCATGGGAGCGTATTTCGCTTTCTATACATGGAACAAGATTCCTTTTGCCACGGCAAACCTCAAGATTGCCTTGTCTGCGATCCAGGAAAACCACGGCTTGTGGATTTTGGCATATGCGGTTTCCGTAAAAGCCTACGTATGGGCACTGCTTTGGGCCATGGCGGTATCCGAGCTTTTCCATTTTTCTCAATCTTGGGTCATGGACTGTAGCGTGGACGAAACCGGCGAAGTGGTTTGTCACATGACGACCAAGAGCAACTTCATTGCCCTCGGTATGCTCTTGAGTTTGTTATGGACTAACCAGGTCTTGAACAATATCTTTCACACAACCATTGCGGGAGTGGTAGGTGCGTGGTGGTTCGATCCAGAAGAATCCCGATCGGCTCAGGGTTGTGGTAGGTGTGGATGCAATGCTGCCATTTATAATTCCTGGGTACGCAGTAGCTTTCATAGTTTTGGGAGTATTTGCTTCGGGAGTTTACTGGTGGGAATTCTACAGGTCCTGCATTTGATTGTTCGCTGTGGCAGGAAAAGAAGGGAGGAACAGCGACGATTGCGTGGTGACGGACCTAATGCAACCGACTTTTTGTGTTGCCTGCTGCAATTTGTTGTCGAAAAAATGGAATACATCATGGAGTACTTCAACTCGTGGGCATTTGTGTACGTCGGATTGTACGGCTATGACTACTGGACCGCAGGCAAGCAAGTATCGACGTTGTTTGGGGCACGCGGCTGGAGCGTCATTGTCACCGATCAGCTGGTGGCTCGATCGCTGTCGATGATGTCCTGGATGATCAGCTTTATTACTGGCCTTGTTGCTATCGTGCTTGGATTTGTCATCTTGGAAGCCTCTCAGGCAACGAAAGCGGCCGTTCCCTCGTTTGTCTTTGGTGTGATTCTGGGAAGAGCAAGTTGCCAGGTTTTGTTTGGGGTCGTTACGAGTGCCATCGACACGGTGGTGGTGTGTTTCGCGGAATCGCCGAACCAACTCAGAAACAACCATAACCCAGAACTCTTTCGAGACATGGTTCAAGCTTGGAGGAAAGCCTATCCCGAGGAATGTGGGTTCTAAGAGATTCAACAGAACGATGCGAAATGAAGCTAGTTTGAAAAAAAATTATACTGCATATTTCAATGTGTATTGAGAGCGAAAGACTTTGTCTTTCTGTAAATAGTAATGCATGATATATGTTAAAAGATTCATTATTTTGCCACTTGTGGCTGGTGACGAGTTGTGGCACTTGGGTTTTTACCGAGGATAGTAAGCTCTCCTGGACAGAAATGGTGTACCAAAAGTAAAACGAGTATCGAGCAAAGACACTGCACATGCTGCTTAACGGTGGAAGTCGAACCTTTTCCTGAACACACACGCACACACACACGCACACACACGATTCATGCTTTGCGAACGGTAAAGAGCGGTAAATCGTATTGTTTCCCGCGCATTGTCGGTTCCAACGGTTATGGTTGATGCGTAACGACTCAGGCCAGAATCAACGAACTAATGCTTGGAGGTAGATTTCTGACCTATTTCCCGTGCAGATGTGATATAAATTAAATTGCATGTATACAGTACTGAACAATTTACGTTTGATCCTTTTGACCGATGATATGTGGTAGCATGTGTTAGAGACCACAATCACGAGCGATCGTCTACTCGGTATTATTCCCATTCAGTGATACATTTGATATTGCTTCTGCAAGATCGTCCTCGGCGATGACACAAAAGTTCTGTCGACACGTGGGGCAGGGATTTTCGATTTCCTTCGCACTCCGCAACAGAGGGGTTCTCTTTCTGAAACGCCGGTACGAATTGGACGCCAGATATTGGACCATGCACTCGTGATGAAAGACATGCTTACATCGATTCTGACTCGAATCGTTTCCATTTTCCTCGTTGGTTTCTTGATTTTCCGAAGTCGCATCATTCGACGCCCAAACGATCTGGTCACCCGGTTCAAATTCCTCCAAGCAAATAACGCAGGCTCCATGGATCTTGGAACTATCGCCGCCACTTTCGGAATTGACAATCGACGACAAATTTAAGAAGGATCTCCGGGAACTATTTCCTCTCATAATATCCAGAGATAAGTAGATTGAGGATTGATCGTCATTGCCGCCACCATCGTTGTCACGACGTCCTAGTTCAATGTCATCGAAATCGTTCTCGCTTTCTTTTGAATTGGTGACAATGTGTTCATTTCGCAATGTAATTTGATTTCCATTTGTATCGAATGTTTTATTGTACAATCGAATCCAATCTTGGGATGAAAGTTCTCCGATTTTTTGTTCGGTTTCACTCCGTTCGTTGTTGGTGTTGCCGGTGTTGTAGTAATTGATCGCGTTATCCTCTGTGTCGTCGCTGTCATCGTTGCGCTCCCCCCTTCGTATTTGTATCACAATATAGACGACAGTCACAATAAACAAGAAATCGATTTGCCTCAGGAAAAGCCACCGATTCTTAGAATATTGTGTCGGGGCGATTGTGGGAGATGTCGAAGGTGCCAGGCTTGAATCGAACGGATCCATTGTGTTTGCGCTGTAGTAGATGTTCATCGAGTCCATGGAGTCCATGCTGGAAATGAAATTGTCTTTGACGCTTGTGATGCTGCTAATCCACTACAGAATTAGTCGTTGGCGATCGACGTTTTTAAGTTGTGCTATTGCGGTTTTTGAGTATAACAGCTTTGCTATTACAGGTGTGATGTTGCGTCACAGAAGATGATGGGAATTTCAAGCGGGAACCACAAATAATGGAATTCGGAAGCCGTCAAGAGTAAGACTTACCGGTTCGTACCGGTACCCTCGTAGTGTTGGGGAGAAAAAATAATAATAATACTTCGGTGGTACCGTACGTACTCGTACTCCGGTAATGCACTTCTCTGACTAATCGTGCGATTTTCGCGTCGTCGCCGACTAGGGTATTGGA
The DNA here is from genome assembly GCA_037355745.1 of Pseudo-nitzschia multiseries. NCBI lineage: Eukaryota > Bacillariophyta > Bacillariophyceae > Bacillariales > Bacillariaceae > Pseudo-nitzschia > Pseudo-nitzschia multiseries. The sequence continues at coordinate 5,338,747 of CM074784.1, read as the reverse complement.
CGTACGGCATGTAGGTACGGGTGCAGCAGAATTACAGCTTGCGTGTGATACGGAATGTTCGCTCAGTAGTAGCTTCAACTTATTTCGACCAATTGAGAGCTCTCTGGAGCAAAGGCATATGCGGAATAACGAAATTTAACGATTAAAAAAAAATATAATGAGTCCCCTACCGTACCAATAATTGAGACTCGTTGAAAGAGCGAAATTGTTCGTCAACCGGTACTGCACGGGTAGAATCAAATTATTGGGTCATTCCCGAAAACACAGAATGTGGTATTCCAACGCTCACGATTGAAAATTACCCACGACTCAAGAAAATCTGAAAAGCAATGCCACCCAAGCCGGTCTTCAATATTGAAGACTGGATGAAGAACATATCCAAATTCTCTATGTGCAATGTACGTTGAATTTCCATTCAACGCCTTTTTACTGTTACAAGCTTTCTCAACCGCTCCTCGGAGTAGTTGACAAAGCTAGCTCACAATCTTAGTTTTTAACCAATACATAACCCAAACCTTATTTTAGTACCTTTTTCTAGAGGCATACGACACAGAATATGTGTGTCACATGGCACGGATGTGTGTATTCGGGAATGAAAATTGTTGACACAGATATCTGTGCCTTAAAAACTCTTCCCATATTCATGTTCATTTTTGGAATAAGGAATTACAAAACACCGTAGAAATACTACGGTAGTATGTAACACGAATCAATGCTAAAAACCATCGTACCTCCACTACCTCAAAATTCTTAAGTGGTAAAACCTATTCCACTTAACACCACAAATAAACAGGTTAAAAGGTGTGTACCAAGACATTATTAAAGACCGGATCAATAAGTAAACACTTTGAACCTTTATGTGTATTCAAAAAGAATACACATAGCAGCCCGTGAAGAAATTACTTATTGCAATCGTTAAAATCCATACCGGCTCGTATTGGGCCTCATTTATTCCATACAACACGATCAAGCAAAAGGCCCATTGATACTATTACTTAACCTCGTAAAAGGACCAATGCCATACAGATATATAATGCTGATGAAAGAACACATAACGGGTGTTTTTGTTCTTTTATGTGACTCGTCCGTTGGATTACTAACAAGGGAATGAAAAAGGGGCATTCATGGATTCCAAATGGAGACACAGAATTGTGTGTAAATCAGTGTTTACGAGGGGGTCTCGTAAACACTTAAAAACGGTAATGTGAGTAAAAAAGCCGAAAACTGAGTGACAAAACACACACAATCGTGCACGACCTAAATTACACAGATATTCTTTTTTCTGGAATGACCCATTACTGGAGGACCTGCCTGAACTGGGCGGATAGAGCTGATTGGAATTGTGTTCTGTACCGTAGTAGTTTGTTCTTTGAAACGTGGTAATCTTCTTAAATCCCTTGAAACGTGGTAATCTTCTTAAATCCCCATCAATTGAAGCAATATGCTGCTCCAAGAGGAGAGCCCAACAAATAGTCCATGGAGGAGGAAAAAACAGGACGCTAATTGCGAAATTGCTGCAATGACATGGGCAACCATGACTTAACAGATTTATGGTCTGAAGTGGACAAATTGGCCATCGCAAATTTTCTCATTCAAAAATAGACAACGTTGGGAGATAAAATAATAAGCGATGAACAATGAATGATGGGATGTGAATCAGGAAATAAGAATGAAGTAAAGTAATAACAAGTCGATCAGGATGGATCGGGAGGGTGTGTGTGAGAAATATGTACAAAGAAAAATTACCAAATGAAAACTAGATTTGACCCAAAATAATGAAAGGGATAAAAATGTTACAAGAATAAAATACATGGGTGGAACAAACATAAGCCCGAAACAATGATGGAGATGATTGCGTAAGAAGGTAGGCAAGGGAACCTATCACAAGGCTCATAAGGTGCATATACTAAATTTTTAAACCGATGCTGAGGTCCAGTGGAACATAAACAGCAGGTATAACACACGCGGTCAGGTGCATTACGGAGAATTTGGCGGGATTATATGTATTATGAGGCTCCCAAAGATTCAAAAAACCTCTTCTGAGGCTCTAGCCCAAATTCCTGAGGTGTATCAACTATGGAGACAATTTAGAAAGTGATAAAATAGAAAGTGTGGAAGTATTACTAACAATAAGGGACTCATCCTTAGGGAACCCTCTTCCCGTCTTTCAGAACCTCCTTCCAGTCATATATAATCTTCTTCTGGACATTTTAGTCATTCCAGAATTGTTCCCAATTCAATCTCACAATTCCACCGGTCAGTCATGAGGATTATTGTTACACTATCTCCCACAGTGTCTGATCGATCTATTGTTATTGTTGCTGCTGTATCGGGCCGCGATATGGAATGATCTTCCATATATTTTATGTCTCTTCTACCATCTCAGACTTCTGCACTTTTATTTTTCCGTTTGTGAACACTTGAACAATTGGATACGGGCCATGGAATTGTTCCTGTAGTTTGGTTGGGTCATACATTTTCACCATTACCCATTGGCCGACTTGATAATTATGATTAACTCTGTTTCTATTCAACCTTCTTATTGAGTTCTGATTGATAAGTTGTTGACGGCAATTCCTTATGGCTTCTAGGTTTTCTATCAGTGGGACATCCACCATCGTATCCCTACCAAATGCTAATGCCCCCGGCAAAGTCTATAGGGTATGATTCATGGAACAACGTGTTTTATGCATACAGCTTGCTAGTGCATTGTCAACTATCTGCTCTGCATCCTGCTCATTGTTTGTGTGCGTGGTTTGCATGGTAACTCACAAGATATCTCCCATGATTCTATGCAATCTCTTGCAGATCACATTGGATTGTGGATTATTTACTGTTGTTGGTACAGACTTGATTTCATTCTGTATCAACAAAGTTTGGAATTCATGTCCTAGGAATTCCCCTCCATTGTCATGTACACATCAATTTGGTCCTGGATATCTGGCTAGCCAGCCATTCACAAATTGATCAGCCACATGCTGGCTTGATTTGTTGTTATTCTGACAATCTCAGCTAGGCTGGTAACTGGGTCAATTGTTGTTCAAGCTTTGAACTCATACTGGCAATTTCCTCCCTGGATTTTCCATGATCATACTTCATTCCAAGGTGTTATGGCCGCTTCCCTGGGTGGTAATAGTCCATATCCCCTTCCTACTTCCTTGTGCTGATGACAATTTGCTGGACACGTGTATTGTTTGCATAATTGTTGCAGATTTGGTGAATAAAACCTTGTGAATATGGTGCCGTAAAGGCGTTGGATGCCCCAGTAACCTAGAACAACGTGGTGCCAGTGGATGACTTGTTGTATGAGTGTGGCCGGAATGATAATCTTCCAGTCTTGGTTGGCTTCATTGGTTCTTGCTACTAGTTGTTGCATGTTAATCACAATGATGGGGAATTTTTCTGGGTTGGTTTGATGAGCTGCTCTGAGATGTTGGTCTTGGTTCTAATGGTTTTGAATATTTGTTGCTGTGATTAGATTCGTGGTGGTAGGTTGAGGAGGCATTCAATCACGTAAGTGTTTTTATCGATATTGGTGTGGAATGTTTCGCCTCCTATAATGATGCCGCCCTTGGTATTTGAATGATGTGAAAATCCACCAGTGTGTCGCCTTTGTTCTGCAGCTCTCTATCCCCCACAGAGGGTGGCTCTGTTTGTGGCAGCCTTGAAAAGCAGTATGTCAGAACATTCTCCTTCCCTTTGATGTGGGTGAGTGTGACACCAAATTCTGAGATCAGAAGTTTCCATCTGAGGACTTGCTGGATGGAGAAGGTTTTAAATGTGAGGTTCTTGTGAACTGTGTACACATAAATGATACCTCCTAACGGGATTTTGCAATATTCAGTGAGTGTGGGGATGATTGCCAGTAGTTTTTTTTTCAGTTGTGGTGTAGTTTTGCTGTGTGCTGGAGAGTTTCCTGCTGAAATAAGCGACGACTCGGCCGCTTTGGATAATTACTGCCATGAGCTGATAATCAGAAGAATCCGTGTAGATGTGAAAATTCTTGGTATAGCCTGGGTACATGTTCATAGCATCTGCCACTGGGATGGCTTTCATCTCTTCAAAGGCTGCTTGCTTTGTTGTGTCCCATGTGAATTTCTTTGCGCCCGTCATTTCTGTGAGTGGTGCTAAACCATGCGCCCGTCTTGGCCAGAAGGATTTATAGTAGTTTACAGCCCCAATTAGAGAGCAGACTTGCGTGATGTTTTGTGATGGACCCATTCTCAGTACTGCATCAATTTTCTTCTTCCAAGGTTTGATTCCCTCTGGGGTCATCCAATGGCCCGCGAAGCTGGTTTCTTTTACCATCCAGCTGCAGTTGAGTGGATTGTATTTCATTCCATTGGCTGTGAACCTGCTGAGTATGTTATCTAGTAGCTGGAGATGGTGATCAAATGATTGATTGGTCCAGATTCCTACATCATTGATGTAGCAAATACAGTCCAAGCATTCTAGCATTTCCGTCATGATGTGTTGTGTGATATCCCCACTGATTTTGACTCCCATTGGTAGCCTTTTATATCTGAACAGTCCATATGGTGTGGTGATTGTGCATAGTTTCTGACTTTCCTTTTCCAACTGAAAGCAATAATATTGCATAGAAATATCAATTTTGTGAAATATGTGTATTTCCCCTGCCTGTTCATGATGTCCTGCATCCTTGGTAAAGGACTTCATTGAGCTTCCGGAAATCTGATATCCCACCTCACTCTGTTATCCTTCTTTGGTATGATGAGTGTAGGGAATGCCCAATCGGATGGTCCGCATAGATCAAGGACTCCATCTGCTATCAAACTAGCTAGCTCTTTTCAGAGAATTTCCTCTCTCTGATACGCAATGGGGTGTGGTTTCATGTGCACTGGTGTAGCGCCGCCCTGGAGCTCGATGTGGATTTTGTGATGTGGTAACAACCTAATTCCCCAGCATTGAACACGACTTCATGTTTTTCCAGAATGGCTTGGAATTTCTGCTTTTGCTCAGCGCTCATATGCTCTTGTCTTTGTGCTACTTCTGTTGCTGTGATTTGCTGATAACTGCACTCTAATATTTCTTTTGTTTTGCTACTGAACAACTCTGCATCCTCTGCCTCTTCACCATTGACCCACACCATTGCTGTTGCGGTGGTTTCCATGGGTATTATCACATCCGTTCATATTATTGTTTGTGTTCAGAAACAGAGGGTGACGCCCGTCACTGACAAAAAATCTCTACCTAATATGATATCATATCGACACTCAGGTGAATCAAATATCGAGGCTGCAATCCCTTTTATTTATCTGTCATTTACAAATTCCGGCATTTGCATCTCTGCCGATTGCACCTCAAGCGAGGAGGTGTCAAAGGCTCTGTTGGCTGTTGTTGTTATTCTTTTGTATCCGACATGCCTTGGTTGGACACCAAAGGGCGTGGATTGCGCGTTGATCATAATGGTCTTTCTTGTGTTATCATCTTCACAACATGCTGTTCACTGCTGTACTCAACATATTGTAGTACGAGGAATGCAACCGTTCTTGCAATCATCACAAATATACTAGGAAATTTACCGTACAGACCACTGTTGTAATCAAAGTATGGTAGTAAGGAATTTACCGTAGAAGAGAAAACATCACAAATAATACAATTCATTTTTTCTTTCGTCGATCCGTCCTTTTGACCTCCGTCCTTTTGCCCTCCGTCCTTTTGCCCTCCGTCCTTTTGACCACTGCTGAGATGGAAACGTACAAGGGACAGATAAGTATTGGTGTGGTCAGATATCAGCACCTCAGTGGCCCCTTCAAAATATGTGCATACTCTGTTGCATCTCACCTTTCCTTAATTTGATGTTTTCAGATCCGTTTACATTGAAATGATTTTCCTTTAGTTAGCTGTTAACGAGGAGCAAACAGCCAAGGCCCCGGAATGAGCTCAATACCTTGTGGGGGACATCTATTAAATTCCTTTCGTGTCCAGTAATGCCAATGTTCGTACGGCAACAATTTGTTCTATTTGAAGGAGTTGATGAGTTCGATTAAGTCAAGAGATCAAATGCGGCCTATGCTCTAAACGCAAACATACGACCAATAACTGTCCCGCGGCCCTTTTTTTTTCCGTCGCAAGGTACTTTCACAACCCTTGCTTGTGTGTAATTTTAACACGAGCCCCCCCTGTGATTCGGTAGCTTTGTATCAAGCTCATTTTCCTAACTCTCAATCCCTGGTTTGCAATTATTTTTTTCCTTGGGTCATGAATAATTATTATTAACTTTTAATATAACCTACCCATACAATTTAATATTTGTGTTTGCGTCACACACCCACTAAAATTAAATACGCAAGGTCATGACTCACAACCAGTAAAATTTAACATTATTGCTCGCGGCATATCACTCTTAAAATTTATCTCCATTGCTTGTGACACACTACCCATAATTTAATAATTGGGCTTGTGACACACTGCCCTTAAAATGTATCTCTGTTGCTCGCGACACACAACCAGTAAAATTTAACATTAGTGCTCGCGACACACAACCCTCAAAATGTATCTCCATTGCTCGCAACACACTACCCTTTTAATTTAATATTTGGGCTCGCTACACACAACCCTTAAAATGTAACACCATCGCTTGCGACTACCTGCGACTACAGTTGAATAATGTGGGTCAAGAATTTGTCTAGTAGTATTATATGCAAAATATGTATAATAGGTACAAGTACTTCCTTCTGTACATTTTAATCATTTGTGTCACACAATCTACTATTTGCAACCATGGTATGCAATGTATGTAGAATATGTACCTTGTACCCTAATCACTCTCCCCAAAGATTTACCCGTGTCGTAGGTGTGAACCAACCTTTGTCAAATTAGTGAATGGACTGACACAATGAACACTAACGATTCTGAAAACAATGCCTAAACTTCCTCCGTTCCGCCAAGCAATTGCATCAATACAGGATCAATATAGTTGTCATCCTCATTTTCCTCTTCAGCAAGACTACTGGCAACAGTGCCACCATCTTTTGATACAGTACCGGTAGGGTTTTTTTCTGACTTGAATCTTTCCAGCATCATTTTCTCCAATTTTTTACCCGTTTCGGGATCTTCTCTTAACGTTTGTACCTTCTTGCACAATCTAGCAAACACTTGCCTCGCTCTGCTGTTCTGTTCCGTTTGATCGTTCCGTTTTGTCATTCTGTTTCATCCCTTTGTCCTTCTTATGTCCTTTTGTTGGTTTGTTGTTCTGAAGAATAAAAATGAGAGAAAGAAAGATCAGAAGCAAATAGAATCTCCAACAAATTGCTGTCATTGTCACTCACTAGTGTTTCTCATTGTTTTCTTTCATTCTCCCATCATTGTCTTCACTAACCAAACTTGAATCACTGTCACTGTCACTATCGCTGTCCATGATGCTGATGTTTTCAGCTTTTCTTTTTAGTGGTGTCTCTCTTTCCGCAGCGGTGGTGCTTTCTTGTGTTGTTGCAGCTGTCATGGTCTTCTTGGTGGGCATGGTGGTAATGCTTGTATTTTTGGTAGTATCTCTAGTGTCTCCATCCCTGGCTGCGTTTGCCATAGCTTCTATTTTCTTTTCTTGCAAGCGTGTTATTTTTGGCCTGGAGAGGTTTGACCATTTTTGTTAAGGCATCTTGAATTGAGATTTTTCCAATCATCGGTGTTTTTGGCAATTTTGTGAATTTTTATCACGCCTTGTTTTTGCAGTGATTGTATGAATTCAGCAATTTGCATTTCATTTCTCTTCGTGGAAGCAGGCTTGTGAGCGCGGGCCAACCAAAAAGAGCTGTCCGCCTAGCCGCGCCAATTTTTTTCACTATATTCACTACTTATTTCAATACTACTCAATTGTACGATAACAATGTACTGATCTACGTAGAAAATTCTACCAAATGATGTGACACCCACACCCTATTTTTCCCAAAGTCCAGGACAAGAATTAACTCATTAGGTGGTGACACACAATCTATCAAAGATTAGTACTCATTTCTGTTTCTTTCATCTTTCATCTTATCCATAACAGGAACAATGCTCATGGACAAATCACAAAAAAGGTATTGTTATTTTCCAATTTGTAATTGCAAATTAGTGTGTATTTGTCCTCGAAATACACAACACAAATTCACTCCTAATCTGGTGACACAGAAACTATCACCGGCAACACTCTTCTATTTCTTTCATCATGAATCTTATGCATAACAGGGTCCATGTTCATGGACAAATCACACCAAATGTCTTTATTTTATTTTTGTTATTACTAATTAGTGTTTATTTTTCCTCCAAATCAACATCACAAATGCACCCAATAGGTGGTGACACACTAGCTATCAAAGAGGGGTAGCTCAATTTTTGTTCCTTTCATGATTCATTTTATCCATGTTAACATGAAAAATATGCATGGTCAAATCACAAAATATGTCTTATTTTCTAATTTCTAATTACAAATTATTGTGTATTCTTGTTTTTCCCAATCCATGACCCAAAATCACTCATTGTGTGGTGGCACATGGCCAACTATCAGAGATAAATCACTTCTGTTTCTGTCATGATTCTTCTTATCCATAATAGGAACAATATTAATGGACTCATCTAATCAAAGATCCCATTTTCTATTTTCTAATTGCAGATTAGTGTGTATTATTCCGCAAACTCCAGGACCGAAATGCACTAATAAGGTGGTGACACACAAACTATCACACATAACTAACTTCCGTTTCTTTCCTCATTCGTCTCGTCCATAACAGGAACAATTTTCGTTGAGTAATCACACAAAATATATATTTTTGGAATTTCTAATTGCAACTTAGTGTGTATTTTTCATCCAAATCCAGGACCCAAATGTACTCATTAGGTGGTGACACACAAACTATCACATATAAGTCACTTCTGTTTCTTTCATCATTCATCTTATCCATTACAGGAACAATATTCATGGACTAATCACTAAAAATATCTGATTTTCTAATTTTTAATTGCAAATTAGTGTGTATTTTCCCCAAAATCCAGTACCCAAATGCACTTATTAGGTGGTGACACACAAACTGTGACAGATAAGTCACTTCCGTTTCTTTCATGATTCATCTTATCCATAATAGGAACGATATTCATGAACTAATCACCAAAAATATCTGATTTTCTATTTTTTAATTGCAAATTAGTGTGTATTTTTCCTCCAAATCCAGGACACAAATGCACTCATTAGGTGGTGACACACAAACTATCAAAGATAACTCACTTCTGTTTCTTTCATCATTCATCTTATCCATTACAGGAACAATATTCATGGACTGCAAATTAATGAGTATTTTCCCTCCAAATCCAGTACGCAAATGCACTTATTAGGTGGTCACACACAAACTATGACTGATAAGTCACTTCTGTTTCTTTCATCATTCATCTTATCCATAATAGGAACAATATTCACGGACTAATCACAAAAAAATATCTGATTTTCTATTTTCTAATTGCAAATTAGTGTGTATTTTTCCTCCAAATCCAGGACCCAAATGCACTCAATAGGTGGTGACACACAAACTATGACAGATAAATCACTTCTGTTTCTTTCATGATTCATCTTATCCATAACAGGAACAATATTCATGGACCAATCACTAAAAATATCTGATTTTCTAATTTTTAATTGCAAATTACTAGTGTGTATTTTTCCTCCAAATCCAGGACCCAAATGCACTCATTAGGTGGTGACGCACAAACTATGACAGATAAGCCACTTCTGTTTCTTTCATCATTCATCTTATCCATAACAGGAACAATATTCATGGACTAATCACTAAAAATATCTCATTTTCTAAGTTTTAATTGCAAATTAGTGTGTATTTTCCCCAAAATCCAGTACCCAAATGCACTCATTAGGTGGTGACACACAAACGATGACAGATGACTCACTTCTGTTTTTTTCATGATTCATCTTATTCATAATAGCAACAATATTCATGGACTAATCACCAAAAATATCTCATTTTGTAATTTTTAATTGCAAATTAGTGTGTATGTTTCCTCCAAATCCATGAACCAAATGCACTCAATAGGTGGTGACACACAAACTATGACAGATAAATCACTTCTGTTTCTTTCATGATTCATCTTATCCATAACAGGAACAATATTAATGAACTAATCACAAAAAATATCTGATTTTGTAATTTTTAATTGCAAATTAGTGTGTATTTTTCCTCCAAATTCAGGACCCAAATGTACTCATTAGGTGGTGACGCACAAACTATGACAGATGACTCACTTCTGTTTTTTTTCATGATTCATCTTATCCATAATAGGAACAATATTCATGGAGTGAGCACCAAAAATATCTGACTTTCTAATTTCCAATTGCAAATTAGTGTATTTTCCTCCAAATCCAGTACCACCCCAGAACTACAGGAAGGGCATTTTTTGCAACGGCGTTGCAAAAAATGCCCGAAAATGGTGTAGAAAACTAATGCTGCAGATTTCTATGCAAATCCTTTACTCGAAATTATCTAGTACGAAAATGGTGTAGAAAGCTACTGTCGTAGAATGCTATGGAAATTTGTTACCATAAATTATCTAGTACAAAAATGGTGTATAAGCTACTGTCCTAGAATGCTACGCAAATTCGTTACCAGAAATTATCTAGTACGACAATTGCGTAGAAACATACTGTCATAGAATGCTACGCAAATTTGTTACCAGAAATTATCTAGCACAAAAATTGTGTAGAAAGCTACTGTCGTAGAATGCTACGCAAATTCAATACCGGTAAAAACACCTTCACACATGTGGTACGTACCACGGGTAGATGAAAGATCTCACTGTATCGCAAGTTGAGAATGATAAGTAAAAAAATAAGGCAATATTCTTTGTTATTCTATATTCAAAATGCGCACGCTGCACGATATTAGTTTACTTAATGTTCTCAACTTACTTAAGAAAATCAATTTATTCTTTATTATTCTATATTTAGTGAATTAGATCTCATAGGTTAAGTATCGATTTTTTTAATTGAACACACACACACACACACACACACAGCGGACACACACACACACACACACACACACAGGAACACACACACACACACACACACACACACAGCGAAAAGTATTTTTTTTCCTACCTCGCGACAAAAAAAACTCTCTCTCACACACACACACAGTAATTTTTTTTCTACGTCGTGACAAAAAAAAACTCTTTCCCTTCATAATCTTACATCCAACCTATCTTGAGTAAAGTGTTGCTTCTTGCAACACTTCGTCCAAGAACGGGTGATCTGAACCTCTTTGTTGAGCCAGAGGATCTTTTCTCAGATATTTCAGTCCAAAATAACAGCCTTGTACTGCAAAAGAATTAGTTAGCACTGGATGAAAGGGGAATTGCTGGATAGATATTGTTTGGACGGTCGCCTTACATATATGTCTTGAAAGCAATAAACCTGCACCCCTTGCCTCTATATCAACAGGAACAAGATACTGTTTTTTCGTGACATAAGGAGTAAGAAGTCTGCAAATCTACAGCAGCAGCAACAACAACAATTTCATCGGGACGATTGTCGGAACAACGATTGTTGGAACAACATATCGGCAAGAACGATTCGAAACTGAAGGCGACACCGAGTGGAAGGCAACAACGTGAGATAGAGAGACACTGATGACCGCCTGTTGCATTGCTGATGATGTTGTATTTCCTCACTTCTATTTTTTCTTCTTATTTTCATAGGTACAGATTGGAACAACGGATCAGAACAACGGATCGGAACAACGGATCGGAACAACGGATCGGAACAATGGATCATAACAACAATCGTCTGAAAAAGATTGTCACAACATTGATTGTTGGAACAACAATCATTCGAATACTGAATTGAAGGCAACACCAAATCGAAGGCAACAACAACAGCAACAACACAGCAACAACACAGATCGAAGGTAACAACAAAAGGAAGCCAACGGTGTAGGTTGGTAGCACGTAGATTATATTATTCTGTTGTTATTATTTACTCTACTACATCAATAGATACTCATCACACTCCAGACGCTGCTGCTTGCTGCTGGCTTCCTACTGGTCGAAACGCCGCTGCTGGCTGCTGCTCCAAAACGCCGCTGCTTGCTGCTGGCTTTCTGCTGCTCAAAACGCCGCTCCAAAACGTTGCTGGCTGCTGGCTTCCTGCTGGCTTCCTGCTGCTCCTCGAAAACGCCGCTCCAAAACGCTGCTCGAAACGCTGCTGCAATATCGTTGCCCTTGGTGCAGTCGTTCCAGAGATATCTGCCTCACTGCTATATTGGATGTTTCCTTGAAATACAACCAAATTTGTCACTCTGCTTATGTTGAGTCCGTTCCTTCTAAGCCGCTCAATGGATCAATACAGAACTTGGTCGGCGTCTCCTCATAGATGTAATACAGAGGCCCCTGCAATATTGTTGCCCTTGGTGCAGTCGTTCCAGAGATATCTGCTGTCGCCGTTATTTCGGTTGCTTCGTTGAAATACAACCAAATTTGTCACTCTGCTATGGTACGTCCGATAACTGTCCCGCGACCTTTTTTTTTTCCGTCGCAAGGTACTTTTGCAACCCTTACTTGTGTGTAATTTTGACACGCCCCTCCCCCCCTGTGATTCAGTAGCTTCGTATCATACTCATTTTTTAACTCTCAATCCCTGGTTCGCAATTATTTTTTTCCTTGGGTCATGAATAATTATTATTAATTTTTAATATAACCTACCCGTACATTCGCGAATCACACCTACTAAAATTGAATACGCAAGGTCATGACTCACAACCGAGCCCCCCCTGTGATTTGGTGGCTTCGTATCATACTCATTTTTCTAACTCTCAATCCCTGGTTCGCGATTATTTTTTTCCTTGGGTCATGAATAATTATTGTTAATTTTTAATATCCTACCCGTACGTTCGTGAATCACACCTACTAAAATTAAATACGCAAGGTCATGACTCACAACCAGTAAAATTTGACAATAGGGCTCGCGACACACAACCCTTAAAATGTATCTCCATTGCTCGCGACACACTACCCTTATAATTTAATATTTGTGCTCGCGACACACAACCCTTAAAATTTAATATCATCGCTTGTGACTACCTACCACTACAGTTGAATTATTCGGGTCAAGAATTTGTCTAGTAGTATTATATGCAAAATATGTATGATAGGTATGAGTACTCCTTTCCGTACATTTTAGTCATTTGTGTCACACAATCTACTATTGATTGCAATGGTATGCAATGTATGTAGAATATGTACCTTGTACCCTAATCACTCTCCCCAAAGATTTACCCGTGTCGTACTAGGTGTGAACCCACCCACGTTGTCGTCAAATTAGTGAATGGACTGACACAATGAACACTAACGATTCTGAAAACAATGTCTAAACTTTCTCCATTCCGCCAAGCAATTGCATCAATACAGGATCAATATAGTTGTCATCCTCATTTTCCTCTTCAGCAAGACTACTGGCAACAGTGCCACCATCTTTTGATACAGTACCGGTAGGGTTTTTTTCTGACTTGAATCTTTCCAGCATCATTTTCTCCAATTTTTACCCGTTTCGGGATCTTCTCTTAACGTTTGTACCTTCTTGCACAATCTAGCAAACACTTGCCTCGCTCTGCTGTTCTGTTCCGTTTGATCGTTCCGTTTTGTCATTCTGTTTCATCCCTTTGTCCTTCTTATGTCCTTTTGTTGGTTTGTTGTTCTGAAGAATAAAAATGAGAGAAAGAAAGATCAGAAGCAAATAGAATCTCCAACAAATTGCTGTCATTGTCACTCACTAGTGTTTCTCATTGTTTTCTTTCATTGCCGATCCATTGTTTCCGTGCTTTTCATTTTTTTAAATACCATGCAAACCAAGAAGGATGTGTTGCTTTTTGTGTGGTTTTGATTTGGGGTATGTACAGTTTTCTGCGTGTGTACAGTTTTTTTGTGTGTGAACTTTTCTGTTGTTCCATTCTGTCATTCTGTCCCATTGTTCCGTTCCATTGTTCCGTTCTGTTTCATTGGTTGTTCTATTTTAAGTGCCCTCCTTTCCTTCATTGGTTTGTTTGATTGTTGTTCTGTTCCAATAAAAATAAAAATGAAAGAAAGAAAGATCAGAAACAAATAGTATCTCCAACAAATTGCAGTCATTGTCACTCACTGCTGTTGTTGTTCTGTTGTTCCATTCTGTCGTTCCTTTTTTTAAATCCGTTGTTCCATTTTGAGTGTCGTTCTTTCCCTCGTTGGTTTGTTTGATTGTTGTTCCATTTCAATAAAATTAAAAATAAAAATAAAAGAAAGAAAGATCAGAAACAAATAGAATCTCCAACGAATTGCTGTTATTGTCACTGACTAGTGTTTCTTCTTTGTTGTTCGGTTGTTCTATTGTTTGTGACTGTCGGACAACATTCATTTTCCCTGCTTCAAAAAAAACTGTGCTAACCAAGAAGCATGTGTTGCGTTTTGTGTGGTGGTTCTGTGTGAATACAGTTTTTCATGCGTGTGTGGTTTTGTGTGTGTTGTGTGTGCTATGCACCCTGACTTCTTCCATGTGCCTGGTGGCTTGTGCACGGCCTTTATTTTCTATATAAGTAAAGCATGTACAAGTGCACGCCACCCCTCCCGCGCCATAATTTTTTCAAAGAGGAAATTGTGATTACACAAAGGTTATGTATCTAAATCCCCAACCCATCTGTAGAATCTGGTAGCCAGTCAGTGGTCCGAAACTCCCTTGGGTCAGTATGGTACCTACCTACGTACACTTTTTGCACAGTACCCAACTATGCACCTTTTTGCATGCAATATTAGCTACAACTAGTAGCACTGGTAATATCTGCACCCTTTTTTTGTCTGAGAATAATAAAAAACAGCACCTCCATTTCAATTAAACAACTTATGAATTATTTCCATTTGACACTCATTAAAGTACGTTTTTGGTGATTGGATTATACAAAGTAAATGTTCTTCCTATTATGGACTTGACCTCATACTTTGCCTGTCATTACCCAATAAGTCATTTTGTGCCCTGGATTTGCACCAATAATATTCTCTTGTGTGCCATTTGGAGAGACAAACCACAACAGTTTCAGCAATCTGTGGGGCAATATTGTTACCAATATGCATCATAGGAGTCATGACAACATTATTCATGGCCTGGACCGGATACTTTGTAAGTCATTACCCAATAAGTCAGTTTGCGCCCTGGATTTGTAACAAAAATACCCTCTTGTGTGTCATTTGGAGACACAAACCACAACATTTTCAGCATTGTGTGTGGCAATGGTGTTCCCAATATGCATCAGATGAGTCATGAGATATATATTCATGCACAGCACCAAAAACTTTGAGAGGCATTACCCAATATTTTTCCTCCAACTCCAGTACCCAAATGCACTCATTACTAGTTTGTGACACACCAACCATCACATATAACTAACTTCTGTTCCTTTCATCTTTCATCTTATCTATAATATGAACAATATTCATTGACCGATCACCAAAAATATCTGATTTTCTAATTTTTAATTGCAAATTAGTGTGTATTTTCCCTCCAAATCCAGTACCCAAATGCACTCATTAGTTTGTGACACACCAAACACCAAAGATACCTCACTTCTGTTTCTTTCATGATTCATCTTATCCATAACAGGAACAATATTCATGGATTAATCACCAACAATATCTGATTTTCTAATTTCTAATTGCAAATTAGTGTGTATTTTTCCTCCAAATCCAGGACCCAAATGCACTCATTAGGTGGTGACGCACAAACTATCACAGCTAACTCACTTCTGTTTCTTTCATGATTCATCTTATCCATACCAGGAACAATATTCATTGTCTAATCACCCAAAATATCTGATTTTGTAATTTTTAATTGCAAATTAGTGTGTATTTTTCCTCCAAATCCAGTACCCAAATGCACTCATTACTAGGTGGTGACACACAAACTATCACATATAAGTCACTTCTGTTTCTTTCATGATTCATCTTATCCATTACAGGAACAATATTCATGGACTAATCACCAAAAATATCTGATTTTCTAATTTTTAATTGCAAATTAGTGTGTATTTTCCTCCCATTCCAGTACCCAAATGCACTCATTAGGTGGTGACACACAAACTATCACATATAAGTCACTTCTGTTTCTTTCATGATTCATCTTATCCATAACAGGAACAATATTCATTGACTAATCACCCAAAATATCTGATTTTGTAGTTTTTAATTGCAAATTAGTGTGTATTTTTCCTCCAAATCCAGTACCCAAATGCACTCATTAGTTTGTGACACACAAACTATCAAAGATAACTCACTTCTGTTTGTTTCATGATTCATCTTATCCATAAGAGGAACAATATTCATGGACTAATCACCCAAAATATCTGATTTTCTAATTTTTAATTGCAAATTAGTGTGTATTTTTCATCCAAATCCAGTACCCAAATGCACTCATAAGGTGGTGATACACAAACTATCACATATAAGTCACTTCTGTTTCTTTCATGATTCATCTTATCCATAATAGGAACAATATTCATTGACAAATCACCCAAAATATCTGATTTTGTAATTTTTCATTGCAAATTAGTGTGTATTTTTCTTCCAAATCCAGTACCCAAATGCACCCATAATGTGGTGACACGCAAACTATCAAAGATAAGTCACTTCTGTTTGTTTCATGATTCATCTTATCCATACCAGGAACAATATTCATTGACTACTAATCACCCAAAATATCTGATTTTCTAATTTTTAATTGCAAATTAGTGTGTATTTTTCCTCCCATTCCAGTACCCAAATGCACTCATTAGGTGGTGACACACGAACTATCACATATAAGTCACTTCTGTTTGTTTCATGATTCATCTTATCCATAACAGGAACAATATTCATGGACTAATCACCCAAAATATCTGATTTTGTAGTTATTTAATTGCAAATTAGTGTGTATTTTTCATCCAATTCCAGTACCCAAATGCACTCATTAGGTTGTGACACACAAACTATCACAGATAACTCACTTCTGTTTGTTTCATGATTCATCTTATCCATAACAGGAACAATATTCATTGTACTAATCACCCAAAATATCTGATTTTCTAATTTTTAATTGCAAATTAGTGTGTATTTTTCCTCCAAATCCAGTACCCAAATGCACTCATTAGGTGGTGACACACAAACTATCACATATAAGTCACTTCTGTTTCTTTCATGATTCATCTTATCCATAACTAGGAACAATATTCATTGACTCAATCACCCAAAATATCTGATTTTGTAGTTTTTAATTGCAAATTAGTGTGTATTTTTCCTTCCAAATCCAGTACCCAAATGCACTCATTATGTTGTGACACACAAACTATCAAAGATAACTCACTTCTGTTTGTTTCATGATTCATCTTATCCATACAGAGGAACAATATTCATGGACTACTGATCACCCAAAATATCTGATTTTGCTAATTTTTAATTGCAAATTAGTGTGTATTTTTCATCCAAATCCAGTACCCAAATGCACTCATAAGGTGGTGATACACAAACTATCACATATAAGTCACTTCTGTTTCTTTCATGATTCATCTTATCCATAATAGGAACAATATTCATTGACAAATCACCCAAAATATCTGATTTTGTAATTTTGCATTGCAAATTAGTGTGTATTTTTCTTCCAAATCCAGTACCCAAATGCACCCATAATGTGGTGACACGCAAACTATCAAAGATAAGTCACTTCTGTTTGTTTCATGATTCATCTTATCCATACCAGGAACAATATTCATTGACTACTAATCACCCAAAATATCTGATTTTGTAATTTTTAATTGCAAATTAGTGTGTATTTTCCCTCCAAATCCAGTACCCAAATGCACTCATTACTAGGTGGTGACACACAAACTATCACATATAAGTCACTTCTGTTTCTTTCATGATTCATCTTATCCATTACAGGAACAATATTCATGGACTAATCACCAAAAATATCTGATTTTCTATTATTTAATTGCAAATTAGTGTGTATTTTTCATCCAATTCCAGTACCCAAATGCACTCATTAGGTGGTGACACACAAACTATCACATATAAGTCACTTCTGTTTCTTTCATGATTCATCTTATCCATTATAGGAACAATATTCATTGACTAATCACCCAAAATATCTGATTTTCTATTTTTTAATTGCAAATTAGTGTGTATTTTTCCTCCAAATCCAGTACCCAAATGCACCCATAATGTGGTGACACGCAAACTATCAAAGATAAGTCACTTCTGTTTCTTTCATGATTCATCTTATCCATTACAGGAACAATATTCATTGACTTATCACAAAAAATATCTGATTTTCTAATTTCTAATCGCAAATTAGTGTGTATTTTTCCTCCAAATCCAGTACCCAAATGCACTCATTAGTTTGTGACACAACCAACTATCAAAGATACTAACTAACTTCTGTTTCTTTCATGATTCATCTTATCCATAACAGGAACAATATTCACGGACTAATCACAAAAAATATCTGATTTTTATTTTCTAATTGCAGATTAGTGTCTATTTTTCCTCCAACAAATCCAGTACCCAAATGCACTCATAAGGTGGTGACACACAAACTACCAAAGATAACTCACTTCTGTTTCTTTCATGATTCATCTTATCCATAACAGGAACAAAATTCATTGACTAATCACCAAAAATATTTGATTTTGTAATTTTTAATTGCAAATTAGTGTGTATTTTCCCTCCAAATCCCAGTACCCAAATGCACTCATAAGGTGGTGACACACAAAGTATCAAAGATACTAACTAACTTCTGTTTCTTTCCTCATTCATCTTATCCATAACAGGAACAATATTCACGGACTAATCACCCAAAATATCTGATTTTGCTAATTTTCTAATTGCAAATTAGTGTGTATTTTTCCTCCAAATCCAGTACCCAAATGCACTCATTAGTTTGTGACACACAAACTATCAAAGATAACTCACTTCTGTTTCTTTCATCATTCATCTTATCCTAGAACAGGAACAATATTCATGGACTAAGTCACTAAAAATATCTGATTTTCTAATTTCTAATTGCAAATTTGAGATTATCCAACCACTTCTTTCACACCCAGTAACATTCATTTTGAGATTTCAAATTGAAACATGCTTCGAACACGAAGCCTGCAATGCCGTTCCGGTTAGAGAATTCTGAAACGCCGTTTCATGATTGTTGACATGAATTGTACAAAAAAACCTTTCACCACCCCAACAGAAGTCATTACTACTATCATACCTATATTACTACTACTACTATCATAATACACCCGAACACATATCTACGAAAAGAGCATTTTTTGGAACGCCGTTCCAAAAAAAGGAAAAAAGGGATAATGGTGGTGAAATCGTGTAGGAAGGTAGTGCTGTAGATTTCTACGCAAATTTGTTACCAGAAATTATCTAGTACGAAAACGGTGTAGAAAGCTACTGCTGTGGATTTCTACGCAAATTCATTACCAGAAATTATCTAGTACAAAAATTGTGTACGAATCTAATGCTGTAGATATCTACGCAAATTCGTTACCAGAAATTATCTAGTACGAAAATGGTGTAGACATCTACTGTCTTAGAATGCTATGGAAATTTGTTACTAGAAATTATCTAGTACGAAAATTGTGTAGAAAGCTACTGTCGTAGAATGCTACGCAAATTCGTTACCAGAAATTATCTAGTACAAAAAATGGTGTAGAAAGCTACTGTCGTAGAAAGATACGCAAATTTGTTACCAGAAATTATCTAGTACAGCAATTGTGTAGAAAGCTACTGTCGTAGGATGCTACACAAATGCGTTACCAGAAATTATCTAGTACGAAAATGGTGTAGAAATCTACTGCGTCTGTGTAGTAGAAATCTACAGAAATTCAATACCAGAATTTATCTTGTACAAAAATTGTGTAGAAAGCTACTGCCGTAGAATGCTACACAAATTCATTACCGGTAAAACATACTACCACCAGCACCGGTACATGAAAAATCTCACTATCACCGGTAGTACATGAAAGAGGATCTCACTGTGTATCAACTATTGGTACGAAGAATATTGTTACACACTGTATCACAAGTTGAGAACGTTAACGAAAAAATCAGGGCACTATTCTTTATTATTCTATATTCAAAACACGCGCGCTGCGCGATATTATTTACTTAATGTTCTTAACTTATTTAAGAAAATGTAATCATTCTTTATTATTCTATATTCAGTGAATTTTACAGTGTGATTTTACAGTGTGGTTTTACAGTGTTGTGGTTTTACAATGGTGTGGTTTTACAGTGGTGTGGTTTTACAGTGTGGTTTTACAGAGTGGTTTTACAGTGTGATTTTCTTGTTGGGCAAAAAATACTCTTTCCATTCATAAATTTGAAAGACCTTCTCTCCTGACTTATCTGAGTAGAGTTGCTTTAGGCACTCCGTCAGAGAACGTGTCATACCGTGATTGTTGATCAGCATTAGGCAGGTAATCTGTGCTCACCTATTTTAGTCCGAATTAACAGCCTTGTACTGCAAAAGAAGTGGAAAGCTTTGGACGAGAGAGTATTTGCTGGAAAGAGATGTCTCGAAAGCAAAAACTCTGCATCCCTTGCAATCTATATCAACAGGAACTTGCTACTGTTGTTTGTGACATAGGAGTTAGAAGTCTTCAAATCAACGACAGATTCCATGGAGGTACAGTGACGAACACGACAACCACAACAACAACAATTCGACGGTGGAAAATCAACGGCGGCAGCCGCAGCAGCAACAACAACACAAATCAACGCCGACGGAAAACAACGAATTGGCGGCAACACAAATCAACGGCAGCGGCAGCAAAAAGAACAACGTGAGATAGATGGACAGTGGTGCCTACATCCTACATTGCAGATGATGTATTCCTAAATTCTGTTTTTCTTCTTATTTTCATAGGGCAGGAACAGGAACAACGGATATCATCAACCAATCGTCGGCATCAACGAATCGACGGTATCCTCAACGAATCGGCGGTATCCTCAACAAATCGATCCGTATCAATGAATCAACAAATCAACGGCATCAACAACGGGAGCAGACGGCAACACAGGTGACCCGCAACACAGCAACGGGGTAGGTTAGCATGTAAATTACATTATTCTGTTGTTATTATTTTCTCTACATCAATAGATACTCACCCCATTTTGTTAAATTATCATATATTGTTATAGATCCGCAACAGCAACAACGATCAAAGCGAATCCACAGGATGAATCAACGGCAACAAATTAACAACAGCAATCCAACCGCAAAACAGCTGGCTGCTGGCATCCAGCTGCTTGAAACGCCGCTCCAAAACGCCGCCCAAAACGCCTGCTGCTGGCTTCCTGCTGCTCCGCTCCAAACGCCGATGCTTGCTGCTGGCTTCCTGCTGCTCCTCCAAAACGCCACTCCGCCAGTCGCTGTTGCTGTTGCTGCTTGCTCTCGCTAGTCGCCGTTGCTCTCGCTAGTCGCTGTTGCTGTTGCGCTTGCTAGTCGCTGTTGCTGTTGCTCTCGCTAGTCGCTGTTGCTGTTGCTCTCGCTAGTCGCTGTTGCTCTCGCTAGTCACTGTTGCTGGTTGCTGTGACTGTTGCTGTTGCTGTTGCTGTTGCTCTCACTAGTCGCTGTCGCTGTCGCTGTCGCTGTTGCTGTTGCTAGTCGCTGTTGCTGTTGCTCTCGCTATTCGCTGTTGCTCTCACTATTGCTAGACGCTATCACTGCTGCTCGCTGCTGGCTTCCTGCTACTTCAAGACGCTGCTGGCTTCCTGCTGCTCCAAAACGCCACTGGAAACTATGCTGCTCGCTGCTGGCTGCTGGCTTCCTGCTTCTCCAAAACGCTGCTGGAAACGCCACTGCTTGCTGCTGGCTTCCTGCTGCTCCAAAACGCCGCTGGAAGCGCCACTGCTTGCTGCTGGCTTCCTGCTGCTCCAAAACGCCGCTGGAAACGCCGCTGCTTGCTGCGGGCTTCCTGTTGCTCCAAAACGCTGCTACTTGCTGCTGGCTTCCTGCTGCTCCTCCAAAGCGTCGCTCCAAAACGCCACTCAAAACTGCTGCTCCAAAACGCCACTCCAAACGTCGCTACTTGCTGCTTGCTGCTGGCTTCCTGCTGCTCGAAATGCTGCTTGAAACGCTGCTCCAAAATGCCGCTTGAAACGCCGCTGCTTGCTGTTTATTGCTGGCTTCTCCTGCTGCTCAAAACGTAACCATTTTTATGTTACTCAAGTGGCTTGTTAGCTTCTTGTCTCTGCTAGAGGACGACGAAGACAAAGATGGAAGGCGTCAAAGAGATAGGCGTACACAAAGGATAGCCCTTCCGTGCTCTTGCTAGTTGCTGTTGCTTTTGCTGTTGCCCTTCGCTAGTTGCTGTTGCTCTCGCTAGTTGCTATTGCTACTGCTGTTGCTGTTGCTCTCCCCAGTTGCTGTTGCTCTTGCTAGTCGCTATTGCTCTTGCTAGTGACTATTGCTCTTGCTAGTCCTCACTGTTGCTAGTTGCTGTTGCTAGCTGCTGTCGCTAGTTGCTATCTCCACTCCAAACGCCGCTGCTTGCTGCTGGCTTCCTACTGTTTGAAACGCCGGTCCAAAACGCCGCTGCTGACTGCTGGCTGCTGGCTTCCTGCTGCTTGAAACGCCGCTCAAAACGCCGCTCCAAAACGTCGCTCCAAAACGCTGCTGGCTGTTGGCTGTTGGCTTTCTACTGGCTTCCTGCTGGCTTCCTGCTGCTCCTCCAAAACGCTGCTCAAAATGCTGCTGGTGGCTGCTGGCTTCCTGCTGCTCCAAACGCCGCTTGAAACACCACTGATCGCTGCTGACTTCCTGCTGCTTCAAAACGCCGCTGCTCGCTGCTGGCTTCCTGCTGCTCAAAATGCTGCTCAAAACGCCGCTCTAAAACGCCACTTGATTGCTGTTTGAATACCCTTCCCAATCAAAATCGAAGTAGAGTAATGTGTAGGTATGTGAGTTGGTGTAATTTTGTACTAGTTGTACGGTGGCGAGCCCTCATGGTCTGTTCCACAGTAGGAGAAATAGAATGGTCGTCAAAATGGAAATGGTGTTTGGATCTTCCTAATTTGCTGTTCGATTGCCCTTTGATTGTCATTCCTGGTCAGCAAGTCAGTAGAGTAATATGCTGGTGTTCAAACCTGGTAGGATTTGTACATGTCTGCCTCCATTCTCTCCTTTATCCAAGGGGAAAGAGATGGGTTGGAGTAGGGCCTGTAGTTGCCGTTGTCTTTGCCGTTTGAATACCCTTCCCAATCAAAAATGAAGAAGAGTAACGTGTAGGTATTTGAGTTGGTGTCATTTTGTACTATTTGTATGGTGGTGAACCTTCATGGTCTGTTCTAGTGAAGAAGAAACAGAAGGGTTGTTGCAGGGTCGCCAAAATGGAAGTTAATGACATTGGTGATTTTGATGATCAGAATTCCTGTCAAAAATAAATCATGTCTATGAGGGTTTTTCTGCTGTGTTTGCAGGGTCTTTTCACTTGTTCTTTTTTTGAAGAGATTTCAGTGTACAGAGCACACACATGCTCATTACCTGTAGACTTGTACATGGTTTTTGTACTGTGTATTTATTGTGGTATTTTGTACACGAACGCGGCAACGGAGCAAACAACCACTTCTTAAAATAATTTTATTTCATATCTTGGGTTAAGGTTAGGAAGTTTGGTAGCAAGGATTAGATTTTTCAAATCAAGTTAGTCAAAATTGAGAGATCAAGGGACATTTTGAGTCCTCGGGGAGAGTTTTTGTCGCAACCTGAGGGGGGTTGAAACTCTTCACCACAAAATCTTGTGAATTTAAAAAATTGCCCTTGCGCATCACAAAACCAGGGTCAATTTTATCAAAAGATAGCTTGCAAGGGGTCGCGTTGGGTCGCATGACAGTTATCGGACGTACCCCACCGCATTTTGAACCCCATGGCGTACCGATCCACATTGCATATCGACCCCATTGCATATTGACAGTGAGCAATCCCTGGTTTCTAATATTGCCCTCGATTCTATGGTGAGCAATCTTTGGTTCCAATGATAAATATCACATGAGAATCTTCCTAGATTCACGAGAAAGAAAACCGTTGCCAGAAGCTTCTCACACAATACATATATATACATGATCAATTACGTGTATGGAATAAATCAGCGAGTAATTTCACAGTGCTGCATTAGCGGACACACTGTCTTTCATCAGAATAAAAGAGATATCTTGCATCACGGCAAGATTTCACTTTATCTCTTACTTTTAACATTCAACTGATTATATCTCCAAAATTCTACACTAGTTGCTATCAACTACTTGTAAATCTACAACCGCATATGATCTATCTGACTGTGCCAATTGAATTGGTAGTGAGAAGAGATCCGGCGTTTCCATAGTCTCGCCTTGTAGTAAGATTGTCCATGGCACAAAGTATCGTAAAACATTGAATAGGCATTGAGTACAATCATGCAGTTACTAACACACTAACGCAGCTTTGCTGTTCTTTCAAAGCCTTTGAATCAAAGTCAGAACTGACCGGATTCAGAAGGAAAATAATAACATCTGCCAAATGACATTGGTTGAAAAATGAAGTCCCCTGGCTTGGACATACCATCACTGCTACTGGTGTTCAACCAAATCCCAAGATTCTTCAGCTCAAATTTTCTTAAACAATTACAGCAGGAGCTCTATGTGCTTTTATTCTTGGTCTAACCAAGAACTTCTTGTTGTTCGACTGGCATGAGGATCATTAGGAGCATAAACATGCTCACACACTTGCTCCATTGACTGCTCTACCTGGCTGCTCCAAGGGCAAACTTCAGAAAACTCCAGAGCTTCTTCAAGCCTTCAAGAATGCTAAGAAGATGATCTCCCAGCAAATCCTAGTACTTGCTTTCCTTGATCCAAACAAGAAGCCATCATACAGTTGGTTGGAATTCCGCAGTGCATTCACAGTACTACTACTATGTTGGTACTCGTACTCGTACTCGTACTCGTACTCGTAATGTAGAATGAAAGAAAGACGAAGTACGGAGTAGACGTACCGTACGTACCGGTACGAAGTAAGAATTTTTCAAAATTATTCTGTCAAATTAACCTTATCCCTAGTATATAATAGCTCGCCATCCAACACGCACGTGTTATTTTTTCTTTGGCCGTGTCTCATCCCTCACCCATCATCATCATCATCGTGGGAGAACTGCATGTTTCTGTTCTCATGCGATTGGGCTATCGTCAGTGATGGTGAAGGATACATCGATAGAATAGATACCGCCACTCTCACTGCTGTCGATTCCGTTGTTCTACGCACGAACCGAACGCCGATTGCTAGTGGTGCCACAAGATCGATACGGTTTACTATTTGTGTACTCAACAAGTATTAACGTCGAAGAGTTTCGATCCATCCAACCATGACAAGCTGCCGCTTTCTCTCGTCGTCGATTGGCTCCCTCCTCATCAACTTTCTCATCGTTGGAGGTAGCTACCATTCTGTTTGCCAAGGATTCGCTTACGCACCAAACTTCATTACCAAAATCATCCAAGAGGATACGGGAATTTCGGATCCCAAAGTGGAAAATGGTGGTGATGAACAATTGTCTACCGTGGCGACTGCCACTGCATTTCCGCCCATAAAAACAAGGTTTCCGCCAGAACCCAACGGATATTTGCATTTGGGTCACGCCAAGGCTGTCTCCTTCAATTTTGCCGTTGCACGAATGTTCGATGGAACCTGCAACATGAGAATGGACGACACCAATCCGACCAAAGAAGACGAAGAATATGTTCAATCAATCCTTGAAGACGTGAAATGGATTCAGTCGGGTTTGTATGAAGGAAAAAGCGACGACAATGGCGAATCCACTCCTTGGGAAGGAAGTGTTCGGAAAACTTCGAGTTATTTTGATACCATCTACGATTGTGCCGAAGCGCTGATCTTGCAAGGGGATGCCTATGTGGATTCCTTGTCGGCGGAAGAGATGAGAGAATATCGTGGAAGCTTGACCGAACCCGGAAAGGATAGTCCGTTTCGAACACGCACTCCAGAAGAAAGTTTAGAGCTTTTCCGCAAGGTATGATGTTACGAAATGAAGATGGCAAATATTCGATGAAAAACAATGCCTGCAGTGTGAAATTCGTATTCCGTTCAATGATTTTGTTTCGTTTGCCGTCCTTCTGACGTTTTCGTGGATGTTTGTTTGTTTTCACACCGGATGATGTCATTATTTAATTTGGAAACGAACGATAGATGAAGAACGGTGAATGCAAAGAAGGAGAACACGTACTGCGTGCAAAAATCGATATGGCGTCCCCCAACATCAATATGCGAGATCCGACCCTCTACCGAATCAAACACGAATCTCACCAGGAAACCGGCGACAAATGGTGCATTTACCCCATGTACGATTTTAGTCACCCCATTTCCGACTCGCTCGAGAATATCACGCACTCACTCTGTACACTGGAATTCGAAGATCATCGACCCTTTTACGAATGGACGATTGAAAAATTGTTGCCCTCGGGATTGATTACCGCACAGCCAAGACAAATCGAATTCAGCCGACTGAACATCCAAAATACCGTCTTGTCGAAGCGAAAATTGATTCAGCTCGTGGAACAAAATCACGTGAATGGCTGGGACGATCCGCGGATGCCAACCTTGTCGGGAATGAGACGACGAGGTGTGCCTCCATCGGCCTTGCGCCTCTTTTGCGAGCGTGTCGGAATATCGAAGACCGATTCCAATATCGCGTTTTCTGCACTCGAGGAATGCGTCCGGTTGAAAATGGACGATGCGTGCGAACGAGCATTTTGTGTGCTGAAGCCGCTGAAGGTTACCCTAACAAACTGGGAGGGAGACGGAGAAGGGAACGACTTGGAAGAATTCCAATCTCCGCGACACCCCAAGATCGCAGAAATGGGAGACCGAACCATTCCTTTTGGAAAAGAGTTGTACATCGAAAGAAGTGACTTTTTTGATCTGGAAGGACCCGAAGGCGAAAAGAACGGAGGTCGAGTTCCCAAGGGATACAAGCGATTGCTCGCCGGGAAGATGGCGCGCTTGCGATACGCTTATGTGATTCAATGCGACGAGGTGATCCGAGACCCCGAAACACAAGAACCCATCGAACTGAAATGCTCGTATTTCCCAGACACTCGTGCGGGAGTCACACCCGAAGGGATGCAAAGAGTGAAAGGAATTATTCATTGGGTAGAGGGAACGACCGGAGTCAAATGCAAAATCAATCAATACGATCGACTGTTCCTTACCGAAGAACCAGGAAAAGAAAGCGGCGATTATCTCAAAGATTTGAATCCTAATTCGCTAGAAGTTTTGGAGGACGTCCTTGTCGAGCCAAGTGTTGCGGAAGATGCCTTGAAAATGCTGAAAAAAATCGACGAGGAAACCGATGCATATGCCTCGTCTCTTGCCTACCAATTCGAACGAAGTGGTTATTTCGCACTCGACCAAGATTCGAGCGGAACGGACAACCTTGTTTTCAACCGTGTCGTCACGCTTCGTGATACATGGGGCTCTCCGGATCAACAGGGCGAAGGAAAGGCCCAACGAAACCGAGGGAACAACAACAACAACAACAACAATAATGGTGGTGAACGTGGACGTGGACGTGGACGTGGACGTGGCGGCCGACAAGTTCAGGAAAAGAAGGGACCGGTTGAAGACATCCGACGGGTTGCCTTCCGGGCGGCAACCATTATCGAGGCGGGCCCTCATCCGGAAGCGGACGCCCTTCTCGTGTGCAAAGCAGATTGTGGGGACAAGGCCGAAGACGGAAGCCCCGAGTATCGTACCGTTGTAGCCGGTCTCGCGGGAAAGATTCCCGTCGAAGAAATGATCGGGAAGAAGATCGTAGCCGTAACAAACCTGAAACCAGCCAAGATGCGAGGGATCGAAAGCACGGCAATGTTTCTCGCGGCATCCGACGGAACGGAGGGCGACGACGAGAAAGTTGAATTGTTGAACGTCCCGGCGGATGTTCCCAACGGAGAACTGTTGTCGTTGGATGGCATGGAAGCCAGCGAACCAGACGCACTGATGAAAAGCAAGGGTGCCCTGAAAGCTTTTGACCGAGCCAAAGAAGGCCTGAAAGCCAACAGCGACGGAGAGGCGAGTTGGTTCGACGAGAATAAGTCAGCCCACCGATTGATGACATCTGCGGGCCCGGTGACGACTAGTTCACTAAAGGATTCCGTCATCCAATAATGCTACCTACTAGACGTTCCATTTGCGTTATCGCGATTTCGGGACTGACCGATAACTTAGAATGATCATAATAACACTTTAGATAAATTCGGTTCCTAACCTTCTCTTTTCGAACAAGGACAACTCTACTGTACTTTAGTTCTAGGGGGTGTTTTCAACTTCGTCATCTCTGCGGTAATAAATAGCGATATCAGGTATCGAAAGCGATCGAAATCGATCGATCCAGGAGGAGACCGATATGTTCTGTGTTTGTGCGCATGCAAAATTCTGAGCTGTTATTAAATGAAGTAATAAGCAAGTCATGGTTTGAAACATCACTTTTCCTTAGGTAGTATACTCGTATTTCTAGTAATTTTGATTCTTCGCGAAACTCTGACACGTAGCCCGATCCGCCTCGGCACGGCACGGCATGGCACGGCATGGTATGGCAAAACTTCATCTATCATTCATTCATTGATTCATTCATTGATTCATTCGATCATAATATAATATTTATTCTTCGTCCGGTACCGTCTTGTGCCGTCCCTCCACACCCTCGTGATCCAGACCGGCTTTTATTCGGCTGCTGTCTTGTCGCGTGCGTGATTTGTTGGCTGCCGAGTCTCTTCCGATGACAAACGTGGATCGTCTCTTCGTGTGTTCCAAACCCGAATCGTCACCGTCCCTCAACGCACAAATCTCGCGCCTCAGAATTTTGTAAATAGCATCCATCGCGGGTCTGACCAGTGGCTCCGGTTCCCACGCACGCTTTATGAGAATCCGTAGCGGTGTGCTCCAGGAGGGGTCGATTTCCGGGCGTTCGGTTCCGTATACGACCCGTTCGGAGTGGTCCTGTCGGTTCATGCCGTCGTAGGGCAGATCCAGCGAACAAATCTGCCAGAGGAGCAATCCAAATCCGTATACGTCGGCGGAAAGGTTGTAGGGGTCGCTCCGGGCAACTTCCGGAGCCATGTATCGGAGCGATCCGGTGTTCCCGGACAATTCGTACATTTCCTCGCATCCCTCGCTTTGTAGCGACGGATCGAGTTCTTTTGCCAATCCGAAGTCAAAGAGCTTGACGTCGCCTGAATGAAATTGAAATTGAATTGGAATTGGAATTGAAATGAAGTGGAAATAAAATAACACAAAAACAACAAGCAACAAAATTAGAAACAGTCGGTCGTACAAAATCAAATCGGCAAGTGCAACAAGGCACAAGGCACACACGCACCTCGAATGTCAAAGCCGATGTTGTCGGGCTTCAAATCGCGATAAATGATGAGGTTGGAATGCAAGTAATCGAGCGCAGGCACACACATCGAACGAAACGTGCAACCGTTCGGCCAGGAATTCTTTTTCCGTCTGTTCGATGTCGGGGCTGTCGCTCGCGGCGAGTTCGTCGTCGTATTCTCTCCAGATATCGATCTTGTCCTCGAGGGTGCATTGCAATCGGTCGAGTAGCAAGAAATATCCCCGCTCTTCCATCTTGGCAAAACCGGAAGTTCCGGCCGCAGCCATTCCGCGGACTTCAAAAAGACGCAACACAGCGAGAGAATTGAGAATTGAGAATTGAACAGTGGAGAAGAAACACAAAATCATATCAAAACAAACGTCAGGACAATTTTCTACGTCGTTCATTGATTCGTTCGTTCACCGCATTTATGAGTTCCCTCCTTCCTTCGGAACACACAACACAACACAACACAATACAATACACAACACAACACAACACAAAACACAACACACAATACAATACACAACACAAAACACAATACACAACAACACACTTCACTCCACTCACGCTTGATAATATTCGGATGCTCCAACGACGCCAAAAACTTGGCCTCGACGACGAGATCGGCCGCACCCGTAATATACCGACCGGGATCGCCGATGGTATCGAGCGACAAGAATTTCATGGCGTACCGGCAATTCTGCGAGGATTCCCGAAAGACGTGTTTCGATACGAACGCCCGGTGCTCCTGCTGGAGCGGCGAGGCAATTTTCTTGGCGTTCTCGGCCTCCTCGAGGTTGTGGATCAGTTCGATGGCCTCGATTTCGTACACGTCGTTGAAGCCTCCCGAACCGAGAAAGTCACCCAGAATGACCTCGGAGCGCTCGAAGCGGGGGATGCACTTTTCGAGGGACGGATTCACGATCCGGGAGTGCTTGGACATGTGTTTCGCGGACCGACTGGCGGCTTTCCATGCCTTTCGCCCGATGTGCTCGATTTCGGCGGGCTCGAAGTGATCGTTCGCACTCATGGTGGTGGTTGTTAATGTTGTTGTTGTTGTTGTTGTTGGATAGTATTATTATTATTATTGCTTGTTTGTTTGTTTCCTTGCTTGCTTTTTTAGGAACCGGACGTGTTGTAGTGAGTGTAGTTGGTGTTGTTTTTTGCTTTATTGGTTTCGTTGGCACCGGAGCTACCGTACCTACTCCTTTGGTTCAATTGAGGCGGAATGGAATGTAAATGTAACGAAACGACACAAAACGAAACGCAGATGAATATGGTCAATAAATTGATAAAAAAATTGAAAGGAGCTAACGAATGAGAACTTTTCTGCCACAAATACAGGTAAGATCACAACACGGGTACCGTACTCGTACTCGTAGCTTCGTACGACCTACGAGATAGTATCCGCTTCGGTATACTGTAGTAAGATTATGCGTTAAGGTATGAGTACCGCACCGTACGAGTACGTACCGTACGGTACCATAACAACTGCGACGCGACAACAACATCACAAGACGGAGAGACCGACGACGATTTTTCCTCGGAGGCGGGCCCGGTCTGTTACAGTAAGAACACGATGTTTCTTGTATTACGGTAAGTTAATCCTACGTATCATTGTAAGTCTTACCGTTCCACTGCATAATTAATCAAATAATAATACTTCGTAATTGTCAACTGGACGCTCATAATAGAAACTTGAAGGCGCGACCAAGAAACACAAGCAAGGCACAAAAAATTCATTATTGTTACGGTGCTCGTATCTTCGATTCGGTCATTCTTCGAAATAAATGCCGCCCGTCAATCGTGCCGGAGGGAATATCGTTCAAGTTCTGGCGAGTTTGATCGTCGTTTGATTCTTGTCGTTCCAATAATTCCGAAGCCCAGCTACGATTACCGTACCGGTAAGATTACGAGTACGAGTACGAGTACGAGTACGTACTATTTATACCTGAAGAGAATTACCGTTATGACCACAACACATCATACGAACTGCGTGTCATTATTACTAGAAGTACTTCGTATTATTTTTACCAGAATCGATCAGTTGTCAGACTCCCCTGACTGACTTGGAAATGCGCAATTTTTGACTTGAGTACCGGTATAATAACTGACTTATTATTACTGGAATGAATTAATAAGGAGAATTATTTTACCGGAGTCAGTGTAGGTTTTGTACTGCAATTACTCAATCCCGGCCATATATCCGGGTTTCTTTGGTCATATATCCGGGTTTCTTTATCATATCCGGGTTTAAATGGTATAAGGATGCATTTCATTGGTTCAATCCAATCCCACATTGCATCGGCCAGGCCGGCATGCGCATGCATAGTTGAATTTGATTGGTTAGAATTGCAAAAAGTGGTTATTCGACCAAGTCAGAGGAAATTACCGTTAACCGTTAAACTGCACACAATCCTTAAGACTGAAGTCTGACTTTTCGCTGACTTAGTATAAATAATCTCTTATTATTTTTTTCTATTACCGGTATTATTTTACATGTGTTATTTGATTATTTCATTTAATTTTAACCCAGATTCAGATGCAATTTGGTCCCTTTGTTGATTGGAATTATTCTGCAAATACTAGGAGGACTGCTACCGGTATCAATGAAAGCTTACTGGTCAACCTACTAATAGGGCCTCTACTAGGTCTTAGGTCCTTGCACCTAGTAGTACTAGTAGTAGTACTAGTAGTAGTACTATGTCCGACAGCACAGCACCAGCACCAGCACCAAGTACCCATCATGCATTCATCCTCTGCTCCACCAGCAGGATGTGTTGTTCTGCAACAATTGAAGGCATCGGCAAATGCCTGCTTTTGGAACTGCAATTGGTGAGGCTTTCTACTACTAGTATCTATTGCTATTATTTCTGTTCTGTTCATCGTACTATCTGCACTACTACTAGTACTACTAGTAGGCCTCAATTCCTTTCCTTGCTAATGTTGATGTTATTGTTATTGTCATTGTTATTGTTGGCTGTGACCTGCAACTTGTTGTTGAACCACCCGGGCACCATGGCATGGCATCTCGGAACAAGCAGATTCCTTTCTTTTACCACCAGCATTGTTCTATTGCGATAATGCAAAATAATAATAATATACTGCTAACAATAGTACGAGGACACTGAACACGGTTCCAAGTAAATCAAATCACGGTGGCTGTCCAAAAAACTGCAATGACAGCTCTCCACGAGGATAGCTCGTACTTCGTACTTCGTTTAACATAACTCGTTTTTGATTGTTCCATCCTGACCACCAGGAGGTTCTCAAGAGAATGATGGGCTGCCTGTTGACCTGGACCACAATGACAACAGTAAAGTACCAAGAAGTGGTGTCCAACTAAAATTGCGCACGCTGACTACTATTGGTACGTCCGAAGTATGGATACCGCGCATAGGAGTAGTATATGATAGGTAGTGATGATTCATGGCTGTCGACAACAAAGTCTCCACGAACGTTGAAAAAACGAAATGAAACGAAACGAAACGAAACAAAACGAAAACAAAAACAGCACCATTTTTTCTTTCTCATGCTTGGCGACATGAATTCCAAATTGGGTTTCCAGGGTAAACCGTCGAACTGTAAGGCTTTCTGTTCGGGTGTCCACACGCATTTCTGCTTTGCCAGGCGTTGTTGTCAATTCAACCAATATGTGGAAGGCAGTCAGTCAGGCAGTCAGGCAGTCAGGCAGACAGGCACTTTTATCGCGTTGCATTCCACGTCTTTCCCAACATCCGGGTACAGATGCTATCGCTTGGCACGTTCTCGAGAGAAACCGAAACCGAGCAACAACGCATGTCGCATCCCATGCCACAGAACAATAACAATAACAAGTCCGTCGTCTGTCTACTTGCAATGCGAGGAGCGAAGGAGTGAATGAATCGATCGATCGACTCTTCAAACGTGCGATCGATTCGATTCCTTGTTGTTTTGTTCTTTTCCTCTCCTCTCCTCTCCTCTCCTCTCCTTTCCTTTCCTTTCCTTTCCTTTCCTTTCCTTTCCAGTTCTTCCTTTCGCTCAACGATACCGTATCTAACCGAAATACTTCTAATAGTCTTTGCCACCAGTCACCACGGCTAACCCCTCAAACCTTGCGGATTTCAGAAAAAATAATTATGTTCATTGCTGTCAGGGCCAGTCGGCACTCGACGCTCGACAGAGTGAAGTGTTGCTGGAATGAATCGAATGAGTTGATTTATGGAGACAACTCTTGTTAAGTGGTATCACCGGAAGGATCAATTGCTCCCCGCCCAGCACACTCCGGGGAAAGAGTGGTTATAAGTAAAATCTCATTTCAGGATGGTGTCAGAAGCCTACAATCTGATTAACAACATCATATATACTACTACTACATATACATGTTGATAGCAGAATGGAAACAAACGAGCTAAGCCAATGGAGATCAATCACATGAAGATGTCAAGAAGGGCTCCTTAGTCAGACAAAAAGAACAATGAAGTCACAAATACATGAAATACATGAGGAAGGGTTGTAGATTAACACGAGGAGATAAGAATACATGTGAAGGGTTGAGTGAATGGTAACTATCAAATGAAGCAGTTGGAGGACTCATATTTTCCTTCGTGATAATAAATCGTAAACACTGTTAACACCGGACATATTCTCAACCTATTCTAACATTCTTTGAAGACTACTTGAATCCTAAGTGTCGAAAGTAAGTGAATCAAGATCTGATCAGTCTAGAACAAAAAGGCAAAAGACCAAGAAAACTACTAACACGATGCCCGGCCTGAAGGACATCAAGCTTTACATCCCCAAATACAAAGTCTCATCAAGTTACCCACAATGGTGGGCGATGATGCAAGCCTACAGAGTCCAAAAGGATTTCGACAAAGTGTTGAGCAAGGTCAAGGACCCCGCTCTTCCAGAAGCTGAAAGGAAGTACAAGGAGGATGGTAGAGAAGTTAAATAGACCTTCACTTCTAGTGAAGAGGAGGAAGCTGTTACCAGGAACAAAGTGGCAATAGCGACTCTAACAATGGCCTTTCAAGACTACGAAGACTATGTTGCTTGCTTGGATGGAATAGTCCAGGACAGACATTTGGCCCAGCGGCCAATCATATCTACTAGTTGTCAAAGAGATGAAGGACAAGTTTGCACCTGACAACATGACAAGGAAAGTAGATTAGAAGAATGATCTTTGGAAAATTTCAATGAAAAAGAATGAGAACCCCAAGACCCTGTTCACCCAGATAACAGCAATAGATATCAAGTATCGAGGAAGAGTGACGGCTCTATCTGAAGAAGATAGGATATTGACAATCATGCAGAGAGCACCAAATGAGTACCAAGAGAAAAAACTTGAGAGTCAGGAGCGATGCCTGAAGGGATCATGGAGGAGACCCCACCATGAAGGAACTACGGCTCAACATGTTTGACCTTTGGAAGTCCAAACAACCCAGGGACAACAAAGAACACGAAGTTGTGATGTATGCCGGAGAGTCCAAATCAAGTGACGAAGCAAGAAAGTCCAAGTCCAAGGGCTACACGTCCAAGAAGAAGGGAAAGGACACATGGTGTTACGGATGTGGCAAGAAGGGCCACATGAAGCAAGACTGTGATGAAACCAATAAGGTGACAAAGTGTCGCCATCGTGGAAAGTCCAAAGAAGAATCCTAAAAGCAAACCAAAATGGATGCAGAATAAAGACCAAAAGAAAAGATCAGTGACTCAGACGAGAGCATAGCAGCCGGAGTAGTCAATGAGGAGTACTGCTTTCTAGCCGCTGGAGATGTGGCAGTGAGTCCAAGGAACACAAGAAAGAAGGGGAACCGGAAGGGAACCCATTGCCAACACTTTTCCAAAAGAAGGAACAGGAAGGAAGTTATGAATATCCTTTTCAAATCCAACCGGAACAGAGATTATGAAGGGAATAAGCTCAACAAGTTACAAAAGAAACAGGGAGAAAATTAAATCAAAACCAAAGAACACGGATGTCTAGCCGTTCCATCCATTGTGGAAGAGGAAAAGTCACACTATCTGCAAGAAAATGAAGCAAATGAGTGGAGGGATCCCATAAGA
The DNA here is from genome assembly GCA_037355745.1 of Pseudo-nitzschia multiseries. NCBI lineage: Eukaryota > Bacillariophyta > Bacillariophyceae > Bacillariales > Bacillariaceae > Pseudo-nitzschia > Pseudo-nitzschia multiseries. The sequence continues at coordinate 5,303,285 of CM074784.1, read as the reverse complement.
ATGGGGTACTGAAAACTCAGCGGGGAATCGATCCACAAGAAACGGAAAGACATAAGCTGGAACTGGAAATGGGCAATCCCGGCTCCTTGAAAACAAAGGAGGAAGGGGAAAACAAAATTCTACGCAACCAACAATTTGCGAATGAGGAATTCCAAATTATCTCAACAGACGGATTCAGTGGTACTGACCCTGGGATAGAAGAATGTGTATTAATGTCTGCAACTGTTACAGAGCCCAATGACAAGAAAAGACAGGAAGCAATGGAATGCATCCTGCTGGCTAACGGGACAAAATTTTTATATATGAATCAACTGTGGGTTGTAGATACGGGAGCAACCACAAACACGATTAACCACACCAAAGGAACTACTCCATCAAAAGGCTCGATAGCAAAGCTAAAGCTACTCAGTCCACAAGTAGCAGCAAATGGAACAAGATTACAAGTTACTAAAATCTTGGATAAAGCTGGAGTCCAATACATCAAAGATGATGAACGCAAGAGTAGAATCAAGTTCACCAACTGTCAGTATGGTACATGTAAGTTCAATCTGTGTGCCACAACAAAGATGTAAGGCAACTGGGATAAAACTCAAGAAGGATACTCAAGAACTACACTTCGATACCTCAATCTGAACCAAAGGCAATGGCACTCTCTGGGCAATGTACCTGGAGAGTGAGAAAACAGGCACAGAAACGCCGGAGACTGTCCTTGCAACACCAAGCAAGGTATCGGTAGAAAAGGCTCACGCATTCTGTGGGCAGAAAAACATCACAAGGACCAAGCAGATTTCCGACCATTTGGGTTAGACTTTGATGCAAAAACCCTTCCAAAAGTGTGAAGCTTGCGCAAGGGGAAAAACCAGACAGAAGAACCTAGGAGAGGGTGAGAAGAACCCACCAATGGCAATGGGGGAACTGTGGTATATCAATGGAATGAGGTTCAAGAAACCAAAGAATCCAAAAGGAGCCACCTATTTCTGGACCAACAACTGTCTGGTGGTAGCTGTCCAACACATCTCCAGAGCAGCTATGTTGGGCTGGTACAGCAAGAAGAATGGATTCATTGAGGAGATCTGTTCAAAATTCAACAGCATGAAACAAAGCGGAAAGGAACCGAAAAGAATCAGATGCAATGATGCTGGTGAAAACACCAAGTTCCAAAAGGCTATGAATGGATCCAGTTGGCAGTTTGGAGTACAGTTCAAGTTCATGGCCAAAACCCCAGAGAGAAATTCAAGGAAGGAAACGTGAACATTCAATCTGCTGTGCAGACTCACAAGGGCAGCTTTGGAGGCTGCTGGGGTACTGAATCAGCTGAGATATGTGTTGTTTGCCGCTTTCTTGAAGTGGTGTCATCAAGTTGACATGTTGAACGTGGAAGAGCAGGTAGAAGGAACAAAGAAGACAAGAAATGGGTGGATGGTCGACAAGAATTTGGATTGGATAAAGAACATGCAAATCATAGGAATGGCCAACGTGGTAAAGACACACCAAGCTGGCACATCCAAGATTTCACCCAGAGAAAGTCATGCCTCTTTGCCAACTATTCGGAAGACCATGCTGGAGACTGTTATACCATGTTTGATCCAAAGACAAAAACCTTTCTGAAGTCTAGAGATGTCCTATGGTTGGACAGAATGTATTATAAGGAAAAGAAAGGAAGAGTTGCCCCTATCACAATCAAAAGTATGCGATTTGACAATCTGCTGGATGTGGACGACCAACAGGAGGAAGAATCCGTGGCTTCCAGATCCACAGAAGAAGAAGAAGAGTCAATTCCTCTGGAGGAATCGATTCCTCCATAGGAGTCAGAGGAAGAAATATCTGACAAAGAAGATGATGAACAAGATGGATCAATTGCAGCATCCAGAAGTGGAAGAGTATTAAGGTCTATGAAGGCATCAGATGGAACCCAGTATCGGCACTAAGGACTCTTGCTGTTCATTGACGAGGAACTGGTAGCAATAGCCTCCAAGTTAGAAGATAACTACTTGGAGGAAACAACCAAGCTGGATGATATGGAATATGATCTGTTGAGCACTGAAAAGCTTGAGGAAGCAATTGATGTGGAAAGCTTAATACTCCACAAGACGTCCAAGAAGGGGAAGGTGTATCAGAGACTTGAAGAACAAGGATACAGGTACACAACCAATGAAGAGGAGTATCGGCTGGTTGCAGCAGTGATGCAGGCCAAAGACTCTGAAATGTATCTTGTTGGCGCATCTGGACATAACTATGGAAACACCAAGGAGCTTCAGACCATGAACTACACAGAAGCAGTGGCAACTGTGGATAAGAAAGAATGGGAAAAGGCTGTCAAAGTAGAAAATGACAAGACGGTAAAGTACCATGTCTTCAAGGTGGCAGATAAGAAGGATCTGCCAACACAAGCTAAACTATTTGATAGTGCTTGGGGAATGAAGAAGAAAGCAAGTGGAGTATATTGTGCAAGGAATGCCATAAGGGAATTCATGCAGATTGATGGAAAACATTTTGATGGATAGGATAAGTCCTCTCTGGCCGTGACCGAAGTTGCAATCAAAGTGTTGTTTGTTTTAGCAATAATGGGAGGATGGTATCAGCATCTTGTGGATGTGGAAGGAACATTCCTGAATGGGGAATTCAACTCCAACCACAATCTCTTTATGAAGGTTCTTGAAGCCTGCAAGAAGTGGTATCCATGCTGGGCAGTTCTGCAATTGATGAAAACACAATACGGAACAGTGCAAGCAGCATTGCAATACTATTGGGAGTGTGTTAAGGCTTTGGCATTTATGAAGTTTGAAAGGAACAAAGCCGAGCCATGCATCTTCTTCAAATGAGAGGAAGTATATTTGGTAGTATTCCTACTATGGAGGGTGCACCGGTTAAGAAATTCAGCAAGATGATGCCAATCAGCATTGCGTTGTCAACAACCGAGGCTGAATTGTATTAAGCAGTATTGGTTGTACAGGATATGATGTTTGTAGACAGGATATTGATCCAAATAAGACTGAGATTGAAGTTACCAATGATCTTATAGTGTGACACCCAAGGTGTTGTGGATATTCCAAATAATTGGTCGGTAGGAGGAAGAACCAAGGATATTGGAGTTAAGATGCATTACATCAGCGAACTCAAAGAGAGGGGTTTATCAATGTGTGATGGATTGCAGGAGACACCAGCAGAGCAGATGTTCATACCAAGAATGTCTCCAAGAAATTGTTTGACAAGTACAGCGCAGAGTTTGTTGGCTAAGCATACTAACAGGGAAGTGTGTTGGAATGAATCCAGTGAGTCCATTTATGGAGACAAATCTTGTTAAGTGGTATCACCGGAAGAATAAATTGCTCCCCGGAGTGATTGATTCACTCCAGGGAAAGAGTGGTTTTAAGTAAAATCTCATTTCAGGATGGTGTCAGAAGCCTACAATCTGATTAACAACATCATATATACTACTAGTAGGAAATATACACATTTATAGCTGAATGGAAACAAACGAGCTAAGCCAATGGAGATCAATCACATGAAGATGTCAAGAAGGGCTCCTTAGTCAGACAGAAAGAACAATGAAGTCGCGAACACATGAAATACATGAAATGTTGTAGATTAACACGAGGAGATAAGAATACATGTGAAGGATTGAGTGAATAACTAGTATTAAGCAAATGAAGCAGTTGGTTGGAGGACCCATATTTTCCTACGTGATAATTAATAGTGAACACTGTTAACACCAAAAATATTTTCAACCTATTCTAACATGAAGAGCAACAACGATTCAGATTTGTATGATGTATTGATTGATTCATTGGGGTGGTAATCTCAGTCAATAGTAGTAGTATGACCTACTGAATACTGTACTTATTCTATGATTGGCAAGCAGTATGCCGTGCACCGGAGTCAGTCACAAGTCTTCTTGGGACTGGGAAATGAAAGATCAGTGAGTATCCACATCGCCAATTTGGAGACTGCTGGATCTAAGATCAAATAGACTAACCAATAGAGCTCACAATTTGCATATCACTACTATTATAACCACTAGTAGACCCGGGGTATGGCATGATTTTAAAATCAAGCTGAGCGCTGATGATTGTGAGCAAAAGAAGGAACCGATTGGCCGGAAAACGGATGGCCTCCAAATTGCCAACAAAATGGAGGCGCAGAGAAGCAAAACAGGGACAAGGAACCACCAGTGTCTGCAACACAAAGGAACACCGACCCCAGTGGCAGTTGGCACCATTAGATGGAGCAACAGCAACAACAGAGACACCTAAGAGCCTCGACAGGACCATGGTCGACAAAACAAAAAAATGATGAGTGTCGAACAAGTGACACATAAAAGTGGAATGGACTCGTTAGACCAACACTGAAAGGAAGGATAGACTGAAGAGGGCCTGCCAACCAACCACAGTATACAAGATATACAAACTGGTATATATTGGAATCCATGACCTACCATCTCCTCCAGGGGAATGAGTAAGCGGGATGGACTCAATGTGCGCTTAAGAGAAAGGCAACGGCGAAGAACCCACGGGAATTGAATCCCAGAACGTTAAGAGAGGGATAACCCCTCCTGCTGTACTAAAAAGTGAAACCAATGCAAAACCAGCAGTGGAGAACCCACGATGGACAAGGAAATACAGGTACAACACGAGAAAGCACAAGAACCTGCAGAGTTCAGAGCAAACCGAAGGAAGAATCACTATTTCTCAGTCCCAGCTCAAAATCAGCAAAAGCAACAGGAATATGGCAACAAACGAGGTGACTTCCCACCATGGCAGCTAAACAAACCAAACAGTTCCCTTTCAAATTCGTTTGTGAGGATTGGCCGGAGGACGCCACCACAGTGAAGATGAGCATCGATAGCAAGAATGGAGGAGTAGCCTTCAGCTATTACCTGAAGGTGCTCAATGGGACCGAAAGACCAGAACTCTTCATCATCTGGAAAAGAGATTTCAACAGGAAGATTGCCGGCAATGACAAACTCAAAGGTGAGCAAAGAATTGCCATACTGCAGCACATTGTGACTAACAAGGCGCTCTCCATTGTCCAACAAACTCTAGCCCAGACCTACCTCCAGGATGCCCCGTCAAAGGACCACCACGACAAGCTGGTGCTAAAATTGATCAATGAAGCATGCCGCTACGGTCAGGCCCTCCCCACCAACACACCGGAAACCACGAAGAAGGGACCTACAAGGAACCCTACACCCCGTCTGGATGGGGGAGAAACTGCGGACGGGAGCACTGCCCCCGCCGCTACCAACCCAGCAACCAACGGGACCGCAGAAGGTACTGCACCCCCAGAGGACCTACGAATTGGGACGCGCAACTTCTCACCAAACAAAGGAACCGAAGCCCCTGGGATGCCAGGAACTCTTGCGCGCTACTATGCAACAGAGGAGTACAAGAAGGACCTCATCCAGGAGTGTATGTACAACCTTAAACTCAAGATCTTCAGAAATGACCTCACCGGACAACACCCATACATCAACCTACACCGCTACATGAGGACGGCCCGGATCAACCTCAAACACGGCATCCGCTTGTGGGCCAATTGCATGGCCGAACTCCAGAGCTACCTCCCCGAATGCCTGTGGGACAGTGGGGCGATTCTTGGAATGGCACCCTGCAGCTTCAACAAGACTCAAATGCAGGAAATCCTGGACTCCAATTTGGCCCCATTGCAACAAGAAAAATTGATGGATCTTGGGTGGGACCTCTACGCCAAACCATACAATACAATGATTGACAAATTGGAGAACCTGGAACCAACCATCCGCAAGGAGGCTACACTACACCAGCGTCTCACCGAACTCGAGAAACAGGCTGGAGGCTCCAAGAAAGGCGCCAAGCTGACCTCTGGAGGAGGAAATGGGAAATCACCCAAGAAAAAGAGGCAACTTGACACCAACAAGCAACAATGCAAGACCTGTGGGAAAACCCATGCAGGAAAATGCTGGAAACTGACTGGTGGTCCCTCCAAGAGGGGCAAGTTTGATCAAGCCATGATCAATATGCTCAAAGAGCATTTCATGGCAAAGGAAGACTTGGATAATGAGGCCGGATCCAAACCTCATTGGGGAAAGAATCTTTCTGACCATGAATATTCCTACGTCCTGGCGACAGCCCAGCAAGCCGAAACCGGGATCTCCGACGATGATATCTCGATCAACGACAAGGACCTGAAGGAGTACAGAAAGAAGTACAAGAAGACCTTCAAGAAAAAGGGATCCCACAACTGAATGGCCAGCACCACGCACACCAGAACCCGCACAATCAACAGGTTTGCGGACGTGTGTGTCGAAGTACTGGACCATAAGGGAAGGGGAAGGGTGCTCCGGGGCCTATTGGACTCCGGATGCTCCAAATCCATCATCTTAAGGCACTTTGTCAGCAGAAGTCAACTAACGGACCGATACCAAAGAACTGTCACCTACAACACGTACGGAGGCACATTTTCAACCAAGTCTGCGGCTTGAGTGGGACTGAAATTGATAGAGTTCTCAAATTCCAAGACCATTAAATGGACATTCCAAGTGGACAAGTATCACCACCACGAGGAAGTACCCTATGACATGATCATCGGATCGGATCTCATGGCGCAATTGGGGCTGGATATTAAATACAGTCCCCGAACAATCGAGTGGCAGGGAGACTCCATTCCCATGAAGGGAGCGGGGGAACTCACTGACCCAGACAAGTGTGAGGTGATATTCTTTGCCAACACCCAAATCCCAATCCTACAGCAGGAAGAGGAAAGGCAGTCTAAAATACTAGACGCAGATTACTCCAAGGTGGACATCGAAGGCATGGTCGACGACTTGGAAATTACTGACGCCTCCAAGGAGGTGCTGAAAACTACATTGAAGAAGTTCCCAACACTCTTCAGAGGGGGATTGGGGCTACTCAAAAACATCGAACCGGTAACAATTGAACTTCAACCAGGGGTTAAACCGGTCCGTCAACGGTACTACTCTGTCCCAAACACCTTCAAACAAGCACTTCGGAAGGAAATCGATCGTCTATGTGGAATTGGAGTACTGGAGAAACTGTCCCATGATGATGATTCGCCATGGGCTTCCCCTACGTTCTGCCAACCAAAGAAGACTGGAGACATCAGAGTACTCACGGACTTTTGCAAGATGAATGCCGCAATTCAACGAAAGCCTTTCCCACTGCCTCGCATTGGCGAAACAATCTAGCGCCTACAGAAATTCAAATTTGCTATGGCTCTGGACTTGTCTCAGGGCTACTATACCATCCCGATCTGCAAGGAGAGCCAGAAGATCTGCTCCACAATCTTGCCCTGGGGAAAGTATGTCTACAAGAGATTGGCAATGGGAATTGCATGCGCCCCAGACATCTTCCAATCTGTCATGATGAACCTACTAGGGGACCTGGACTATGTGCTCGTATATATAGACGATATCCTCATCATCCAATGAGAGGGGGACTCAGAACAGGACCACTTGGACAAGATCCATACAGTCCTCCAGAGATTGGATGACACTGGTTTCAGGGCCAACCTATGGAAGTCCTTTTTCATGCAGAAGGAAGTGGAATATTGAGGTTCCCTACTAACAACAGAGGGAGTCCAACCCCAGCCTAAGAAGCTGGAGGCAATGAAGCGCCTGGAGGCGCCAAAGAACACCAGACAACTGAAAATGTTCCTTGGCATGGTCAACTTCTACCGCGGCATGTGGAAGCGCCGCTCCCACATCCTCGCGCCACTCAACAAACTGGTCGGTAAGAAGGGTAAAATGAACTGGTACTGGGGCCCAGCGGAGCAGAAAGCTTTCATGGAGGCAAAACGGATGCTAGCCAATGAAGCCAGGCTAGCGTTCCTGGATTTTACAAAACCATTTCATCTCTACTCAGATGCCAGTGACCGCCAACTGGGCACAACTGTATGCCAAGATGGCAAACCACTTGGATTCTACACACGCAAGCTGAATTCAGCACAACTCAACTACACCGTCAGAAAGAAGGAACTCCTTGGTATAGTTGAAGGACTAAAGGTGTTTGAAGGGATCCTGAGAGGACAGGATGTAACAATCTACACGGATCACTTGAATCTCCTATATCAGCAGATGCCCACCCAACGAATGGTGCGCTGGCGACTCCTCATGGAGGAGTTTCACCCCTCTGTGAAACATGTTGCTGGCAAGGAAAATGATGCAGCAGACGCACTCTCGAGATTGGATATCACAGAGGATCCAGCAGACACAGTGGAATGGCTACCACCAAATAAGCCCTCACCTATGCAGAGGAGGAAGAGCACCTCTGGCAACTTCTATTCCAGCTTCGCGAGGAATCACCTGAAGAATTCCAGGGCAATAGTGCATTTCCAATTGCCCCGGACATGATCCAGTTCTATCAGAACAAGGACACAGCAATCACGAGTGCTCTGGAAAAAGACAAACGGCTGACCACGAAAAAATGTGGAAGGTCACAGTCTAATCCACAAAGAAGGGAAAATCTTGATTCCTGACAAACTGAGACTACGAGTCATGGAGTGGTATCACAGTATGTTGGTGCACCCCAGAGAAAAGAGGATGGAACAAAGCATACGCTCAGTGTTCACCTGGAAGGGTCTTCGCAAGGACGTCCAGGACCTCTGCAAACACTGTCATACGTGTCAGATGTTTAAGAAGAGTGGCCGGAAAAAGTACGGATTACTACCGGAAAAAGAAAGGTAAGGTTATCAAATGGCAGAGGGTCAATGTGGACCTCTGCGGACCGGCAACTGTCCACAACAAAGATGGTAAAGATTACCACATCCAGGTTCTCACAATGGTGGACCCAGTAACCGGATGGTTTGAACTGGCCCATCTGAAGGACTCCCCAAATGCCGCAGAAACTCAACGATTACTGGACAGTGTGTGGCTGGCAAGGTATCCGCGTCCAAAAGAAATCGGTTTCGATGGTGGCAGTGAGTTCAAAGCCGAGTTCTGAGAGCTCTGTGACAACATGGGAATGAAGAGAAAACCGAGTGGCGCCTGGAACCCACAATCCAACTCAGTACTGGAGAGGATTCACCAGGTGCTGAAGGACTGCCTATTGTCCTTTAATTTGGAAAAGCAGGACCTCCACGAGAAGGATCCGTTTGAAGAATTCACCACAAAAGCGGCATACGCTATCAGGAGTGCCATCCACATCACACTGGGATACTCCCCAGCGCAGTTGGCATTTGGCAGAGACATGTTCATGCCGGTGAACTTCCCCGTGGATGGGGAAGAAATCCAAGCTAGGAAGCAGAGGAGCATCCACATGAGCAATATCCGGGAGAACCAGAAAAGGATCCCCCATATCTATGAAGAAGGAGACTATGTCACCCTGGAAAGGAAGGGCATTATCCCCAAACTCTCCTTCCCACGGCAAGGACCTTACAAGGTGCTCAAGGCTCATGATAATGGAACTGTGACTATTGAAACTGCTCCCTTTATAGCCGACCAGGTTAATATCAGACGCATCCACCCCTATTACTGCAGGGATAGCCCCAACGCAGAACCATAATAACAGTACCAAGGAGGAGTATGCCGTGCACCGGAGTCAGTCACAAGTCTACTCGGGACTGGGAAATGAAAGATCAGCGAGTATCCACATCGCCGATTTGGAGACTGCTGGATCTACGATCAAAAAGCCTAATCGATAGAGCTCACAATTTGCATATCACTACTATTATAACCACTAGTAGTAGACCCGGGGTATGGCAAGCCACGAGTACCGTACGGTACGGTACTAGGAACCCGTTGGAAATCATGCTAACGACCAATGTGGTATTCCAACGCTCACGATTGAAATTACCCACGATTCAAGAAAATCTGAAATCTGACATCAGTATCAACGCCACACCAGCCGGTCTTCAATATTGAAGACTGGATGAAGAACATATCCAAATCTTCTATGTAAACTGTACGTTGAATTTCAATTCAACGGCTGTTTACTGTTACAAGCCTTTCAACCGCTCCTCGGAGTAGTTGACAGAGCTAGCTCACAATCTTAGTTTTTAACCAATACATAAATCTTATTTTAGTACCTTTTTCTAGAGGCATACGACACTGTTTAAACAGTTGAATAACTGCTTCAACCTTATTACTACCGGTAAAGACTACTTCACCTACTCGAGTAAACACTACTACTACAACAACTAATAAACAACCACCAATTGATCCTGAAGATTGTCCAGTAAGAACAAGAGAAACAATGTCTTACTCCATCATCCCTGTCAAGTTTGACTTTGATCAAGAGTCTATCGACAAAGTGGAGTTCAAGAGTACACAAGAGTTGAATGGAATGCCTGAAATAACCAAGCTCAAGATTCCCTTGATTACTGCAGGATCAACCAAATTACAAATCCTTTTCACCATCAACGAATTCATGCTCTCCAAGAAGACACTCAACCTAACCACAAGTCCAAGACTCTATGACAAGTTCGTAGATCTCCTCAGGGACTTTAGGGACAAGAGTTGATGGAACGACTACCTTGCAAACAATGTTCCCTCAAAGAACTGTCGACAATTTCTCCACAACTGTTCAAGAATTTGTCAACTACAAGTTTGACAACAATCGTTGATGCCTACCAAAACCATCAAAGATTCCTCACCAATATCAAGAAAACCACCACTATGACAGTACACCAATTTGTCTCACAAGTTAACTTCCACAACCATGTCATACTTTCACTACTCCCTGGACATCCACCAGACGATGCAGAGATCAAGGAGAGAGAGTTCAAGAATCTAATCTTCGAATCGATGCATGAGGATTGGAAATACACCTACCAGCAACACCACTCTCCTCATAGGGATTCCCTCTCTGAAATGATGATGAGATTCAAACGATATCAATATGCACAGAATAGAAAGAAGAAATCAGATAACCCATCTCAAAACACCAACAACAGCAACAGCAATGCCAGCAACAATCGTAACAACCAAAATGAAAGCAACAATCAAAACAACCGAAACAATCAAAACAATCGCAACCGAAACAACAACAACAACAACAACCAACGCAATAGCAACAACAACAACCAACAAAACAACAACCAAGGCAACAACAACAACAACAAGGGCGGAACACAAATCTCCAACGGCTCACCATGTCCTATCCATCCGGGTACCAACCATACTTGGGGCCAATGCTACACCAACAAGTATGACAACAACTCCAATCAGTCCAACAACAATAGAGACAATACCGGCTCGCATGTGAATGATCGCAGTTCCAACAACAACAGAAATCGATCCACTTCCTCCTCTTCACATGGCAGTAACTTTCATGAACCAGAACAACACATGTGTGTCTTCATCAATGAACCAGAAGAAACTATCCCTGCAACTTCTTGGCCGGATCTCTTCCATGTAGACATGGACATTGATGAAGAATATTACAACTCGGATCTTCAAAGATTTCCGACTGAAAACATCGATTCCGACAACAACAGCCAATATCTTGCTCCCAGCAACACCGAAGTCGACCTTGCTCCAACCACAGTAAGTGTCTGCAACTCAATCAATGGATCCCCTGGCAAGTACTACCTGAAAAATCTCTTCGATTCTGGATCAACCAACAATCTCATCGTGGACTCAGCAATCCCTTCTGGAATCAAGAAGCACCTTCTAGACCGACCAATTCAAATGCAGACAACAAATGGCAAGACCACTTGCAACCACTATGTAACCTTGGAGAACACTGTATTCCCAGAACTGTCCTATTCAATGAAGGTCCTACAAATCAAGTGCTTTGTAGTCTCTCAGAATATCAACTACCACCTCCTCATTGGAAGGAAAACCATGAGAGATGTTGGAATGAAGATGGACTTTGAAACTTGCACCATTGAATGGTATGAGAAAACCATGTAATTCCACCCTCGAAATTACTTTGACAACAAGGCCTTGCTCCACAAGGTCATGTCAGCAGAGCCGCACGCTATCGCAGAAAGTTACTCCCATCAAGCAATCCAAGAATCGTATGTGGATGGCACCACCAAGTATGAGAAAACCGGCCTCCACAAGTTAGTCACCGAACAAAACCATCTCTCCTACAATGAGAAACAAGCCTTGTTACCAATACTCCTCCAAAATGAAGAACTTTTTGAAGGGTTGAATGACAAAGAATTAGGTATTTTCCCTAATCAAACGTTCCACATTGATCTCCAGCAAGGCACAACTCCATTTCATGTAAAACAACCATATTCCATCCCATTGCACCAACAAGAAGCAGTGAAGAAAGAAATCGATTGACAAGTGAAACTTGGTATCCTCAAACGCTGCTACGCCACTGAATGGGGAATGTCAACCTTTATAGTCCCAAAACCAGATGGTTCCTGTCAACTTATCAGTGACTTTAGAGAACTCAACAAAGTCACCAAGAAACTTCACTATCCACTTCCAAAGCTTCAAGATATCTTCCACAGAAGAAGAGGCTTCAAATATGTCACCCTTATTGATGTTAGCATGCAGTTCCACACCTTCAAACTTGATGAAGCCTCCACCTGGCTTTGTGTTCTTGTTACTCCATTTGGAAAATTTTGACTGCTTTGATTGCCAATGGGCTTCCTCAACTCTCCAAGTTGGGCCCAAGGCTGTATGGAACAGATGCTTCTCCACTTGAAGGACATTGAAGTATACATTGACGACATTGGGATCTTCTCAGATACTCTTGAATCCCATTGTAAATCGGTCTCTTCTGTCCTCTCCTTACTGAAGTCCCACAACTTCTCCGTCAAGCCCTCCAAGTGCCACTGGTTTCAATTGCAAGCCCCTTGGCTTGGCCACATTATCTCTTGTGATGGAATTAGGCCCAATCCAAACAAGATTTCTCCTATCCTGAAACTTGCTTTTCCCTCAACAACAACCCAACTTCGATCCTTTGTTGGGATGATTAACTTCTATCAAAACTTCTATCCCAAGCGAGCTGAAGTCCTTGCACCCCTTACCGGCCTCTCAGGCTGATCCAAAGGCAAAATCTCTCCGACTCCGGAACTTCTTGAAGCCTTCAACAAAGCCAAGTCCCTCATTGCCAATGATATCCTCCTTGCCTTTCCTGATCCAAACAAGCCCTTCCATGTCTACACTGACGCTTCCGATTACCAACTCGGAGCTGTCATCCTCCAAGATGGCAAAATTATCCTTTGCTTCTCCCGAAAACTCAACGCAGCTCAACGGAAATATCCAACGGTCGATAAAGAGATGCTCTGCATTGTAGGTACTGTTACAAGCCTTTCAACCGCTCCTCGGAGTAGTTGACAGAGCTAGCTCACAATCTTAGTTTTTAACCAATACATAAACCTTATTTTAGTACCTTTTTTTAGAGGCATACGATGGTACCGGGTCAATCTCACACTTTTTTTCGTACATTCATTCACTTTTGCCATACACTTTTCAACTACAACAATACCCACAAAAGGTATGATCCTATGTACAATTCAATCCTGTGACCTCATTTGCTCAGCCACTACCCCATTCACCCCCCCAACCTCCACCCTTTTTGGTGAACCCAGTATATAACGAGCCAACTTGGTTGGGGTCGCGTTGCTCTGGTGAACACAGTACTGGGGCAGGGGTTGGGGGCTTATATAAAAGGACACTATTAGGGGGAAGGCTTATGTAAATAGGGCACTAGTAGGGCACTGCGCTCCACGTTGGGGATGCCATTGATATTTTTGTGTTCATACTCTCTATATATTGATCGTACCATAATACCTAATTTTCAAAAGTGTACGGATGTACCTTTTAAAAGTGTAAAGTTGACCCCTGTCTGCATACGACAACCGAACATTTCGTGACTCGATTCATTCCATCACTTCCCGCCCCCTGAACTACGCTGTGTATGAAATTGTGTGCTATTGAGTTTTAGTGTCTACTATGACTTCGAGATAGTTTGAGAAGCTTCCCAGCTAGTTCAGTGATACGATTGGAAAAGAACTGTGTTCTTTGATAATCGGAATTCGGATGAGACTTCAAGGAGAAGGTTCTATTTGATGTTCGAATACAATTGAACAATGACAGATGATCGGGAACGATGTCATTGACTCATGACTGAGTGAATGTGTCAATGACGCATGACTGGACTGGAGGAGTGTGTCAGTGACTCATGACTGAAGGAGTGTGTCAATGATTCGTGACTGGACTGAGATAGTGTGTCAGTGACACATGACTAAAGTGTCTGTGCGTTGTTCATTCTCCCTTACTATGAAAATTTATGATGGTTTGACTGGGGTAAGGTGGCGGATGCTGATGCATTCATGTGTCTGTCCGCGGGGTATAGTGACTGTGTTGTTTGTGTGTACTTGTAAGATCGGGTAGGGGCCTTCGCGAACGAGATCGAGTTTGTTGCAATTGTGTATGGTGACAAAAACGCCTTGACCGATGATGAATTCGTGTTTTGTGCGTTTGCGGTTGGCCCGAAGGAGTCGGTTGTCAATTTGAGCTTGGCAATGTTTGGTTAAGGTGATGATGTCGGCGTGGAGCGGGATGTTGAGAAGCATATCACGGTTGAAGACGAGGGCACCGGGAGAGAAGTTTCCGAGTGTTGAAACTGGATTGCATCGGAGTGCGTGCATTGCTGTTGATATTGCTTCGTCGACAAGGTTATTGGCTTCTATTTTTGTCTTGGGAGGTTTCAGGTTTATCATGGTGCGTTGGTCTTGTGGGTGGACTCGATGATTCCGTTGGCGGTGTGTGTGTGGGGGGAAATGTTGATTGGTTTTATGCCTGCATAGTCTAGGGGGAATTGGAAGCCGTGTCTGTTGAATTCGGGGCCGTGATCATGTATGATGCGTAAGGGCTGAGGGTAACGGGATAACCAGCAGTTTTTGAAGAGTCGTCTGATGTTTTTGGCTGTCTTGGCTTCTGGGATGCGGATGATTTCTAGGAGGTTGGTAACTGGGTCGATGCATGTGAGCGCATCAAATTTGAGGTCGATTTTGTTGATTCCGACATTCCATGGGCCGATGCAGCCGACGTGAACTTCGGACCAGGGCGTTATGGGAGCTGTGCGTGGTGCAAGTTGACCAGCTGGTCGGGCTCCTGTACGTACAAGGGGGCAGATGAGACAGTTGGATATGACGTTGGAACATACGGCGCGAAGGTAGGGATGATGGAAGTGACGGCGGAGAATGGCTTCGAGTCTGTCCATGCCTGTGGAGTGAACGGTTATTTCGTGGTACCATTTGACAAGAGGAGCGAGCATGTCGTTAGGGATGACGATTTTCCACTGGGAGTTAGGTGTTAGTTCGTTGTATCGGCAAACAATATCGACATTGTCTAGTTTTTGTTTGAAAAATCGTCTGGGGTCTTTTTGTGGCAGGGTGAGAATTTTTGGGTCATGTGATTGATATTGGTGAATGGTCGTAAAATGGAATGGCAATCTGCCTTTTTGATCAAAGCGTGGGTGAATCAGATAGCTGTCTTCGACAGGATGACAATCAGTTGATGCAGCGCATGATGGCAGCGCCATTAGGCTCTCGGCCATGTTTTTGAATGAAAATGAGTCGTTGTTTGAGACATCGTCGTCAAAATTGGTCGTTGTGAAATATGAGGTGAGGGTTGTTGGGGTTCGGCTGAGGGAGTCGGCGACTGTGTTTTCTGGACCTTTGATGTAATGGTAAATGGGGTTGTATTCTTCTAAGATTAGTTTCCATCGTAGAACTCGTTGGGTGTTGTACGTGGATAGCTTGTAGGTTAGATTTTTGTGGTCGGTGTAGAGGTGAATGAGTGCACCGAGGAGCATGGGGCGGTATTCCTTGAATGTTTCGACAATGGAGAGCAGTTCCTTTTTGATGGTGGTGTAGTTGGCTTGTGCTTGGTTGAGCTTGCGCGTGAAGTATGCGACGGGAATGTTGTTCTGCTTGATGACTGCGCCTAGTTGGAAGTCAGATGCATCGGTGTAGATGTGAAACGGTATGTTGTGATCTGGGTACGCGAGCATTGTTTCAACTGCGACAATAGATTTCATTTCTTCGAAAGCTTTTTGGCAAGTGCCGTTCCATTGGAATGTGCGAGGAGTTTTCAAGAGGTCAGTGAGTGGGGCGAGTATGTGAGAACGGCGTGGCCACATGTCACGATAGTATGTGACGAGACCGAGGAAGGCTCGAAGTTGTTTAAGATTTTTGGGTGGGAGCATTGCTAAGATTGCCTTGATTTTCTTGATGTATGGCTTGATTCCGTTGGGAGTGAGCCAGTGTCCGAGAAAATCTGTTTCTTGTATGATCCATTTGCATTTAAGTGGATTGATTGCGAAGCCTTTGTCCTGTAAACGGGTGAGTACGGTATCGATGAGTTGCAAATGATCTTGTCATCGATGTAAATTTTGAGGTTTGGAATGTCATGTAGTACACGTTCCATGATTTCTTGTGCTACGTCCGGGGATTGAGAAACTCCCATTGGTAAGCGATTGTACTTGTAGAGGCCAAATGGAGTTGTGATAGTTGTTAAATCTTTGCTTTTGTCGTCTAGGACACAGGTGTAGTATTGCATCGAAATGTCCATTTTGGTGAGGTATTTGTATCCGGAGCGGCGGGATAAAATGTCTTGAATACGGGGAATTGGATAAATTTTGCGCTTGATGGCTTTGTTGAGAGCGCAAAAATTGGAGACCCATCAAATTTTTCCATCTTTCTTGGGAATGATGAATGTTGGGGAGATCCAATTGGAACGACCTTGGCGAGAAAGAACACCAATGTTTACAAGTCGATCAAGTTCTTTCTTGAAAAGGGGTAATTGTTTGTGGGGTACGGGGTACGCGTGAGAACGATTGGGCTTCACCGTTGGATCAATGTCGAGATGGATTTCTTCTTCGGGGTAGTGTTTTAGGGTTCCTTCGAAGATTGTTTGGTATTTGCATAGAACTGAATGTAGGCGTTCACGTTGATCTGGTGACAAGTGTGTGCAGTTGTCGCAGACAGTGCGAACGTTGTGCTGATCATACGTGGATTCTTGAATGACGGTTTTGTTCGTGGTAAGTGCAACAGAGTCGTCAGGGGTACTTTTGTCAATGTGTCTTGCGTGAAGATGAAGAGCGAGGGCGGCAGAGTCGGCGTGCATGCGTGGAAATTGCCGCATCAGGATGGAATGAGTGGCTGTTTTGATTTCGTTGTTGTGAAAGTTCAAAACGATCTGAAAATTGACGAAGGACGTCGCGTCCGATAATCATGTCGTAACGACAAGGAGCTTGGAAAACGCGAGCGTCAAGTGAGGGAAGAATTATTTTGGGGGCAAGTTCCGGAAGTGTGAAATGCTGAAGAGAGATCTGTTGAGATGAGTTGAATTCTCCAGCCATCATGATGCCAGAAATAGGAGTAGTCGTGGTAGGAACGATTGTGACAGGAAGCGCGTGGTGGCTAAACCAAGTTGTCTTGGATCCGGAGTCACATAGAATGAGAAAGGGACGTGGGGAGGGGCAGTTTTGAAGAAGGCAAGCGATGGCGATGGTGTAGGGAACGGATTCCGAGTTTGGTTGTCAGTAATCGGGTTGACTGTCGTAGTCGGGATCGTTGTCCTGATGATAACATTTGTCGTGTTCGTCGCCGTATTCCTGTGTAAGAGGAGCGTCCGTTTGTGTATTTTGGTTGTGAAAATAATTATCTTCGTGACGTGCGCCAGTATTGGGAGGCTCTCTGTCGAACTGATGGGTGTCGTGATTGTAGTAGAAATCATCACCCATTTCAAGATGGTGAGCATCATTAGCTGTGGCTGAACATGTTCTGTACGGACTGGTATGCGATTTATTGGCGGATTGCGAACGGGTAGTGCGTCCAGACGAAGATGGTTGGCCCAAGCGGGTGGAACGGTCAGAGCGAGGATTCTGATAAGGACTGTACCGGCGTGGATTATATCCGTGGTTAGGACGACCGGTTTGGGTTGAATTGTCGCGGGTGTGCGAATTGTAAGACGGGCGACGATACCTGGTGTTGTTGTTGCCATACGTATACTGGGAGGACGAGGAGTAACGAGGGCAATTGTTGTAATGTCCGTTGCCATGTCCTTTTCTGCTGCGGCCATTGCGTCCCCCATTGGAATAAGAGGATTGGTGATTGGATTGCCTAGAGACTTGACCGGCGTCATGATGCAAACGTTGTTGTTCCATGAAGGCAACGAGACGATGAAGAGGGAAATTTGGGTCATCGAGTTGATTACCGGTTTCGTTGCATTTGAGTTGCCAGGTCGGAAGCATGAGACAGAAGAAGGCATTTTTCATGCTGGTCTTGTTGGGGAAGAGTCGAGTTCCTCTGGAGCCGGGCAGATGAACACAAAGAATGTTGATCAGGCGAAGGCAACTGGCGGCTGCGAAGCAATTCATGTGGTACGTCTTGGTTGCGTTGGACATGTATTCTTGTTGAATGAGAAACGCGTTGGACGGAAGAAAGAGGGAAATGAAGGCGTTGAGATTGTGAGTAAAGTCAGCATCTTGAATGCGAGAGCCGGCGTCGGTGATGATTTTGTCCCAGGTATGCTTGAGATCGCCACCAAGGACTTCACGGAGTTTGTAATGTTTGGCATCGTTCTTGATGTTGAGGTTGTGCGGTCCAACGGCGTCGATGAAATCGACAAGAACGCGAATGAGATGTTCGGAGTCGCTGGAGTTGGGACAAAAGGTGGTATCCTGTTTCTTGACGGAAGAAGTCGTCGTTGGAGGAGGGGGAGGAGGTAGGTTTGCGCCTGGGGTGCCAGGGCTGGATGCCACAGATGCCGCAGCACCAGGGGGACGCGTCATGTACTGGGTTACACTGTGCACCAGGCGAACGGTGGGGTAATCTTCATAGCGAAGCTTGGGTTTGAAGAAAAAGGGGGCCTGCTTAGCAGCTTGAAGTTGAGCGGCAGCAGACATGGTGAGTTAGAGGTTACGGTTAGTTTTTAGATATTTTTATCGATAAAAAAAATTTCAAAGCGATATTGCGATTGAATTCAATATGAACTACGCTGTGTATGAAATTGTGTGCTATTGAGTTTTAGTGTCTACTATGACTTCGAGATAGTTCGAGAAGCTTCCCAGCTAGTTCAGTGATACGATTGGAAAATAACTGTGTTCTTTGATAATCGGAATTCGGATGAGACTTCAAGGAGAAGGTTCTATTTGATGTTCGAATACGATTGAACAATGACAGATGATCGGGAACGATGTCATTGACTCATGACTGCTGAGGGAATGTGTCAATGACGCATAACTGGACTGGAGGAGTGTGTCAGTGACTCATGACTGAAAGAGTGTGTCAATGATTCGTGACTGGACTGAGATAGTGTGTCAGTGACACATGATTGAAGTGTCTGTGCGTTGTTCACCCCGCTTCCCCCACCAAGAAACAAAAAAAACCATGTACCGTACGTACCGTACTCGTACCGTACTATTCTCGTACCGTACGATACTCGTCGCGTACCTGTTCCGAATCGCCGACCACGAAACGAAATCCTCAATCCAGATCATTAATCACAATTGGGAGCATTATTATTTTTTTGAAACTGTGTTCTTCCTCATCATTCCTTCGGCGTTTTTCAGATTTTCGTTGCGCCACCAGACACGCGAGTACGGCTACGATTGTTGTAGTGCTTCTTACACGAAGTACTTCGTAATATATATAGTCTACATCCTACTGGACAACAAGGATGCTATAGATCTTCCGCTTCTAGCATATTATTAATTGAATGCGGGTTACATGCGGTACCAAATGCTGCACAGCGTGCCTCAATATAACTTACGGGTTGGCTTCGCAGTGACGTCAACGCAGGTCCGTCAGGAGGGGAAAGGCCACCACAACTTTCGTCGCTTCTTATTTCGATCACACAAGACAAGACAAGACAAGACAACGGTTCGAAAAAAATCAATCCCAGGCAGCGTTTATCCACTACTAGCTAATTACGGGATGAGATTGGTACCGAGTACGGCTCTCGAAAGGGAGAAACGATACCATACATTTATACCTTCACATTTTCTCCAAATTCAATGAAAAAAAGATAGAAACCAACTTTCACCACCTCCACAACACACACACACACACCCTTACCCTACCCTACTATTCCATTCCACACCATTCCACACCATTCCACACCATTCCACACCATTCCATTCCATACCATTATTTCTTCCCATTAAATGTTTGGACTATTCTACCAAAACCAATCCGTCTGGTCACTTCAATACCCTTCGTGCCCCAGCATCACCATGACGGAAGTACTCCAGCCTCACACCCAAAACAAAAACCACCACACCATTGGAAACAGCGACAACAACAACAACAACAACAACAACACCCACAAGATCCCGTCGTCACCGTTTTCCCTCCGCTCGAAATCAAAACAGAAGCAGAAAGAGAAGCAGAAGCAGAAAGAGAAGCAGAAAGAGAAGCAGAAGCAGCAGAAATCCAAACCAAAAGCGAATCCTCCTCCCAAGCAACAAAAACTCCGCAGTGATGGTGGAGAACGAGCAGCAAACAACCACCGCGAATCGACAAACACCACCACCACCACCACAGCCAGTAGCCGCCAGCTCTTGTTGGCCTGCATCTTTTTCCGACTGGCCCGCGTTTCCGACCGCAAAGAGACCCCATCAACAACAAGATCCTCCTTCTCCTCCTTTGGACTCGGCGAAACCCGTGCTGCTCGCCGCAGATCCTCCTTGTTGTCCTCCTCCTCCGTTGGTACAGGTGTTGGTGTTGGTGTTGGTGTTGGTGGTACAGGTGTTGGTGGTACAGGTGTTGGTGGTACAGGTGTTGGTGTTGGTGGTGGCTTCTTCCACAGCATCAACATTACCAACGGCAACAGCAGCAGGAAGGTCTACCGGAACGTCTTTTCCGGTTCCGAGACGATCGATTCCATGATGGAAGCCGGCCTCGTCGAGTCGCGGGACGAGGCGGTGCGAGTGGGAAACGAGCTGGCCCACGAACTGAATCTCTTTTCCAACGCGAATCCGCTCCCCAGCGAAACGCTGGCCAACTCGGCGGCCGCCCGGGCTCTGTTGCTGGGGGGGATCGGGGGTGCCGGTGGTGGCAACAGTAGCAACGATAGCAACAATAGCAACAATAGCAACAATAGCAACAATAGCAATCCAAATGCGAATTCGAATGCGAATGCGAACGGAGATGGCACCAGAAAGGGCAACGGCGATGTCCCGGCTCCTTCGTTTGAGACGGCAAGGGGGGTGACACTCTTCATCGACAACGCCAACGCCTTCTATCGCTTCGGTCCGGGCATTCTGAGCATTCTCGACAAGCTCGACGACGACGAGAGCGGCGGGATCGAGTTGTACGACTACATCGAGGGTTGGGAGATGCAGCAGATGGAAATGGAAATGGAAACTGAGATGGAGATGGAGGTGGAAATGGAGATGGATGATGGCCAACAACGCAAGAAGAGACGATCGATCGGAACCACTCTATCGACCGCTTCTACCGAGGAAATGAGTCTGGGCAGCACTAGCACTACTAGCAGCAGCACTGGTAGCAGCACTGGTAGCAACAGCAACAGCAACAGCAACAGCAGAAACACTCGAAGCAGCTGTACTAGCTTTGGTCGCAGCCCCATCATCCGAACACGAGCACGAACTCCCACCGCAAGCAGCAAGCGAAAGGTTGTCCTCGAGGACTTGTTTTCGGTACCGAGTCCCATGGTGGTGGTGGCAGCAACAACAGCAGAAACAGCAGCAACAGCAGCAACAGCAGCAACAGCAGCAGCAGCAGCAGGTGACGAATCGCCATCGCCATCGACGACCAAGACACCGGTCACCCACAAAAAAAAAGCGAACACCACACCCAAGAGCCGCAGGAAATCGAGTGCGAGTATGAATGCAAGAACTGCGAATGTGGGGGTCTGGTCTCCCGTTTCGCCCGGGTCCAACAGCAGCAGCAGCAGCAGTAGCAACAAGAAGGGCCGCCGAAAATTCGAGAGCGGGGTCCTGCCTTCCATCTACACCAACAACAGCAACAAGGGCCGAAGGAAATCGGACGGAGGGGTCTTGCCCTCCCTCTCGCCACTCTCGAGCACACGCACACGGAGGACCTACCGCGCAAGCATCGGTAGTGGTAGTGGTAGTGGTAGCAGCAACAGCAACAGCAACAGTAACAGTAACAGCAACAGCAAAACCAGCAGGGTCAAGCCCAAGAGGAGCGCCTCGACCAAGGAACGAATGGTGCTGTCCTTTCAGAAACGATTGGCGGTGAGCCATCCCAAGAAACAGGTCGTCTTGTACGAGCAGCTCATGGACGAACTCAAGACAAACCTTTCCACCAAGCTGTACACGGGCGACCACACCATTATTGAATCCATCGGAACATCGAGCACGGACCACAATGTTTTTTCCGAAGACAATCAGCATGGTGGTGGTGGTGGTGGTGGTGGTGGTGGTGAAGAAGACGACGACGACGACGAAGAGCAATGGCGTAACGGGAGTAGCAGTAGAAACAACAACAACAACAACAATAACAGCAGCAACAACAAGAACAAGAACAAGAACAACAACAGCAGCAACAACAGCAGCAACAACAGCGACGACCTTCTCACGGCAACCCTCGATTGCCTGGACGACATCATTACCAGCAACGCTGTTTTGCCCGCCAACGGGCACGATGATGTTTCCGTATGGACGGAATTCATCATGGGAGAAGCAGCCGCGGCCGTAGCAAGAGAAGAAGAAGCAAAAAAGTCTCCTAGTACTAGTAGTATGTTTTTGTATACAAGAGAAGTGCCAACAAGGTCCTCAAAATCCAAGACCCCCAAGAAGAAGAAGAAGAAGACTACTACGAATACTACGAATACTACGAATACTACGAATACGAATACGAATACGAATACAAATACTCCTAAACAATTGCCCATGATTCCACTACTCTCCGTCGAAGACAACAACAACAACAACAACAACAACAGCAGCAGCAACAACGAAACAGAACAACAAGAGCTGTATTTGTATGCGTCCGAACAACAGAAGGAGTCAACATCATCATCATCATCATCATTATCATCATCTTCGAAATCCAAGACCAAAAAGAAGAAAAAGACCAAGGCCCCAAAGGTTCTCAAAGAGGACCAAACAAAACAGGCACCGGGCCGGTTGCGAGAAAAGGACCACAGCGGCTCACAGGATCCGGAGCCTCGCGAAGAAATGGCGGTACGCGGAGACGAAGGATCCAAGTTCCCAGAAGCAACACCGACAGCAGCGGCAACAACAACAACAACCAACGCACAACGACAACCCCGAAGAAGAAGAAGAAAAAGAAAAAGTCAAAATCTCTCGCGATCGCGGTGACGATCCCCCCGGAGACCCACCAGAGCGAGCAGTTACAGAACGAAACAGGAGCGAATCGCAGGTGGAGTTCACCCGATCCTATCGATACTACTACTTTTACCGGGGGCGGGGCCGGGGCCGTTGACAAGAGCAAAAGCAAAAGCAAGAAGACCAAGACCAAGACCAAGACCAAGACGAGTCGCCATTCGTGTGGCGAAGAAATCGATCTGTCCGCCTGGGCGATGAACAACCGCAAGAATGAAATGGAATGGAATCATCTTTCTCGTCACCATCATGATGATCACCATCATGATGATCACCATCATGATGATCACCATCATGATGATCACCATCATCGCGTTGGTATAGCAGTAAGTCCTCGTTGTCGAGAGAGTGGCAACAGCAACGACCCACACAGTGGTATTGGGAAACAATCGATCGAATCGACCGTCGATATCAATACCACCACCTGTGACGACATTGCCGTCCTCTTGGAGCAAGAGCAGGAACGAGAGCGAAAGCGAGAGCAGGAGCGGCGTTCGTTTCACGGTGGTGGACACCTACTAACAAGCAGTTTCCAATCTTGCACCATCGCAGATTCGAACGATCTAACGCGGCTTCGGTTGAGCCATTGTCGAAGAAACACGGGTGCTCCCAATAACAATAACAATAGCAACAGCAACAGCAGCAACAACGGTAGCAACAGCAGCAACAGCAACGGAGGTCCGGTTTATCGAGATCATTATGTCACACTAGAAGACTCTAGAATGGATGCGGATGATGATGGTAATGGTAATGGTAATGGCAATGGTGGTGATGGTGATAATGATGATGGCATCGGCGTGAATGCTAACGACCCGGTTCGGGAAGATCGGAACAAGATCAAGACAAAGAAAGTGGCAGAGAAAGATAGTGGCGGTGAACGCCAAGGCCAAGGCCAATGCGAAGGGCGTACCATGATGTACGAATGGCCTCCGGCAACCCTCCCACCATCCAGCTTCCACAGCGAGAACGGTAGTAGTTTTTCCGAGAGCGTCAGAATCAGCATGAGCAACAGCAGCAGCAGCAGCAGCAGCAACAACAGCAGCAGCAGCAGCAGCGCCATTATGGAAGCAATCGAAAAGGACCAATTCTACAGATTAGCACAATGCGGAGATGAAATCCGAGCCATGTTGCCGCCGAAACGAAAGAAAACAGAAGCTGCGATTTCGGGAAACAAGGACGAACCACCAGCAGCTGTAGCTTTAACAGCCGTAGCTGTAGCTGTAGCACGCGATTCTTCCACCACAACGGTCGTCGCCACCGCCACCGCCGCCACCAACTCTTCACGGCATCGAAGAAAGTAACAACGACAAAGGCGTTTTCGATTTAGACGATACTCAAACAGAGAGCCATTACATAAGCTGCAACTTTAGCTTTGAAGATAGCGACGATGAATTCGACGACGAGGATGAACTCGAGGAGGATGAACTACTCGAGGACGAACCCGAAAACGATAAAGAGAACAATAACACCATCAGTGACGATGACGAGAGCTATATGGAGTTAACGGTCTCGGATTCGGGAAGTGTTTACGACGAAATAGAAGAAGTAACAGTATTGGACGGCGTAGTAGTTCTAGCAACCACCAGCAGTGGGGACAATCGGTCCTGTTACGACGAAGTCACCGTTGTATCAGAAATAGAGTCTTCGTCATTAATCAGAGCGAACGATGACGCCTCGAAGACTACCACCCCCGAAGTCGGTAGTACCAATAATGCGGGCATCGGCAGGAAGCTACCACCAAGACGTCGACTGTCTAGATTTGAATCCGCTCGATCTCTACCTCCCGTGCCAGAAATAGGACCCGAATTGGAATTGGAATTGGAATTGGAATTAGATCCGGAGCCGGAATCGGAGCCGGAGCCGGAGCCCGTGCGGCGATTGCCCGAGCGCAAAAAATCGGTGTACGTCGAGATTCATTCAATGCCAGACGACGATGAAATGACTCAGATCACCATGGACGATGGTTGCTTCTTCAATGCGAACATGGGATCTAGTAGTTCGAATATCATTATTTCCGAAGACGACTACACTATCAACAATGGCAACAATCAACAACAACAACAACTCGTACAACAACTATTTGTATCCATTGGAAGAAGAACAGGATAGCGATACCACCGGCAGTCCGTGCGGAAACACCAACAGCAACAGCTACAGCAACAGCAACAGCAACAGTACATCGAACGTCACCAGCAATTCCTCTCGGGTCGTATCGTTGGGCTACACGGTCGAAATGGAACAAGCCCCGGGACAGAAGAAAAGGATTTCCGGACAGGCAGGAGCGGACACGACTCCTCTCGATGCGGAAGAAGCGGCCGTCGTCGTCGTCGTCTTCTACTCCCGGCAACGGCGTGCTCCCCACCACGGAAACTTCGCGCGATCAAATCGATGAAATCATGTGGGAACACTTGGCGAGCCCGGATACAACCGTGGTACTGGAAGCGCTGAAAGTGCTGCGCGCACTCGTATCTACGGAAGTTCAAAGCCGCTCGTACCTGTTAAGACACGGCGGACTGATGGTCATCATCGAAACTATGGAGAGACAGTTAGGGGTGGAACCCGCTCAGCTCCTCTGTTGCAATATCCTGTCGTTTCTAGCATCCCTGGACACCGAAATCAGCCTGACCATTTTCGAGAGAAACGGAATTTCATTGGTCCAACATTCGTTAGAGAAACATTCTAGCAGTCAACGATTGAGGGAGATGGGCAATTCTCTCCTGGAAACACTTTCGCGCCATTTTTAGGTGAGGAGGATTAGATTAGTAGTACTTCTTCTTGCCAAAATTTGATGAATGAATCGATGTCGTGTTTAATCCGATCCGATCCGATCGATCCGATCCGATTCGATCCGATTCGATCTCCCTGGCTGCATGCTGCATGCTGCATGCTTCTCGTATGCATTGCTGATTGCGCTAGTACTACTAGTCCTACTAGTATGAGGCTGCACAATAATATTATACTAAGATTTATTTAAATACCATGAACAAGTATAGTAATAATACGAATTATTGCGTAGTTGATGTAACAAGTTGAACCCCAGTTCAGGTTTTGAACAAGGAGCGATAGGTATCACGAGCATATTATGCAACGCTGATCTTTTGACTGATTGGTTTTCTTTTGATAGCATGGGATCTTACGGACTTCATTCTCAAGGTCACACTTTTCATCTAAGGCTGTAAATAAATTATTGTTATCTCGTTCGAAAATCCACAAGACCTCCTCGTTATAGATCTTCCTTCTACTAGTAGTACGACTCGTAAGGTCTTAGGTTCTTGTACGATACCACACTACTACTACTAGTAGTACTCCAGTCGTCACGATTTCTGATAACCGGAGTAGTAGTATTTTTCATGTCGCCAAAAAAAACATGGTTCATGCGTGCGCGCTGATAGGCTCCCCCGGCGTGCTTCAAATGGCGCGCCGGAAATGGATGATGCCGTTTTTCCCGGCCCTTTCAACATCATTATTTGGCGATTTTAAAAGAAAAGCAGAAGCACTCGTACGGTACGAGTAATTATTCGTGCGCGACAGCACTTCTCAACAAAATATCGCCAAACACCACCACCACCGTCACACGAAAAGATCTAGTCGGCCGAGAATTGATATCGACGGCATCTACCAGCAGGAATATTCTTTCTAACTTTGCAAGAACATCGCTTGTTCATCCTTCTCGACCAAATTCCTGTTATTTGTCATCTTCGTTACATCGAACGAACAAATTACACGGTTCCGATTTGATCTTACTCGATCGGCGTACTAGTAGTATAGCAGCTCTCCGCAATTTAGAGAAGAAGGAGGAGTATGCGGAAAAAATCATCGCAAACTACTAATAAATCGACACAAGAAATATAATGAGATCGAAGATATCTCTTTTTGCTTGCATCAACGCCGTAGTTGCCTTCGGTCTCATTGGTAGCTTTCACTTTTGGGAAGTAACCGCGCAAGTTGAGGATGCGAACAAAAGGACAGGTCCAAAACTTCTCGACGATTCTTTCCAGAACATCCGCATCGAATCCTGCACCTGCACCAGCACCAGCACCAGCACCAGCAAGCCAACCTGCTAGAGCATTTTGGAGTGAAATTTTGGGCGATGAACTTAATACGCCACCACCAACGACAGGACTAAGGAAAGATAAAGGAACAGAAACCAACCATCCCCCCGTTCCTCCGCCAACATGGAAACCGGCGGTTTCGTATGAGGGTCCGGCACCACCAACCAATCCACCATACCCACAGACAAGCAATCCAACACCATATCCAACACCATATCCAACACCATATCCAACACCATATCCAACGCCATATCCAACACCTTTTCCGACACCTCTTCCGACACTTCTCCCGACACTTCTCCCGACACCTATTCCGATACCTATTCCGATACCTATTCCGACACCTATTCCGACACCTATTCCGATACCTATTCCGACACCTATTCCGATACCTATTCCGACACCTATTCCGATACCTATTCCGATACCTATTCCGACACCTATTCCTATACCTATGCCGACACTTCTCCCGACACCTATTCCGACAAGGCCATACGTGCCTACTATGATGCCTACCAGCGCATATCCCACAAGAAAGCCAACATACTTGCCAACTCCTTTCCCAACAAAGGAACCGACGTACCAACCCACTCCATACCCGACAAACAACCCAACCCAAAAGCCTACCCCATACCCCACAGAGGGACCAACCAAAAACCCTACAGCACATCCAACCTTCACACCAACAGCGCATCCAACCCGTAAACCCACTCCGATGCCCACGAATGTACCAACTTACCAGCCTACACGTAAGCCCACATTTGAACCCACACCAGAGCCTTCGAGAAAGCCAACACCGATACCAACGAACAGTCCAACACCAAGGCCTTCGAATAAGCCAACGGAGCATCCCACACCGGCACCATCTCCGTACCCGAGCCGAAAACCAACACTACAACCTACCTCATTTCCGACGTTCCGCCCAACTTTCGTGCCAACGCCGAGGCCAAGTCCGGGGCCAACAATGAAACCAACAAATATGCCTACCCCGCAGCCATCGAGACGACCGACGGACTTGCCTACACCTTATCCTACATTTCCGCCCACCAAGTTGCCCACCCAGTACCCAACATTCCAACCTACTCCTAGGCCAACACAACATCCAACACCAATCCCAACAATGAGTCCTACTATAGAGCCTACTCCTTATCCGACATACAAACCTACATTCAAGCCCACTCCGTATCCGACCTTCAAACCATCGATGAAACCAACAAATTATCCAAGTCGACTTCCTACTCCTCATCCGACTCTCAAACCAACTCTGCATCCCACACCGTACCCCACCTACAAACCAACACCGTACCCAACTGATAAGAGGCCTACACCGTATCCAACTCGATACCCCACACCGTACCCTACACAATACAAACCTACTCTATATCCAACAAGATACCCGACACCATATCCGACTCCTTATCCAACTCCATATCCCACGCATTACAAGCCTACGCCGTATCCAACCAGATACCCAACTCCATATCCCACGCATTACAAGCCTACGCCGTATCCAACCAGATACCCACCTCATCAGCCATATCATTATGTTCCTCAACCTTATTATCCTCCCAAGCCTCCGCCTTACAACGGTCACAATCAGTATAACAACCAAGACACACCACCTTCACCATATCCGACTGAAAAGAAACCGACACAGTATCCAACGGAACGGCCATTGCCGGCGCAACATCCAGCTACTCAACCGTACCGTTATGTAGCAACACCCTACTTTCCTCCGAAAAAGGAGTTTACCGGTTTATCATCAGAACGGCCGCCCACACCGTATCCAACTGAAAAGAAGCCTACGCAATATCCAACGGATCAACCCGAGCCCACGCCGTATCCGACTGAAAAGAAGCCTACACAATATCCAACGGATGCACCCAAGCCCACACCGTATCCGACTGAAAAGAAGCCTACACAATATTCAACGGATCCACCCGAGCCCACACTGTATCCGACTGAAAAGAAGCCTACACAATATCCAACGGCTCCACCCGAACCCACACCGTATCCGACTGAAAAGAAGCCTACGCAATATCCAACGGATGCACCCGAGCCCACACAGTATCCGACTGAAAAGGAGCCTGCGCAATATCCAACGGATGCATCCGAGCCCACTCCATACCGCTCTCCGAATGAACCATCTAACAATATGAGAGCCAAGCAAGGAACTCCACGTCCTACACCACTTCCGACGGATCGACCTACTCCACTTCCTTCTCCACGTCCCACGCCATTGCCTACGCCATTGCCTACGCCATTGCCTACGCCATTGCCAACGCCATTGCCTACGCCATTGCCTACGCCATTGCCCACGCCATTGTCTACGCCATTGCCCACGCCATTGCCTGCGCCATTGCCTACGCAAAAACCTAGTCTGAGGACTGGACTCGATTCAGAACCAATGAATTTGACTGAGGACGAGGAAGAAGTTTATAGCGTTTTGTTCGCACGAGTAGAAGGGAGCGGGGATGCTAAGCTGGACAGTAATGTCGAAGAGGAGAAATTTATAGCTGAAGGCTTCAATCCAAGGGCAAGCAAAGCAAAGGGAAAGCCATTGGGGGAAGATCGTTGAGAGGCGAAAGTCCAGTTCAAACATCAAACCATAATCAATTGCATTATACCAGTGCAGACAGCTCCTTGCATTCGATTGCATTATAGTGAAGCGTCGCAGTAGTACCTCAAGAAAATCAAATTGACTGAGTGGGGACTAGAACTTGGCGAGACGCCATCTCCCGGGGGAGGGAGGAAGAGGATCTGGTCATTGTACTCATTTCAATCTATTCATACGTCATAATAATCTTACACGAACCCAGCATGTATCAATAAAAATTGCATTATTTACATCTAAGAATAAAAAACTGAAACAAACAAAACCATCTACCGTAGTAGTATCCTATGGATTGTAACATACTTACATCGCCTTATTCATCGAGTGAGCGAATTTCCTTTGGATCATGCTGTATTATTACCATTATCAAGACACAAACTACTAGCTGTACGTAAGATTACGAGTAGTATTCCATACTGGAAAATTCGAGAAACTAGTATTACTTCGGGGTAAGATTACGAGTAAATCGTACAAGTACGTATTTCCGTAACTTACTCCGTACCATTATTTTTTGGTTCATTCATGTGTAAGTCCTATTGGCTACAAGTACCGTACGGTTTTAGTACTGATACCATTACGCACAGTTATCGATACGAGTAGTAAATACTCCGTAATACGGTACGTACTCGTAGGTATTGGGCGATTCCCGAAAACACAGAATTTCTGTGTAATCTAGGTCGTGCACAATTGTGTGTGTTTTGTTACTCAGTTTTCCGTTTTTTTACTCACATTACCGTTTTTAAGTGTTTAGGAGGCCCCTCGTAAAGATCGATTTACACACAATTCTGTGTCTCCATTTGGAATCCATGACTGCACTTTTTTCATTCCCTTGTTAGTAATCCAACGGACGACGAGTCACATAAAAGAACAAAAACTTCCAGCAGTCACAGTCCAACTCGCCAATTTCAATCATACGTACAACCGACACCAAAAATTGAAAAGTCGGAACAACAACATTTTATCAAGTAATTATGTTTTTTCCACGATGAAGAGTAGGCCATATCACCAGTTCCCCATACATTCATCATGCCGCCAGCAAAGAGGGGTCCAACGAACTACACCTCAGACGAACTCAGGTCTCTGTTGAAGAAGATATTTCGTGTTAACCCTGTCTCTAGTGAGGAATGGAATTTTGTTATAGAAGCTCATAGAGATGCTTATCCTGATTCCCAAAGGGAAGGACAATCCATCCGCTGCAAACTTAGCAATCTCTATCGCCAAAAAATTCCAACGGGCAATCCAATATGTCCCTGGCAAGTAAGGGCAGCAAAGGCAATCAAGGCAAGGATGCTTTATAAGGCAAATGGTGGCGATGGACACGAGCAGTATGACATGTCACAAGGTTATGAGGAGAATACCTTTCTTTCTATTGAAGAGGAAGACCTGTTTGGCGAAGACGATGACGGGGACGGCTTTCCCCTTCTTCCTCCTCTTGGTCAACCTACTCAACAACCAACACAAGAACCAACGCAAGAGCCATCAACGCAAGGAGAAGAGCCATCAACGCAAGGAGAAGTCTTACCTGGTGTGCCGACGTCGATGACCCCTTCACCAGGAAAGAGATCGTACAGATCCCACGTCAGCGACAGAGTCAGTAGACAAGAATTCATGAACAAAGAGCTGATGTCATTCTTGGAGAAGCAAGCTGATATGAACCGGAAAGAATTGGAGAAGCACGCTGAGATGAACCGGGAAGAAAGACAGGCCGTTGTCACCACCATATCCAAGGTTGTTGTGGATATTGCAAGCCTCTTCGCAAATAATACCAAGAAGAGTGCAAGCAGAAAGAACAAACGTGCTGTAGATTCTGATTCCGATTCCGACTTGGACTTCAACAAGAAACCAAAAGCCAATCCAAAAGCAAAGCACAGGCACAATTTCGCCAAAGACGACTCCGATTCCCATTCTTCCACAAAATCTGGTGTTGACTGCTGGAGCAATGAGTCGGAGTAAGAATCGGCGATTCCACTTAAGGATTTGGTTCCTGTTTAATCGCAAGCAGAGGTAGTTCCGCATTCGGTATAACTTCATCCTTCGAATCGGAATCTGAATCTGAATCTGAATCCGAATCCGAATCGGAATCGCCAAATAACCATGATGAAGATGGGTTCGAATCGAGTGGATTGGTTCGGGCAGCAGCGAGTGGATTGGTTCGGGCAGCACTCTTCGCTCAAAGAGCCCGAAGAATCTCAGCAATCTGTTGTTGACGTTTAACATTCTGTTCCCGGAATCGCCGTTGAAGAGCCTGAAGAATCTGTTCTTGTTCTTGTTGTTCTTTGGTAGTTACCATAGTAGTAGTTTAACGATTAGTAGTACTAGTAGTTGCTTTTGCTTTTGGTTTTTCAAGAAAACGAATTATGAGCTTTGCAAGTTGCAAGTTGCAGTGAGCTTTGCAAGTTGGAAAGGAATGAACTACTAGTAGTAACTACTAGTAACTCCTGCAAAATGGTGAAGTCGGTGAAGTTGTTACATGAAAGTCTGAACTCGATGGGAATCAACGCACCGGCCAACGATTCCCATTTCCATTCCCATTTCCATGTGTATGGAAAAACTGATGGGATTGAACCCCTCTCAAGGAGTTGAACCCCTCGGAAGGAGTCGTGCGGTTTTTATGAACCCGAACACCAAACGCGAAACTACTCCATCTTCCATCTTGAACGAAACTACTCCCCGTATTACTCGTATTTCTTGTATTTCTTGTAACTCGAGAAGAAGCTCATAATTCAAAAACCTAGCAACAGCGGAAGCTATGTACAAATAGAACACGATAATACTACTAATTACTACCACCACCATGGGGGATCTCAACAATCTACTTCTACTCGACCATGGAGAATGTACTTCTTCTACTCGACCATGGAGAATGTACTTCTTCTACTCGACCATGGAGAATCTACTTCTTCTACTCGACCATGGAGAATCGATAGTTGGAACAGGAACCTCCTAACAGGAACCTCCTCACCGACAACCGGAACCGACAATCTACTCACCGGCAATCGGAACCGACAATCTACTCAACCACCCAAAGCGAAATTAGAAGGCGAAACTTCCATCAGTCCATCGGAACTTCCATCACCCAATCACCGGCTCACCGGCTTCGCGCAGCTCCTCAACGGCTCAACGGCTCAACAATCACCGGCTGCTGTCTACTTGAACATGCCGTTGGCATCTTCAGTTGGCTCGGTGTTGTAAGAGAAGTATCCATTCTTCTTATGCATGAAAACATTCAGGATCTGGTTGTGGCCGACAGTACTGGTTTGGTAGTTGTACAGAAGCATCATCACGTTAAGTATGACCTTTCGATCTCCAAAGTCCTCTAAAAGAAGCCTGTCTTTCAATCGCGGGAATTGCCCCTGGATCATTCGCATCCCCCACTCTGATAACTGCCGAAGAGAGGTTGCTTCACGATTCAACACGAGAGCTTCAGCACCAACTTGATCGGCTTGCGAACTCTGGATAAGATAGTTTGAAAGTCTTACTTTGAATGCTGCATCAACGGTAAGCGTTGCGGCATACTCATCGAACATTTCCTGCATCTGGTCATAAACGCCGTAATCTGCAACGGTGCTGTCATGCCAAGAACCCGGACAGTTGAAAGCAGTTATGCGGATTCTCCCATCAGGTGCAAAAACAAAAACACTACTCACGTAAGTGTCACATGTCCAACCGTTGTAGTACTGGCTCTGTATTAACCAATTATCAGAGTGCTGTATTAAGAGTTTCAGACCATCGGCAGCGCCCCATACTCTTTTTTCATGAAGTGCCGGATATTTTGCACCAATTGCGCTAATGTATTCCTCCATTTCTACTTTGTTTGGAAGTGTAATCCTTGCATTCGGATGGTTCTGTAATACACACAAAAGAACTTTCCGCGAAAACTTAATCCATTTGTACATGACAGTATATGTAAGTCCAAAAGCCAGTGAGGAGCTTCTTGCAACCGATCCTCTTGTTCGGAACCGAAGGGGACTAACGCTCCGTTTTTTTATCGATTGTGTACATATCGAATACTGGTTGGAAGAGGTGCAGGAGATCGCGAAAGACCTTGTGGTCTACACCACAGCAGTTGAGAAGAGCCTGTTCATTGCCAGAGTTGAATAGATAAGTGAAGGAGGATTGGCAGTGCCGGCGAATGGCTATTCTTGGTGTTCTTCTGTCTTTTAGACGCCGGTTGAAAGGATCTTCTTCATCTTCAGAATCGCCGTCGTCTATCATACAGAAGATGGAAAGGATCTCAAGTGTTGCCATGATAGTGAAATTTTGCTAAGTATGACGATAAGAATCCATCGGAAGAGAGGGAAATAAACATCGAAAATTTCACATTACACGACCGACAAAAGATACCTTTTTTAGTCCGTTCGTACTACCTTTTTTAGTCGGAGAAAGAGGAGGCAGATACCAATTTTTGTCGGTTGTATCATGGGTATCGACGAATTCCTTATTCCAAAAATGAGCATGAATATGGGAAGAGTTTTTAGCGCACAGATATCTGTGTCAACAATTTTCATTCCCGAATACACACATTGATGCCATGGGACACAGATATTCTGTGTTTTCGGGAATGACCCATTGCAAGTCGTAATATTTCACGTACGGTACGCAATTAGCCCATACTCAATACTCATTCTCGTACCGTAAGATACATTTACGTAAGGTACGAGTACAGTTACGAACGGTACGAGTAATACTCGTACGGTATTCGAAAAAATATGAAAAAGTGAACGAAGGAAATCTTTTCGAACTCTTTATGCATTGTTAGATCGTCAAGCAACCGAACGCAGCAGGATGAGATTCTTCATTCAAATCTATGCCATCGGCCTGATTTGCACTTTGGGTCGTGTTGCCAACGCATGGCAGAATATCTTTTCAAGCCTAGGAGGAGGGAGCACGTCGGCTTCAGCACCGCTCTGTAAAAGAGTTGATGTTGGTACACTTTCTGTCTCACCAATGGGACTGGGCACATTGAATCTTCCGTTGGACAAAGAAGTTGACGATGAAACATGCAGTGTTTTGAAAACCGCATTGGACTACGATATCAATTTTGTCGATACCGCTGAGGCGGTAAGTTTGTTCAACGTTTCCAAGTCGAGGCTATCGGGCAGTTTGACCCTTGCTGTGACGAGTTTGTAAACAGTACCAAAAAATATTGCTTCTCACCATTGCCCTTGACGGATTGAATCGAATCGAATGATCCAGTACGGTTTTGGAAAATCAGAGAAACTCCTGAAAAATGCATGTGACGGTGCCGGTCTAACAATTAGATCCGACACAAAAGTTCCTGATAGCATTGCTGCAGCAACAAAGTTTGCTCCCGTCCCATGGCGGACGGAAAGTCAAACGGTGGTGGATGCTTGCAAGGCATCTGCATCGAGATTGGGAGTGGAGCAAATACCTCTTTATCAGATCCACTTTCCAGATCTCCTCCAACCTTTCAAGGCATTTGGGAGAGAAAATAGGAAAGATGAGCTTTATTGGGAAGGGCTCGCCGAATGTTACCAATCGGGATTGGCTGCAAACGTAGGCGTCTCCAACTATGGGCCAGAAACTTTGCTGCGAGCTCAGGATGCCTTGTCCAAAAAGGGAGTTCCGATTGTTTCCAACCAGATCAATCTATCTCTTCTCCGCTATCGAAGCTCTGAAAAAACGCTCAAGGTCTGCGACGAATTAGGAATTAAGGTACTAGCATATTTTCCTCTTGCCAATGGACTTTTGGCTGGAAAATATTCAATCGAGACGCCCCCATCCTTCCCAAAATCATTGACCATGAAGAAATATTATGAGGATGCAGAACCTCTCTTGATAGTCCTGCGACGAATTGCTGCTGAACGTAACAAGACGGTCGCTCAGGTGGCCATCAATTGGATCATGATGAAGGGTGCGATCCCCATTCCAGGTGCGAGAAATTCGGAGATGGCTCGAGATAATTTTGGTTCTATGGGATGGGCACTTACTCTGGAAGAAGTGGCCGAACTAGAAATGGTGGCATCAAAAACTGGGGAGTTTAGCAGTGGTGGTTTTGAGCTTGTGTAAGACCTGAAAATAGAGATGATCACCAATGACCCATAACGACTAACTCGTTATTGTACATGAGATCCATAAGTAGCAAATAATACCATCCCATTTCGTGAGCTGCTTTCAGTTTCAAGTCTCTTTATTCGACTGATGGGAATAGTAAAAGCATTTGAGTAAGGGTTCCACATACGTGAATTCTTGGAGCTTATTGTTTTTGTAGTAGCTCACCTACCTTTGGTGAATTTTTTGATTATGGCAACATTCCCTGTGGTGGTGTCACCTTTGAGGCAACACGCACGCACAGAACTATTGCATTGAACATCCCTCAAATCTTAGTGAGGCTAATCTGTGATATTATTTGGTCTAGCAGTAAGTACTACAGCATTCCCCCCCTCCCCCTTGATACACTCATTGTTTCTGGTCCTGTTAGTCTTATTAGTAATCTTACTCTCCAGCTCCTGTAGCTTCCTGACCAAAGTAATCGCTGCACCAGAATTGGCAAGGTCAAGAGCTATCCATAGATACCCAACTTGCTGGGGTTGCGCGTGCTGGAACCCCTCCAACTTTCTTATGATTCTTTCGGTCAAGAAAATCATGAAAAATTATGAAAAAATCCATTAATACACCCATCACAATACCAGAAGTGGTCTCAACCAAACCAATCTTTAACCATAGCATTAGAGGCACCTGCTACTCAGGGGTCTCTTCCTTACACCAAGTCCAAGAAGACCTGTAAGTTTTGGATCGATCGACCAACGAGTCCTTTAGGAGAAACGAGCTGGAACAACAGCAACAACAGATCGACAAGAACGAAGGGCAAAAATCCTTGTCGTCATACAGTGTAAATTGATTCTATTTAAGTACTACAAGAAGCCCCCCAAGTCATCCCCCCAACACCACAGTATAGTTTGATTCAATTACTTCATTTATTACGGAGTATCTGTTATTTGTTGCTTGGTGGTTGTTGCTGTTAAAGTAACAATTGCAATTAGATGGATTAGGAAGGAAAGAAGTGACGATGTAATTTCAAGTTTCGCAATAGAGGTTCTTCAAAATAAAATAAAGAAAGAAAAAAGGAAATTTTGAACTGATAGAGGCTAAAAATCAGTCATGAGACCAATTTAGATCATGAGCGTTATGTTGAACATGGTACCTGGACAATCTCACACTTTTTTTGGTACATTTATACACTTTTGCCATATAGTTTTCAAACACAACAATACCCACTAAAGGTACAACAGTTTGAACCCATGGCTTCATTTGCTCAGCCACTAGCCCTCCCACCCAAACACCCGGCCACCACCCGGTCACCACCTTCATGGCAAACCTAACATTTTAAGAGCAGGAACCAACTTTGCGTCACACAAACGAGATTTGGGGTTCTTTCGGAATCACGCGCATATTTGGGCCGAACTCCATTGGTCCCCCTTTGTAATTTCACCCTACTTATTGAAATTAATGTTAAACTCCTAATATTTTGATGCAGTGTACATTTTCCTACCCCGCTGGCCTCTGTTTCCAAATTCATGGCATGTTACTGAGTTTGATGCCTGAAACAAACAGTGCACACTCGGTTCCTCATTTTTATTGTTATTACTGGCTATCGTAAGACGTTACTAGTAACGATGGTCCACACTCCTTTATATCAGGTTTATTGTAAACATTGCGATTTGAATTCTCCTCCAATCACTTAAAGAAGGGGAAAGAAGAAGGTCAGCAAGAAGGTGAAACCAACCTTGTTTACAGGCCGGATAAGAAAGAAAATGGAAGTAGTTGTTTCTCCCAGTCTTCTGGACCATATTTTGAATGACACAGCATGCTATTCTTATTACAGGCAATCTTCAGGTGTAGTTGATTTTGCCTCTTGCAGTATTCATTAGAAAATTGAAGAAGTTCAAGGATGCTACTCAACAATTAGGTCTAACAAACAACCGTAATGGTCCACAGAGTAGTGTTGACGCATTACCAGAGGTGCTCCACAATCAAGTTATGTACGACCCTTCTGTCGAACCGATTGGGCGTGCCTTGATTGGTCGGGCATTAACCAACATAGAGGATGACAATGATACTGTATCCGAGGACAATTTTTTCTTTCCTAACGATGATGATGAGGATGAAGGCAAGTGAGAGCACAGAGGCCCTCCACTCTTCGAGTGTCAATGATGAAGAAGGCAACGGCATTGAGGTTGATGATTCCCATCGTGATACCAACATGGCAATTATGGCGCCCAGTGCTGGGAGGCATGTAACAGATGAAGCTGATGGTAAAGATCAAGCTAATGAAAATTATGCGGAAATCATAGCATACCACTAGTTGCAGAGAAGGAATTGTACGAATGGGTTATCAAATTGGAGCATCTCCATTTATTTTCATGGACAAAAGGCAACCTCGTACAGACAAGGTCAAGAGTTCTGAGGGATATTCCTGCAACTGTGCCTGAAATAAAAGGTGAGGGGTTTGAACCTCATCTTATTGACTGGTGTTCTAAGAAATCAATGACTAGTGATGTTCCCGTTCGTAAAGAAATCTACGTTCAGTCATTTCAAAACGCACTTCATTCCCTATTAACAAACGTCATGTTGGTAAAAGAAGAAAACCTGTCTATCCCCCATGCTGAAGACCCCACGTTACCAGTCCGGTTTCCGGAACTACAAGGCAATATTGATATTGACAAACTCCACCACGGTGAATGGTGGATCAATACTTGGGGAAAGAGATGCACAAGAGATTCAAATGAAATTTTGGTGCCTATCATTCTCTACATGGATGGAATCGCAATTGACAATAGTGGTCAAAGCACTCTTACCCTATTAAATTCCTTTCGTGACCAGAAGTACCAAAGCTACCAAAGGGTAGATTTCCTATGCGCATGAATCAATGCTGAGTCCCGTATCCATCTAAGTAATCGATTCCCACGGCATATCGATTCCCACGGCGCATCGATTCCCATCGCGCATAAACGGTGAGCAATCCCTGTCTTACGATATTGCCATTGTTCTTCGGTGAGCAAACTCTGATTTCATAAAATATCACACGAGCTACGGGAGCAATTCCTGACCTTAATGATAAACATTTCATGGAGTCTTCCTAACGGAACAAGAGAAGAAAACCGTTGGCATGTGATTCTCACACAATACATATACATGCATACAAATATATATGGTCAACGACTAATACATGTACGGAAATAATCAGCGAGTAATCTCAGCACTACGCAACAGCAGTTGCAACGTATTCACCTCAATAAAAGAGATATCTTGCATTTCGGCAAGATTTCACTTTATCTCATACTTTTAACATTCAACTGATTTATATCCCAAAATTCACACTAGTTGCTACCAACTACTTGTAATCTACATACTAAGGTCTGTCTCGCTGCAATCTGAATAAGTCACAGCAAGAGGAGATCTGGCGTTTCCCTAGTCTCGCCTGTAGTCCGATTATCCGTTGCCGAAAGTATCCAACCACAATTGTCACGCGTAGAGTACAATCGTTTGTCTACTAACACACTAACACAGCGTTGCTGTTCGTCAGAAGCCTTTGAATCAGACTCTCAAAGAATCGGATTCAGAAGGAAAATAATAGATTAACAGTCGCAAGCTCTAAGAAGGCTTGCACACAAGAAGGAACAGGAACGGAATTGAACACAATCCCTACGCTGGCATATGCACATCGCACATCGTACACGAAGCAGTTCCCATTCTCAGTCACCGCGCAATTCCTTCCAAGGCTCCGAACCACCACAGATGCCGAACATACCGTTGTTGCCCGGCAATGCACTCGGAGGCGAAGAGAAGAATGACGCCGAAGTCACCACTATCGAACGCTTTCCCAGCTTCGATGCTGATATGAGAAAGATACTCATATCCTTACTCAACGTAACAAGTGAGATTACTAGCAAGTTGTGCCTAGCTCTCAAAGAAGGCGAATTATGCGAGTGGAAGTCGTTCCTCGACGCACTTATCGAACCGGATTTTGCACGCAAACTTACCTATACGGAGCAAGGATTGCCAACGCATATCCCTCGATCCATCCAAAGGAGCATAGAAGCACTTGCGGATTTCGCTATCAACCTACAAGAAGAAGATGTTGCCCTAGAAGATGACGAGAGGAACTGGAAAGATGTAAAGTCATATACTTACAGGGAATTCCAGTCATTTCGCGAAGAACGTGCCCAACGCTTGCGTAATGAATCTGTTCTGAACCCACCACCTCCTCCGGCGGGAAGTAACAAAAAGTCCCCTCAGCAGGTAAAGTACGAATCATGGTGCCGAAAAGCACGAGATGAAAAGTCCTTTACACCCCTCACGAATGACTCGAGATTCGAACACTGGCTCGTCGGCTTCAAAGCTAAACTCGAGGCATACGACATCGATACAGAGACATTCCTCGATGAAACTTGGCCTCCAGCTATGCTTCAGGGTTATACCCGTGACCTCTTCGTCAAGCAGTGTGCCTTCTTCTGGGTACTAATGTTGGAAGTCTTCAAGAGTGACCTTTCTGCATCATGTGTACACAGTCATTCTACCACTCGTGATGGACGCAAGGCATACTTTGATTTCATAAACCTCCATAGCAAATCAAAAGCAAAGGTATACGACAACTCGACTCAGCTACAAGCTTTGCTCAAGTTGAACCTCAACAATTGGAAGGAATCCAAAGTGAAATTCATCACACATTGGTTTGACAAATTGAATCACCTAAACAAGCTCCGTCCTCCCAACAAGCCCCTTGAGTACCATACTGTTAAATCAGCATTGTGTCAGGCATGCTATTCCAGCTTCCAGCTAAGCGAACAGTTTGCCAAAGTCAAGGATCCAGGTGGGACGAATAACACCGTAACGGATGCAGTTGCCAAAGCCGCTGCTATCCATGATCTCAAAATCACGCTTTTACTCGAAGCAACTCGACTTGATTCTCAGTCTGCGATGTCTGCTCCTCGGTCGACCGTACGTGCACACGTTCATGAATTCTCTTCTGAATCGAGCCAAAACCATGATGACTATGCTCTCCCCATCGAATTCGAAGGAGACTATCAAGATTATGCTGTGTTTAAGGCTGGACGTACCCCTGACCCTACCACAAGGTTGCCTACAAACATATGGAAGGCCTTGTCACGTCAGGACATGAAGAGTTGGCTCAGTTTTTCTCCTGAAGGCAAGAAAATCGTGGTTGCCTCATTGCGACACGACTTACTTAACACGGACCAACCTGACCCCAACAGTACCAAACCCATTACCCGGAAGGCATACCAACATGAACACTCGGTATCTTTTCAAGAAGACGATACTTCGACTAAAGATGAGCATGCCAATTCCGCAGCAGACCTACATCCTGCTGTAGAGAATGATCGCAGAGGTGTTTTCCATGCATCCCTAGGTGTATACAAATCCACGACCTCCTCGTCTAAGGACCAGCGACCTCTCAAGTCTTCCGTGTCACCCGCGCATCCAGCTCGATTCCTTTCAGACAACCCTGACATTCAGTACAAAAAGGACGGTGACACCCAAATACCTGTGGGAACACCATCGTATTCCGCCAATTTTCACCAGTGGTATACTCCCGAAGATGATCTCACCTTTCCTAATGATGGTCCCGTAACCTCATACATATACCGTATACACAAAACTACGGTTACTAGCCCTGGTTTTGCCATGGTCGATCGCGGCGCAAATGGCTGCATAATCGGTAATGATGCGTGTCTCATCTCCAAGGATATTCCACCACGATATGTTAACGTCACCGGCATTAACAATCATCAGGTACAAAATATTCCCATTGCTACATGCGGAGCATATTCCATGTCGAACAGAGGCCCCGTCATTCTCATTTTCAATGAATGTGCCTATACAGGACGACATCCTTCTATATTGTCATCCGGCCAGATGGAAGCATATCTTTCCACTGTAGACGACACGTCCATCAAAGCAGGCGGAGGACAGGTCATCACCACCTCCGATGGCTATGCACTGCCTCTTAGCATACGACACGATTTACCATACCTTGCAATGCGAAAGTATACGACTGTTGAATTTGACACGCTACCACATGTTATCATGACATCCGATAAACATTGGGACCCATCTGTTCTCGATACCACAATCAGTGCGAAGGATGAACAATTTCTCCAGAAATATCCTCCTCAACCACAGCAACTCCCTTATGCCGATTACGACGAATATGGGAACCCACGCTGCCTTGAAGGGTTAGATATCTCTGTTTCTCCCGGGTCCTCCACGGTCACATCCCTCAGCTCGTATTCCAGCCATTCCACCCGATCTCCCTTTCTTCCTATTGATGATCATAGGACCAATGACCGCTCCTTTTGGCTTACTTCCACCGACTACGCTCATCAAGAACGTCTCGCATGCTGCGCGCTACCCGCAGTCTCTGGAACAGTCACTGCGTTTCCGACAGATTGTACAGCCAGTGACACTACACGCATTGCAGCTACGCCCCGCGAAAGATACCCCAACGAACATGACTACTTATCCCTGAAACCTTTCTTTTGTTGGGTTTCCACCGATCGCATCAAAGCTACTTTTGAAAACCCGACCCAATACGGTTCGTTAGCGGTTAGCCCTGATGGTAACATTTTCAAACGGTTTCATTCCCCTCAACCGGCCATGAACGTCCGCCCCTTCAATGACGATGTTATGTCTGATGCTGTCTATTCAGATGTCCCAGCAATTGATGGTGGATCCAAGATTGCTCAGATCTTCTTTGGCCGCAAATCACATATTATACACGTTGAAGAAATGCGTACCACCGGCGATTTCCTATCCTGCTTTCAGAACTTTGTTCGAAAATGGGGCAGGCCCATCCGCCTCCTTTGCGACCACGGTAACTATCAATCCAGTAAGAAAGTCATGGATTACCTCAAAATGTTATGGATTGGACTCTGGCAAAGTGAACCGTATCATCAACACCAAAATCAATTCGAACGACGATACCAAACGTTCAAACGCATTGTCAATCGCGTCATGGATCGTACCGGCACACCACCACACATGTGGTTACTGTGCATGACATACGTCGCGGGTCTCCTCAATGTTGTTTCTGACCCTACGCTGTCCGATAAACAACCGATCTTCATTGCCACGGGTACACTTGGCGACATCAGCGCATACACCAGTTTCTTCTGGTTTGAACCTGTGTATTTCAAGACCAATGACTCTCCTTTTGGTACCAAATCTACCGAACGCCTAGGTCATTTTGTCGGCATCGCCGAACATGTTGGCAATGGACTCTGCTTTCGAATCTGGGATCCAGTTACCAACAAGTTACTAGACCGATCCGGTGTTCGATCTGCTCTTACACCTGAATCACGTAACAAACGCGCGGGCCTATTTACTGATGATGGTTTCATAAAATGGCGTAACGCAAAAGATTCGTTACCCCGTATATACGCCACTGGAGAAGCTCCAGCTTTCAAACATGGGGAGCATACCAATCAGAATAAACTCATTGACGAGTCTACTAAACCAAACAGCTCAGTTCCCCCTAGCGTTTCACCTGCTGATTCTGACACCGCCGATGACACCGTTCCATCTGCACCCAACAAACAACCAGATACCACGCCCCACGCATCTGGCACTCAACCAATTCTTCAACCACCCGCCCACCCCTCGTTACCGAGCTTTCTTTATAAGAAGGTCGATGACAGCCCAAGCTGGTCACCTTCTCCACTCCCTAACAACTATGGGGAGAGTCTTGATGGTCCTCCTATGACACACATCTTCAGCAAGACATCCGATGGCGTTCTCCTTACTGAAGATGAT
Source organism: Pseudo-nitzschia multiseries (assembly GCA_037355745.1). Taxonomy (NCBI): domain Eukaryota; phylum Bacillariophyta; class Bacillariophyceae; order Bacillariales; family Bacillariaceae; genus Pseudo-nitzschia; species Pseudo-nitzschia multiseries. Next base: position 5,259,579 of record CM074784.1, on the reverse strand, counting down.
TTTGACCCACCAGAATTAGCATACTTTGATGTTAGTGACGTCACAACTCCACACACCAACCCCGCTACTCCTTCAGTAGACCCATCACAGGTAGTTGTTACCGACGAAGAAGGTAACGCACAATTTGACGATGACGGTAAACCCATTACCATTCCTACGATCCCGATTGCCGATCTACAAGGACGTTCCTTCCTTGTAACCAATCCAGATGGCACTCGGAAACGTCTTACCATCGTCGATGTTGAAGACAGTCTTGAACGCAACAAAGACTTCATCAAGTTCAAGTGCAAACACTCCGATGACGAACTCGATGATATCATTGCATACAATGACGTCATGAATTACATACATCGTGATTCAACACAAGAAGACGGCAAACTCTGGTCGTTTCGCCGCATCCTAGGACACCAAGGTCCACTGGATAACAAGCACCCTCAATACAAAGGTTCCAAGTATAACCTTTGGATTGAATGGGAAAATATGGAACGCACATATGAACCCCTGGCCAACATTGCGGCTGATGACCCTGTCACCGTTGCAAAATATGGGAAAGACAACAACTTGCTTGACCTCCCGGGTTGGAAACGCCTCAAGCGAATCACCAACCTAGCGCGACGAACCAAGAAACTTGATCGACTCGTGCACCAAGCCAAACTTTGTTCTTTCCGTACCACCCCGCAGTATCAATATGGATTCAAAGTGCCTCGTAACCACGAAGAAGCCCTCCGATTTGATCAAACCAACGGAAACACCAAATGGGAAGATGCCACCACTCTGGAAATGGCACAGCTCAATGAGTACAATACATTCATTGATAAAGGCGTGTACAAGACAAGCTCCATTCCCCCGGGATTCCAACAGATCAAGGTACACATGATATACGCTGTCAAACACGACGGTAGACACAAGGCTCGCCTCGTCGCTAACGGTAATCTCACTGAGGCCCCTATCCACAGTGTCTACGCAGGCGTCGTATCTCTTCGCGGCCTACGTATGTGCCTATTCCTAGCTGAACTCAACGACCTAGAAGCATGGGGCACCGACATAGGTAACGCCTACTTAGAAGCAGTCACCTGCGAGAAAGTATGCATCAAGGCAGGTCCCGAATTCGGATCGCTGGAGGGTCACCTGCTGATCATTTACAAAGCCCTATATGGTCTCAGGTCTTCAGGCAAGTGCTTTGGAGACTTACTCGCGGCTTGTCTCATTGAACTCGGCTTCGAAAGATCCCGCGCAGAACCGGAAATATTCCTCAAACCCGGAACGAACAAGCATGGTGAACGGGTATATGAGCTTATATGCACATATGTCGATGACCTATGTCTCTGCATGGCCGATCCCAATTCCTTCTTGAAGATATTGAAATCGTCACCATATAATTTCAAATTGAAGGGATCCGGACCTATGAACTTTCACTTAGGTTGTGGATTTGAGCGCGACGAACATGGTGTTCTGTGCATGAATCCCATAAAGTTCATCGAAAAGATGGAAGCGTCTTACGAACAAATGTTCGGATGCAAACCTAGCACTAGGTTTCAATCACCCATTGCGGAGAACGATCATCCTGAATTGGACTCCTCAGCCTTTCTTGAAGAAACCGGTATACAGAAATACCAAAGTATGATCGGTTCACTCCAATGGATCATCGCTATTGGCCGTTTCGATGTACAAACAGCCGTGATGACGCTCTCAAGTTTCAGAGCTCAGCCACGAGATGGGCATCTCAAATGCGCAAAACGTATCTATGGATATATCTCCAAGTTTAGACATTTTAAAATCAGATTCCGCGTGGAACCGCCCGATTTTATATTGACTAAACCCGACACCATCGACTGGTCCAACACCGTCTATGGGGAGCATTCTGAAGAGCTACCCGACGACGCTCCTGCACCGCTTGGAAAGACAGAAGTGTTAACACACTTCTATGATGCCAACCTCATGCATGATATTCTCAGTGGAAAGGCAGTAACAGGCATTCTTCATTTCGCGAACAAGACTCCCATGATGTGGTTCTCAAAGAAGCAGTCTACTACGGAGACAGCCACCTTTGGAGCCAAATTTGATGCAGGAAGAACTTGCATCGAACAGATCGTCAATTTACGCCACTCATTCCGATACCTAGGAACACGAGTTCATGATATCTCATACTCTTGGGGTGACAACGAAAAGATGATCCAAACGTCAACCTTTCCTTACGCAAGGTTGCATAAACGTCATAACATTCTATCGTTTCACTACGTACGGAGCATGATAGCGAGAGGTTTCATTTTAATGATGCACATTCCAGGTAAGGATAACTGTGCAGACATTCTCACCAAGCATTGGAGTCACTCAGTTGTGTATCCACTGCTCAGGCCCATCTTCCACTTCTGTGGTAATACTGGCGACCTTCTTCAGGACGATGGAAGCATCATGTAGAGCGTGATGACCCTTCACAAGGAGACATGGGGAGTATTAAATTCCTTTCGTGACCAGAAGTACCAAAGCTACCAAAGGGTAGATTTCCTATGCGCATGAATCAATGAGTCCCGTATCCATCTAAGTAATCGATTCCCACGGCATATCGGTTCCCACGGCGCATCGATTCCCATCGCGCATAAACGGTGAGCAATCCCTGTCTTACGATATTGCCATTGTTCTTCGGTGAGCAAACTCTGATTTCATAAAATATCACACGAGCTACGGGAGCAATTCCTGACCTTAATGATAAACATTTCATGGAGTCTTCCTAACGGAACAAGAGAAGAAAACCGTTGGCATGTGATTCTCACACAATACATATACATGCATACAAATATATATGGTCAACGACTAATACATGTACGGAAATAATCAGCGAGTAATCTCAGCACTACGCAACAGCAGTTGCAACGTATTCACCTCAATAAAAGAGATATCTTGCATTTCGGCAAGATTTCACTTTATCTCATACTTTTAACATTCAACTGATTTATATCCCAAAATTCACACTAGTTGCTACCAACTACTTGTAATCTACATACTAAGGTCTGTCTCGCTGCAATCTGAATAAGTCACAGCAAGAGGAGATCTGGCGTTTCCCTAGTCTCGCCTGTAGTCCGATTATCCGTTGCCGAAAGTATCCAACCACAATTGTCACGCGTAGAGTACAATCGTTCGTCTACTAACACACTAACACAGCGTTGCTGTTCGTCAGAAGCCTTTGAATCAGACTCTCAAAGAATCGGATTCAGAAGGAAAATAATATACCCCACTGAACATGACACTTGGCATATTCAACACCTTAACTTGGAACTGTCGGCAGGATGCTTGGGGAACTATATAATTTCATCCAACATGTTCATGTGATAAAGGTAACAAATCAATTGACAATGTGAACAATCTTCACTCTGGCCTTCGTTGCGCTCTTTCTTCTTTGAAAGAAGCCTGTAACCTAACGGATGGTATCTGATGGTCTAATTTGCCTTGGAACAAGAAGAAATGGTCCGTTCAAATGAAATTTGCGGTCACGTATTTCATAGGCGATACTCCCCAGCACAATCAACTTTGTGGACATTATCAAATGGCGAATACAAAGATGATCTGTAGGCATTGCAATTGTCCAAGAGCACTTGGTGACAACTCTTGTGTGAATGTTCTGAAGATTCCTGTTTCAATTGAAAGCCGGAACATAAAGGTACCGAATCACAAAAATGGGGAAGAGTATCAATCCGTTTGGTTATGGAAGATGTCCGATTTTACTTCCCTGACTGTGGGGGAAGGAGTGAATGATGAACAGTATTTCAAGAATGTCTCCCATCACTGTGTTCATAACGGTAACGCGTTTCATGATCTTGATTTTGGAGAAAACCCACATAATATTCATCTAGCGTCACCAGGAGAGAGACTTCATACTATGCACCAACTTGGTTGTGCAAAACAAGCCGCAGAGACTTTCTGTGAGGATTTTTTAGGTAATAACACGCGGCTACTAGGTGAAATGGACCGTATAGCAAGTTACTATGGTGGTGGTGTTCAGAGGCAATCTGATCGCGATTTTCCGCAAACCAATTTTTCTGAGTCGATACATGTAGCAAAGAAGGAGGGTAACCAGTACATTGGCATGCTTTATGTTCAGATGCTCGCACTTTTGTCTGCTGAAGGTTGTCAATTGTTGTTGTCCCCAAGAACAACAACAAATCTTGAGAATAGGAGCCGAAAGTGTGAGGAAGAAATTGACGGACGTATCTACACCCTTGAGTTGTTGATGGGTATGGAAGAGTTCCTGAAATATACTGGAACATTTGATGAGGTTTTCAAAGAAGACAACAAGGGTGTTTCAAATCTTGACAAGATGGTTGTTCATTTCATTAACTGTATAAATAACTACCTACAGCAAAGTAAGGGAGAGGGTAACAATCTGGTGAAGAATCACATGTATTTTCATTTATCACAGTACATGAGATTATTTGGTCCTCCAACAGGATGGGACTCCGCAGCTAGTGAGAGCAACCATAAAAGTGAAGTAAAGGCTCCCGCGAAGAGAACCCAATGAATCAAATCCACGTTAATCAAACAAACCTGCAAGCGAGTAATGGAATACCGCACTATTGATCAACTTGACAGTGAATTGATCTGTTTCATCACAAATCTTTTACAGGAGTAAGTCATCCTACAGAGGGTGACTGGTCGGCCAGGTCTAAGTTTTCGATTTCAGTTGGGGATGGTTTGCCTTACATGATATGGGACGAAAAGGATACGCAAGTGTGCCATGGTTTCCATCGGATGTTCTCAAATTTTGTTGCGATGTGGTTCTTCCGGCTGCGGGTACCAACACGCTTCGTGGATCCACGGAGCACAAGAGGTATGACAATTATCGTCGTATGGGGTTACTTTTTTGCACTCATTCATCATTTAAGTCTGATTCTGGACAGTTGTCGAGCGTATGGTACGACTGGGAAAATTTTCAACTAGACCTACTGGACGGACATGGTCTGCAAGTTTATCCATGTCAGATTCTGTGCCTGCTTCATCTTGAATACCCTTTCCCCCCTGGAAGTTCTGTCAGCGGGTTTGAATTAGTGCACAATGGTTACCACGTTGTTGCTTGTTGCTTTCTTTCTGTTGACCCAATCTCAAGCAAGAGGGCTCAAGGGAGAAGAGACCGCCACAAATTGGTGAAGCAAGGTGTGTTGCACAACAAATTATATTTGTTTGACTGCAATGCAATCGAGTCTGAAGTTGCCGTGGTCCAAAACCTTGGTAGTAAAGATCACTTCTTTGTCCTTGGAATTAGGGAACGATGGTTGTTTCATTTCTGTGAGACAATGGCTGGTTTAGAAACGAAAAGAATGGAGTCGATAGTGAAAGCCGGGGAAATCAGTAATGATTTGTAATCCTTTTTTCAACTGCGGTGCAGGTAAGTGAGGGTGAGGATTCCATTTTAGAATTCTTTGATCACAAGTTTGTACACAACTTTCTTTATTGGTGCAACTCCAACTTGTCATTTCATTTTTGTTTCATCCCCAAACGGTGTATGACAAGAAATAAGCAAAATGTTTGGAACGCCGTTGCAGGGTTAAGTGTCTTGAAAGGGTGTTTTCAATTTAATTGCCTAAATATCAGCAACGACATTTCAGATTGAATTCCGTTGAAGTGGCAAATAAGCACAATGTCCGTAACACCGTGGCAGGGTTAAGTGTCTGGAAGGCCGTTGCACATTGAAATCTGTAGAACCAAAAATAGGCACATTGTCTGGAATTGTGTTGCAGGGTTAAGTGTTTTCAAGGGTCAGACGCATTGATGTGCCTAGAACGGAAAATAAGCACAATATATGGAACGCTGTTGCAGTGTTAAGTGTCTGGAACGGTGTTGGAGATAACAATTCTATGTAAGGGAAAATCTGCACAATGTCTGGAACGGCATTTCAGGGTTAAGTTTCTGGAACTGGCGTTTCAGATTGAGTTGTCTGGAATGGCAATTCTGACTTCTTCATCTGTAACAAACGTTTTTCACAGTAGTTAATTTTTATATTTATGTTTGTAACGAGGACAGGAACGTGTACGTATTCCTAAGTAAGGTTAAGTTTCACCATAAAGCTTATTAGTGCTATTTCACACGTCCCCATGTGCCACACTGGAACGGGATACTTGTTGAACTCCTCCAAATCTTCTGGTGATTTCCAACATTTTTTGTAATGATGTAGCCAGTGCACAATGTTTCTCTCGTTTCCATCTTCTTCCTCCCTTTTCTCTTTGTTTGCTAATTGTTTTAGTTTAGTTTTTCCTCTTAGACTGTTTTGTCGCTTTGTTCATGACTGAATTCCAATTGTCTTTAATCTTATTTTTCTCCGTTTCTTTGTTTCGTTCCTTTACGTCATTGGTTTCTTCTATGTACCTTCTATGGTACTTTTCAATGATTGCCTCTTCAGTCGTTGTGTGCCACTCGTTGAACCAAAGGGTTGTCAGACAGGGATGGTTACCCGGGTGAAAATGTATGCATTCCGTTATGTGTTTTCTGGCTTCCGGCGTCAGGTTACACCATTGCTTTGGTGGGAAAGTATGACCATTCAGTTTGAGCCTCTCTCATTCTACGCATTGTACTTGTCGTCCAATACCCACGTTGTTGTAGCACTGTATGTCCTCCAGTTCCTTTCAATGCAGGATAACCGCATAAAACGTATGCCATAATGATACCCATAGCTCACAGGCGATCAATGCCACCAGTGTCACCTTCCTCATAGAAAGGAAATAGTTCCTCCGTTATGTACAGTTAAGCATTGTTCCCAAATCTCCAAGCCTTCTTCTTCATCGAAATGCCTTTTTTGGCTGTTGAGTCTTTCTCTCACGTGGTCAATCTTGTTGCATCCATTAAGTATTGTGAGTGCCAAGTTGCCGTTTTTGGCACATAGCGCATTGAACCCAGTTTCAAAGTGATATAGGAATGGGTTCTGCTTGCCGTTTCTGTCGCTGTGATATTACTTCTTTCACAGTACTCCATAGAATCCAAAAGAAACCTAGGCTTCAAAACCTTCCTCTTGTACGCTGATTGGGGTGTTGTGTTCTCCATTTACCTCTTACTTCTAACATTGCCCAAGGTTTGGCAAATACTCCGGTATTTTAGTACAATTACTTGCCGTAAACTGTTAACGACTCATCCTTACCATGTAGCGGGCGTATGCTGCTGAGTTTGGCCTGTGTGTTTCTGACATGGATTACACTGTACACACTCGCATCTCCACTGGACACACCAACAGTTTTGATACAAAAGTTGACTAACTATAAATTGTGTAACATTTGCTGCTGGGTACAACTGGTTGATATCGATCACACTGTGTGCATTGGATCGAGTCCCCAAACAGGAGTGGAATTAACCATCAAGCACACAACACTTTCGTGTTCCTCCACACCGTACATTTTGTTCATAAGGTACACACACGCAAATGTTTTTGTCATCCCTCCCTGTTCATACTACTAGTATCCAGGATCCTTCTTGATGAATAAAAAACAATGACACATAGACCACTATCAGTGATTTTATTTGCTCATATTATGTATGGGGTAGACTATGAAACAAACTGTATATTTTTCAAGCTGATACTTTGGACAGTATGAATTTTGGAATACTTTTTGTCCCTGCACATCAGACATTTACCAAAATAGTGAGTCCTAATCAGATTTGGAGTGCAACTGTGTGTCATTGCCTGCAATTTCATCATCAATATCGCTCATACTATGTATGGGATAGACTATGAAACAAACTGTATATTTTTCAAGCTGATACTTTAGACAGTATGAACTTTGGAATACTTTTTGTCCCTGCACATCATGCATTTACCAAAATAGTGAGTCCTAATCAGTTTTGGAGTGCAACTGTGTGTCATTGCCTGCAATTTCATCATCAATATTGCTCATACTATGGACGGGGTTGACTTTACTGTTCCATGACAATGCATCCTGTTCTTGTGCATCATGATACAAACAGATTGGACTGTACTACTACTACTAATAGTAGTAGTAGGTAGAAGGATCTGAGAACATTAAAGTACTAAGCACTACAAACAGGTTGGACAGCAGTACTAACAAGCAATAGTAGAATCATATGAAAAGCTTAAAGTAATACATTGTAGTCCGACTAGTAAATATGACTTATGATTCTTTCTTACTGTCAACAACCATTTGTTGGTTCATATCAACCCAATGTGGAGAAGAAGCACAAGTACTAGTGACGTAGTACTACTATGACCACTTCTTTGCCAGGTTTGCCACTCTTCATTGTGTTCTATGGTGGTGCGTGGTCACGGCTATGCATGTCTACCCGATACAGCATTGTTTCATTCTTTGAAGACCTTGGACAACTTGGTGTACTGCGGTGTATTCGACCCAACACGGTCGTAAGGGAACCAGGTTGCGCGTTTCACTTTTGTACCATCCGGTAGTTTCTTGTACACCATGTATCCAGGGTAAAGAGGATAAGGGTCCTTCTTCTTAGATGCATAGCTCTTCACTACACCAGTTCCAGGATGGTGGAATACCAGTGATTGTAACCTCACTACCAATTGCAAATTTAGGATACGAGATCACGGGATCAGGTTCTGCGAACAACACCTTCACGCTGCCAGAGGGCTTTTGTGTTACTACGTTGTTGGATCGGGGACAAGGCAACTTGCAGAAGGTATCCAAGATCTTGAACATGGCCAAGGTTCGGAGAAACCTTCCTCTCCTTGTACTTTGGCTCTCCATTGGATGTGTCTGATGCAGACTTCCTTTGTTTATTATGTTGGCTAAGGAACGACTTCTTCTTTGCCTTTAACTTTGTGGATGGGTTGTCTTTGACTGCGTTGGGGACAGCAGGATGTTCGTTGTTGTTTCCTGTGTCCCCTCCTTCTTGATCTCCAACTGCTTCACCTTCAATAATTTTGGAGTCCAAGCCGACTGTTGATTTATCTTCCCAAGGAAATCAAAAGAATGATTTCACTTTGTTGAGCCCTTTGTTAGTGAACACTAGCCATCGGACGGAATATGCACCATTTTCTTCGATGAAGGTCTGAAAGTTTTTCATGTGCTTCTTGAGGAAGTTCCACTTTGCAGTGCCAGCTACATTGTAACATTGAGTCCTGGGTACCTTGATTTTTTGAATAGTTGGATCAAGGAGTCGCCATCGGATTGTAAAGTCTTTTCCTCCTCGCCTGACACAAAGCTTACTTCCAAGTTTGCTTCCAACACATATTTTTTGTTCTGGAAAACCTGCACACAGAAGTTCCTTTGTCAACGGAACAAACAATAGGCCCCCAACCGGTAGATAATTGTAAGTTGTGAGAAATTGCAGAGACCTCTCAAAACACTTACAACCTTTGAGTAGTATTTCCGGTCGTGTGATGAAAAATATCACGGAATACGAATCTCGTATGTTCCCAGAACAATCGGTCGTCAAGCGTGTACGTGCAGTTCTCATCAAAATTAAGGAACCTTGTGATGGATAAGATGTAGTCCTCTTTCGCAATGGGGTAAGTATGTCGACACTCTTCACCTCTTAGAAGCTCAGGTGGAGTTTGTTCTTCAAATTGAATGGATCGAGCACCATCGTTGGTGAAAATGAATAACCAATCTTTGCGGTGAGGTTCTTACAAGGATTGGAGTTGGACAACAATGAATGGCGCTCTGCTTTCAAATATTCGTCCAAATTCTTGTGTGCGTCGTCAACGTTAACAGATGTTTTTTCTTCCTTGCCCAATACCGCCTTCAGTATTGCTTTCAAAACCATAATCCTAATAACTGGGACACGTGTACCGTTAGGACCACGGGACAACCGAGATGTTAGAACATTGTCAAGCAATTCCTCGCAAACAAGATCCACCTGGTCAAGGATGGTCCTGTATGGAAACCACATTGTCAACCCAGGACAAACTCAGGAGGTTATGTTGCAACAACGTCTTCATGTTTTGATCCTCTTCCGGAATGAAATCGTTGACAAATATGTCCCGTTCCTCCGACAACTTTGCAGTAGAAAGAGTCACCACATTTTTTGTAAAGTCAACGCCTACTCTGTAACACTTGTTCAGTGCTTTCCGGTGCTCCACAATCTTGCAAAAGTGAAGAGAAGATAACAGTTTGAATTGAATTTTTCCCACCAAATTGTCAACTCCTGGTATTTTGTACTGTCCAACCAAAAACGAAGACTCATAGAGATTGGGCAATAGTTCCTTGTACAAATTGTCCTCAATGAATGAGTCATTCGGCGAAGTGGTCCAGGCTGACTTCTTGAAAAATTTGTGCTGTCTCTTGTTGGAAAGCGTACCCACAAATACATGAGGACCTTTTGAAACGCAAGGGGTGCCTTTGACACATCTGATGGCCAATCCAACTTGAGGTATTTTTGGGAATCGGTTAAGGGCACTAACTCGACTGCTGGTGCACCTTCTCTTGTTGGTGCACACAGCAGCTTCCTGCCACTTAATTTGATTCATTCTATGGTCCAACTGTTCAAAGGAGTGACTTGCTGAAAGAAAATGCCTCAGTGCATGCTGAAAGGAAAGACCTTCAAAGAATGAGACCATCTGCCGGACATATAGCTTCCCTTTCTTTACATCCTCTTTAAATCATTGATAGAAAAACGGACCTTCCTCTGTTGGTTGAAGGTGGAGGTGATAATTCGACACAATGTACGTACCACCAAAGTAGGCTTACATACACTTTCATGTACTTCAGTATGGTGTCGTAGTTAACAATATTCTTCAACCAAACAGCATACGATGTGCCTTCCGCTACTTTGTCTTGTCCTTCAACCCGGATGTACTCTGTTACACCTGCTGTACTAGTATCACTGATTTCGATAACGGAGTTGAGCGCTGTCTGGAAGACGTTCCAGTTATCTTTCATCTTGTACTCCTTGAAACGACTTGTCAGCTTCTTTGGATCCAAGATACAGACCTTCTTTATCAACTGTTAACCCGAGTCACATAGGAAAAGATTTACCATCACGTCAACAACCCTTGGTATAGGACCCGATGATGGCTTGTCACCCGTTGCTGTCTTGCTGAAGTCAGGATGGGTTCCAGAATATTTTTTTTCCGTAATGATGAAAACCTTATTTATGAGCTGGCTGAAGACTGATGCAATAGTCCCAACTTACGGCAGTGATGAGTTCATCTGTCAAAATATTCTCAGAGGATCTGTTAGGACCCTGTTGCTCAAGACAAGCTTTGACACGTCTTTTCATCGCATCTGTGTGAACCTTGCATTGTGAGTCATCCTCAAACAATTGTAATGATAGCGTACCTCTGCTGTCATCGCCCAAACACGTCCTATCTTGTGGATGTGAGGATTGATCTGGTGTTGCAGGAATGACTGCTGGTGTTTCTCCACCTCCACATCCCGGCTGTAGAGATTGGCGAGAAAGACTTTTCTCATTTGGTTTCCCACCGGATGCCTGTCCACTTTTTTGATGCGATTTTCTCATTGGTTTGGCTTGTGAATTAGACGTACTTCTCGTCATTCTTGTTGTTCGTTGTGACGTTGTTGTTTGATCAATAATTTAGAGAACAACAAAATAAAATTGTGTGCAAGCAATCTAAGTTGCTACAATTTGATAACAATAGCTTGCCGCTCAACAAATCAAAAAACACAACCAAACACGACATAGCAACAAGAGATTCTGAAATGATGAAATGAAAAACATATTCAACAAAACTTCAAACCACAGCGCCTCTAACAACAAACAAACATCATGCAACAATGTAGCAAATAAATAGTAGAACCTGCAACGCTGTTCCAAAAGAAAACTTAAAAACTGACCAAAACAAACCATAATGATATGAAACACCGATCTTCAATTTTGAGATACGGTGCTCTATCATGTTGAGATTTTCCAAACACTTCATTAACACCCAGTAACATTTATATTGAGATTTCAAATTTAAACATGCTTTGAACACAAAGCCTGCAACGCCATTCCGGTAAAAGAATTCTGAAACGCCGTTCCATGATTGTTGAAATGAATTGTACAAAAAAAGGTTACACCCCTCCAGCATAAGTCATTACTATCATACCTACATTACTACTACTATCATAATACACCCGGACACACAAGATATTACTAGTATGCTTGGGCTACTAAGACTGCTATCAGTAGACCATACCATTCCTGGGGTGGGGTACACTATAGTATTAGACACCGTGCCATGATTTTGGTCTGCGCCAGGATTCTCTTGATACCGCATTACAGATTGTCAGGGCACGCGCCGTAAAACAAGGGGCAGGCAACAGTACAAGAACCCCACACAAAACTCAAACAATACTACAAAAATAACTACTAGTAGTGATACTGAAATCCTCACGATGCAGTAACTCAGGCGCTTACAACTACTAAGAATTTTAGCACGGTACAACAGTGTGAATTAAAACTAAAATCAGAATACTCCAAAACAACTCAACTCCCATAAAACGAGCACGCCAAATACATGAAAACAAACAGTTGGTAAGTTCCTATTTCTGATTTAACAAAAAGATAATGGTGGATCACGTTTCCACACCAACGGTTCAGGGTACAACGATTGATACACAGAGAACAAACAGCCCAGCGAGCAGCGTATCAGGTAGTGATACACAAAACACAAATGATAGCACAACAGATAAAACCGATAGCACCAGTAACAGCAGCAGTGCAAAAGACAACTCGCAAGAGCACACTGACAACAACATTAATAATTACATTAATAGGTACGTCAAGGAACAAACGTTCTGGCAAATGAAATTCCCGGTAAAAGACGAACGAGGTAGATGATACATAAAGTTGATTATTACCCAGATTGTAAAAGTGAATCATCAAAACAAACTACCAACAACATGGAACGTCCATGCACCAAAGTGGAGTGGAATGTTCTGTAGAGCAATACTACATGTAGGCACAACACCCAGACATTAGTAGCGAGGAAAAATTATAAAGGTAAGAACCGACAAGAAAAACATTTTTCTCATTAGACATATTTTTCAAATAACTAACCATATCGTATTGTTCACATTGATGCATAGACAATAAAAGAAACAAACAGATACCGGATAGTTTCCCAGGAATGGTTCTAATCATGGACACCCAAGACGTGAACTCAGAAAATAGGTACCAATTGCATGAAGACTATCGACAAAAAAATACACCGGAATTACAATATTACTTCAAAAGAATTCTTGGAGCAGTATCACCTAAAGAGACGGACTTCAAAAAAAAATTGGTATGAACAACAGTCAGTAACATTTTCACTCCAAGCGATGAAGCATTTCCTCTGCTTTTCCTTTACAACAACTATGAATCGTGGCTCAACACAACAAAGGGGACAAGGATAAGAAAGAAATTCACTGACAGTAAGTCAGGAATTAAGGAGGGGTGGAGTGACGAGGGACAAGATCTTTACATATATGTTAAAGAGGAAATAAAAAACGAAGGCAGAAACAACAAACGAAATATTTAGAGCTTGAACTACTTCAAACATACCAACAGCAAAGTGGGTACGATATGAAACGTTGTAAAAAGGAAGAAGCAAAAACAAACCAAACAAAACGGAAGCAAAAATATGACATGATGGACTCTTTTGACAAGAACCACAAGGACTACAAATATTACCTCGAGAACGCACACAAATTCTAAAAGTAAATAACAGTAACAAAAATATAATACAGCAGTTACTAGTACTTCATTCGAATCTAATGTGGATAGCCGCAATAAATATGTCTGCTGCTAAAATTGCATAGTATGAACAAGATTATGGCAAATGCAGATAAAGTACTTTCTTATTAGTACAAACATATGGTTGTTGGCTTTTGATATTCGATAAATGTAGTGTGAGTATTGTGAAAGCGACGTAACGGAATACATTGCTGGATATCAAGAAGCTTGTATATTTGTTAAGAAATTCGTATCAACGCTACGACAATATCAGTGTACATAGAGGATATTATTACCAAAGATGAGTTTTGTGTGGAAAAACAAATAACAATCTAATCAAGAATAAATATTATTGGGGTGAGCATGAAACGAAGTTGTACAAAATACCAAAATCGGGAAGCACCATGAGAATGGGGCAGCAACTATCCTTGTGAAAATAGTCCTACTTCAAATTGTTGCGTCCAAAAATACGTAGAGAATGTTTTGTGATGCGCGCAACAAAAGTTTTTGGAATTTTTTAAATACATCGCACGAATTTGATGCAACCATGAGCATCGTTTAAGTGACGTGGTTGGGGTCGCGCTTGCTCTGGTGGTGAACCATATGCCCCCCTCTGGTGAACGTTAGTAGTAGGGTTCCGCCCCTCAGGTGAACGCTCTACTGGGTCAGGGGTAGGGGGGTTGGGGATCTATAAACGGCTTACAAACTGCGCTCTACGCCGGGGATGCCAATTGATACTCTGCTCCGCCTCTGCTCCGCAGTGGGGACCATAGAGTCTATAGACATCAAGAGTACTAGGATAGTACCTAATTAGTGCTTTGCAGGGGCCCTGTGGAGTTGTTGTTTACGTAGTTTCCTTACGTATTTGTAGTATTGTATGATTCCATTCTATGATTCCATTCTATGATTGCATTCTATGATTCCATTCAATGATTCAATTCCACGATTGAAATCTATGAATCAAATCAATGATTCTAGTGGATGATTCAACTCAATGATTCAATTCTATAATTCAATTCTGCAATTCAAATCAATGATTATAATCTATGATTCAAGTCTAAGATTCAAGTCTAAGATTCTTATCCATGATTCTATGATTCAAGTCTAAGATTCAAGTCTATGATCTGTGATCCAATTATAAAATTCTAGTATATGATTCATTCGTATAATTCAATCCTATGATTCCATTCTATTATTCTATCTTATGATTCAAAACTATGAATTGAATAAATGATTCTAGTCTGTGATCAAAATTAATATACAGTTCTATGGTTCAACAAGCCAGAGATTGAATTCTGTGATTCAATTCAATGATTCAACTCTAACATTCAATTCTATGATTCAATACTATGATTCAATTCTATGATTTAATTCTATGATTTAATTCTATGATTCAATTCAATGATTCAATTCTATTAATGTCTGTGATTCAATACAATGATTCAATTCTACAATTCAATCCTATGATTCCATTCTATTATTCCATTCTATGATTCCATTCTATGATTCAAATCAATGATTCTAGTATGATTAAATTCTATGATTCAAGACTATGACTCAAGTCTACAATTAAACTCTATGCTTCAATGCAGTACTTTAAGTCTATGCTTCAATTCTATGATTGAAGTCTGTGTTTCAATTCTAGGATTCAATTGATTGACTCAATTCATGATTCAATTCTTTGACTCAATTCCATGATAAAGTCTATGATTCAATTATGTGATTCAATTACCTTATTTTCAAAATTCCCTGCCTCCTGAGCTCGCGTGTTTACTAAACAACCTCAGTCTATGATTCAATTCCATGATTCATGATTTAAAACCATGATTCAATTCCATTATTCAAGTTTATGATTCAAGTTTATGCTTCAATTCTATGATTCAATTTTCAATCAAGTGTATGAGTCAGGTCTATGAGTCAATTATATTATTCATTTTCATGACTCAATTTAACAATTCCATTCCATGAATCGCATCTATGATTCAATTCTTCAATCCAAGTCTATGACTGAAATCCATGATTCAACTCCATGATTCTGGTTCAATTCCATGATTCAAATCCATGATTCAATTCTTTGATTCAATTCCATCATCCAAGTCTATGATTCCATTCTATTATTCAAGTCTATTATTCAATTTTCAATCAAGTCTATGAGTCACGTCTATGAGTCAATTATATAATTTATTTTCATGACTCAAGTCAATGATTCCATGCTATGACTCAAATCTGTCTTTCAATTCATCAATCCAAGTCTATGATTCATTTCCATGATTCAATTCCATGATTCAAATCCATGATTCAAATCCATGATTCAAATCCATGATTCAAATCCATGATTCAAATCCATGATTCAATTCCATCATCCAAGTCTATGATTCCATTCTATGATTCCATTCTATGATTCAATTTTGAGTCAAGTCTATGAGTCAGGTCTATAAATCAATTATATGATTCATTTTCATGACTCAAGTCAAGGATTCCATTCTACGACTAATTTCTATCATTCAATTCTATGGTTCAATCCTATCTTGCATCATACTTTATTTTTGAGAGGGTGAAAGAAACAATTTTTTTTTAAAATTTTTAGTTTTTCAAATTCACCGCGCCAGAATTGGCAAGAGCAAGAGCTTTCCATAGATACCCAATTTGCAGGGGTTGCGCGCGCCAGAACCCCTTCCAACTTTATATTTCTTCCCGCCAAGAAAATCATGAAAATTATGAAAAAACTCCATTTACACAACCTCATCATACCAAGTGGTCTCAACCCAACCATTCCTTAACCAGACCACCTCAGCCGCTCGCTAATCAGGGTTGCCTTCCTTATACCAAGATCAACAAGACCTGCAAGTTTCGGATCGATTGGACGAGTCCTGCAGGAGAAAAGAGCTTTAACAACAGCAACAACGGATCAACGAAGCAGGGCAAAAAACTGCAAAAACTCCCAAAATCCTCCCATAGCAGCAACAAGAATCCCTCTGCTCGCGCCAACAACAAGCAAGCCCCACTACAGGGTAAATCGATACTTATCAAGGAGAAGGCAACCCCCAAGTTGCGACTCGATCCGCCCAGTCGATTTAAAAAAAACATCCACAGCCACACTGACACCCCCAAGGGCAAGATTTTGAGGTGGAAAAATCTCCCCATAGCAGCAACAAGGATCCCCCTACTCGCGGCAACAACAAGCAAGCCCCACTAGAGGGTAAATTGATACTTATCAATTACAAGATGATGCCCCCTAAGTTGCAGATCAATCCTCCCCGTTGTTTTGAAAAAAACAACTCCAGCAACAACCCCCCCCCCCCCCCCACCACCACCACCCTTCCCCCTTGCATGTTAACAAATGACGCGACTGTTATTCTAAACCATTCGCACACTGGTACTATCACTACAGCAACTGCTATGTTAATTGTTGGATTTACACAGGAGGAGAGCAAGAATCGCCCCCTACGGAAGAGAGTATTGCGGAAGAAGACAAAACTCTTGGAAGAACAACAAAACAAGAAGGCTGCACCCCCTCCCGCCCCCCCACTTCCACCACCACCGCCGTCGCCTGCTGTTGTTGTTGTTGCTGGATCAAATGGTAGCAGCGTTTCGCCTGTAACTAATCCAAGTGGACTGTTGGACCCCCCCTCCCAAAAAAAAACGACAAATAACAACAACAACAACAACAACAACAAAAGAGCCCATACGGCCTCAAGCAACAACAATGGAAGCACATCCTCAACGACGCCGGCGGCGCCTGCAACAGGAGCAGCGCCAGCAGGAAGCACAGCAGCAAGCACAACAGCGACTACAGCAGCGTTTTTGGGAAAGGAACCCCCCCCTTCACACACACACACACCTTGCAAAAGGAAGAAACTAACTCCAACTCCATTGTCTTTGAAAAAAACAAAAAGGACTCCCCACCAAGCCCTACTATGTTCTAAAGCAAATGAGCAAGCTATCAGGATTCGATTTAATCATGCCTGGAGGGTAGCAGAGGAAACGTTGGAGCAGCAGCAGTTGGTGGAGCTCCCCAAGGGAGTAGAACGGGTCTCATCAATGGTTATCTGTGACGAGATAAATACGACGTACGGTACAAACATCAACCCAGTCACATTGCAGAATCGTCTTTGTCAGCAAGGACTCAAGGGTCCACCATGGAGGGGGCAGCGGCCAGTACTTCCAGACGCAGTGGAGGATGCCCTTGGCGAAGCAATTGAAACTTATGTTACATTGACAGCGGCTCGGATGAAGGACAAACCAAATTGTCAGATGGTCATTCACAAGCTGACGGCATGCATCACTACCGGTTTTATTCCAGCACCACTTACCAACTCTGTTTCTTTATTCAAGCGCTTGGAGCCTAAGTTTGCAAATGCGGTGGAAGTGTCAAACCAGAATTCACAGATGGAGGAACGTCGGGCAACGTATGCAACGCGTAAAAATATTAAACAATGATTTACAACTCTAAAAACTTTCTTTCTTGATATGGGCTTTGCCCGCTTGCCAACGGACAAGGAGGTTGCTGGGGGACACAAAGGAGAGCTCTATTTCCCACCTGAACAACTTTGAAGGATAATCAATGTGGATGAAACGAACCTGTCACTTGATACGACCACGAGTAAGTCCGGCGGTCAACCCGTGACACACTACGGACCAAGCAACAAACATCTTCCTGTTGGTGCAATTCGGGCTAACAAGAGTAGTCACTGCATAACTCTTATCTGTGGGAGTTGCACTTTGGGCGATCCCATCCCCCCGCATTTTCAGTTAAAAAGTATGGCTAAAGATGATGCAAACAAGAGGATTCAGGATTCGTTTTTGGAAGAGCTTGAACACAATTCCGTAACCGGGACATAGGGCTTCACGGAACGCACAGAGCGATGGAGTACTGTGAATTGTAATGGCAGTGCTGGAATGGATGGTACGGAGTTTACAAAGGTAGTGAAGGATGCATATATGCCATTGTATCCAGACCTCGCCCCAATTCCTGGAAAGCAAGTAGTGATGCTGGTAGATTAGGGTCCGGGGCGCGACGATGATGACCTACAGATTGTTACAGCAGCAGAAGGACTATACATACTCACCGGAGTTCCAAATATGACTCATATTTGGCAACCAACAGATATGAACTACGGACCATTTAAAACTTTTTTTCGCAAGAACAAGACAAAATTGAACAACTTGCAGCTTGCAAGAAAACTCACAATGCGATCAGACAATATTCCACGGCTTGTATTCGGAGGACGCGAGACACCAACTTGCACGTTGACAAGCACATACTACAAGGCTTTTTCTGTCGAAAAATTGAAGGCTATCTGGCGCCACATCGGCATCGTCCCTTTCACACGAAAATGTCTAAGGAATTGCAATGTAGCTCGTGAGGTGACAACCTTACTGGATGGTTCTGTAGACCATACAGCGGATCCAATGATGGCAAAGTTGCTTGACCTCGAACTTTGCAACAGCAATGCAGTAAACTATCTCACTGAGTATGGTTTGAAAGGGGAAGCATTTGCTGCAAAAGCACCGCAAAACAACGAGAAAGACAAGATTGCATCTACAAAACCGGGTTCAAAGGAAAGAATATTGAAAATTGCAAAGGCAACGACAGCAGGACAGAAATTTCGAATCACGGGCGGGTTCGTCACAAACTCGTATGACGTTTGGAAAGCAAAGGTGTTGAAGGAACGCTTGAACAAAATCGCCGTACTGAAGACTACAAAGGCGCGCGCCGCTCAGTTTGCAAAGAAGAAGGAAGCAGCTGAGGCCTTAGTTGCAAAGTGTGGGGGCAAATTTGCTAGGCTAGGATAGTAGCAAGCATTGAAGGTAGTGTATGAATGGAAGCTAGGAAAGAAGGTTGCTGCTGGGATGAAAAAAGAACATGTTGTTGCTGCTCTAGTGAAAGCAAAGGATGATGCGCCGGTCGGCGCGGTCAGCAAGTGGAGTGAGGAACGGGATGGCACTGAATTGGAGCGGCTGGAGAAAGAAGAGATCAAAATGAAAGAAACAGAATTGGGGAAGGCTAGTATGGCAGAGAAATTAGAGAAGTGTGTTCAAACAATTAAGGAAGTGACTCCAGAGATGCTGGAGATGGCAGCCCTGGATGATGGGAAGATTGAATACATTAAAAGGATGCAAGCAACAAGGGTGCTGGTGGAGCAGCAGGAACCAACGCGCGATTTGGAGCTTAGAGCAGTGTAATGGGTCGTCGTCGTCGACGATGATGATGACGACGACGACGACGACAACACCGTGTTTTGCGTTTCGCGTTTCGCCCTTCAACGATGATGCGATGGTTGAATCGCGTCACCCCCCCCCCCCCCCCCCCCCCAGTGTGGTGCAATTGAATTAGTTAATTTAGTATCTGTTATTTGTTTGTTATTCAGTTGCAATTAGATGGATTAGGAATGAAAGAAGTGAGGAGGAGTTTCGATTTTTTTTTCGTCTCGGAAATTTCGATTCGATCGAAAACAAAGAGAGCAAAAACTGAAATTTCGAACCGATAGAGGTGCCGAATCAGTCATGAGACCAATTTAAATCATGAGTGTTAATTCAAGGTTTTGCTTACACTACAAATTCTACGTAGCCCTACTTTGTCTCTTCGTCATTCGCACCTAAACTCGTACCGTAGTCCGGCTCATTCATGTACAAATTGTACCAAATCTAAAAAGTCCCATTGTATTTCTCACCAACTCTCTCATCTGGCAAAGATCGTATGAGAAACGACGGGCCGATGATGACAACGACGAGAATCGTATGATTTTTATCTGTATTCAGGTTAAATCTTATGGTTACTTGCAACCATAAAAATGAGAGTTTGCTACCATAAAATGAACGCGCGCCACTAGATAATACTATTGCTTTTAGATGAAGCATCTCATTTCCGTAAATAATTATTTCAATTCTGTTTTTAAAATGGTTTTAGTCGTAGCGTTTGTACCAAGGCTACTTGTTAAAAACAGATTATTTTATTATTTCTACTTTTCCCCCCCCCAAACCCCCCCAGTACACTCCGTCTACAAGGTTACGTTGTCAACTCTTACCGTAGGGTTAGTGTTTAACGTTCAACTAACAACTCCACCAATTTTCAAAAGTGTACGGTACGCTCGTACCTTTTAAAAGAGTGAAGTTGACCCCGGTCCATAATTTGCTTTGTTACAAATTCTACATAGGCCTACTTCGTCTCTTCGTCATTAACACCTAAACTCGTACGTACCCGTCCGCGCGAGGCGAGTCTGCAATAATTAGTGATCGCACCAAAAATTTGAACGTTGCTTTTTCCATCTTCGCTCATTTTAGTTGTTCCGAATCCTACAATAAATCACAAAGTAGTAGGGTACCCATATGTACTCGTATTTTGTATCCGGGTAGAGTTGACATATTGGTGATGTCCACCATTTAAGACGTCTTTCTATCAGAATAGTGCAATACTGCTGCCAAAAGCAATTGACCATTAGATACGATCAATCTGAAAATCATACATTTGTTGACTATGTACACGAATCCTTACAGGCGCCACAGATCTCGGAAACTTCTGAACGGATGTTTCTTGATCGTCGTGTCATCGATGTTTGTCGTGACGAACTTCCTCCTGACAAAATGGCTCACTGCTTATGAGGTAGGAGCTCGATCTTTGAAAGGTTTGGACTTCATGATAAATGATCTGAAATACGACGATTTTACTGATAAGGAAAACGATATACTTCATGTCGTTACTTCGAGATTCATGCAAAATCAACCGAAATTGGTCGCCCTCGGTGAAGCTCGCCTTCATTTGTTTGAGACTTTCTGTCTGCCTACGATGCTGAAACAAAGCGTTGACAATTTTATGTGGTTTGTCATGGCAGATCCAAATCTAGATCGTGATCTTCTCCTCCATTTGCAATCATTGCTGGAACCCCATCCGAATTTTTATTTGATAAGGTCGAAC
The DNA here is from genome assembly GCA_037355745.1 of Pseudo-nitzschia multiseries. Taxonomy (NCBI): domain Eukaryota; phylum Bacillariophyta; class Bacillariophyceae; order Bacillariales; family Bacillariaceae; genus Pseudo-nitzschia; species Pseudo-nitzschia multiseries. The sequence goes on along the minus strand of CM074784.1, from coordinate 5,238,050 downwards.
GACAAGCTGCTTACGCCAACTAATGTGACAACGATATTGTCTACGCAGCAAGAAGTTTATTCTCATGTCGGCGAAAATCAAGTAATTTTGACTGGGGATATTGGCATGTTACATACTCAAATGCTCGATCCGAACCGTTCTTTGTTGCTCGAGACTCGACTGGACGCGGACGACGGATTAAATTCAGACACGCTATCGAAGATACAAGAAATTGCAAGAGTATTACCCGTCGATAAACGAGGATGGCAAATTATCTGCAGTAATCTTCATTACGAATGGAGGAACAACGAAATCTCGGCCATTGACGCCAATCAAACGAAAATCAAGTCGGCTGGTGTCTTGCGCCTCGTGAAAGAAGGCATCTGCGTCACAGCAGGATATACTCTTGTTAGGCACCGTGAAATACCGAGTATCGAATTTCCAGCTTGGCCAAGACTTTCACACAACTTGGTGATTCGTGATTGGCCCGAGTGCAAGCTGGTTGAAGGTGAAGAACTTCCATTAAATTTAAACGAAACAAGTAGTGGAAACGCTACATATAACTGTTGGAAGCGGTTGGGTTACTATCCAAGCGCAATACGATCAAGGACGATAACGAGTGCAGGGATGGCTAGAGTCATGGCGCCGGGAAGTGTAAACAAAAACGACAATCGCTCGGAATTCTTTTGGGAGCTGTTGCAACGAGATTTCTACATCAAACCAGAAAGTGCTCTTACGACCGCACAGTATATCAAGGATAATCTGCAAAGCATCGTATCAGATAATTTAAAGGGGCAATGGTGAGTGCAATCCGGATATTATTTTTCGTACCGTTGAATTCTCTCGTATCGGTACATTCGTAATTCCTCATGTTCTTGCAAACAATTGTCATGTACCGGTACGAATCACTACACGTAGCACATCTGGTCATAGCTGCAAAAATAGTAGCAAAACAAAGCTCGAAGAAATTTTAGAGAAGACAAATGAGCTCAAACTAGGTCATGTCGGATAATATGGGAAGTTACTTATTAATTGTCCTATTCGAAATGTCACACTTCAATAAGCGTGCAAAGAATTCGTATTAGTGGATATTGAAGACTTTCAAATAATTTATCAAAACGTTTTACCGCGGTGTTCCGCATATAGTGCATACGAGCCCGTGAGGTTTTTCATTCAAAAATGTGCATGCAGTACAACTCCAACTTCCCTTCACAGTTCCTTCCTTGCTATGAAACACGTTCGTACACAAGTTAGACGTAAATTGGTCAACAGGCTGCTTCTCATCATCCGGATTCGATATTGTCTTCTTTGACGTGGTGCTTTTTTGTCGAAGTGCTGCAACGATGGAATCGTGTGCCGCAATAATTTGTGGTTTTCCCTGTCGAAAGGATCTTCGATCGTTTGTTTGGTGTTGCAGAACTTGTTGTGAGCACCTGTTTCGTCCGTTAGATCAAGACAGTAAGGAGGCCGTTTCGGCGAGTTATAATCGAGTTTAATCGTTGGATCAACATCTGATTTATGTTCCACGTCCTTTTTCTTTTGCAGTTTCACTCACAACAGTAGCAGCAGCAGCAGCAGCAGCAGCGACAAAGGCATCTTTGATTTTCGGCTGATGACTGGTCAATTCTTTTCGACCTTTTGTAAAAGCAGCTACAGCAGCCGGCAACGCTCCGCTTCCCGAAATCCTGAAATTCATTTCATTGCTCTGGCGACTACGACTTCCGTGCTTGATGAAAACTTGGTTGGCTTGCATTCGCGTTGCAACTTCTTTTTTCACGGCATTTAGTTTTGCCTTAGCAACCTTCGCCGACTCCTTTTCATCCACGATCGGTTCTGGATACGATGTAGATTCGTCGCTGCCAACACCATCACTATCGTTTGCAAAAGATGGTTTAGGAAACGATGCTTTGTCATGGTAATATTTCCGTTTCAGAGCTTTGGACATTTTCCACGGTTCGTATATAATTGATCGGGGACTTTGCGTAGCTCGGGAATATATCTGCGTATGAAGATCCCCTTTGGGTCTTGATCTTTTCCTTGTTTTGTCACATTGTAGACCCTCATGGCATTGATCCCAGTCGTTCCAGCCTGCATCTGTAGTTGTGGATAATGTATCCCAGGTTCGTAGTCGAGGAAGACTCTTGCCAAATGAGGGGCAATCTTTTTCCAATCTAACCACAAATTGTAGGTTGCGAAGGAGACGAGCATGGCGCGCATCCGAAAATTTATCCATCCGTGTTCGATCAAACATCTCATACATGCGTCTACAAAGGGATATCCTGTAGTTCCCGTTTCCCAAGCAACGTACTTTGCCTGGTCCCAGTCTCCTTCCTGTCGCCGTAGGTGCTGGTAAGCCTGACACAAATCCATTTTTTCCATGATTGGCTCCTTCATAAGAAAACAGTGCAATTTAGTTGTGGTTGTTGTTGTTGTTGTTGTTGTTTCCGACACTAACTTTTCGATTTTCGATGTCCTCAGCCATGCCTAGGTTTATCACTTACACTTTCTAACTTTTGAATGAAGTGGGACCTCCAGTGAGCACGGGAGGAAAATGCCTGGAGGGATTTTAGCCATGTGCCTGTATGCCTTCCCTTCGATTTTTGTTCCCGCAGATTCTCCCTACGTTCTTCGAGTAATTTCAAGACATATCGCAAGCTTATGTGACCCCATGTCAGATAGGGCGACAGTCGACTACATGAATTCCATGACGAATTAGGAGAGGAGATTCCTTGTGAGTATTTCGCTCCTCGATCCGACAAAAAGGATTGCAGTGTACTCATTGCTTTGGCTTCCCCGCCAAATTGCTGCCGCCCAGAACGATCGGAACGGTGGGAGACTGGAAGTTCGTTCAAAATATCGTTTTTGTCGTCTTCGTTGGCATCAAAAATGTTGGCAATCCCACCTCGACAAGAGAGAAACCCGGGTAAACGATCCAATTGAATCAATCGACCCCGGAAGGATCCCTCAGAACAGTTTTTCAAGTCAGGTTTAGGGTAGAGCGGTTTGGCTATGAATGCCTTCCAATGTTTCAGGTAATCATCGCGGTCCTTCAACCTCCGTGTCACCCCTGTTTGATTCAATTCGATAAACGGAATACTCCGTGTCTTGCACCACTTTCGTACACTCCGATCTCTCATATAGGACTGCCAATGTCCCGTTTCCTCGTGTGCCAGAAGTCGAGCAATCTTATAAAATTTTCTCTTAACAATCGTTTTTTGTGACTTTCCTTCATGTGTAGTTGAAGATGCAAGGTAACGGAAGTGAATTGATGTCAAAGTCGAGATGATTGTTTCATGACAAACAGTGAGGTATTCGAATGAAGAAGAGATTGTTCTATCGTGTTCACAGTCTGTTACAGACATTGCCTTCGATTTGGTTGAAGCTTCTACCAACTTCCGATCCATATCGATGAGTCCTTCGTGAATGAACCGCACGTGAGAGCCGTGTACAGTGGGCTCTTTCAATTGATCGGGTTCGTACAGATACAAAATTACAAACTTTCGCAGCCGTTCTTGTTCTTGCTTCTTTCTAGGATTGAACATCGATGCTCCGTTCCCTCGCAACGCAGCAACTTCAGAGAGTGGCCCATGATCAGTCCATCGTATGTCGCGCTTTAGCCATACCACATCGATGTATTCGTACTCATCATCGTACACACATTCCGAGTCGCAGTCGACATTCTTGGATTGTTGCAAATGCGACTCTGCGTTTGAATTATTTTCATCTGGTGGAAACTTTTCGAAAGTGCTGCGACCACTATTATTGGAATAATCGATGGCTCTTGATATAGTATCGTTATTATGATATTCCTCATCGGCATCACTTTGTATTCTTGGGTTCGTCTTTTGTTCCATGATCCCAAGCTAGAACAACCAATCCTACCCGCAACAAACCAAAGCTATCGAACGTCAAAGTCTCTCCATATGAGTACACGGCAATACAATCCTCGCAGCTCTCGTCATTGAAAGTTTTTTGGAGATACTCAATTCAATAATAATGATGCTTGATGTTGTTCTTCGACGTTACCATTTGACCATAGCTGCAATACCAGTGTTTTCTGGGTACCGATTAATGAAAACGCTTTTGTTGTTGTCCGAAACAAGAAATGAATGAGGTTAAAAAAATCAGATCAACACATTTACCGCGGCGTGAATTAGTGAGTCAGTCATTCAGTCTGGGGAGCTTAATATGTTCCCCTTCTGAGACCCCAAAATTCTAGCAAAAGAAAACTATTCTACCAATATAAATATAAGCCTCCTAAACCATGACCCCAAGATATAAGCTTTGACTTCCGTGTCAGTTTTTTACATAATCAAGAAGAAGATCATAATGAATATCATTGATGTCACAATCGTTCAGGAATTTATTCCCTTTTTTCTCAGATTTGAGATTCCTGGATTCTAGAATTCCTTGTCGCGGAAATTCAAAAATACTGTACGATAGTACCGGCGAGTACCGGCATGTACGAGTACCGTCAGGGTAAGACTTACAAATATACGCTCTCTGCATGCACTCTCATCGCAAATTCGGCGAAAAAAATTACCGGTATTACTCGTCTAGTACCGTATTGGATTGATTGATTGATGACTTCGAGTCAAATCGACACGAAGCTTCGTACCATACGAGTAACGTCATTGTCATATTCAAATCATAACTTTTTTATTCTTGATCAGTCATCGTATCGGTCGCTAAACGGACCGGAAGAAACATTGGCAACATGACAGTGGCAGTGACAGCGACAGAGACACAAACAGATTCAGACGATGGTAAGTAACAATCGTTAGCGCCGATCACCTTCACGAAGAGATAGAACTTCCGTTGCGACACATCACAATTCATCATGAAGGTCAAAGCATACTCTTGTAGTTGCACTACTCTCAATAATGCACTCTGATGCCATTCAAACACGAGAGCGCAGCATGTATTTAGCAACGAGTGTGAATTCAATCGGATCAATTATTGTGACTTCAATACAATCAACAATCACTCGAAACTCAGGAAACTTAAATATTCCTTTCAACGTGAAATCCGACGAAACAGAAGACGATTCAGTGGAAACCGTCCTACCGAGAGATTGTTACTGGTTCATAGCACCTGGACCGTTCCATGCTGTGGACCAGAAGAAAAAAGATGGGCAGGTTTATGACAACGTCCATCCATGCATACCGTTTATATACGGAATAATAGTCTGGTTCTTCCAAGTCAGTTTCCTTCTTCTCATGATCCTGAGTAAGGTGCATCCGGGATGGAGCGCTAACGAAGACGTGGATAATCCTGATGTGGATGATGGCAAGCGACTCGCAACATACGTCCCCGCAAAGAATAGTGCAATTGTTCTGTTCACACAGGCTTTCGCACTCTGTGCCTTCTTGATATTTCGGGAGGACAGCTTGAACGACTTTTGCACTGGTATGACTTTACTTTTCAATCAAGGTTGGAATCCCTTTTTTCATCGACTTTCGTGCTTTCTACGAGCTATGCAGGGATTTATGGCTTGCTTTACCGCGCTGGTACTAATAATGACGTCATCAGATGTAGTGGACATAGTTCTTAACTTCACTGCAGTCAATTTAGTATCGCTCTTTGATAACACTGCTTTCGAACTTGCAGTTTCTGGAAAGCATGGAGAGACAATGAGAAATGCGTCTTTACAAGTCGAAAAACGAGTGAAGGATTTGGAGAAAAAACTTACAAATTTTTTATATTGGCAGTGGGTCCCGTTTTCTATCGTTGCGGCAATGTTTTTCGGGTTCTTTATCATCATAGTAGCGGGTCAAGAAAGGGAATCAACTTGGTCAACCAAAATTTTGAGAGTACAGTTTGGTGATTCAACAGGTTTAGAAGAGTACAGCGGTTGCTACAAGACTTCTGGAACGAAGCACGATAGGAGAATGATGTATTACAGTCACGGAAAGAATGATAACACTACGTGGCTCGCTTACTGCAAAAACGACCGTCGTCACTGGGTTTTTTTTAATTACAATGAACAATTGAATCAAACAAATCCTTGTGATGCAAGCACCAATGAGGTAGCACATTCCTACAAAACCAATTCGTTTGATATTTCGACCTCCTTCGCACTCCAATGGTTTTCTTCTTACAACACACCTCTTGATGGCATGTTTTTCATTGAAAATGTTGAAAAAGACCCCGACATAGAGCGAAACTGCCAAAACTTCTTAAATGACGGGGAGTGCGATAGCAATTTCAACAATCATTATTATAACTATGATGGTGGCGATTGTTGTGCCACAACCTGTACGAAAGACAATTGTGAAGAAATGCTAAGCGAAGCATTTGAGACAACTTTAGTCGGAGAAGATGCAAAAGGCTTTCCTTACTGCAAGGATGAAATCATGATCGATCTGATTACAACTCTTCACACTTTTGAGTATAATGTTCCTGATTGGGCTGACCAAGGGAAGGGCACTAACGATACTAAATGGGAGGAAATCTGGAGCCCCCTTCTGAAATTAGAGTGCAACGGGAAGATGGTCTTCTCTATTCCTATCGAATGGTCAATGGGAGGCAACAACCAAAAAGCTAGGGTGGGGAAGAGTTCCGATTGCATTCTCACTGTCGATAATTTTGAGCCAATATGGAAACTGAATGTTTCTAGCACCATCGAAGGATCGATGAAAAGACCTGAAATCGTTTACCGGAATTTGATACCAAGAGATATCAATAAATTCCCGCCGACTCGAAATTTATTGTTGCGTAAGTTGAGATTTTTCATTTGGAGGGTTCGTAATTACCATTGTATTTTTTCTGGCCACCCTGGCATGTGTTTCTGATTAATTGAACTTCGTATTATTTACGCATTCTTGCTTGTAGGAGACGAAAATTTGGTAGGAACCATTCCACCTCAAATCGGGTTGCTAAATCCTATGTTGGAAGTTCTCGATTTAAGTGAGTCCATATTTTTGTCAACGCGAAGTTTTTCGACGAAATTCCTCTGAAGCTTATTCCTCTGTTGGTCTTCCCACTCTGTAAACATGCAGGTATGAATGCATTGACAGGTACAATTCCAAGTGAGATTGCACTGCTTGAAAATTTATCTATTCTGGATTTGAGTGAGTTTCCGGGTAGGAATGTCAATCTCCCGCTCAAGAATGCATGTGCTGCTCCTGAAAATTTGCAGTTAGTTCAAAGGTTTTGAAGTATTGCAAAAGTAGACTCATTTCATTTTCCTTCTTTTCGTTCCATGATTAATGATACAAACATGGAAAAAATGCAGCCGGAAACAAATTAACTGGGACTATTCCACTGGAGATCATGTCATTGGAAAATTTGACCGTCCTCTATTTGGGTAAGCTCTTGTCGAAAATAAGAGTTTTGCAGTAATGTGAAATGTTTCTATATTGCAGACAATTCTGACAGCATCCTTCTCTTTTTTCATGAATGAAAGGCGAAAATGAATTGAAAGGTTCTATCCCTAAGGAGATTGGGGGTATTTCGTCTCTTCTCTTTTTGGATTTGGGTAAGTACGTGTAGTTATGACTTTATCGCATTGACAAAGAGGAAATGAATTTCTGAAATATTCCAATTCGCGATACGTTGAAACCTATAGGATACAACAAATTGACCGGTAGGATTCCTAAGGAGATTGGATTATTACAAAAGCTTAACACTCTTGATCTGGGTAAGTTTCTGGATCATGGTGGTTTCTTTTATGATACTTGTAGAGTGGAAAAATCTGATACTTGTGTCAACGCCTGCTCCACTTCCTCGCCGTCTTTTGTTATCTTGTGACTGCACAACAGCAAACAATAAGTTAGTTGGCACCATTCCACGTGATGAGATTCAATCGCTGCAGCGTTTGACTTTCCTCGATCTGGGTGCGTTTTCGTTACAATTTTAGGTTTTTGATTGCTTCTGAATTGAGAATCATTCCATATTAGAGAACATTATCCTGACATCTTTCGACCTCTTGGCTATTGGGATTCAATTGAAAACATCTTCTTCCCAGGTGCACCAGATCGAAACGAAGAACTAATTGGTGCTGTAGATTGTGCCGATTTTGTGAACCTCACGATGACAAGCAGCGATTGTGATCTACGCAACACTTTTTTGCTTTCTGATTCAACATATCGCACGCCCTCGCCGACCGAGTTCCCCTCCCAATTTCCGTCCGAAGTGCCTTCGTCCTCCGTTTTGCCATCGGGTTTGCCCACGGAATCAGTATTACCCTCGATTTGGCCATCATCTTCTCACGCACCATCGGGATCGCTTTCGGCACCTCCTACCTATTTAGTGGAATCTCAGTCAGCGCCATCGCCGTTCCCGTCACAACCGCCAACTACTCTATATCCTTCAGTATCACCATCGGCGTCACGTACGCTATTGCGGAGTTCGGCATCCCCTACTAACTTTCGCAGTCCGATTGATAGACAGGGTGAATTCTCAGTGTCGCCTACATTGAGTTGGAGTTCGAATAACGAACAGAATGATGAAGTGCTAGAAACATAACGAATAGCCGACAATAATCGGAGCCAAGAACATCGAATGGCGGGCGTTCATTATGTGTATGAACGCCATGAGGATGCCAGTGTGTAATACAACAATGAGAGATATCATAATATGGTGATCCATACCCGAGGATATTGTACCAATTATGCGAATGGGATCATTTGTAGTGAGTTACGATCTCGCGAACAGGATATGCCGTGCATGGTACCTATAATTTCTGTTTCAGTTCCTTTCCGGTATTGTACACTCCCTTGATAACCAATAACACAATCTGAATTGCAGCCCGATTCGATTGGATTGGATTGGATTGTCGGCGTTAAAGATTTTTTCATACGTTTAGTTTTACATGTAACGGATACAACAGATTCTTACTCGAATAACAATGTCCAAAAGAAAAAATGTGTTACTGTTGAATACATCAACTGCATTAATATTGAATATATTATTATGAGTATTGAGTATTATGTAGAATTATACGAATACGTATTATGCAATGTTGTCTTTCAACAGCATGTAATATGTAATATGTAATATGCACTGGATTACATATGCATCACAACCAACGGAGCCAAGGAACATCTCTGATCCCGGCAAGAACGTTTCGCTCGGAAAAACAGCATCCGAGGTGAGCAAAGTTGTCATGAAATCTGTATGTACCGTATGCATGTATGTATGTGTGTATTTATTTGAATGTGCATTGCACGCTTGATTGGCGTCCTCGCATTTACTCCTGCTTTGCGAGCAAACCAGAGTCTTCACGCACAACAATATCGCTGTATTCGCTGGAGGAGAGTGGTTTGAGATTGCAATCAATGGCATTTTGAAATTTGCCGCTTCCGAATTGATAGAGATCTGCGCATAGAGAGTCTCCAATGTCGTCGAGAGCAGAATCGCTCATTTCTCCAGTCACATCGAGCTTGGAATACATGTCAAACTGACACTTCCATGTATATTTGCGATGTTTTGCCGTGCCCTTAGTTCCGATGATCTTATCGATCACGTGCCCTCTGTCGTTGAGTCCTTTGAGCGAGTTGATAGAATCATGAAGAGCAGAGTTCACGTCGAATAAATCTTGGTTGTTCCAGGGCCCGCAATCGATTCCGGAAAAACCAATCTTGAAGAACTGGTTGGTGACAGTCTCGGTAACAGTGTCAGTATGGGGAGATGTAACACCCCCGTAGTAGAATGGAAGCGAAACAATCCCTTCAGGTGAAGAAGGCGGCGCGATGGTAGAATAGTCTCCACTGATGGCATTCGTCTCGAGAGCCTTGGCCTTCGTGGAAGCTTCAATGGCTGCAAGGGAAGCTTCAAAATCGGCCTGTGACAAGGGGAAGACATCCGTGTTTTGAATATATTCGAAGGTGTCGTCCCCCTTGGAAACACAGCTTCCTTCGATAAGATTTGAACGCATTGCATCAGCAATGGCATTCATACTGGCTTCGCTAAGAACAAAATCGGAGGCCATGCGTTCATCTCGGGTTTTCTTGCTGACCGTTTCAAGTTGGGCTTGTTCTCGCGACTTGGTGTTGAGAAGGAGAGACTTGGAGGTAGTTTCCATTGCATCATCATCGGGGCCTGCGGGCATGGAGCACCGAAGTAGATCAGAATGAACAGAAGCAGAGGTGTGAGAGGGTCTGTCTCTTGGAAAGGGAAGGACGGTTACAAACATGAAATGACATAGAAAAGCAAGCAGGTAGCGAACAAAAACGCAAGCAAACAAACATGAAATCATACGAAAATACAGAAATGCGAAAATGCGAAAACTTACACAGTCTGCATCTTCCCGAACTATCTATGTGATAGTATATGTTCCATTTCAGTTTGGTAGATTCTGGTTTTGGCTTTGGTCTTGGAGGAGGATACGTTGGGCGTGGGCGAGGGTATCTAGGATATCGACGCCTGTATTTTTCACGAGAGTTAAAGTCGATAAATTCAACTCGGGCGCTGTTATCGGGATCGTCATCTTCTTCGACCTCGTCGGTGGCAACGATTTGCTGGCCTGACAAGTAGATTCCATCGCGGTCTCCATGGACTTCATCAAAGGCCTCGTGAAAGGCGCATTCCATGACAGCTTGCTTCTCCGGAGACATATCATCGAGGCCCTCCATACCGAAGCCATCAATAGAGATGACTAGATACGAGCGCATGCTCAGCAGATCGTCATTAGGAATGGTGATGGCATCTTCAGAGGATGAGAGAGAGGCAGCGCTAGCACGGAGATTAGCAGCCATGCAATGAAGGGAGGAATTGGCCATGAAAGAAGTGGCGAAGAGGAGAAGGGGTGTCAAAGATAGGGGCGTCATGATTCGATGGTGGCAATAGCAATTATGGTAGTGGTAGCTGTGGAACTCTTGATCGAAGAAAGATGAAAGGTATTGTGTGGCAGACTCGATGAGGTTTGATTGTATTTGTATGTGTGTGTTTGCTTTCGATTTTGAATGAAATCTGATTTTATGAGGAGATACTTGGTTGTCCGAAAATGGTGGAGAAATCAAGGTTGTTTTGGATTTTGTAGCTTGGCAAATTGAACCGTTGTGTAAATGAACTGGATCTCTCGTAGCCAGTAGTACCAATGATCCGTGAAATCAGAGAGTTGTAAGATTTGTTCTCAATTTGATCTTGCCAAGATCGAAGACGAGGAAGCAACGCTTTTAACTTGAGTGCAGTCACAGTTCTACAAAACGATGGAGATTTTTACGTTTGGCATTTTACCAATGCGTCTGTGATGATTTGACAAGGACGGCTGAGCGTGCGTAGAATTGCACCCCTCCCGCTTGGTCTCGACTTATTGTGTAGATTCGATAAAGTACTTGCACCGACGTCGTCTACGAATAAATATATTGTATTTGCATATGGTGTCTGTGAGAAGGTGTATAGAACACAGAGAGCGGCTCATCAAAACAATTTTGATCGTGCCATCCGGTCTGCCTCGATCGATTTGAGAATAAGCGTATGGATACCGGTAATCGTAGTAGTACTGTAAATCTTACTTGCCAAACGGTACTTCTACGGGTCCCGCATTGTCACGAATGCTTGAGAAATTCAGGTCACACTTAGGGTTTCAGTTTCACGACTACTCTTTGTACCGGGTATTACGAGTAAATTCTCGTAGTACGTTCACCTTCAATGCACGTAAGGTATTACGCACCGTAGGCTCAGGATTCAAAAGACAGGACGCCAAAACTTTTTACTGAACCTTCTCACGGACAAAAATCATGTCTCTTACTGGGAACTGTATGATCTTGGGAACTGAAACTACGAAGTAAGATTACTACGAAGTACCGGTAGAAGTATTACTTCGGTATTTTTCAATGCTAATGCATACGGTACGACATCATGTGGACGGCACGACAAGACACGACACGACACGACACGACACGACGGACGACGCACAAGTGAAAACATTTACCGGTGTACAGAATAGTTTTTTGCTTCTCAGCTTAAAACTTATGAAATTTGAAATTGCTCCGAGTACGTACTCGTAGCTGCTGTGATACCGTAACCAACAGCTTCGAAGAGTATTTCGTGGCATACCAGAAGGCTCCTGTATCGACAAGTCTAAATGAAGAACGAATTGGATGGGGTTGCTTCGGTATTATTTACAGCGTAATAAGTATGTTGCCAAAATAGGTCGAGGACTAACGTAACTGACATTTTAGCAAAAGATTGTGGTTGGTTGGTTCGGGACAATATATTCGGCGTTGGACTGAATGATCAAATGTCGTTCCAATCAATGCAATCTATATCATCACTCTCGATTCTGATTTTTCGGTCGTCTATAGTAACGTCACCGGTATCTATTCGTTCCGTTTCATCGTACGTGTAATGCTTGTCACCCGTACTTGTTACAGTCTCTAGATCTGGCAGTATTGTTGCTGAATTCTGATTGAGTGCAGCGTTTGAGTTATTTTCGTCTGCGTCGATTAGAAGGAAAGAAAATTGGGCAGAACGGCTCTCCGTCAAAACATCCGATGCTATCGATTTTGCCACGTCTCGCGCACATGCCACCGCGATGAGTCTCTCGTCTACAGCCCAAATCGGCCTCGTTGTCACCACCTCCCAGTTTATGCTTCGATATGTTGTGTTTACAACGCGTGACGAAGCCTCCAGTCTTTCTTGCCGACTGTCGTTATTCTTCTGGCCAGCATGTTCAGAAATCAAAGCATCGTAAAATTCAGGGTATTTCGATTGGAATACCTTTTCCAATATAAAAGCCACCACTTTTGAGTCGTCCGAGACACGCAGGGTTGAGAAATCAAGTACGACTCTATCGGTGTCGGAGCGTTTCTCGACGACAATGCATAGATCTTCTAGGGCATCACAACGCTGCCTGTGTGTGTTCCATACCGGACTTCCCTTGCGTTCCTTTCGATACCCGTTCCCCCTCACGGTAAGATAGCCGTCGCGTTTCGCTAGATCATACAAATGCCGCTCATCCCTGTTGAGTCGATGGCAGGTGAATCGCGAACCGGTGCCCCGTTGTTTCTTCGCTCCTCTCCCATAGCTGAGATTCTCGACGTCGTCGAGGTTGGCGCGAAAAACATTGCGACGAGATTTGACCATGGTGATGAATACTGAGTTTCGTTCTTATTATCCTTGAGTTGCCAGTTGTCAATCGAGTACTTTATTCCACCCGCATAAGTTGTAGAAGCTCCATTATTATCTATCTCCATCATCGTCATCGTCATCGTCGTCGTCGTCGTTGTCGCCGTCGTGGTCATCTTGATGGCCGGGGTAAGATCAATCAAATTTCTGTCTGCCGTTTTCCTTATGTCCGATGTTCGATGTTCGATGCGTTGTTTGTGATGTGGTTATTTACTCCGGGACTGGATGGATCCAGTCATGTTCGTGATCCACTGTAAAAGAACTATTCCCACCATGAACCATCAACTTCCAATGATTTTTCACTTTTTATGACATCAACTCGACAGCAGACAAAACGGATGCAAGATGGATACCGCAGTAACGGCAGTATCAAAGTAGCCGAATCATCATCATCATCATCATCATCATCATCATCATCAGCAGCAGCAGCAGCAGCAGCAATAACGACGACTATAATGGTCGCTGCGACTCGTAAAAATGATAGCCTACCACGAAAAATCTTTCAAGACGATTTTCGTCCCGGAAAAGGCAACGCCCTTCAAGCCGCCGTAGCGTCCATCTACGATTTAGAATTAATCGAGGTTCCGAATTTCGTAGAATTTCCGGGGGGGTACGAATCCGCCATCCACAGTTTTTGTCGCGATCGCAATCACGTATGCTTTAAAGTTAAGATAGATGAAGAAAATAAGGTAGACGAGGAACACGATGGGCGCCTTTGCCTATTACGAGGAAAGTCGCCCAGGGGTGATTTTGGACATGTCGTTGTAGCGAGACGGAAGAAATTGAATAAGGACACAGTCCCCGATGATGAAGAGTTCGAGATGATACACGACCCTCATCCCGACGAGACTTTCCTCGACGAAGGCGAGCCGTTTGGATGGTGCATGTTTTTTGTTCCGATTTGCGAGTGACGCTCCTGTCGAGAAAGAAGCAACCCACGAAATTTTCAAAACTCGTGTCGCACATCCAATCTCCTCGTTGATTATTCATGCCCGAGGAAAGGAAACATTTCGGTTTCTTATTCTTGACAACAATAATGTGATAGGAATTACGTATTCATTTTCTTATGTTAGTCGTCATCAGAAGGCATTTCATATCACTTCCTCTATTAGTCTACCGGTATAAGTGGTAAGTCTATGTCGGTAGTATTTACTTGAGCGCCAAAATCCATATTCAATATCATGAGTTTTATTACTTTTTTGTCATGGCTATTTTTTCGCAATGTTTAATCGTTCAGTCCGTGATGTCCGTTATCACGATTATCTGATTGTGCGAAATACGTTTTGTATGTTTGAATCCTATGCATCTGTAGCAGATCACTTTTTTCAGCAGAAAATCTTCGCATTCGATTCATGCAACTTCTATCCGCATCAGCGAGCCGTTCGTGATTGATCACTTATCTCGAACGCGGAAAGCAATTCTTGATCGAATGTAGTCTAACCAATCACAATTTCAACCACTATGTTATCACCGTCAACGATCAGCTTGATTCGGTTCGTGTTTAGATCCCTTGTAACGCATTCGCCTCCATTTACATGAAACCCGTGAAGACTGGAACACACCGCAATAACAAATACACCATCCTCCTCTAAATACTCCGGGTATTCATCTTGGATTTCAATGGTAGCTTCCGTGCCGTCCATTCCAATCAAATCTTCTAGAAACTCTGTATCAACACCTCTTTTCAAAGTGTCATCAGTAGGCTCTATAAGGTTATCGTTGCGGTTATTGTTGAGCGAATTCTCGGCTCTTCCGATGCATTTATGTTCGTCTTTGTTCCATTTGCATCCGTGAACCCTGCATGTTGCTTTCGGATTGTCGTTATCGTTGTATACTGAACATTGCATATTCGTCATGACGTGGACGCATCGTATCGCTCTATCACACGGTTCTGGATTGCTCTTGGCAAAACGATTCAACACCCAGTGGCACCCCGGCTCTCGCCTGCACTTATGCTTATGACTATGGAGACTAGCACAATTTGACTTCGCCACCACGTTAGTGGCCTTAGAAATTGCTACCGCCATCAACAGAAGAGTGTACGCTGCCGCTGTACGGAAGAGACCATTGTTGCTATTCGACGTGGCGAACACCTTCATTTTGCGTTCGAGTGCTTTCAATTACTCCCTTTTCGTTTGTTTCTCGTTTTGGGGAGGGTTTCAATACTGTTCAACTGATTTTGTGGCACGGCAGCTCCTGCCAAAAACTTGAATTTTTGTGCACAACGGAGCTAAGATGGTTTCATCTCGTTGGCAACGCACAATTTGGAGAAAAGCTCTAACCACGATTGGAGTTGTCAGCGCGATTGCACAGCATGGATCGTGCTTCATTCAATTATTAAGCCTCATTTTCCAAATTCATTTTTTTTTTTTGACGAAAAACAGTCGTTTGTGCCTGTACTTTTGTCGAATAATTTTATCAACGTCATAAATTTAGCATAATTATCACTCGTCTTGGATAATTATTCTTCTGTTTCAGAGCACCTTGCTGTCTTCTTGCGCCATCTTTTTTTTAATTATCGCGAGCGCTTGATCTTCGATAGGAAGAAACACTGCAAGATTCCTCTGGGTCGGCAGTTACGTACGTAACGTAGCCGGTACGTACCCTGTCGTATGCCTCTAATTGAAGGTAGTAATACAATGTGTAGGTATGTATGAACTTGGTTTAAAAGTGAACTAAAACTAAGATTGTGAGCAAGCTTAATCAACTACTCCAATAAGCATTGAAAAGCTTGTCTTTAAGTTACTAAGCATTGGATAGGCACTGAACTCAATCCAATGTTCTTTGCACATAGAGGAATTAAGATATGCATTTCATCCAGAGTTCAATATTGAAGGCCACCAGCCGGTGTGTCATTTGTGCTGACATCACCATATTATTTTCCTTCTGAATCCGATCCGTTGAGAGTCTGATTCAAAGGCTTCTGAAGAACAGCAACGGGCACGAAAGGACTTTAATACACCACATACCCGGTAGGTACGGTATTAGTCTTGTACTTGTGGATGGAGAAAATAAACTCTCATTAGCCTTAGTAGTTCTTGCTCCAGATGATTCAAAGAGAGAAAAAGGTGTTGCACTCAGCAGCATTGAACATGATGGCAAAGGCTTTTTTCGGGACTTTGAAACACTATTTTGCTGTTCCTGTTTGAATGAGGGAAGCTTCTGCTTAAATCAATCCCTATATTTTCAATCATAATGAGAGAGAGAAAGTCTTCTCACTTTTGTATTGCTTGATTACTACGCATTACAACAAAGTATTAGACACATGCAAAGAATTTCCAAAATGCATAATCTTGCCATAGTAAAAAAATATTCTGTGCCATAGAAATTCTTAAGTTTTGATAGATGTCCAAGTCAAATAAATTATGTTCTAAAAGTGTCCCAAAGACGTGTAAGGGTTAATCAAATACTAGACTTAAATCATCAGTTTTTTGTATGGCCATGGAAAATACTGCCGCTCAATTATCTGTTTCTGTGCATGCATTAATGTTACTTGTTATGTGATTTATTTGAGTTGCTAGGTACATTCAAATATAGTGCATGTTGCATACATCTTCAACTTTTTCAGAACTATGGCATGATAGAAATGCACATGCTGGATCCAAAAAGCTCTCTCACGGTTCAGTTATTTGAGCCAAATGTGGAGATGTTCCAATGCAACTTGTGTACGCAAATTGCTGTATACTACTATCTACAGCTGCTTCTCGTCCTCTGGTGTATCTCAACCAACAAAAACTAGATGAATCAAGAGCAATGGTCAATGGTGGAAGCACAGACAGACAAATATGGCAAACTGAAGAAACAGAACATTGCAACGGCTTTGTAAGAATCAAAAAGATTTCAGAACACATGCATCTTGCCATACATACTGGCAATAGTACATATGACATACATTTTACCTGGACGAGAGACAAAAACAAGTTCTATCCAAATCACATCCAAAAGAGCAAGACACACAGCACAGAGCTCACTTTTAATTATTTTACCTCTTCAAAAAGATCAGAACAAATCTCTGCATACCTCTCTACTTGCAAATTCATCATATAGTGAAGCAGTAGCTTGCAAACACATAGGTTTCAAAATAAAATAATTAAAAGCAAGATAACAAACATGTCAAAAGAAATGTCAAAAGGCAATGCGCAAAATGATGCAAAAACAGCCAATGACAGTGACGAAAAGAAGAAACTTTCCTGGGGGAATTACAAAACCCAAGGTAAGAACATTTATGACAAAAAGAAGTTCTAAGGAGGGACAGCCCAATTAGAAGAACATACCTTCTACTACGGCAAAGGAATGAATATCAAATGGATGACATCCAAAGAAAAGCTCCTCGGATATGTTGGAAGAAAATATACGATGAGCGAGGCCGCATCACTTGAAAAAGGCAAAGTAACATTAATCGGATACAAAGAACCTACAAAATACATAGACGAAGCAGCTTTCAAAACGCAGACCTATCATGAACAAGAGGAATGGAAACTTGACATGAAACGTTGGAATGAGGCCAACGCCAATCTAAAGAAGAACCTATCAGCATGCTAGTATGCAATTGTATGGGGACAGCTCACACTCACCCTTCGTAACAAGATCAGAGCCACGTCCGATTTCAAAGTGATTGACACAGAGAAAGACACATTCCGAGCTGTTTGGACTGGTACACGAAGGTGTGCAACAGAACATCAACCATCGGCCATGAACCGACTACCATTGCTAGTATGAGCCTACGTCCGAGAACTGTTTCTCGACCCCCCACAGGCTATCGCGTGGTATGTTTAAAATTCCCTCCCCTATTTTTAAAATTTCCTACCTTCTGAGCTTGGATGTCTACTAAAAAACCTCCCGCGTCGCAC